>CM035173.1:19208068-19919560 GCA_020205615.1 Panax quinquefolius
AGAGCAAATAAATAAAATCAAATGATGTCAGTATAAGACTACATACTCTTCAACCTGCACCAACACTTATTCCAATTAACACTAGAGGGCTACTAAAGCCACTTTATGCAAACCAGAAGGCCTCGTTCAGCCATGGCACCTTCCAGTTAACATCCCTCCACTATGATAGGATAAGAAAGAAGAACAAGAAAGAAGCATGTACCTCCTTGAATACCACATGCTCTTTTTTAAAAAACTGCGATGATGAACATGAGGTACCTCAGGGTCAGCGTCTGCAGACCAAATTTCAATATTAAACACCAGATTTAAACAAGAAAATCACCAGGTAATACAGACCTAAGACCTGGGGATAAAAGTATCATTACTATGTGAGAATCAGTGAAAACAATAATAAACTAGTTACAAGGCCTTGCTTCCAATTTCCAAGAAAGGGTGTTGATGTTTGAAACAAATTCCAGAGCAGAAAATTGCTAACTAAAGCTTATTTCACAATTGCATCGACTAGAAGCGTCTTCAAGCAGTATCATAAGAAATCAAGACATAAAAACGAACAGTGAAGTAGCTCTCTAGGCAAAGCTCCAATAAAAACTCTCTATATTCTCTATAACCTATACAACACAAACACGTCGGCATGATATATTGAAAATGCAGGGCACAGACAAGCTGGGATACATATTTTTTTTAGTCTTATTTAATCAAATTAGAATTACATCAAGAATTTCATATTCACCATTAATCATCATGATTCAGAAAAACATCAAATATAAAGTTATCCCCAAGGCAAGACGCGTGGCAGTGGCGATTGACCACCGGAGCGCCTGGCGATAAAACCTCCCATCGCCATGGCGTCTGTAAGCGACAAAGTAAGTAAACAATGCGCACTTTATACATTATTTATTTTACTTCAAAAGTATATTGCACAATAAAATTTTATATACACTAAATAATGTCTACACTCTCACATCTCTAGTCATAGCTCAAGCAAAGTCATCAATTATGAAATCATTTTACTGTCTCCCTCACGACATCACTCTCATTCAAAGGAGTCACGGGTTAGGTTAAGTTAGGGTCATGGGTTAGGTTAGTTAGGGTCATGGATTAGGTTACTTGAGTAATTGAAAAAGTCAATGAGTTATGATGAGTCATGGTAAAAATGACTTAATCACTTGGCCCTTCTCTAATGCTAGAACGTCTAAAGTATAAATGCCATGGCGACTCCATGACAACTACGATTGAATATAACACCACACAATATATCAAAATTAATTCAGCATTTCACTAATTTTAAGGATTTATATATCCAAAAATATATAATTCAACATAGACCTACAAAATATCCAATATTTCAACATAGATTCCACTCTACAAATAATATATAAACCACAGAATTTAACAAAACAAGATATCACACAAGTATAAAATATGGTTGTACACAATAGTGTATCATACACAAAACAATGGAAGGATGAGAAGTAAGGCTGGATTAATGCAGCTGCTTATCTCCAAAATAGGTTCAGTCAGTTGTTGGAGGTCAACGATCAGAAATAAGTCGATGAAATATGAAACACTTGAACAAAACTACTTGAAACAGTCAGTTTCTTATATAAGCATAGTAAAATAGATTCTCTTACTAAAAGACACTTATCCACATATCTATCATATTTTAAAACAACTCAAAAAGTCTCAAACCATATAATATTTTCTTCAGGCATAACACTAAATAATGACAGGTAACAGCATTACAAAGATGGTGTTTACATAAAATAAAACAAACTATCTTGAGATTTTGAAAACATGCCTGATCCACTAATATAGTATATTGCTCAAAGAAACAGACATTACATATCAGGTTTATCTTAATAAACTATGATTATTGATCAAAAGGACAAACATATCATTAGACATTATTTATACCTGCGCCACAAATTAAAGCTCAACAGCATCTTGAGATTTTTGAAAACATACTATGATCCACTAATATAGTAGAAGCACAATATTGCTCAAAGGAAACAGTTACATATCAGAGTTTATCTTAATAACTAACAAATATATTGATGCATGCCAAGGTAATTTCCTGGAGCTCAGACAGCACATATCATTAGCTAAAGAGGACATCGTTAAACCATAATCCAAGTGCATTGTGGGGACCTTTTGTACTCCTAAAAACCATTATACTATTCACAAATTAAAGCTAAATACGAAGTTTCATAAGCCAACAAAGAATACACGAGGATAACACTTAAAAAATTGCATTAGCCTTAATTAAATTGGGTGTTGAGAAGTAGAATCTGGTAATAATTTCTCAATTCATTATATAGTGTATATGGAGATTAGAGTGTACAGCTTAATTCACTAAACAAAGTAATAAAATAGAAATTTTGACCAACAACAAAACAACTTACATTCAAGGCATACTAATAACACATCCTCAAATATTCTCTCAAAGATTTGAGCTTGAAATAAGACTATTTACAAGTAAATATCAAACACAAGGGTAAGAGCAAATCCAATGAAGGTGCTTTAATTGGTTCTATAATATTTTGTCCAAATCTTCTAAAATAGCAAATGATTCTAGAACAAGGATGACAATAGTCATCATAACAATAATGATTGATAATAATTATTATTATTATTATAATAATAGTAGTAGTAATAAAATATAAAATAATAATAACACTAATAATAATTATAATTATAATAGTAAAAATAGTCTTAATAATAGCTGCATAATAATAATAATTATTATTATTATTATTATTATTATTATAATAGTAGGGATGATATAATTAATAATAATTAATAATTTTAATAATAATAATTTTTACAATAATTATAATAATAATAATAATTATTATTATAATAATAGTAGTAGTTTAACTAATAATAATTATAATTATAATAAAAAATTTAAAGTAAGTAATAAAATAAAAATAATAATATTTTAGGTACAATATAATAATAATAATAATAATAATAGAAATTATGTTTTTATATTAATTATAATAATTAATTATAATAGTTCTAATTTTAATAATAATAGTAATGTCAGATGTATCACAAGATGTTCTATTTAAGCACAACACTTTTGGTGCCAAAATTAAATGGTTATAGCCATTTTTGACATTACCATTGAAAAAGAAAGTAGATACTTACTGATCACTCACGTGAAGGTCATCAATATTTTCCAAATCTACAGTTCTAAACAGGTCTAGCTGTGATCTTGCTGCAGCATTAATTATTAATTAACAAATGTCCACATTAACTGTGGAAACAGCGCTTATGTTTTATTGTTAAGTTCACACAGATGTATCACAAGATTCTAATTCATCCCATGCCACTAGTGTGATCTTATTAACCAGTCCACATATGTGGGGGCGCTCACACACAATTGCCACTTTTGTTATACATAAAAAAGTACAGGTAAGGACGATCTATAGAAAGGTATCTATTCATGGCTATGGAGTCATCCAGTAAACATATTTGTCTATAAGATACAAAATTTTGATCCACACAACTTCAAAGAGATCCAATAAAGCTTACATCATGTAATATGAGTTCTGTCACGCGACACTGGTCAGTGATGCTACTTTCAACCAGAGTCTGCAAGAAGAAGGAAAAAAAACAATTGAGAGAATAAATTATCAGGTAAGATGTGCATTTTGTGACTCATCACTGAATAGTAGACAACAAGAATATTAACTGTATTCCAACAATAAGGAAAAGAAGTAGCCTACCAAGAAAACACCAATATAATATCAAATATAGGACAAATGATATTCAGAAATAACTTCTAGCAGCAGGCTACATAAAAAATATAAATAATAACAATTAAAGCTAACAAGTAACATAAGTTACCATTTCATTTATTTATATGATATATCTATTTTGGTGCGGTACAGAGATTACTGTAAAAAGAATAGCACGAATGTTGTCTAAAATTGTAAGGATCACAAGTAATTTATGGAGGTCTTGAAGATCACAAATAATTTTCCAAATAAGCATAACATATCTGATAAATTATTTTCTTCACTAGATTACCTAAACAACGGTAACTTGAAGTCCTCTCATACAAAAGGAAAGGTAAAGAAAAAATTGGACAATGACGAAGATCAATACACATTTAAAAAAAATATACATAAATGAATCCAAAGATCCACTACAATTATTCCCTACCTCACTGTTTCCCACCTAATCATCCAAAGTCTCCAATAATAACAGTAACAACAAAGACAATTAATTTCAAATTTTGAAAACAAAAAAATCAAAGTAGCCTTTCTACAAGACTGAAACTCTAAAGAAATATATAATACTACAAAAAATGAGACTTCCCAAAAACAAGAATGCTAGTAAGTTAATAACTTAAAAGAGGCAGCAAACTTGGATGGTAGAGAAAATCACGTAATAAAGCAAAAGACTATATGCATAATCAAAACATAAAAAGTTGGATAATGGCCTACTAAAAAAAATCACATAACCGAAGAAACATTAGACAAATCAAGAACTCATTAGCTAGTTTAACCATTCAGATATGCTACTAGAAAGGGAACGAGACTAAGAAATGTATGCTGAAAGTTAGCAATAAGATCTATCAGACAACAAATTGCCATCGCCCAAGGAAGGGGGGAAGGACCAAGACTGAGAGAAATGGAGACCTGTGATAAACTACATGCTTTAACGCACCCTCAACAATTATACCATAGTCATCAGATTCTAAAATGTTAAACTCCTAGAGGCTAAGAAAACAGATTTTCAGTTAACAGATTTTCATTTAGACAAAATATAATGGATAGCCGCTTACATCCAATAACACATATATATATACACAATAAGAGAGCACAAATTGAAACCAAGAAAATAATAAATTAATGAAACTAATCAAGGACCACAAATATTCTGCTGACAAAAATGAAAATGGAGTTGCATCTGTGAACAAATTCGATCAGCTTCATCATTTTCATACAACAAACAGTACCCAAAAAATGCATGGCAAGGAAAAAGTAGAAATAAATACTATTTAAAATTCCAAAACTGAACTATTAGATTGAACCTTGAGAATTAAAGGAAGTGTTGATAGCTCAACTGCAGGCAACTCCCTCAGCTCACTGTGGATGGTATGATATGTCTCATCTGAATAAGTAACAGCAAAAGAATATCAAGCTTAAATGGTTACATGGTTATTAAACCTTCTATGATAAAATTTTAAATGCACTAGATTGTCTGAAAACCACAATTTTCTCAAGTAAAGAGGACACAAGGATTCAAGCTTATTCTTTGCTATAATTTTCTTTTCTTTTAATAAGTGAAGGAAATAATATTGCTTCTTCAATGAAATACTGAATGCCTTGTCTATGTACATAAACAATAGATCGGCTACGCTGAGTGAATTCTCATGAAGTAATATTACAAATTCAAACTTATTTATTATTTTGACGGTAAGGAATTTTATTTATTTATATTAGTTATGCTGATAGAATGATAGCTCACAAGATGTGTTTTTCCAGTATAAAAGGTGAAACAGAACTACAAACTCCACCTCCACATGTTCATCAGATTAAGATAAGCATTATCTCAATACATTCCAAACTCTTCAAGAAATAAGACCTTGCTACTTGTCAGAGAGAGATAAAAGAGGTAATAGGACCTTGTTTTCCCCAAACAATTAAAAAACATGAAATCAGGTGCATAATTGTTTTTTAAGATAAATAAGATTACCAATACACTTACTGTTAAGTGTATTGAATTGCAGACTCCTTTGCACACTACAAATTTGGTCCCTACATAAATACATATATTATTAGTTAAGGAAATTAAACCTCGGCAAAAGGGGGAAGCAAAGCATGGATAAGCAGAACAAAAAGGCTAAATAATAAATCTATTATACACTACTTACCATATATAAGAACACCCAGTATTTTCTTGAAAGCTAAGAGCTAGCTCAGTTGAATACTCAGGATCTCTCCAAGAAATTATTGTATCTGAGTATATAAAAAATACAGTTAGACAATAAATTTAGTACTGAGAAAGGAGACGGCCTAAAATATACAATAGGTTTATGAAACTGAAAGTTATACCTTCTTGCTTTCTATATATGTCATCTGAGCTAATGCGGTGCAAGAGTAAAGTTTCATTGTCCTCTTCATCAACAACAAACAAACCCAATTCTTCTGATCTCTGTGTTATAAGGTTTATGAAATAGAATTCCCTCAACTAATCATATAAAAATAAGGAGAATCTAGAAAACTTAGATTTATAAATCAGTCTCAAACATATTATAAACACCAAGCACAGGAACAGACATACCTCCAAATAATCAACAGTTACATGCCCAGTTCCTTGGTCATCCCACTTCCCATCATCATTCAGGCGATAGACCTTAACTCGCTGAATTTAATACAATAAATAGAGAATTCAGCCTTTTGCCATTAAAAAGAGCCATACTTCTAATCTTTACCGCAAAATAAAGAACAAAGCAAGTAACAAACAATATATACACTGCCCAGAAATTTCAAGCTACAAAAAATTGGATGGCCTGCAGTGAACATATATGCATCATGACTGTTTATCCACAGATTGAGCTACTTAGATTGACACATATAGGCATGTAATCCTAAATGAAATGATGTGCACACATAATTTCCATATCCACTGACATTGATTTCCTATTATAACAAACTTGTTGTTTGTCTCACCAGACAAATATTCCTAAACGTTTCTAATTCTCATTTATACTTGGTTGGAAGGAGCCAACACTATGCCAAGTTTCAAAAAAGTGAAAAACAGAAGATGCCATACATGGTGAATAAGAATTCGGAAAATTTATAGCGTAGAAGGTAATATGCCCAAGGTAAAGAAGAAAATGTCCATTAAATAAAACAGAGGTTCAATGGACTAAGGTTACAAAAAGTGCCAGACAAAGAAGATGGCCTATTGTGGATAATAATTAATAAGAATATGAATCATTGTCGGTAAGAGAGAAGGAAAAGGAAATATGTTCAAAGTAAAGAAGAAGATGTCCATTACTTAAAATTGAGGTTCACTGGATAGTGCCACAAAATGAAGATCAAAGGTATTTGGGAGATAGCATCCTTGTACCGTAAGTGGTGATTTTGACAAACCAGAATAGGAGATATTTGAAAAATGAAGTGAAGTCTAACATAAAATTATATAATTGAAATACTGTCATACTGAACACATTTAATTTCTGTCTTCTAGCCCTTAGTTATCACAACATATATATACATATGTATAATGCATATTTATATATCTTCTAGCCCTTTTCAGGCTCTATTGGTTATTTTATTACTTCTTTGGAGAGATCAAATAATTTGAAAGATTTAAATACCATGTACATGGATTATATCCTCCAATTTTTAACACCTTGTAACTAGAATCTCACTTATCAAAAAAATCGTTCATTCTTTAGAGCAGGAAAAGAAAAGAACTGACAAGAAAGAGAACACAAATAATACAAATCAGCTACACAAAAGACGTGATAAAATAAAAGATTAGCATACACATTCATTTGCTTAGGATGAAAGACGGTACAAATCCTTTAAGACAGCATGGATTGGGTTTTGTTTATCCAACTTCTTACAGACTAAGAACAATGAAAGTAAAATCTTTAGGAATCGTGATTACTATACCCGTATACCCAAGATTAGTGGAATCTGTTATGACAAATCTGCTGCCCCATGCCTCAAGTAGGAACACTCGAGTCCCATAGCCCAAGTAGGTCCCACTAGAGATCCTATAATCAACTATTCTTTCTGAGTCAGATATACTTGCAGCCTATTATACAAACTACAGTTGCAGCTATAACTCTAGCCCAGCACGGGTAGATTTTCCATAAGCGGCCTCAGAACACTTCAAGGCCTCATGCCTTGACATGGTGGTTGCTTCGATAGCAATATTGGCATAACTATTGACCAAAACAATAGAAGCCCCACTACAGAAAAGCGTCTTAGATCTAAACTTTTTAAATTCAGAAAGAACAACCTAGGAGATCCCCATTTAGAATTATAATCCAAGCAGAAAACCATTGTAACCACCCCACCCCTACCCTAATGGAAGCAAAAACACGTTAACAATTAGAATCATCCTTTCTAACTTCTAAAAAAGATTTTGCAGCTTAAAAATAATTTATTCCAAACACTAGTGGTAAAAATAACTAGTCCAAATTGCAAATGAATCTCCAAGAAAATAAAACAACTGAACAAAAAAGCGCATAAACCTCTTTTCAAATAGAGGCGAACAACGTTCAGTCTATGTTGGCAAGAACCACTTCAAACATACACATCGACCGAAGGACTAACAAACTTGATCACAGCAAAATTGACAATAATCTTATGAATCCCTGGTCTATATTACTCACGGTTCAAAGTATCGGCGTTCTGTTTGAAATATTGGCATCTTGGTTAGGTATCGGTTGAGACCGGACCGCAACCTTGACCTGAATCACAAAATTAGAAATTATTCATGTAAAGTGTAAGTTTGAAAAAAATTTGACAACTCGGCGTAATGGTTTTGAACCAAATAAAAAAGAAATCATGGCATAAAGGGAGAAATCACAATGTAGAAGGAATTATTCATGTAAAGGGTAACTTTCGACAAAATTTCGACGAAGATTTGGCATAACGTAGCGGTTTCGGACCTAATAAAGGAGAAATCATAACGTAAAGGGAGAAACGCCAAAAAAATTGAATTTATTGAAAGCTACAAAAGGGAGATGATAAAGAGAACGGACTTTTCTCTATAAATTATACTTAAATATACCTATGTAGTACCTAGTCAAGTATAATTTAAAAAAACTAAAAAATATTATACTTCAAATGTACTTAATTAAGTTAAATTGTACTTAAATATACTTATATAGTACCTATTTAAGTATAACTAAAAAAATATTAAAAAATGTACTTCATAATTAATTTGTTAAGCTAAATTGTATTTAAATTATAATTAAATTGTAACTATATAGTACCAGTTAAATACAACTTCAAAAAAATTGCACTTAAAATATACTTAGTTAAGCTAAATTGTCCTTCAATTATAATTAAATTGTACATATATCGTACCTAGTTAAGTACAACTTGAAAAATTTTAAAAAAAATTACACTTAAATATACTTATTTAAGTTAAATTAAACTTAATTTCTGAAACATGTGTGCACAACCATTTGAACTAAGACAACGTCAATATCAACTTTATTCAAACGTAAAATTGATTAACCATATATGTGAGATGTTTGTTTTATCATTTTTGGATAATGTTATGTGCACTAAATAGTGTTTTTTGTGAATTTGATTGATTCATCTTGTTGTTCTTATTATGTAGAATTTTTTCATAATCTTTTTTTCACTTTTTTTGAAGTTCCTAACTAGCTAACGGTGCATATCACCCGAAACCGATAACGAATCAAAAAATGACCTTTCAAACATAGGCCGCTACCACATCTTTGAACCATGATATTACTAGAGCAACCTAAAGAAATCAACACTGCTCCATTAGCAAATGAGTATCAAACTTGACTCAAAGTTCAAAAAAATCTTATAGGATAATAACTCCAAGGAGCTTTATAAGTGACTCAACTCATTACTAACACCACAAACTCAAGTTCAAAAAAAAAGTTTACAACTTTTTCCCTATACATTGATAATAAATTGACACCTTATGCTTTATAAGTGACTCAACTCAGAAAAAAGTAATCTAACTCTAACACAAACTCAATTCGTTGCAATACGTCTCAATCAAAGAAAAAGTTTACGATATTCTTTTATTTCTCTAAACCAATGGCATCTTCTTACGAAAATCCTATAAGTCAAATCAATACGTTCAGAAGAAATATTTGAATATCAATCTCATCGATATCATCGATCTCATAAGTATCATACCAAATCCCATCAATCGAATCACTTTTAATCGAGAAATACGAGACATCTAAGTCATACAAGTAAAGAGATCTATTCATTGATAAAAAGAAAAATGTGAATCGGGATTGGATTGATGATAAAATAGAATCTGGGTGCATAAGCGAGTGATTCGATTGATGATGAAGAAAGAAATTCTTGGTTCGAGTTCTCCACCTTAACGACGAGAAAAAGGATTGATCAAATTCTATTGAGTCCGACTCATAGATCATTTATCAAAGAATGACTCTGGCTATCAAATGATTGAACAACAAGGAGCAATTTACTTACGATACTTAGTTGACATTCATAAAAGTATCTAATGAATTATGAGTTCAATACATCTTGTTTAGCGAGAAGGCGGATATTCTTGCTCATTATCAGACAATCACTTATTCAACTTTAATAGTTTGAATTTCAAATACCTAGCGACGACAAACTCCTATGTTCCTTTCATTACGGTATTTCAAACAAGTTCTCGGATAACAAGCCTAAAGGTTTCTTATTATTGATGATATCGATATTGATGCTAGTGACGATATTGATGCTAGTGACTACCAAACATAACTATGGATATGATGCCTCCGGAAACTTCACAAAAGCAATATACCCACTACCAAACATAAATATCCGGAAATAATATACCAAATTCCCAAAATTTCAATATCAAGTTAACTCACATTACAACTACTTCATATGTTCAAACACCTATAGATAATTAATACCACTTTTTAACGCCTATCCATAAAACTTGAAAACCTAATACCAAGAGCTTGCACATTAACACAATCAAAACTGTAAGTATTCTCTTTGTTGACAATTGTTACATCGAAACTAAGTAAACAAAACGAAATATGATTTAGTTAAGGTCTGTAATTAAGAAAAAATGTTCATGCGAGACTGCAAATACTTGTCAGGGTGAGTCCACAACTTTTTGAAACAGTAAAATTGCACACCTGCATCGAATTATTTGACTTCTCTTGTTCACCCATCGAAGCCTCTATCCTCTTGTGAATGGCAAATTCTAACTGAATGGTGTTTAAATTAGGGTTTTAAGGGGAAAGAAAGAGGGAAAATCAAACAGGAGAGTTCAGGTTCGGGATCAGTGGAAAACCTAACCGACATTAATGAAACTCCGTTTCGCCCTCTTTCTCTCTCTCTGTCTTCCTCCCTCGTAGGACTCAACCTTCGTCTCTCTTGATTTTTTTCCGTGAAAGAGTCCGTGCCTACTGCCCGTCCTCTGAACTTTTGAAAAAACAGGAAATATACAATATGCATAATGTCTATAAAGCCCCTTGGCTTTTGGTGGAACTACATCAGATGCCACTTACATTGTCGTCTGCTGGTCTGTGCTTTTAAATTGCCGTCCACGCGTCTCTCTCCCCCTCCCACTCCCACTCCCACTCCACCCCACATCCAATCACAAGTTGTATGTCACACGTGACACCAACTAATTTTCATTTTACACATGAGTATTGCTGTGATTATAAAAATAATTTAAAAATTAATATATTAAAGGGAAATTAGTTGATGTCTATTATATATTGATCGTTCTAATGGTTAAAATTTTTTTTTTTTAACAACTAGTGATTAAAATCGATCACAATAATATATATTATATATTTTTATATATTTATTATGAACATCATGAAATAATTTAAAATGATAACATTAAAATTTGATATCTAAGAAAGACCATAAAAAATGTTTACCAGTAATAATTTTTTGGATAGTATTAATAATTTTAGTCGGAACTCTTAAAATTTGTTAACTTATAAGTTAATCAAATCAAATTTCTAAGTAGTTATGTATTGTTTTAGTTAACTTATAAGTAATGTTTATAACTAAATATAATTTTTTTTATTTATGAAAAATGACTTATAAATCATTTTAAAATAAATAAATTTAATTAAATGTAAATGTCCTTCTTTCTTTAATTTAATAATCTTTATAATTTATTTTACCATACAAGTCATGCCAAATATTTTCATAATTTATTTTAATTATAAGTCAAAATATTACAAAACACTTAAATTTTAACTTATAACATGCCCTTAAGTTTTCGACAATTTTTCGTTAATTAACTAATAAATTATTTAATGATAAAATCTATAAAGTATTAACATATGTATTTAGGGGTGTAAATTAATTGAATCGAACCAAGTATTGAGTTGTTCAAATTTAATTTATAAAATTTATCAAATAAAATTTGATTGATACTACATTTAATTCTTGAATCAGTTTCTATAAATTAAACTTTTCAAGCGAATATAATCCGAATATTAATAGAAATTATAATTTGAATAGAATCAAATACTTTATCAAATTTCAAAATTTATTTATATTTAAATTATTTATATTTTAAGTAGAATATGAATTGAATTTTTAATCGGAGGATTACAAATTGAGTCTGAATTATTTGGTTTATTTTAGGGCCTTATCTGTAGCAGTACAGTAATATATTATTGTTTTAATTCACAAATCAAAGACGTCTACAAAAACAACGCACCTCGCGTATGTTAGCAAGGAATCTAGACAGGAGAGAGAAAACAGGCGGTTTATCAGCCGCCATTTTATCCGTTTATTCAAAGCTTTAACGAACTCAATTATGCCTTCAACGAAAACCTCAACTACCCGTGTCATATAAACCCTATTCACATAATATCTCTCACTTTCTACATCTAATAAAGACACTCATTTCCTTTCTCTCTCTAGAATTTTCCAATGATGCACTCAATTTCTCTCTCTACATCTCGCCCTCACTCATCTCCAATTATTATCACCAAATCAAATTACTCATTCCAACGTTTTAAATCCCCAATTCTCTAAATTGTGGTCTCAGGGAGATTTTCTAGGGTTTGATCAGCTTAAACAATCCAATTATCGGAGATTTGTTCTAGCATCTAGTCGAAGCTACTCGAAGAAGAAGCTCTCAGCTTCGTTGTCTGACA
This sequence comes from Panax quinquefolius, assembly GCA_020205615.1. NCBI lineage: Eukaryota > Viridiplantae > Streptophyta > Magnoliopsida > Apiales > Araliaceae > Panax > Panax quinquefolius. The sequence goes on from CM035173.1 coordinate 19,220,922, forward strand.
AAGGAAGTCCTACGACGTCGTTTGATTACGATCTGGTTATTATTGGAGCTGGCGTTGGGGGTCACGGAGCTGCATTACACGCTGTCGAGAAGGTAAAGCATTTGCTTTATTTAATTGATGTGGAATTTGTGAGTCTGAGGTCTAATTAAGCTGAAACAAGTAAGTGAAGTAGTGAACTGCAATGGAGGTTTTTTGTTAATTGTGTTATTAGGTTAATGCTGTTGCACATTTGTTTGTGACCGACCTTGATCTGCTTTTATGGATATTGACTTTACATTGAAATTGATTATTTTGTGCATTTTCAGTTTTGATGAACATTTATAGGTTTAGCTAACACCTAGCTCCACTGTTGCACTGTAACATTGTCTGATGCAATTGTGAAGTGGATAACTGTTGATCATGATGTTTTCCAAGGTTAGATCTTTACTTAATGATGCCTTAGCAAGGAGGAACAATATAAATGTAAAGACAAAGGAGGAATGAAGCAAAAACAATGAAGAAAAAGAAGATTATGCTACCATAAACTTAAATTTGTATCCGTGAATGATATTTCAAGATTACGATTTTGTTGTAGTTTTCATCACAGTGAGTATTGCCATATAGGACAGCTGAAACATTAAAGGAAAGAGATATATTAAAATATGGGAAAAAATTTAATGTATAATATACCAATGAGACTCAACACTGCCAATGATTTTAGAAAGAACAGCCTTTTACTTTCTGAGTGGGAATATTTAATATTCAATCTGTTGTATACATGTGACAGCTGTAAATTTTGAATACATGTCATGTTGAAAACAACATGTGTTTTTTTTGTCCTACACCTTGCTATTTGAGAATTGTGAATTTGACTACAATAATGGCAGGGTCTGAAAACAGCTATAATCGAAGGAGATGTTATTGGTGGAACATGTGTGAATAGAGGATGTGTTCCTTCTAAAGCTCTTCTTGCTGTTAGTGGCCGTATGCGCGAACTTCAGAACGAGCATCACCTGAAGGCTTTAGGTTTGCAGGTTAGATAAACTGTATACATTATTATTCCCAAAAATAAACAAACTTTACATTCAATAACCAGGGAAGCTTAAGCTGACACAGCATGATTTTGTTTGCGGTGGTATATGCTACACAGTTTAGATTGGATATAATACTCTCCATCCTAGATTAAGTGATTGAGCTTGACTAACACATAGTTTAAGGAGGGGCGCATATGATTACTTTATTTTTAATTATAAACCCTTGGATAAAGCGGCTCTAAGGTTGGGATAGAATCATATCACTTGCATTAGGACATCATAAAATATAAATCCATTCACTTCAGTTGAGACAGAGAGAGTACTATTTATTAACATTTTTTAGTTTTTCCATTGTAAACTATGGTTGCATATTATTAGCTCCCTAATGCATGGTAGGATGGGGTATACCTATAATCATGAAGTGTAAAAGACCATTATAGTTACTGCACATAATGGTACCGGCATATAACTTCAGGTCATCTGACTTTTGATTGAAGTTTCTATTTATTTTCTTAAATTCAGAATACATGATTTCTTAACAGTTAAAAGCTGAAAAGCTCATTTGGGATCAATTGGTTTTAGCATTTTTTCACCATTTTAATCATATACTTTAGTATTGTAATTTATTTTTCAATGCCATTTAACTTATCTTTCTTGTCTTTCTTTCCATTTTATTTCCCCTTCATCTTTCAATTGGTAAATAATGATAGGTTTCAGCAGCTAGCTATGATAGGCAAGGAGTTGCTGATCATGCAAATAATCTCGCATCAAAAATTAAGTAACAATTTGACTAATTCAATGAAGGCTCTGGGTGTGGACATATTGACAGGGGTGGGTACAATACTGGTAAGTCACATTTGCTGTCATATGATCTGAGTGTCAACTCAGTCAACAAAAGTTATTTATTATATGAAAAGTCTTTTGGTGTCATCTCTATGTCTATAGAAACCATATGGCCATATGAGTCTTACTGTTTACAACTTCATTATGAATATTTTCAGGGACCTCAAAAGGTGAAATTTGGAAAAGTTGGTTTTTCAGACAATGTGATAACTGCAAAAGAATATCATAATTGCCACGGTTCAGTTCCTTTTGTCCCCAAAGGCATTGAAGTTGATGGTTAGTATTCTTCTTTTCCAGACCTTTCATCCCCATGGTGTAGTTTGATTTTTGTTAAAGGCGGTATTTTGTATATACCTTATGAGTTTAAGAATGTATTAGCTCTCCTTCAAAATTTTCAGGGACTCCCGGTATGAAGGTTAATATTTCCAAATGCATCCTTACTACTATTAACTTTGAACAGGCTCCTATTGCTTTCAATGCTCTCTGATTGGGTGCAAAATCGGATCTTTATCTTGATTAATCAAGATTGGTACTAATTAATCATGCTTAGGTTAATCAAACAAAATATCACCTTTTAGCAACCAAGAGATGAAACTTTGGATTATAACTTATAAAGAAAATAACCAAGGCAACCTATATAGTTACAATATTTATTAGAAATTTGAGTTCTCACATAGGAACTTCTTTATTAGATATACATAGGGAACTGGTGAATGTAATCCATTAATGTAGGATAGCTTTTCATTTGTTTTCTTGATTCACATTGTATTTTCTTTTTGGTAGTTTTCCTTTCCGCCATCTGCAATGTAGTAGTGCTGCTCTTCTCTAATAAAGTTTTGCTCTGTTATAAAAACAGATTGAGAACTTAGACCAGAATATAAAAGGATTATTCACCAAAACCATCCCCCAAAGTTATCTTCTAGACATGGATTTGCCAGAAGATATTTGAATGTAAATTCTGTAGAAGATACTTAGCTGCCTAAGTCTGCCAAGTTTATGAGGAGCCCATGAGAAAGGATATAATTACTGGGTAAGATAATTTAACAAAAGTGAATAAACGAAGCATGGAAGGCCTGAGGGAGGGATGGGATTGGGTGAAGGAGGAAAAAGTTTTTTTTTTTTTTTTTATCTTTCCCATCTCCCAGTGGAAATTTATTCTTATGGATTGAGCATCTTGTAAGCAAATTATTTATAATATCTATTACATTTCCTTTTGAATATTTTGTTCATTTGTGACCATAAATTTCTAATCACCAAATAATGACATGCAGGAAAGACTGTAATAACTAGTGATCATGCCCTCAAATTGAGTCTGTTCCTGAATGGATAGCTATTGTAGGAAGCGGTTACATTGGGCTTGAGTTCAGTGATGTGTATACAGCACTTGGTAGTGAGGTAGTGCCTCTGTCTTTTCTTTATCAAATTGTTCTTTATTATAGAATTACTAGAAAAAAATATTATTCTTCTAAACATGGATTAAAATTATAAAATATTACCTAATCCTTTCTTAAAATTAAAGAACTGGTGTGCATCCTCTCCACCCCCACCTCCAAGTAAAAAAGAAAAGAAGCTCTTGGAGGCGTAGTTCTTGGCTGGTCATTGAAAATTTATTTTCTCTTAGTAATTATTTTAGTTTTAGATAAAAACTGAACAAACATTAAGCTTTTGCCAAGGAAAGCAATTCCTTCAAAGGCTAAGGAATAGGAAAAATAACTTTACTTATCCATACTTCCACCTCTCTCGTTCACTTTCCTAGGTGATGATTTGTGGTTACAAATCTTCTTGTTCAAAAGTTTATGCATTGTGAATTAAATGGCATGTGTGAGATGCATCTGAACACTCTTCTGACCTGTAGTAAACATTCTTGAATAGATTCTTAAGTTTTTTTCTCAGCATTCTTACTTGCCTAACTAATGATTGAAATAGATTTTCCCTTCGCCTTGTAAATCAGTTGCATTTTTCTGTTTGATTCCAAAAGTTCCATTCTTTTCAAAAAGTGAAATGACACCTTATTTACTTTCTTAAATTTTCCAATCGGGGTCCGGTGAAAAAAAAAACACTTAATGATATGTACTGGAGTTTATTTTGCTACTTTGCCTATCATCATTTTTTATTTCTTTTCTTGATACAACTTCAAATTTACTTTTAATAATTTCCGTAAAAGTTATCAAATTGTTTGCAGTGGTGTTGGACAGGTCACCTTTATTGAAGCTCTAGATCAGCTTATGCCTGGTTTTGATCCTGAGATAAGCAAGTTAGCTCAACGTGTTCTGATAAATCCGCGGAAAATTGACTATCATACTGGAGTGTTTGCAACCAATGTAAATTGATTCCAAGGGCTTTATCTTGATTTCTGTGTGCATGATTTAGAGCGGCACATTCATTGTCTTTAATGTTTCTATAGATAACTCCTGCAAAGAATGGGCAGCCGGTCATCATTGAGCTAATTGATGCCAAGACAAAGGAACCAAAAGATACTCTGGAGGTAACATGATTTTGCTGGGAATAGTTGCTTTCTATCAAGAACACTACTTATACTTGACATGGAGCCCCGTGTATTTGTATTTCTTTATGTTATTCAACCATGTTCTTTGTGTTGATATTACAACATGCTTAAAGTTTAATAAATGTAAAAATGCCTGTTTGGACCTCATTTAGAAGTCTGAGCACTAAAGATAGAGGACTATTAAGATTACCTTAATCATTTAGAAATGTATGTGAGCAAAAGCCTCATCTAGAAAACCTGTGATTTCTTTAAGTATGAAGTTATATCTGCTTATATGCTCGTGTCTTTGTTTTTGTCCAGTCTCCTTGCCTAAGGTAGTTTATATAGGCATTTGTTGGATTGCGATTGGTTAGTTGTTCTTTTTGTTGATCATAATGTTGTAATTATATTTGTCGTGTCATGGATTGCACTCACCTCTTTTGGTGTCTTTTTAACTGAAATTGTCTTATCAAAAAAAAACAAAGCAAAAGAAATAAAACCCTTGTTACACTGTAGTGTGAACTATATCTGCAAATGCTGCTTCGATTTGTTTGTCACATCACTTGTTAAAAAAGAAATTAACAAATAAACAAACATGTTTCTCATCATCTCATGTCACACAGATGGGATTTTTTTTATTTCTTAGTGCTTATCATTTCTACTTAATACAAGTTCTAGTGAATTTGACACACCTGATATCACGCATATGTTCAATATATGTATTTGTATGCCAGTTCATGCATATATGTGACATAGAATTGATGACGAGGGTTTGTTGTCTCGACCTACACTAAGTGGAAGCCAGCATTCTTAATACGCGTATGTGATACATATAATGTATATATGTATAACACTACCTCCGTCCACGAAAGGATGACAAAAGCACAATTTTCACATGAATCACGAAAACTAGTTAGAGGAGAGAGTGTAGTGTATGTAACAATTTACCCTCAAGTTTAAATATAAGATAATGGCCCCCCAATTAAGTACTAATAGGTGATGCTATATATAAAATGATGGGACCCACTACATTATGTACTTTGAGCGTAATAAAGTCTTTGTAAACAAATTTATGTACTTAACTCATCCCTAAGGAGACAAAAGATTTTGGTGCTAATGCCATCAATTGGGGGATGGAGGAGTAAATATAATGATATTTGATAGTGTGTTGGATTATAATCTCAAACTTCTTGGTGTTTAATGTTTATGTTTGTTTCATTGGTCAAAACACCAATTACATCCATCACATCCATCATATATATATATATATATATATAAATTTTGATAAGTAATGTATTTAGTAACAATTGATTGCTAAACAATTGATTGAAAATCCATAAATTTGGCATTGAAATCGATGGATTAAATCTTTCCTAGTATTCAAATTTGTCCAAAACTCAACCTTAAAATTAAATGAATTGCATAAAGAGGCTTAGAACTGACATAATTATGGTTTAACTTTATGTTAGCTAGTCAAGCTCACCCTTGTTCAATCTCGACGCTGATAATGAATGAGCCTAAAACTGGAGCTGGACTTTGGCTCTCTTACGAGCCTGAGCTGAGCCCTTAATGAGCCAAGCATCATTTGTTCATGTGCAACTCAATTCATTTGCAGCCCTAGCTTTGCATGTCTATTTGTAATATCCCCCCGTGTAATAAATGGTCTTTGTAGTAACGGGAGATGACTCCTGAATGTCTGAGCTAGAGATTGTGATATTTTCCAACGGTTTTCTGTTCATGATTTTGATGTCAGAAACTGTTGATTTTGTTGCCATAGGTCGATGCAGCACTAATTGCGACAGGAAGAGCTCCATTTACAAAAGGTCTTGGATTGGAGAATGTAAGTCTTTCTTATTTATTGTCATATATAAGACAATAAAAATCACTCACTGACGAATGGTTATACTTTGAATTGGTGTTCTTGAAGATCAATGTAGCGACACAACGTGGCTTTGTTCCTGTTGATGAGCGGATGCGAGTAATTGATGCAGAGGGCAATCTGGTTTGTTGGAATGCATTTATGAGCATATTTTTCTGTAGGCTGTAGCCAGTTGTTTCTCACGTTGGAACTTCTATAATTAGGTTCCTCATGTATACTGCATTGGTGATGCAAATGGTAAATTGATGCTTGCTCATGCAGCAAGTGCGCAAGGAATTTCTGGTAACTGACTTTACCTAAATTTGGTTATTAAGATTCAGTACTGCCACTTTCTCCCATCTTAAGTCACAATGCTCTCTTGTTGTAGTTGTTGAGCAAGTCAGTGGAAAAGATCATGTGCTCAACCATTTGAGTATCCCAGCAGCTTGTTTCACTCACCCTGAAATAAGTATGGTTGGACTGACAGAGGTAAATTATTAAGCCTCCTCAGAAAAGCTGTGCCTTATGTTATTATGCTTTTATGCACTTTTTCTGCATCATCTACTAGATACTTTGGTATTTGGTTCTATCATGACTAAATTTACCTTTTGTGGCATTACCGAGAATCTAGTTCATCCATTATTCTACTATGTCATTGCTATGTACATGACTTCTTGGAGCCAGCGTCGGTAGAGGTATAGCGTATAAGAGAGCCGAAAGCAAGGATTAGGATACCGTTCACCATTCAGGACTTATGTGACGTAGTAATTAAAGCAAAAGCCAATTGGCACCCTCAATTTATTTCTTTAGTAACTAATATTTGGAGTAGTCACAATTTTTTTGTTTTGCTTGGGATATCTTTTGACACTGATGCCCTTACGTTCTTGCTGAACTAGACTTTATGTAAATTCTACTGATGACATCTCTATTATTCAACCAAGTACTAGCATCAAAAATTCAATCATGTCATAAGGCCAATTAGTCATGTATTGATTTGGTAAAGATTTTGGACACTACTAAATTTGCATGTTTTTGAAGCCTCTGTGTATCTTCTTAGTGTATGTGTATGCCAGAACTTGTAATGTAAATGAAACTAAATAATGAGTCTGCAATTAAGTTGAAAAGTCAATGATTTATCAAAGGCATTGTAGGCATAGAATTGTCAACATAGGCTAATTAAGGATGCATATTATAAGCTATTGTGCTCATGTACATGGGGTCATTAGATTAAAGGGAGATAAGAGGAGATACATGCAGAAATAAAAGAAAACATGATAAGAATAGAAGAGCTGTACTGAAAAAGTGAAGAGGAAGGGGTCTGTTGGCTGACACTATTAGCCTTCCTAACAAACTTGGGAAGTGAATAGAATTTACCTTAATTAACCTATTATACATCTTGGAAAAAGTTCCTAGTGAAGAAGTTTGAGCACTGAAGAAGAACTCATCTAATAGGAAAACATTATTTTGTAGAAAACTACTACATATTGTTTGTTTGATGCCAGTTTTCTTCACTTCGGAAGCAAGTATATTTTACCTTAATTCATCTATTTGACATATCGAGAAAATTTTCTAATGATAATAGGGCCCACTGAAGAAGACGATAACTATTTATCATGTAGATAATTAATTAAAAAAATTACTAATCCTGTAGAATACTACTCCACATTGATTGTTAGAAACTAGTTTCTTCAGTTTGTACCAAATTTATGTCTATATTATCTAGGGAAATTTATGCATATGTGTTTTCGTTTGTATGGAGTGAGGTGAGTTGTGGAATTGGGTTGTAGTCCTTATTTTAAGATGTACGGTTATCCTGTGGTCTAAGTAAGGAGGCTTTACTACTACCATGTAATTTTTTTTGCAGCCTCAAGCAAAGGAGAAAGCTGAAAAAGAGGGATTTGAGATAAGTATTGCCAAGACAAGTTTTAAGGCTAACACAAAAGCCCTGGCAGAAAATGAATGGGAAGGACTTGCCAAGGTTATATTTCTCAAGACTTACTTTGCATTTGAATATGGCCTTGTCTGAGTATGATGCTGCTTGATTCCATTTTGAAGATGTCATTTGGATTATTACATAGGAATATATAATCCTTTTTCTTATGGAAGCCTCTCTCTCTCTCTCTTATTTTTTATCTGGCATGAAGAAAACAAAAGCATGGGTTTACTGGCCCTAAAAAGTTAAAATACTTGCTGCAACCTTATAGCCAGGACTGGTCAGTGTTGCATGTGATAATTAAAAACTGATAACAGAGGTATCATAACGTGCACTATATTATATTTGCTTTGCAGTTGTAATCTTTCTTCATTATACCATGCAGTTGATATACAGGCCTGACAATGGGGAGATTCTTGGAGTTCATATTTTTGGGATGCATGCTGCTGACCTCATCCATGAAGCATCAAATGCCATAGCATTAGGAACTCGTATTCAGGTAGTTTGCTTTACTAAAAAAACACTGTCTAACTGCTAGTTTGACTTGTGACTTGAAGTTTATCTTCAGCTGCAAATAATACTCATGATAAAACTAAGTTCAATGGTTTCATCTCCATACTTTCAATCAACCAGTGAATAAACTACCATATTATCCTCATTTATGTCCTGCATGTTCAGGTGATATTGCTCTATAGATTCTTACAGTGAAAGTTAAATTAATACCTCTTTCTACCCCCTGCAGGACATAAGATTTGCAGTTCATGCTCATCCAACCTTGTCCGAGGTTCTTGATGAACTATTTAAGTTGGCTAAGGTATGTTTCGTTGTGTCACTACTAAAGCAGGTCGACTGAAAATTAATTAACATTTTTCTTTTGATTTATTCAATATTTTACACTTCACACAATAGAGATGACAATTGGCAATAATGAGAAAGCATGACGAAGAACTGTAGAAGCTTTTAGATGGTAATTGACTTATTTAAATAAATAAAAAACTTTTAAAGAGCTAATTGAGGACTCTAAAAATCATTTGTTTTAAAAAAAATCTTTTAAATGGTAATTAGGACTAAAAAATCATCCCATGGGTGTTTGCTCATGTGACTGTTAGCTCAATTTCTGAGGGGTGTTGTAGGCTGCATAGCTGTGGCTACACAACTCCATCAGAGCTCCCTCTTATCCAAAATATTCTTCTCTCCCCAAAAAGGAAAAAATCAGAGAGAGAGAGAGGAGAAGAGATGAAGAAAATAAAGGAGATTATGAAAAAAGAATAGGGAACGACAAAAAACTTATTAGAAGAAGAAATAATGGTAGCTGACAACACAAATGAAAACTCAGTCCATGTCAATAGATGACCAATTGATGTAGCACGAACTTGGGGTTAGCCAGACATCGACTGCTGAGATCTTCAGGAGACTGTTCCCACAACGGATGAGAGTGTCTATGGTGTTTGAACAAAGATGTCTTAGCAACTTGATAATGAGACTATGAGAGCAGTGCTGATGAAAAGATGGTTAAAACGAACTTTGGTGAACAACAAGAAATTTGACAATTTTAGCTACAACAAAAAAAACCCTACCAAAGGTAATTCTCTAAATATAAACTTGGCTGCATTAATCCTAAGAAAACACTCCTAGGTCTGTTCATACGTTTTATATAATACTAATGCTGAAATTACTTGTAGAAACAATTTATTTGCACAGATACAAGATTGCTTTTATTAACTACTGGTACACACCATTAAGACATGTTGATATACATTCTTTACTCATTCCTATCCATGTAACCTATATATGTCAATATTTAATATCGTCATAAATTTATCGTGCAGTACTCTGCTTTTTATAACTATATTGGAAATCTTTTTCTTTACTATATATCCTAAAGCTGAAAGCCTGAAAACCTGACCGACACATTCCATCTTCTCACTATGTTTTCTTATTATGTGAATCAGTTAAATGCTCAAGTTTCTAGTCCAGTAAGCGAGCCAGTTGCGCTGTAAACCTTAGCAAAACAGTTGGATGCAAAACTTGAAGACTATTTTTGTACGAGGAGAACCACAAGGAAAAACTTGCTTAATGGAGCTCAGTCTGACATATCATTAGAGAATCACTCTGGGATTCATTAGAAACAATGATTGTCATCATTAACATATTTGTTGGTAGCTATTCAAAAGCTCAATGCATTTTTACCATTTGAATGATTAAAAAATATTATGAGCACTAACATAACAAATTTATTAAGATAATTTAAACCTCTTTACAGAAATTATATTATGAATATTCTAAATTTCATAAAAAATGGGTAAAGCAAGAGAAGCCAGGCAGGAAAGCAGAAGCTACAGCCTACACGCAGACTCTAAACAAATTCAATGCCATCTTAGAAGTGCTATGAAAAAGCTTAATCAACATAAGCCAAGGTTGTATCCAAATACTACTTGCCTCATCTTGGCACAAAACATTTTACACGGTGTTAAAACCTTTTCAATAAGTTAATACTAATAAATAGCAACACTATGAAAACGTGGTTTGGTATTCAACCCCAAAACAAAAAACCACCAAGTAAAAGCATAGTCCCAGAACAAGTACCAGCATGCTTTATAATCTATACACAACCAAAGATGGGAGTAAATATTACAAAAATCCTTACGGAAACTTTTCTTTTTCCTGTAATCCATTAACAAGGAAGGTATCCAACTCTGGATTAAGCAATTGGATAGGATATCAATTGACCAATTGCAGGATTGGCAGGATTGGCTCTATTTTTTCCAAATAGGATAGAACCTATTTGGAAAAAACCACGGCCATCACTACCCATCATCAGATTGAAAAGCATAGCATGTCGACACTACAATCCATTCAAAGTTGAAAGAAAAAAACAGAGGGGCACATATTAAAGTTACTTATGCACAATTATTATACTGTTATACAATGATACAACTATCCACCAACCCACCAGATCTTCATAGGATGAAGATGATTAGAACCTTAACCAGTGGACAAATTTCAACTACTATATACTTGACCAAACTCATCTTACGAGCCCCAAATTCAACAGTAACATAACTCATCTTAAGAGCTCCAAATTGCTAACAGTAACACAGCATTACAACAACATATTGATCAAGCTAATAATCAAATATAGTTGTAGTATACTCCAAATGCTTGAATAATTTCCAAAATAAATGAAATAAAAGAAAGACCAATGAATTCAAGACCATTTCTAAAAGAGTCTTCAATAGATATCAAAATCTTTTCCACAAAATTGATAAAAGGGTTCAACCCATACAAACACAAAACAACATAAGATTTATAGTTTGATACAGAATTAAAAAAGCTAGCTCAGGGAACATTGATATAAAATGGAACCCTAAAATGGCATTTGAGTTTACTCTTCCTCGGTGGCAGATTCACCGGTCTTGTTGTTATGCTTCCTTGCGTACCTCTGGTTCCTCAAGAACTTTGGATCCATCTATAACACCCATCAATTTAAAACGTATAAATGAACTGAAAATATAATCTAACATAAAAAAGAAAGAGAAAAAAATATAAAAAGTACCCCTCTGGTGGAAGTGTGTCGGTGCTTCCTGGGCTTCTTGATTCCGTTCCTGTGAGCCTTGTGTGACTGGTTGTGCGCGGTGTGATTCTTCGACTTGGCCATCTCTTTACCTGTATCACAAATTCAACAATACAAAAAGCCAATGTTATATATACAAATAAATAGCTGATCAAATAATATAAATTTAGTGATCAATTGTGTTTGCGTGTTCGAGTTCGTGCACGAGTGTTTCGATAGAGAAATATAGAAAGACCTGATTGCTGCTCGGCTCTGTGGAGTCGGCGTCAGGGTTTTTTCAAGAAGAAATGAAAATGAGAAGAAAGGTGGGATTTTAATGTGATTTTTGAAGTAACGAACCCTATCTATCGATGCTTTTGTCAAATTTACCCTTGTGAGCAAAGAATAATTGCTTTCTAATTTGGGCTTCTAAATTGGGTTAGCCCTTCGCTTCGATTTGGCAACCAGGCCTTATATAATTAGGTTGGCCTGGCCTAGGATTGGAGAATATATAGGGAACAAGTAAAAATATTAATTTGGGCTTCTATTAATAAATAGGACTACAAATGTTTCAATTAATTCTTCGATTTGTATATTATTATTCAACCAGGCCTTATTTAAGCCATATATATGATTTTACTCCCTAATAGGCTGAGAGAGTCAAAAATCATTCCATATATATGTAAAATGGAGAATATTTAAGTGAACAAGTCATCAATATATACATCTTGACATTTTTTTTCTTACTTCATTTTTAAATTATAAAATTAATATTGACTTATTTTTAAAAATTAATTTCAAACGTATTCAAATTTAAAATTGATATAAATTTATTTAATTTATGTCAATATAATTATATAAAAGTATTATTAATTATAAAATTTATTATTTTCAAAATTTAAATGAATCATATTAATTTTAAATTTAAAATATTACAAAATAATTTTTAAAAGTTAATATTGATCTTATGTATTTTGCACTTCAATACTACCATAAATTACTTAAAATTTAAAATAAAATAAAATTATTTTACAATGGAATACAATTAATAAATTATACTCTCTCTTATATTATATTATATATATATTTTATATAAATTTTAACTTTTAACTATATATATATATATATATATAATAATAAAAAAGATTAGAAAAGCTGTTGTGAATCTCTCAAATAAACTAACATTTTATACGAAAATATAGTGTTAGTAGTAGTTAAGAATTTAGCTGTTTGATATTAAAATAATTATAAAAAATTAATGACAAATTAGAAATATCATTTTACTTTATAGTCCTAAAATAAAAGATGTACTTTTAATTTTAGAACGGACGGATTAAAAAGATAAATATATATATCTGAAAAAGAGAGAATACTTTATTCTCGACATTTCCTTCTAATAATCGAAAAAACAATCTTTCAGATTAAGCGCCTATAAATTGAAATTATTCCTTTTTTCTCATTGAGCATTTGTATGGTTCTTTAGGGTCTAAAGATTGGCTGATTGAAACATCAGAGTTGTTACCTATAAGTTGAAATTATTCTTTTTTCAATTATGATATAACATATAAATTGCTAATTTAAATAAAATATTGTATCTAAATATATCAATTAGCGTGAAAGTGTTTTTGAGCTTTTGCAAGGTTTTTATACCCCTCTCTAATGGAAGAGCTGGGAGTTGATATATAATATACTCCACTGTTTTAAAATATAAAATGCCTTCATTTGAGACATTTTTAAACAACAAAAAAAGTGTAGTAGTACTAGTATGGTACATAAAAATTCATTTAATTTTAGCCAATATTAACATTGGTGAATATTATAAATTATGTAAAAAAATTACTAAATTATTCTGTTATTTTAATTGAGTTTTAAAAAGTAGATATTATAAATTGGGAATTTGTGTATAATTGTATAAAAGCCAAAGCCACCAAGCCATAAGAAATTTAAATTGTATATCCAAATAAGGAAGTTTTGTAATTTATATAATTTCATTGTCCTTAAAGTTACGTTGGGTCTTGGTTCAACTGGTGGTGAAGTAATAATAACGATGAATATACATAATAATAAAGGGCAAAAGTTTGTCCTTGCCCGATTATATTTTATCAAACCGAGTCACTCGAATCATACACCAACAAACTGAATACAAATTATATGATACACAAACAGTTGATTTATGGAGCAAGAATATTGCCATTTTTCTTTCCCTCGGTCTTTCTTTCTGTTAAGCCCTCATTTTTATAATTTAATTAAAAAAAAAAAAAAAAACATATAGAGGAGCCAAAACTACCTACAATAATCTACACATACACAAACACAAGAAGATGTACATGTTCTTGTCGGGAACACAAACCAGTTATGTGAAGTTATCTACTCACTGATGTTGTAGCATTTTTTCATTTTAGCCTAAATGTAGCTTTCCAACTCTTGATGCTAATTTATCCCACCATGTCAGTGTCAGGATGGAGAAGCCCTTCGTATTCCAGCTGCACATAACAACGTCAGGAATTCAAATGGTTCAGTGACACGGGCTTTACAATACAAAGCTGTGACTGGTTTAATAATAAATTGCTTACGGTGGCTCTATTATGTGCTAGTTTCATCCTCCGATAGTCCTCTTGTGCTCGCTTTGAACGAAACATGGCTTGAACGCGTACAACAGATCTCTCAACGCGCTCTTCTGCCTGTTTCCTGCTGGCCTGGAAGAAATTCTCCTCCACAATACTTTCTTGTTCCTGATCTTCTTTGGCAGCTTCACAAACCTGAAGACCACGGAAACCTTTTCTCTTTCAAACGCCAACGTAGAATTGCCTTTTCGAGCACTCCCACGGCAAATATAATCTTGCGGTACTGCCTCCGGACTTGGAAACCACGGAAAACCGCCTGCATCAGAAGTAAATGGTATTAACGGTTTTACTGAATCTGTAAAACTAAAACCAATAGAATAGTATCAAGCACTTCATTCACGGTGATAATCAATAATATCCATGAAAATTCAAATATAACACAACAAGAAGGATGAGCATTTTTCAGCTAAGCTGAAAGCTCTTAGCATCTATCTTTCCAGAATAAAATAACTCTGACTAGCAATTACGTGTATTAATTTATCTGTCATTTGGCCAAAACTTATTTAATAGTTTCAAAGATGCTAAATTGAGGATGGAGGATATAGAATAAGTTGTCAAACTCAAATATCAATTTGAGTGCTGAGTAAAAGCTCTTCCATAAGTGATATATATATATAATAAGTTGTCAAACTCAAAGATCAACATACTTTGCATACCCCTTGACAGACTTGTTTTGTTATATGATTCAAATCACACGCTATATGTAAAACCGTCATATTATTATGAAAAACATTCAGCGACAGATAAAATATTAAACTTTTATTTAGTTGTTTTAAAAAAGCAAAAAAAAAAAAAAAGGGTATACAAAGTTTAGTAGCATAAGGGAGCCTTAAGATCCGGACCTATATATATATATATCCCCATCCGTGGCAACCGGTTTGTCACGGTATTATTCAACAATCATAATCTACACCGTTAATCGCAACATTGGATGTCACAGATTAAAATGAATTTTCCTCTTATCGCTACAACATTGGATGACATATTTAAAGTAGCGACAAAATTACTCATTTTATCCTCATTTACCCATGTGCTAATGCGCATCTTCAAGCTATAAGTTATAGTGGCAGTGAATTTAATTGAAAAACTAAAGTGGTGCAGTGGTAGCTTAGGCACCCATTATCCCGTACGTCCCTGGTTCAAATCATTGATGTGACAAACTTTTTGCTTCATGTGCAATTTTTGTACTCTCCATTATTTGTAATTTTATTCTACCAATATATATATTAAACAAATCTCAACATTAAACTAAATATATATAAAATAAGAATATTAATATAAAGTAACTATGAATATTTATAATATATATATATATATATATATTTATAAATAAATATTCATATAAATATTTATAAATAAATTTATATAATATTTATTTATAAATTTTATAAACAAATATTCATATAAATATAAATATAAATATTCTTATAAAAACATTCAACCATAATCATTTATAAATATAAATATTCTTATAAATTTATATGAATATTTGTTGTTTTATATATATTTAGTTACTTTATATAAATATTCATAGTTGAGATTTGTTTAATATTTTATTTAGTTTTACAAAAAATTTAAAAAAGAATATGTATATATATATTGGTAGAATAAAATTTAAAATATTGAAGACTACTTAAAATAGCACATGAAGCAAAAAAGTTTGTCATAACCATGTTTTGAACTTGGATGAATGAATATTGAACTTTGAGCTACTGCTGCACCACTTTAGTCTATCAATTAAATTCATCTTTGCTTAACTTATAGCGGCACAAATAAAATGAGGGTAAATGAGTAATTTCTCGTGTCATTTACTAGCATATTAAATGCGGTAGGCGATTTTAAGGTCATCCAATGTCGCGATCAATGGTGTAGATTATGATTCATTAATACACTCGTACAAATCCGGACGATGGGGACCCATATATATATTCGAATGGATCGTGGACCACCAAAAATCCCGACCCCATTTTTTTTTTTTTGCTTTTTTTTTAAAACTACTAAAAAAAAAAAATCTAGTTCCATAAAATATTAATTTTTTTTTTAGTTTTTAAAAATTTAAAACAAAAAAGGTCCAGATTTTAAACATGTCCAGGCTCCCTTGACAGATCCTACCTCTCTTATATATATATATATATATATATATATATATATATACGGATCCGGATCTTAGTACTCACCCTTTATCTAACATACCTTGATCACAACGGGTTGTCACGGATGTTCGAACCCATATATATATATATATATATATATATAGGCATTCTAATTAACTAGTCAATTAGGCAAAGAATAAACAGTGGTTAGATACTTGAATTCTGATGGCTTGACAACGCAAATTGAGGAAATCTTTATATATATATCTTCCAATTAACTAGTCAATTAGGCAAGAACCTTTGTTTGAATTCTGATGGCCAGCAAATTGAGTATCTTTTTCTTCCAAGTACGGAACCTTTGTTGTCATGGCAGCTAGTATCTTTTTCCGTGTGTCATGGTTGCGGAATGCATGCTGGATCTTCATTGCTGCAATTATGCTGCGTGCTTCATCCTCTGGACTGGAGAACTGAATGGCATCCGTTTGCACCTTAAGTGAGTGCTCCCTGAATGCAGCCTGTATACGTGCTGCTGCATCAGCAGCCGTACGATAAGCTGCCAAAGTGTCCTTCAAGTACAGCTCCTCCTCAGTAAATGTCTCCGGGTAAACAGAATTAGGTGTTGTAATCTGCAGTGAACCGCTGACATTCCCAGCTATGGTCATATCCTTAAAATGTTGCACTAATCCCTTTTCTGCAAGATAAGCTGCCAAACCATCATAACCACTTTTAGATGCGAGATCAGCTGCAGTGCATCCGACAGGGTTTTCCGAAGTGGGGTCTGTCACCAAATTTGGCTTTGCCCCAGCAGATAGAAGAGTTGCAACCATTTCCTCCCTGAAATTTGAAATTCTTAATAGTAAGCAATGAAAAAGTAGTTGCACGCATCAGCAAGAAAAACAATTAATTACATATCTAATATATATTATATTATATTGCTTTTTCTTTTTATCCACACTTTTTGAAATATACCGGCCTTTCCTTTCAGATACCTTCAAAGGTGATATTCATTATTTTCGAAACATTATCTTCAGGACTTTGACATCGATAAAGGCATAAATATGTGGCACAATAATATAGTAGTAAAACAGAGACGCGCTAATATAGGAATTTGACAAGCGAAGCAGTATATTTAATGGATTATAAAACCAAGTACCTTCCACAATATGCAGCCCAATGAAGAGCTGTCCATCCAAATTTGTCCCGATAATCCAATGATAAGCCGGACAATGAAAATTGATAGACAGACCAAGTATAACCTAGAATAGCACACAAATGGATTACTCCTTGACCTTGATCATCACAAGCAGAGACTTTACGCCCTTCTAGTACTCTTTCCAACAGCCATTCCTGTAGTCTGTTCTGCAAAGTGAGCTCAAATAAGGTGTCTTTTGCTCGTGGGAATGAGAATTTGTTTTCCTCAATAGACTTGATCAAAGATGCCCAACTATTGACAATCTGAGAGGTTTTGTGAGTAAACACTTTGGCTTCTTGCAAGGCATTTTGTGATAGCTTATTAGACAGTACATTAAGCTTCTTTGATGTAGAGAAGAGCAAATGAGCAAGCCTCATTTGATATCTAAATTCATCCCACTTAGGAGGTTTGTCTTCAAACAAATTCGTCAATTTTTCGGTCAGAGGAGAGCTATACTCGAAGGTCACAACTTGACTGATGGGCTTCTGGCTATCAAAGCTCAAGTACAGATCGATTAGTCCAGGTTTGTGAGGTGTAACAAAACAACGGTACACTCCAGATTGAACAAGTTCTGCAGAAACACATTCATCTCCACATACACAAAATAAATTGGACTTTGCAAAGGGGGAAGGTGCTTTATGAAAATATCCAACGACTAGGATCTGCAGCAACAATTATTAAAGTTCAACAATTCACAATACGTACTTAGCTGTTCATTAGAAAGAAAAAAAAAAAGCATGGACAAATGTCCACCCCATGTTCAGGATTGAGTTCTAGTCATTTATGCCAAAAAAGTTGTATAAGAATTTCAGGAACTACATAACTTTTGCAGAGATCCTAATAAGAGAGGAAAGGAAAAGATATACATATCCAGTTTTAGACAATATAGAGAAGTAAACATAAAAAATACTGCTTTAACTACAGAGAAACAAGTTCACTGAACAAGGAAGTATTCCTACATGGAAACAAGCTCTAACAATCCTCAAATGCATTGTGAGATTACTGTGAGATTTGATCATAGAAAGTATTAAACACAAGCAATTATGGTTAAACTTTTATTGATCAAGCTAAGTTCTTGACAGTGGCTCAAACTCTAATTGTTTTAAGTACTTTACGTTCCTTCAGTTTGGACAAGGCCGAGCGATTTCAATCAAGGAGGCCGAGTGGGCAATCTCGCCATCTATCACTATTATGGTTATATTCTTAAAATCAAATATGTTTTGAATGCTGCTCTATAGAGTTTTGAGAGGAGATTGGCCACTTTACACCAGCAGAATGTAAAGAATGAAGACTTGTAGGAAAACTATTGTACGGAAAAGCTCTCACTCATCAGAAGTAGCTCTTCAACTCTACTGTTCAATACCAGGGAATTTGGTGCCTTTTATCCATTTTTTAGATTAGATTGTTTGATTAACATGTATTATTGTCCCTAGTAGTTAAAACCGATAGTGGGTAAGGAAGAGTGATATATAGGTGTCAACATAACAAGAAGTAAAGCGTAAAAAGAAAAGAACCTTTGTTTCTTCAGTAGAAAGAGCAGATGCAGGAGAGACATCCGTTATAGTAAATATTTGCTCGGAGAATGTTGATTGATGATGATCCATAAAGCTAGATGTTTCTTGACCAGTTGAAATAGAACATTCCAGAGTTTGATCATCTACCAATACGGAATCCGGAGAATTGGTTATGATAGAGGTCATCCATCTTCCGAAACTGTCCTGAGTTTGCAGACCATCCTTGTTTATAGTGTCTAAAGAGTCACCAGTAGCCACAGTCACTGGTTTGGAGACATTTCTCAGTAAATTTGAATCAACTTGACTATCCACGGTCCCAAGAGAAGCATTGTTTGAAATATTGATATGATCAGAATTGTTCCCAGCAGCTAGATCAGTTAAATTTCCAGAAGAAGTGTTTTTTGCAGGATATATATTGGCTGATAAGGGGTCACACTGCAAAAATGACCATTGTCAAATAAAGCCTGAGATTAACAACAACGCAATAATGAAAGTTTATGTTTGAAAAATAGGTAAAAAAACAACCATAGTAGCTCAGGCTAGTAAGGTACCAAATTTACTAACTAAATAGTTAGACCATCCGCCCATTTATAGCTTATACACGTGTGAATGCTCTTAGACTATTAACATAAGAACAATGCAGTATGCAAAGTAAGCACTCGAAAATGAAAAAATTGTGTAGATGCAGTGTAGGCCATCCAGCACAATATGAATGCTGAACTGAACAACCAAAAACAAACTTATATAAAAGAGTTAACTAATGGAACTATGGAAGAAATGCATCTCAATCCTAAGCATGTGGACCGCGGTGAAGTCTCTTCATCTACAAGTCATAAAATTGATATTTTTTAAGCTTATCAACATCAAAGTGGAGCCATAGGGATTTTTATGAAGAATTTGTTATTACAAGGCCAGACAAACTTCTTTTCAGTGGGGAAAAGTAGAGGAATTCCAGAATAGTAATTCTTTTCAAACATCTCTTTCATTTTTAATTGTGCAATAGGTTTTAACATGGCTAACAGGAATTATCTTGCAGACAGTCTAGGATGGCAAATGCTAGGTGTACGCACGACACTTTCAACCGGTTTTAACTCTTTTTTAAAATTAACAGAAAAAGGAAATTTTAGTAGATTTTAAATCCTACTACCAACAGGATTAGATTGAATCTACTATAAAGTTGCAAAAGGAGAAAGATTAAAACATTGAAACAGTAAAATAAATTCAGAGAAAGACAAACACAAGGAGTAAAAACTGAACTGTGTCAGATTCTTTCTGCTAAATCAGCTAGCTGTACTTACATTACTTTTGTAGGCATTCATTTCATACTGATTCTGTTGCTCAAAGCCTGAGATTTTTCCTGCCATAAAAAAATTGCTTAAATAAGGAGAGGTACTGATATATATATATATATATATATATATATATATATATATATATATATATTGCAGACGGATTCTTGAGCCTTGCTCAACTGCAGGCAATATATAGCTTGTTACCTCCATGAGGCGCAATCAACTTGTTGGGATCATCTGTCACCACAAGCTCATCCCATTCAAGTGTGTTTATCTCATGAAGTCTTATTTCATGATTTTGGATGTTCTCGTTTGGCTCTATAAAGTTGGCAAGAAGAAAAACTAAGGTCATGACATACACGTTATCAAAAAAGGAAATAAAATTCGAATACTCTTTAGATCACATATATTTGTGAATCAATATCAACCTATTATCCTAATGAGAACATCGAATAATGTCAGCTAAAACAGTTTCCCCAAATTTAATTGTATCCACCCATGTTGTTTTCTCAAAGGGTGTAGGGTACTAGGGTCTATATTTTTACTTCAAATGTTTTAGATTTACTTAGAAGTATTTATTCAATTATTATAATATTTACTCCTATAAATAATAAGTATGGTTTCTATTAAATGTAATAAAAAAAAGAAAACTTATTAAATTTTATGAAGTAAGGCACTCACTGACAATTTTGAGGAAAATTAATGTTACCTAGAAGTGCTATCTCGCTTGTATAATATGCCTGATCAACCCCAGAATCAAATTCTTGTGATAAAAGCCAGGAAGCAGATGGCTCAGAAACGCCTGAACAAGAGGTGGAATTGACAGACGTGATTGGAGAACCCTGTGACTGTATCAAGAATGCAGTAAACCCCATCATTCAGTAACCAAGCATTATACTGATTAGTATCAAATGGTAATCAATCTTGAGTTCTTTTTTTCTTCTTTTTTTGTTGGACATTAAGAAAACAATCTTAATTTCATTCTTTTAATACTTGTGATGTGTCTCACTTCACTTCAGCCGTCTAGGCAGTATGCCCCTGTATGCTGAATCTGTTATTTTTATATCAGAGGCAAGAAAACAAAGGTGATGCCACACTTCTAGGACTCATAATGTATACTGAGGGAGGTTGGATTTATTTTCCATGATTGTTTATATGGGTTCATAATGCACTCAAATTATAGAAAGACCAGTTCAGATGACAACGAGCTACAAAATGTTAAAAAAAAATTGGAAGATGATATATATTGTGTATGTTTATATCGACTTTTTGATTGTCAATTACATGGATAAGTCTTAGTGATAACGTTTTTGAAGAGATATGTAATGAATAGGGTCCTCCTATAATTTCTATCAATCTTATGTATTGATAAACTTCGCAATTATAATTCGACATAAATTATCGCAATACATAACAGGACTTAGAAAAATTCTATTTGCTGCTCCTGAAGGCGCATCATTGTTTGATATTAAAAAAAGACCCAATTTAGTATCCCCAGCTGACCTTCTTTGAAGATTGAATCTTCAATGAGAAAATGTGTAGACCCTCTTCTTCTTTTTTGACATTATAAATGTGTAGCCTCTTTGCAACAGTACAATATATATGTCACCTTTCATGCATTTTTTTACTAAAAAATCAGTACTTATACTAGAAGAGTGAATCTTCTCAACATTTATAATATGAAACAGTTACAAAAGGTATTCCAACATCTACAAGTCAGGAAGTCACCATTTACAATAAGTGGATACATAAATATAGTAAAAGAACAAAGTATTCCAAAGAATATATATATATTATATATATATATAATATTTGTTATTATTATATAATTTATGATGACGAGTATTGACGGTTTTTATGCTATGGCGGTTCACTCAACCGTAGTCATATGCCATGAAATAAAACCGGTTGTAACCCAATACATTTTCCCATATATATATATATATATATATATATATATATATATATATATTCTTTGGAATATATATATACCAAAGAGTACCTTATATTAAACAAGTACACAATAACATTAAAATAAAAGCTTACAAATGAACAAACAATATAACATAAAAATGAACCAGCCTTTTAGATAGAGAAAATTTGAGGGGCTTAAATCAGGTCATATTTTTGTGGGAAGACAAATAAAGTTCGTCCACGTACTTACGGGCAAAGCTAAGATTCTAAAAACAGCGATAAAGAAGGAAGATAGAACTTGAATGCATACTATCCTTCACGCAAGTGCAATACAAAAAATAAATAAAAAATCATATACTATTGTTATATCAAATGTACACACACACACACACACACATATATATATATATATAGAAGAGAGAATTTGATGAGGTGTTTGAGGCCAACCTCTTGAGTTTCACGATAGTGTACAAGGACAATGTGCTCCAATCTCCTGAATCAAAGTATAACTAATCAAAGTCTAAATTAATAAAAGCAAAGTTTGTTATTTGCCAAACTAATGAATGATTAAATTATTTTCGTCATCAGAACAATGCAAATGTAATTAGGTGGTTAGAGTACTCATCAATTAACATGAACTTTGATTGAACATACTTATCAAGCAGCCAGTAACATCTGCGAACAAAAGTTGGGTTATCTTGTCCATGTGCATAGTATACATGAATCCTTTCTTCATCGCCAACCTGTAAAGTGAAAATAAAAAGGTTGTTTTTTATGCTAGCCATTGAGATTTCCAAATTTTAAAAAGAACGCCATTAATTATTTCAATAAGAAAATTGACTATAATTTATTCATGCATTTTTTAAGTTAATTGACTCTATAATTTTCGATGGTCTTTTAATTCCTCGTAATTGGTTCTTTAATTTGCACAGCCACTTAGGTGCTATATTGACCCAAGACAATTTGAGGAGGAAGCAGTTCATAGTGAATATGTGTTGCATGTGTAGTAAGAATTGGGAGTCGCTTGATCACTTTTTGCAACATTGTGAGGTCATTGGCAATCTATGAGGGCTGGTTTTCTCTCCTTTGAGATGTTTAGGTGAGGTCAAGCTCGCTTGTGGCTCTGTTATAGGCCTGAAGGATTGCGAAGATAGGCAAGTTGAGGAGAGAAGCAATGTGACATGGTTCCACATTTTTTGTGATGGGCCGGAGGTAGAGAAATAGTTGGTGAGGTTAGCATATATGGAATGAAAGAGAAGAGAAGACTCAAAGCCTAAAGCTTTTAATTTAAGTACACGAAGAATTTTGAGGAGATAATGTATAATGGGTCAAGTGATTCACCAAAGTGAGGAGACCTTGAAAGCTGCTTTTCCAAGTGTCATGTTTTGAGGTTAAAGAGAGAACAATTTTCCTTATTTGATCAATGTTATACAAATCTTCAGCTACTACTATTCACGTAATTACAGCTAAATGCTACATATAACAAGTAAGTATTGAAAAAGTCTTACTTTTAAGTGTTCATGAGCTTCTTTGACAGTCTTCCCATCTTTTTTCTTCTTCCAGTTATGTCCATCTTTCCTAAAATTCCTGAGCATCTTACGGTCAAACAATACGATCGTGCCACCTAACAGATCGCAACAAGACTAAGATTAGAAAGAACGATAAGTTAGTTATCTGCCGATTTGATAAGCATGGAAGCTTTAATGCATGTGCAACTTTCTTGAAACCGCAAACTTCATCGTAATACAGCAAAAAGATAAATGAACTTGGGGCAAATGGCAATAAACAACGTGGAAGTACATAAAAGTATAAAATGATATACCTGGTGGCAAGTTCACTGGCTTGACATAGATGGTAAAATACTTATTGTTACAGAGTATTGCATGAATCTCATTTGGTGTTATATTGTAAAAGCCATCTTCCCTTGGCTTCCTCCATTATGTTACCAATATCCAACTCTGTCCATAAAATAAGGAACATGATTAACATTGTCATAACTATAAAAAAGGGAGAATTGAAAATTTCACATTGAGCAAGCTTGAAACAGATGATGATGATTTTAGGGTTACAATTCACTCAGAAATTCATTTATTTTAGCCGCTACAAAGGTAAGCTGGGATACAGAAATGATGGCTTCCTTCTGATCCCAATCTATAAGTTTTCTAAACCCTAATTCTTCATCTATTTTAGCTACAAAGGTAAGCTGGGATACAATCCATGTCTAATGCAACAAATAGGCCACATTTGTATTTACATGGCTTTAGCCTCTCTTTTTTTCTTAATTCACGTCTGAATATCTCAGCTTACATTTGACGTCCATCCAATTAATTTGACGGAATGGTTTAATTTATAGTTTTTAAGAAGTTCAATCAATTAATTGCATATTTTTAAAATTTAGTGGTGTAATGCTTAAAAGTGGACAACCACAGTGGAGTAATACCCTTTTTTTCCTTTACAAAGTATATAGTAGATGTAGTTTTTTAAAATTTTACATAAAAAATTTCATAAAAAATAAACTTTTAAGGCTTAAAAAAGTATTGTATAGCTTCAAAACAGATGTCTGATTCTACCTAGGCGCCCAGCCAAATCAAGGCGGTAGAGGACCGACTAGCGCCTAGGAGATTAATCAAACCTAGGTGGGGTTTATTAGAACACTACTTATAGCTAAACTAAAAATTCTATAGAGAAATGAATTATGAGAACTACAGATTTTGCTTGTGACAAACTCTTGGGAGGATGAAGTCTTGTACTCTCTTATTCTGCGAGCATACGGAATTAGTTACTTTGACCACCTTTAAAGGTCCAATATCCTGATCTTTCCTTCAATATAATATTCAACAACGTACATCCTTTAATGAGCCAAAACATTGTCCTAAATATTGTTCAACACAAAACTAAAGCCCCAAACTTATTTTGCTTATTCTTAATCCCTACTGGCACCTCTTGCGGCATCATTTATGAACCCAATGATAAACTTCTGTTAAACCTTTTAGTTAATATGAGTTACATACAGTCCTAGGAAAACTCTTCCTCTACTGTCTGTATTGACTTTTGACATCAATCTTGTAAAAAATAGTATCCGCACATGCCCTACATTATTAAAAAAAGTTGTACATGTATAGTATATTAGATCATAGCTTGTAGGTTGTTAGATAAAACAAACCAAATAACTGTAAATGGATTGTATTCTTCTCTCAAAGCAAAAGCGTGTCATAGTCAATTTAAGTAGGATAGATGACCTCAAAGTAAATGCAAAACATACACACTCAATTTATTGTAGTCACTAGCCAACATTTAGCAGTTAGAAGCAAAACTGATTACTAAAATTAACCAATTTTTAGTATGGATCAAAAGATTTCTTTCACTCAACACAGTGTCAAGGAGTACTTCTCAAATACCCAGTGCATAAATTTCCAAAAATTTGAAACCTTCCACTCAACCCAAACACAAACATAAAGATAAACAAAAATATCACCACATCCATATAAACAAACAGCAACTTCAACTAGATTTTAAAACAACAAATAAAATGCGTCTTCCCGACCACACGCGCGTTTGCGGACTTTAGTTTTATTTAGAACAAAAAAAATGCACAATTTATAAATATATATATATATATAAGATAATATATTTGGTACCTTCCATGGTGTGGAAACCATGAATCTCGGAGCCAACAAGTTGTCCTGGTACAGCGCTTTCCATTGCGAGAAGCTCAACCGACTATAATTACTATTATTATTCTGCACTTCCAATACAAAAGTGAACCAAATTAACATAAGAAAGATAACAAAACAAAAAAAAATTAATTATTAGATTAAATAGCAAAATTATAATAAATAATACCTAATGTGAGAGCTGAAGAAGAGAAGAAGAACTGAAACTGTCAGCTTTGTGTGAATTAAAACATCACAAACTGTTGCTAAAGACAATTCTGGAGAGATGAAGAGAGAGAGGGGGTGGCAGAATCCTTTTTCCTTTCACTTTCTTTAGTCAACAACTGCGCTCAAGTTATCTTATAATAATAATACTAGTAGACATGATTTGATTCGTTGATTCTCCCTCCATTCCAATAAAAAATTTAAAATAAAAGTCATTTACTTAAAAGTTAAAATTAATATATATATATATATATATATTAATATTTAACAGGGTAGTAAATATTTAATTATATTTATTACTCCATCTGTTCCTTAATATAAGTCGTTTTAGACAAATATTTTTGTTCCTAAATATAAATCGTTTGAGAATTTCAAGTAAGTATTAATTGCTTAATTTCCAATATTACCCCAAGTAATAAATTTAACTTTGATTCTCTTACTATTTTTTGTCCTATAAATAGCACTCTCCTTTTCTAATATAAGGGTTGTAAGACCCCAAAATTTTTTAAATAAAAAGGAATTTCCTTTATTTATTATTTTGAAATAGTAAGGGTTGATTTGATTAATGTGGATAGTTAAGGGTTAAATCACGCAAATATTTCAAAATAAAGCAAGTGGTTATAAAATATTCATTGTTGTCGGGGAATATTCGTTTGGTGCGTGGAATATTAAATCTTGTGTCGGGGAATATTAAATGCGACCAGCAAGCTACCGTGTAATGGGCCCATAACTGAAAGCGATTGGATGAAAGCAACGACAAATATAAGTTGGTTAAAAATAACGGTAGTAGTTATTACTGATAAGAAGGCTTGGAATACCCGGTGGTTAAAATACGATGTCTGGCGTGGTTCGCACGATGAAGACACCGTGTTGCCGCAGCGATATTGTTGAATTATTGATCCTTACGTAAGAAGGCACTACTCAATAATTTTCACGATGAATTCTTATTCAATATTTTATTTTATTGATTCAATAATTCTTGCGTTGATATTTTATATTATTCTTTGTTCATAATTGTCACCGCACATTATCTCCATTATCGGATCAATAATTCATATTATTTGAATAATATTATTAGATAGCATTATTGGCGATGTCTGAAAGTTACATCGAGGAGAGGTTTGGTCACCTAATTGCGGCCAAGAAGAGAGAAATCCTTATCTGAAAGCCCCTCTTTCTGAGGAGCGGCTGGTTTGTCATAATTGTGATTACGTAATATTATTTGTGAATAATTAATTATTGATTCATATGATAAAGAAATATTTATTTTATGTGGATATAAATGATAGATTTATTTATGTGGTTATAAATGAAGAAATTAATGTTGAGGTGTTTTATCGGTATTTTATCGGATTAGAGGTATTAAAAAAATTAAATCGGGGTTTTGAGATATATTGCGGGGTTATAATTTTTAATCCAAATAGTTGGATTGTGGTAATTTTTGGGGATGTTATACATACATAAGTTGAGTATATGTCCACAAATTTTGAACCGATTAAAATTCACGAATGATTTGTTATGAATTTTAAGAGGTGTCCGATTCGAAATTAGGTTTATAATTGATTTTGGTGGAAAATTCTAGAATTGAGTGGGCCCCACTTGTGGTTGGTGAAAAAATATGCTGAATTTTATTTCAAATGTGGTGGGTGGCAATAGTAGCGAGTAAAAGCCATCGTGTGGCAGTCGAGTCTGCCTTGGGTAATTTAACATTTTCCTATAAATAGAGGGGCTAAGTTAGAATTGAAAATCACACCGAAAACAAAGTTTTCTCTTTTCTCTCTATATTATTGAGCGTATTTTGTGAGTATTTAGATACTTTGAGAGTTCTTTGTTCAATCTGAGTTTCATTCAAAGATCACTTCCGACCTTTCCTTCCGTCTTGATTCTTTGAGGTAAGGGATATTATTTTTTTTTCAATGAATGATATTATTTCTTCATATCATTATCTTTGAAATGTTGATCCGAGGTTTTTATCAAATTTGGAACTTTTTCATGTCGGGTTACTATTCATGAGTTCTTATTCACGATTCTTATTATTCATGAGTTACTTATTCACGAGTTACTATTCACGAGTACTATTCATGAAGCGTGAAAATATTTTTTTTGTGGAATTTCTATCTTTTGGTGTCTGAGATTCTTATTCACGTATCGGACCTTATTCACGATATCTGACTATTTCACGTATCTGACTATTCATCGAAAAAATAAAATTTCTTCTTTTAAGTCCAAGATATCTATTTTGGATACTAGCTTTGATTGTATCCATGTTTTGATCATTCTTGAATTTTACACCACTATGATTATTTTTGAGGTATTGTTGGACATGGATAAAACAAAGTACGAATCATTAATCCTTAATCCTTGTCATTTTGTTTCACTTTGGATTCGTTCTTTAAAAATATTTTTCATCATCCTCGGTCTTAAATGATGATATTATTGAATATCTTTGGCACAGTAGTCTGAAGATGAATGATTTCTGAAGAATATCTTTGGCTTTGTAGTGCAAAGAGATGAGCAGTGTTTAAATGAACATGACCCGGTGATGAATATCTTTGGCTGTAGTGCAAAGATGAGCAGTGTTGAGATGAAACATAATGGATTGATGAATATCTTTGGCTGTATAGTGCAAAGATGAATGTTTGATTTGAGATGAATATTGATTGATGTTACAGGATAAAATATTGATGATTTGAATTTGTTAAATTCATAGATTATAGTAGATTTCATTCTCTACGTAACTCTTCTATGAATTATTATTTCATTGCAAATATTGATCCAAACTTGTTGTCTATTGTATTCTATTAAATTTTTCCTGTTGAAGACTAACGATAATTTGTTGTATATTATCTTAGTCATAGTATTCTTCTTCTTGGGCTAGTTGAGCTCACCCTTTTCTCTTGTTATTCCATTTTTCTTCTCGGGAGGCGAGAATGTAGCGAGTCTTAGTGGGTATGGAATGAAGGTTCTAGAGAGAGTTGTTTAGTAGTCCTCACCATTTTGTAAAATAATGTATCAATAAATGTGATGGGGATTTATTTGAGTATAGATATTGTCTAAAAGATAATATTTGTATTTAAACTCACAGTTTCTTTGTTGTAATAATAAAGTTGTAGTTGTTTACATACCGTATTATTTGACAACTCGAAATGGGTGATGTATACCTATTTTGGGGGCGTCATGGTTGGTATCGAGCTTAGGATATGATCTCTGGCGGAGATCGGGGAATAAAACTAGGAGGGGGAGAGACGAGTAAATCCTTCGCTAGTGTGTCTACTACCTAAGCTTATTTGTTGGTTGGTCATATTATAGGGTATTATGTGATTTGTTAATTTATTTAATTAACCCTTGTTTTATGATAGTTTTTTTAGAATGGGCACCTGAGAAGCGTTAACAATGGAGTGAATGAGATCGTGGAGACACCTCTAATCGCCAACCGTGATAATGTGATGTCGGTGAAGAAGGAATTAGAGATATCCATGTGGTGAGTGAAGAATTGATAGTTGCACTTTAGAGATAATCGCAGAGTAACAATGAGAGTGAGGAAGAAGAGGAAGAAGATGTACTGAAGAGAGTTTATTAGAGGTATTTTATGATCGAAATATAGAATTGCAAAATCATATTCATGAGTTAGAAGAAGCGGGCTAAAGAATTGCGAGCGATCGTGGAGCAAAAGGATGCAACGATTCAAGCTTGTGTTACCCGATCGTGATGCTTGAAACGAAGCACTCTTTGGCGAGTATAAGATGATAAAGTTTGGAATCGAAATGAAAAAGAAGAAATAAGCGAACGAGTGAGAATGAGTGATGCATGGGTAAAAAAGCTGCACTGACGTTGATATTATGGAAAGAGATGTCGAATCTAAAAGAGAAGATTTAACGATGACGGAAGACGTCGGCAACAACATCAACCTTATCAACAAATTCTAGGGAAGAGAACGATCGCCCGGTTAGATGCTACTGAGATGTGGAGAGGAGGGACATATAAGGTCAAACGTATTCAAAGCCTTCCAGGTATGCTATAATTGTGGAAAAGAAGGACATATCGCTCGAGATTATGCGATATCGAAACCAGATCCAGCGTGAATGGTGACTCAAAAGGATGTCCCGAAAAGTCAAAGTCAACGGTTCTTGGAAGAAGCGTTTGTCGTGTGGCCGGTCAAAATCGAGAACCCGAACGAAGTTAGCGGGTTAGTTAATTATAAATTCTTGCGAAGTTTATACCTTACTAGAATCTGGGTTCTACCCATTCTTTTATCTCTCTTCTTTTGCGCTCAACGTTTGAACTTGACTACGGAGAAATTAGACTTTGACCTATTTATGGAGACTCTGTTAGAGAAAACTTTCATTACATCCGTTGTTTAAAGAAATCTTGCTTGATTCAAGTTGGAACTATCACATTACCTGTTAACCTTATAGAGATATTTGCTTTTGATGTGATTTTAAGGTTAACTACTCATCATGCCAAAATTGATTGTTTTCATAAGGTTGTTAGTTTTCATATTCCTAAGCAACTTTATTCAATTCAAGCAATCAAACCATTGTAATCAAACATTTTCATATCAAGCCATGAAGTCATTCGTTTATTACGGATGTCAAGTTTTCTTAGTCCATGTTATGGATTTGAATAAAGACACGCGTCGATTTGAATAATATTCCTGTTGTTATTGATTTTCCCCGACGTATTTCTGAAGAATTTCTTGGCTTACTCCCAAAGCTGATATTAAATTTTGTATCGACTTTGAACCCATACAAAACTCATTTCTAAAATCTCATATAGAATGGCTCTATTGAACTTGAGTTAAAAATTCAACTATAAATTTGGTACTGAGCCTTTATCTTGTGACTTCCTTTGTGGAATGCACCGCCGAACTCTCTGTAGGGACGTCGTATTATTCGCGATAGTAAAGCGATAGGTGTCATTGTGACGTCTTATCCAAGATTGGGATATGAGTCACGATTGAGAGCAACCTAAGTCGATGAATCGAAATACGTAGCTTTCAGGCTTAGTTGGTTATTATCGGAGATTCGTTGAAGGATATTCTCGAATCGCTATTCCATTATCGCAAATTGACTCGTAGAGATACAAAATTCGAATGGAAGCGAGGAATGTGGGAAGAGCTTCAAGAACTCAAGAGGAGACTCATTTCAAAGACATTATTCGACCATGCCATCCTGGAAAAGCGAGCGTGGTAGTGACGTGTTGAGTAGAAGATCGTTATATAAAATCTGAAAATCGATATTGTCAAAGACTAATTTCAGTATAATTTACAAATAATAGAGATGGAGATGAAAACTCTAGGTACCCACGTGATGATATCTGAGTATAATCGACTTTAGTTAAAAATTGCTTTCAAGCCACCGACCACAGGTAGGCGACGCGTATGAAGAGGAAAGTACAAGAAGGAGCTATTAGGAAGCGAGAATTGATGAAGAAGGAATACTTGAGTCCACTCTGAGACTTTGTGTTCTAACGACTCGATTTGAGGTACAAGATTATGATGGAGGCACACAATACACCATTTGCAATCCATCCTGGAAGTACTAAAATGTATCGTGATCTTCGACATACATTTTGGTAGAATAATATGAAGAGAGAGATTGCAAAGTTTATCTCGATGTGTTTAACTTGCCAACGTGTAAAGGCGGAGCATCTAGTACCTAAGGGTCCGTTGCAACCACTTGAGATTCCTAATGGAAGTGGGAACACATTACCATGGATTTCGTTCACGGGTCTTCCTACGGTTTCTCAAGGCATCAATGCTATTTGGGTTATTGTTGATAGATTAACCAAGTCTCGCTTCATTTCTTGCCGATCACGGAGACTTATTCCTTGAACGTCTTGCTTAGTATGTACGTAAATGAGATTGTGAGGTTGCATGGCATACCTCGTATCCATAGTTTCGGATAGTGACCCAAGATTCACTTCATGATTTTGGGTTAGAAAGCTATGGGCGCAATTTACTGATTCGGTTTGGCATACCATCCTCAAACGGATGGGCAATCGAGAGGACTACTCAAACTCTTGAAGATATATTAAAACTCGTGTCCTAGATTTCAAAGGAAGTTGGGATAAGTACTTGCCATTGGTGGAATTCTCATACAACAATAGTTATTAAACAAATATAGGCATGGTTCCATTTGAAGCATTATATGGACGAAAATGTCGTTTCTCGAATATGTTGGGATGAGGTGGGTGAAGCAACATTGTTAGGACCCGAGTTAATGCGTATGACTCACCGAAAAGATCCAATTGATTCGACAACGATATACAAACAGCACAAGATCGACAAAAGAGTTATGCGGATCTTCATCGAAAGGATGTGGAATTTAATGTAGGGGATCATGTATTGTTGCGAGTTGCTCCATGGAAGGGAGTTACAAGATTTGGGAAGAGAGGAAAGCTCAATCCACGATTTATTGGTCCATTTCAAATTCTTGACCGAGTAGGAAATGTAGCCTATAGACTTGCGTTACCTCCGAGTATGTCTCGTGTTCATAATGTGTTTCACATATCTGTACTTCGTAAATATGTGAAAGACCCGAACCATGTTATTGAGTTAGAACCGGACGAGATAGCCGAAGACTTAACGTATGAGGAGGTACCTATCAAGATCTTGGATAGGAAGGAGCATGTCCTACGCGCAAAGGTCATACCACAAGTTAAAGTTTTGTGGAGGAATCATGCTATAGAGGAAATGACCTGGGAATTTGAAACGGAAATGAAAGCGAGGTATCCTCACCTTTTCGAAACACCAGGTACGTACGTCAATTTCGAGGACGAAATTTCATAAGGAGGGGAGGTTGTAAGACCCCGAAATTTTTTTAAATAAAAAAAAAATTTCCTTTATTTATTATTTTGAAATAGTAAGGGTTGATTTGATTAATGTGGATAGTTAAGGGTTAAATACGCAAATATTTCAAAATAAGCAGTGGTTATAAAATATTCATTGTTGTCGGGAATATTCGTTTGGTCGTGGAATATTCGTGCGTTATCGGGGAATATTAAATGCTGACGACAGCAGCCACCATATGGGGCCCCATAACTGAAAGCGATTGGATGAAGAAAACGACAAATATAAGTTGGTTAAAAATAACGGCGTAGTTATTACCGAATTAAGATCATTGGAATACCGGTGGTTAAAATACAAGATGTCTGGCGTTAGGTTGCCACGATGAAGACACTACGGTATTGCAGTATTGTTGAATTATTGATCCTTACGTAAGAAGGCACTACTCAATAATTTTCACGATGAATTCTTGCTCAATATTTTATTTTATTGATTCAATAATTCTTTGCGTTGATATTTTATATTATTCTTTGTTCAATAATTGTCACTGCACATTATCTCCATTATCAGATCAATAATTCATATTATTTGAATAATATTATTAGATAGCATTATTGGCAATGTCTAGAAAGTTCTGTCGAGGAGAGGTTTGGTCACCTAATTGCGCGCCAGTAAGGAGAAATCCTTATCGGAAAGCCCCCTCTTTCCTGGGAACGGCCTGGTTGTCATAATTGTGATTCTGTAATATTATTTGTGAATAATTAATTATTGATTCATATGATAAAGAAATATTTATTTTATGTGGATATAAATGATAGATTTATTTATGTGGTTATAAATGAAGAAATTAATGTTGAGGTGTTTTATCAGTATTTTATCGGATTAGAGGTATTAAAAAATTAAATCAGGGGTTTTG
The DNA here is from genome assembly GCA_020205615.1 of Panax quinquefolius. NCBI lineage: Eukaryota > Viridiplantae > Streptophyta > Magnoliopsida > Apiales > Araliaceae > Panax > Panax quinquefolius. Next base: position 19,254,817 of record CM035173.1, read on the forward strand.
AGATATATTGCGGGGGTTATAATTTTTAATCCGACCGTTGGATTGTGGTAATTTTTGGGTATGTTATACATACATAAGTTGAGTATATGTCCACAAATTTTGAACCGTTAAAAATTTACGAATGATTTGTTATGAATTTTAAGAGGTGTCTGATTCGGAAATTAGGTTTATAATTGATTTTGGTGGAAAATTCTAGAATTGAGTGGGCCCCACTTGTGGTTGGTGAAAAAATGTGCTGAATTTTATTTCAAATGTGGTGGGTGGCAATAGTAGCAGGTAAAGCCATCGGTGTGGCGGTCAAGTCTGCTTGGTACGGCTAACATTTTCCTATAAATAGAGGCTAAGTTAGAATTGAAAATCACACCGAAACAAAGTTTTCTCTCTCTCTCTATATTATTGAGCGTATTTTGTGAGTATTTAGATACTTTGAGAGTTCTTTGTTCAAGACAAGTTTCATTCAAATCACTTGAGCCTTTCCTTCCGGCAATCGATTCTTTGAGGTAAGGGGATATTATTTTTTTCGTAATGATATTATTTCTTCAATATCATTATCTTTGAAATGTTGATCCGAGGTTTTATCAAATTTGGAACTTTTTCATGTATGGGTTACTATTCATGAGTTACTATTCACGAGTTACTATTCATGAGTTACTTATTCACGAGTTCTTATTCACGAGTACTATTCATGAAGCGTGAAAATGTTTTTTTTGTGGAATTTCTATCTTTTGGTGTCAGAGTTACTTATTCACGATATCTTGGCACTATTCACGATATCTGACATTATTCACGATATCATGACTATTCACGATATCTGACTATTCATCGAAAAATAAAATTTCTTCTTTTCGTCCAAGATATCTATTTTGGATACTAGCTTTTGATTGTATCCATGTTTTGATCATTCTTGAATTTTACACCACTATGATTATTTTTGAGGTATTGTTGGACATGGATAAAACAAAGTACGAATCATTAATCCTTAATCCTTGTCATTTTGTTTCACTTTGGATTCGTTTCTTTAAAAATATTTTCATCATCCTCGATCTTAAATGATGATATTATTGAATATCTTTGGCTCAGAGTGCAAAGATGAATGATTTCTGAAGAATATCTTTGGCCCGGTAGTGCAAAGATGAACAAGTGTTTAAATGAACATGACCAACTGATGAATATCTTTGGCCTATAGTGCAAAGATGAACAGGTGTTGAGATGAACATGACCGACTGATGAATATCTTTGGCCTATAGTGCAAAGATGAATGTTTGATTTGAGATGAATATTGATTGATGTTACAGGGATAAAATATTGATGATGGACTGTTAAATTCATAGATTATAGTAGATTTCATTCTCTACGTAACTCTTCTATGAATTATTATTTCATTGCGAATATTGATCCGAAACTTGTTGCCTATTGTATTCTATTAAATTTTTCCTGTTGAAGACTAACGATAATTTGTTGTATATTATCTTAGTCATAGTATTCTTCTTTGGGCTAGTTGAGCTCACCCTTTTCTTGTTATTCCATTTTTCTTCTTCTCGGGAGGCGAGAATGTAATGCGAAAGTCTTAGTCGGGGTATGGAATGAAGGTTCTAGAGAGAGTTGTTTAGTAGTCCTCACCATTTTGTAAAATAATGTATCAATAAATGTGATGGAGATTTATTTGAGTATAGATATTGTCTAAAAGATAATATTTGTATTTAAACTCACAGCTTTCTTGTTGTAATAATAAAGTTGTAGTTGTTTACGTACCATGTATTGACAACTCGAATGGGTGATGTATACCTATTTTGGGGGCGCCACGGTTGGTATCGAGCTTAGGGATATGATATCTGGCGGAGATCGGGAATAAAACTAGGAGGGGAGAGACGAGTAAATCCTTCGCTTTGAGTGTGTCCTACCTAAGCTTATTTGTTGGTTGGTCATATTATAGGGGTATTATGTGATTTGTTAATTTATTTAATTAACCCTTGTTTTATGATAGTTTTTTAGAATGGTCATGCTGAAACGTTAACAATGGAGTGAATGAGATCGTGGAGACACCTCTAATCGCCAACCGTGGATAATGTGATGTCGGTGAAGAAGAAATTAGAGATATCCATGTGGTGAGTGAAGAATTGATAGTTGCACCTTTGAGATAATCGCAGAGTAACAAATTGAGAGTGAGGAAGAAGAGGAAGAAGAGGTACCAAAGAGAGTTTATTAGAGGTATTTTATGATCGAAATATAGAATTGCAAAATCGTATTCATGAGTTAGAAGAAGCGGCTAAAGAATTGCGAGGCGATCGTGGAGCAAAAGGATGCAACGATTCAAGCTTGTGTTACCCGACACGTGATGCTTGAATGGAAGCACTCTTTGGTGAGTATATAAGATGATAAAGTCGGAATCGAAATGAAAGAAGAAATAACCGAACGAGTGAGAATGAGTGATGCGTGGGTAAAAGTTTTGCACGACGCGTTGATATTATGGAAAGAGATGTCCAATCTAAAAGAGAAGATTTAACGATGACGGGAAGACGCGTCGTGAAGAACATCAAGACTATCAACAAATTCTAGGGAAGAGAACGATCGCCGCCAGATCTACTGAGATGTGGAGAGGAGGGACATATAAGGTCAAACTGCTCAAAGCCTTCCAAGGTATGCTATAATTGTGGAAAAGAAGGACATATCGCTCGAGATTATACGATATCGAAACCCAGTCAATGCGTGAATGGTGACTCAAAAGGATGTCCCGAAAAAGTCAAAGTCAACGGTTCTTGGAAGAGCGTTTGTCGTGGCCGGTTAAAATCTGAGGAACCCGAACGAAGTTAGCACGGGTTAGTTAATTATAAATTCTTGCGAAGTTTATACCTTACTAGAATCTGGTTCTACCCATTCTTTTATCTCTCTTGCTTTTACCAACGTTTGAACTTGACTACGGAGAAATTAGACTTTGACTTTATTTATGGAGACTCAGGTTAGGAGAAACTTTCATTACATCCGTTGTTTAAAGAAATCTTGCTTGATTCAAGTTGGAACTATCACATTACCTGTTAACCTTATAGAGATATTTGCTTTTGATGTGATTTTAAGGTTAATTACTCATCATGCCAAAATTGATTGTTTTCGTAAGGTTGTTAGTTTTCATATTCCTAAGCAACTTTATTATTCAATTCAAGCAATCAAACCTTTGTAATCAAACATTTTCATATCAAGCCATGAAGTCATTCGTTTATTACGGATGTCAAGTTTTCTTAGTCCATGTTATGGATTTGAATAAAGACACGTCAGATTTGAATAATATTCCTGTTGTTATTGATTTTTCCTGACGTATTTCCTGAAGAATTTCTTGGCTTACTCCCAAAGCGATATTAAATTTTATGTATCGACTTTGAACCCGTGACAAAACTCATTTCTAAAATCTCATATAGAATGGCTCTATTGAACTTCGTGAGTTAAAATTCAACTATAGAATTTGGTACACCGAGCCTTTATCTTGTGACTTCCTTTGTGGAATGCACCGCCGACTCTCTGTAGGGGACGTCATATTAGATGCGATAGTAAAGCGATAGGTGTCATTGTGACGTCTTATCCAAGATTGGGATATGAGTCACAGATTGAGAGCAACCTAAGTCGATCGAAAATACGTAGCTTTCAGGCTTAGTTGGTTATTATCGGAGATTCGTTGAAGGATATTCTCGAATCGCTATTCCATTATCGCAATTGACTCGTAGAGATACAAAATTCGAATGGAGCAAGGAATGTGGGAAGAGCTTGAAGAACTCAAGAGGAGACTCATTTCAAAGTATGTTCGACCATGCCATCCTGGAAAAGCGAACGTGGTAGGCGGCGTGTTGAGTAGAAGATCGTATATAAAGTCGAAAGCGATATTATCAAAGACTAATTTCATTATAATTTACAAATAATAGAGATGGAGATGAAAACTCTAGGTACCCACGTGATGATATCTGAGTATAATCGACTTTAGTTAAAGTACTCAAGCCAATGAGGCACCGAGTGATCGTATGAAGAGGAAAGTACTGAAAGGAGCTATTAGGGCGAGAATTGATGAAGAAGGAATACTTGAGTCCACTCTGAACTTTGTGTTCTAACGACTCGATTTGAGGTACAAGATTATGATGGAGGCACAATACACCATTTGCAATCCATCCTGGAAGTACTAAAATGTATCGTGATCTTGACATACATTTTGGTAGAATAATATGAAGAGAGAGATTGCAAAGTTTATCTCGATGTGTTTAACTTGCCAACGTGTAAAGGCGAGCATCTAGTACCTAAGGGTCCGTTGCAACCACTTGAGATTCCTAAATGGAAGTGGGAACACATTACCATGGATTTAAGTTACGGGTCTTCCTACGGTTTCTCAAGCATCAATGCTATTTGGGTTATTGTTGATAGATTAACCAAGTCCGCTTTCATTTCTTGCGATCACGGAGACTTATTCCTTGAACGTCTTGCTAGTATGTACGTAAATGAGATTGTGAGGTTGCATGGCATGCTGTATCCATAGTTTGGATAGTGACCCAAGATTCACTTCATGATTTTGGGTTAGAAAGCTATGGGCGCAATTCTGATTCTGGTTGGCATACCATCCTCAAACGGATGGGCAATCGAGAGGACTACTCAAACTCTTGAAGATATATTAAAACTCGTGTCCTAGATTTCAAAGGAAGTTGGGATAAGTACTTGCCATTGGTGGAATTCTCATACAACAATAGTTATTAAACAAATATAGGCATGGTTCCATTTGAAGCATTATATGGACGAAAATGTCGTTCTCCAATATGTTGGGATGAGGTGGGTGAAGCAACATTGTTAGGACCCGAAAGTTAGATGCGTTTATGACTACAAAAAGATCCAATTGATTCGACAACGTATACAAACGGCACAAGATCGACAAAAGAGTTATGCGGATCTTCATCGAAAGGACGTGGAATTTAATGTAGGGGATCATGTATTGTTGCGAGTTGCTCCATGGAAGGGAGTTACAAGATTTGGGAAGAGAGAAAGCTCAATCCACGATTTATCGGTCCATTTCAAATTCTTGACCGAGTAGGAAATGTAGCCTATAGACTTGCGTTACCTCCGAGTATGTCTCGTGTTCATAATGTGTTTCACATATCTCGTACTTAATAAATGTGAAAGACCCGAACCATGTTATTGAGTTAGAACCGGACGAGATAGCCAAGACTTAACGTGTGAGGAGGTACCTATCAAGATCTTGGATAGGAAGGAGCATGTCCTACGCTATGAAAGGTCATACCACAAGTTAAAGTTTTGTGGAGGAATCATGCTATAGAGAAATGACACGAATTTGAAACGGAAATGAAAGCGAGGTATCCTCACCTTTTCAAACACCAGTATCGTCGTCCAATTTCGAGGACGAAATTTCATAAGGAGGGAGGTTGTAAGACCCCAAAATTTTTAAATAAAAAGAATTTCCTTTATTTATTATTTTGAAATAGTAAGGGTTGATTTGATTAATGTGGATAGTTAAGGGTTAAATACGCAAATATTTCAAAATAAGCAAGTGGTTATAAAATATTCATTGTTGTCGGGAATATTCGTTTGGTCGTGGAATATTAAATCGCTTGTCGGGGAATATTAAATGCTGACGACGACCATGTGTGGGCCCCATAACGAAAGCGATTGGATGAAGAAAACGACAAATATAAGTTGGTTAAAAATAACAGGCGTAGTTATTACCGATTAAGACCGTTGGAATACCCGTGGTTAAAATACAAGATGTCTGGCGTGGTTGCACAAGAATGACACCGGTATTGCATAAATTATTGTTGAATTATTGATCCTTACGTAAGAAGGCACTACTCAATAATTTTCACGATGAATTCTTCGTTCAATATTTTATTTTATTGATTCAATAATTCTTGCGTTGATATTTTATATTATTAACATTGTTCAATAATTGTCACCGCACATTATCTCCATTATCGGATCAATAATTCATATTATTTGAATAATATTATTAGATAGCATTATTGGCAATGTCTAGAAAGTTCATCAAGGAGAGGTTTGGTCACCTAATTGCAAGGCGCAAAGAAGGAGAAATCCTTATCTGAAAGCCCCTCTTTCCGGGAACTACTGGTTGTCATAATTGTGATTCTCAGAATATTATTTGTGAATAATTAATTATTGATTCATATGATAAAGAAATATTTATTTTATGTGGATATAAATGATAGATTTATTTATGTGGTTATAAATGAAGAAATTAATGTTGAGGTGTTTTTATCGATATTTTATCTGGATTAGAGGTATTAAAAAATTAAATCGGGGTTTTGAGAGATATATTATGGGTTATAATTTTAATCCGACCGTTGGATTGTGGTAATTTTTGGGTATGTTATACATACATAAGTTGAGTATATGTCCACAAATTTTGAACCGTTAAAAATTCACTTAATGATTTGTTATGAATTTTAAGAGGTGTCCGATTCGAAATTAGGTTTATAATTGATTTTGGTGAAAAATTCTAGAATTGAGTGGGCCCCACTTGTGGTTGGTGAAAAAATGTGCTGAATTTTATTTCAAATGTGGTGGGTGGCAATAGTAGCGGTAAAAGCCATCGGTGAAGAGTCAAGTCTGCTTGTTGGGCTAACATTTTCCTATAAATAGAGGGCTAAGTTAGAATTGAAAATCACACCGTAAACAAAGTTTTCTCTTTCTCTCTCTATATTATTGAGCGTATTTTGTGAGTATTTAGATACTTTGAGAGTTCTTTGTTCAAAGACAAGTTTCATTCAAACATCACTTGAGCCTTTCCTTCCGAAATCTTGATTCTTTGAGGTAAGGGATATTATTTTTTTTCGTAATGATATTATTTCTTCAATATCATTATGCTGAAATGTTGATCTGAGGTTTTTATCAAATTTGGAACTTTTTCATGTCGGGGTTACTTATTCATGAGTTACTATTCACGAGTTACTATTCATGAGTTACTATTCACGAGTTACTATTCACGTCTCTTATACTATTCATGAAGCGTGAAAATGTTTTTTGTGGAATTTCTATCTTTTGGTGTCTTGAGTTACTTATTCACGTATCTGCACTTTATTCACGATATCTGACACTATTCACGTATCGGCACTATTCATCGAAAAATAAAATTTCTTCTTTTCGTCCAAAGATATCTATTTTGGATACTAGCTTTGATTGTATCCATGTTTTGATCATTCTTGAATTTTACACCACTATGATTATTTTTGAGGTATTGTTGGACATGGATAAAACAAAGTACGAATCATTAATCCTTAATCCTTGTCATTTTGTTTCAATTGGATTCGTTCTTTAAAAATATTTTTCATCATCCTCGCCTTAAATGATGATATTATTGAATATCTTTGGCTCAGTAGTGCAAAGATGAATGATTTCAAGAAGAATATCTTTGGCTGTAGTGCAAAGATGAACAGTGTTTTAAATGAACATGACCAATCGATGAATATCTTTGGCTGTAGTGCAAAGATGAGCAGTGTTGAGATGAACATGACCGATTGATGAATATCTTTGGCCTGTAGTGCAAAGATGAATGTTTGATTTGAGATGAATATTGATTGATGTTACAGGGATAAAATATTGATGATGGACTGTTAAATTCATAGATTATAGTAGATTTCATTCTCTACGTAACTCTTCTATGAATTATTATTTCCGCTGCGAATATTGATCTGAAACTTGTTGTCTATTGTATTCTATTAAATTTTTCCCTGTTGAAGACTAACGATAATTTGTTGTATATTATCTTAGTCATAGTATTCTTTACTGGGCTAGTTGAGCTCACCCTTTTTCTTGTTATTCCATTTTTCTTCTCAGGAGGCGAGAATGTAGCAGTACTTAGTCGGGTATGGAATGAAGGTTCTAGAGAGAGTTGTTTAGTAGTCCTCACCATTTTTGTAAAATAATGTATCAATAAATGTGATGGGGATTTATTTGAGTATAGATATTGTCTAAAAGATAATATTTGTATTTAAACTCACGCTTTCTTGTTGTAATAATAAAGTTGTAGTTGTTTTACATACCATACGTATTGACAACTCAGAATGGGTGATGTATACCTATTTTGGGGGCGTCACAAGGGTAATATAGACGATTGATAGTATATTTAATGTTTTACAATTATTTTCTTAATACTTGTGCACAACTCTAAAACGATCTATATTAAAAAACGAATGAAGTATTATATTATATAAATTATATATATTCATTTAACTCCTATTTGCCTAAATTTATTTATAATTTGAGGTCAGAGTCAATAGCAATAATTTAGGATCCGTCACATTCACATATGGATTTTAGTTATAGACAGGCCAGTAAAGAAAAGAAGTGGGAAAGAAATAAACAATCATAGGACAATTGGACCCACCTGATTTAGCTGTCGAACTTTAATCCATTTAAAACATTGACTGGGTGAAAAATAAAAGGTACTTTACATAAGTATACAACAAATAGAAAGTAATTATAAGAAAAGTGTATCAACTAAATAATTATAAAAAGAATATAATTATTACAAAAATAGTACAATTCACATTAATAAGGAAACTTAAAATCAAGGATAACTAATAATTCAAATTTAAATTCAAATCTTGTCTCTAACAACAATTTTAAATCCATGTTTCAAAATTCAAATCAAAATGAGAAAATTTAAAATAAAAAATTATGAAGGAGCTAATGTTCATCATCCTCCTCTCTCGCACATGCATTGCCCGCTGCCGCCACATCGCCACGGAGTTCTTATTCAATTTCTTTTGACGATTTGGTTACCCACAAAATTGAAATGGTTACCTTTATACTGAATTTTGACTAAGAATCGCATCACATTTAAAATAAAATTGGTAATCAAATAAAACTGAATTGGTTACCTTATCGAATGGTTTGCAACCAACTATATATGAAATTTGGTTACCAACCGCATCACATCCAAAAAATAAATTAGTAACCTAATAAACTAAATTGGTTACCTTATCTAAGGTTTAATAACGAATCGCATAAATTTTGGTTACCAACCGCATCACATTCAAAATATATTAGTAAACTAATAAAACCTGAATTGGTTACCTTATCAAATGATTTGGTAACCAACTACATGAAGTTTGATTACCAACCGCATCACATCCAAAATAAATTAGTAACCTAATAAAACTAAATTGGTTACCTTATCGAAAGATTTAGATTACAAGTGAAAATAAAGAATGGACCTAAGTGGCGGTGGGAGGCGGAGGGATCGAGGAGAGGAGGGGCGGGAGGAGGAGGAGGAGGAGAAAGGGGCGGGAAGAGGGGAGAGAAGGGAGGCGTGAGGAGAGGGATCAGGAGGGAAGGGAGGCGGAGGGGAGGGGAGGTGATGAGGCGGAGGAGGAGGGGCGGCGATGGCGGAGAAAGGCGAGGAGAGAGGAGGGGGGGGGAGGGAGGGCGGGAGGAGGTGGAGGCGGGAGGAGGGGAGGAGGGAGGCGGGAGGAGGAAGGAGGTGGAGGCGGGAGTAGGGGAGGAGGGGAGGCGGGAGGCGGGAGGAGGGGGAGGCGTGAGGGTGGGGAGGGGTTGGACAGGAGGAGGCGAAGGGAGGAGAAGAATAATGGAAACAAAAATGGAGTGGGAGAAAATCGTGGGAGAGATGGGGAGAAAATTATGGGAGAGATGGGGGAGAAAATCGTGTGCATAATTAAAGGGATAAGATTACACTCTTTTTGTAATTAAGTATTGCACTAGTATTGTAAATAAATATGGAAGTGTATTAGTTGTATAAAATTTTTATGAGGACACTATTGTTGTAATTATTTTAAAAAATGTAATAAAATATGTAATTGTCCCAAAATAAAATGAATCCCACACATAGAGCCCAAAGGAGCCAGGCCTGACTTTTAGGTACACAAATTTCGGACCCAATCGATTAGTATCATCTTTGAAAAACTATGTAGGGTCAGTTCACACTCCAATTACACTGCATCTGACCATGGACTTGATGTTTAAGAATCATATGAATAGTGAGTGGATTCTGTTTTTATATTATCATTTTATTGTTGTTGGGTCGGTTTGCATGTCTAGTTTATGTGTCTATCTTTTTCCTTCTTCTTTTTTTATTTATTATTTTTAGAATTATTTATTAGAGATAGCTTGGTCTTTTGGTTTAATTAGTCGATGTCTTACTTACTTAAAACAAGTGTTTCCTATTATTCATTTCAATCGATTTGTTTATAATATATATATATATATATATATATATATATATATATATATAAACATGTATAATCGGAGTAACATATGTGAGTGGATGTTTGTATTACTTTGAATAGTAAAAGAAATGATGAATCCTTTCAATTTAATTAAAAACTGGGAAATTTAAGTAGAATTAAAAAAAAGGGCTTAATCAAGAAATAAAAAAAGGGTCCTTAACACTAATATACAACAATTAGAAAGTAATTATAAAAATAAAACACACACAACATAATTACAAAAATAACGCAATTCATATTAATAAGGAAACCTAAAATTAAGGAGAAATATCTGCCATAACTAATCATTCAAATTCAAATATCCGATCTAACCACAAAACAAATTCAAATTCAAATATTCAAATTCAAATTTCATAAGAAAATCAATAAATTTTGTACTTTTGCAGAGGGAGGTGGGGCGAACCGTGATAACTCCGCAAATTTTGCCTCGTATCGACACACTGGCCATATTGTTTTGTTCCAACTTGATAAACTCTACCTCCTTCATGTGGCGAATACTTTCGAAAGTATTTGTCGTTGAATGACTCTTGAACTTCTCCCAAGATATCTTCATCACAAAGAGTTGAGTACGTTTCTACCGATTCCCACCAAGAATCAGCCTCTCCAAGCAACATAAAGGCGTGAAGGAACCTTTTGCTCCTCGGAGCATCCCAAGACATCAAATATCTTGGTAATCTGCTTTATCCATGCTTCCGCCAAGTGGTTTTGGTTTCTCCTTAAACTCCCGGTGGTCCCAGCTCCTTGAATTGTTTAGCAGTGACCGCCGAGAGTTTTCCGTGTTTCCACCACGTTTTGGGCGAGAGTCGCTCTCGCTTTCTTGTTGCATAAATTGCGTAAAGCCTCTGAAACATTTGATCATTCATCATTTGGTCGGTGTTGTTGTTTGCATGAGGATTATCGCCTTCCCGATGCACATTATCCCGATTATTGATATGTGGTGAATCAACGATCGCTTTGTGCTCCATTCTTATTCTCAACATTCTCGGATGTCATTTTCGATCTCGCCACAAAACAAAAGATTAATTGACATGTAACAATTATCTTTATATTCTCGATTCAAACCAATAAAATAAAGACATAAACTTAGGTAGGTCATACTAGCGAAGGTATTTCCGCTCTCCCTCCTAGTACTTTTCTCACATCTTAGCCGGGGATCATATCCCTTAGCTTTGATACCAAATCCGTGACGCCCCCAAAATTAGGTATACATCACCCATCTTGGGTCGCCACTTTTGAGTTATTCCAATGTAATAATAGTGAATGGAGTAATGAAGTTCTCTTCAAGAAGAAAGAATAACACCCTTACTAGTAAAAAGAACCTAATATAGAAGTAGTGAAGTAGCGAATACTCTTCTTCTTTCTATAACTTTCTCTCTATAGCTTCTCTCTAAAATTTATCTCTCTAGAGTTTCAATGAATTAAGTAAGAAAATAATGAAGGAATGAGCTTCTATTTATAGGAAAATGGAATGCGTAAGTAATTAAATCCATGAATCTATTCAGTCATTGATTTACTTTTAATCGACGGTCCATATTTAAAGCAAAATCTTTTAAATAAAATATAATATATTCTATTTATATAAAAACATTTTACTATGCAAACACTATATGCAAAAACACTATAACACTATGCATAATAAAATATAATATATTTTATTTATAAAATAACTTTAATAAAGTATTCATTTTATATAAAAGATGTTTCATTTTATTACGTTAATAATACTGAATAAAACAAAAAGTCATTATCGCTATAATAATTCATGATAATGGAATCAAACTGAGTGACTTCTTACATAAGCATCAATAATCAATACCGGTGTACTACTTATGCAACCACATGTATTCATCGTACTTTTACTACTTGAGTAGTTCAACAAAGATCAACGGTGAAAAACTTCCGCCAGTTATTTCAATAAAATATTTTGTCGCTTTCTCAATCCGACAATAATTACATTAATGGGGTCCACCAATGATTGAGTAGTTATTCTTAATATTCCCTGCTAAACCTAATATTCCCAGAACCAATCGAATATAATATAACCACTTGCATACTTTGCAAAATTTATAAATATTACCCACAACTATAACATTATATCAAATTATTCCATAATATTCAAAAATAATATTTATAGAAAATTCATCTTTATTTATAAAAGTTTGGGGTCTTACAACCTCCCTTTCTTAAAATTTCTCTCCGAAATTAGGGTACGTGCACAGGTATGTTGAAGAGGTAAGGATACCTTGATTTCATTTCGATTCTAACTCCCAAGTCATTTCCTCAACATCGTGGTTCCTCCACAAAACTTTGACTTGAGGTATAACCTTGGGCGTAGAATATGTTCCTTCTTATCCAAAATTTGAACAGAACCTCTTCATACGTCAAATCTTCCGCTTATTTCGTCCTGGGTTCTAACTCAATAATATGGTTCGGTCTTTCACATATTTACGTAACATGGATATGTGAAAAACGTTATGAACACGAGACATATTCAAGCAGAAAGCGAGTCTATAGGCCACGCCCTACTCTACGAGGATTAAAATGGACCAGATGAATTGAGGATTAAGTTTTCCTCTCTTTCCAAATCTTGTAACTCCTTTCCATGGAGCAACTCTTAACAACACACGATCTCCTATATCAAATTCCACGTCCCTTCGATGAAGATCAAGATAACTCTTTTCATCGATTTTGTGAGGTTTTTATACGTTGTCGGATCGTTTGAATCTTTTAGTAGTCATACGTACTTCAACTCGGTCCCAACAACGTTGCTTCACCCACCTCATCCCAAAGATACCGGAGAAGCGACACTTTCTTCCATACAACGCTCGAATGGAGCCATGCCAATACTTGTTTGATAATCGTTGTTGTAGGAAAACTCCACCAATGGTAAGAACTTGTCCCAACTCCCTTGAAATCAAGAACACGTAGTCTTAATAGATCTTCAAGAGTTTGAATAGTCCTCTCCGATTGTCCGTCCGTCTGCGAGGATGATATCGCCGAAGCTAAATCGTAAGTCTGTGCCCATAGCTTTTTGCAAACTAACCCAAAATCGTGAAGTGAATCTTGGGTCTCGATCGTAAACTATGGATACCGGCATACCATGCGATCTTACAATCTCGTTTATGTACATACGACAGCAAGACGCTCAAGTGTATAAGTTTCTCGATCGGTAAGAAATGAGCGACTTAGTCAATCTATCAACAATGACCCAAATCGCATCAATGCCTCGAGAAACCTTAGGAAGACCCAGAATTGACATCCATGGTAATGTGCTCCCACTTCCATTCTGGAATTTCAAGTGGTTGCAATGGACCTTTTGGTACTTGATGCTCCGCTTTAACTCGTTGACAAGTTAGACACCTTGAGATAAACAGCGCTTTTTTCTCTCTTCATATTGCTCCACCAAAATGTATAGCGAATTAATATCATGATACATTTTGGTACTCCCGTGATGGATTGCAAATGGTGTGTTTATGCCCATCATGATATTATACTTTAAATCGTGGTCGTTAGAACACAAAGTCCGGAGTTGACTCAAGTATTCCTTCTTCATCGATTCTTGCTTCGCGATAGCACCTCTTGCTTTTTCTTCCTCATACGCATCGCCTCCAAGTCCGTAGCTTGGCGCACTTTAACTTTATCGATTAAAGTCGGTTCTACTCAGATATTCGCTATCATCACATGCGTCCCCGAGTCTTTAACTCTATCTCCATCCTTTGCAAGTCACACAAAATGGGCCTTTGTGTTGACAATAACGCACTCGTGCTTGCATACGATCTTCTACTCAATGCATCGCCTACCATGTTCGCTTTTCGGGATGGTATCGGATGGTATGATCATAATCTTTCAACAGCTTCAAGCCAACGTCGTTGTCGCATGTTGAGTTCCTTTTGAGTGAAGAAATATTTGAGGCTTTTATGATCCGTAAAGATCTCCACTTTCTCCCATACAAGTAATCCCTCCAAATTTTAAGTCTGAAGATAATAATACCGCTAACTCCGGATCACGAGTAGGATAATTCCTCTCATATTCTTTGAGTTGTCATGAGGCATAAAGCTATAACTTTTCCATGTTGCATAAGAACACATCCCAACCCTTTGCTCGAAGCATCACCAGAGATGACAAATCCTCCTAGTCGGATGGTATTGTCGAACAGTCTTTGAAATAAGTCTCCTCTTGAGTTCTTGAAAACTCTTCTCATATTCTTCGCTCCAACCGAACTTTGTATCTTTTCGAGTCACCGAGTCGATGGAGTAGCGATTCGAGAAAATCCTTCCACGAATCTCCGATAATAACCAAATAAACCGAGAAAGCTACATACTTGGGGTCATCGATTTAGGTTGTTCCCACTTTGAATAGCTTCAATCTTTCTTTGGTCAACAGATATTCCATGACTTGATACCACGTGCCCAAGGAATGCTACTTCTTCAAGCCGAAACTCGCATTTCTTCAACTTGGCATAAAGCTTATATTCATGAAGCTTTTGGAGTGTCGACCTCAAGTGTTGCTTTCATGATCTTCACTATTTTTGGAATAAATAAGGATGTCATCAATAAAGACGACCACAAAGTGATCTAAATATTCCTTGAATACTCGGTTCATCATATCCATGAAGGCGGCGGGGAGCATTAGTCAATCCAAAGGACATGACTAGGAATTCATAATGCCCGCATCGAGTTCCGAAAGCCGTCTTTGGAATGTCACGTGATTCTAATCTTTAATTGGTGATATCCTAACGAAGATCAATCTTTGAAAAGAATTTGGCTCTTGCTTGTTCGGTCAAACAGGTCATCAATACGTGGCAATGGATACCTATTTTTGATGGTGACATGATTCAACTCCCGATAATCAATACAAAGTCGTATACTCCCATCTTTCTTCTTCACGAATAGAACAGAGCACCCCAAGGAGAAGTACTAGGGACGAATAAAGCCAATGTCTAACAATTCCTGCGGTTGGGTCTTTAACTCACGAAGTTCAATAGAGACATTCGATATGGGGCTTTGGAAATAGGTTTTGTACCGGGTTCAAGGTCGATACAAAATTCAATTTCACGCTGGGGGTAGGCGGTTAGTTCTTCTGGAATACGTCGGAAATTTATTAACAATAGAAATATCGCTTCAAAACCCATTTATTTTGTTTAAATCGTGACATGAGCTAAGAAAAAGCTTGACATCTATTTTTCAATAAACGAATAGCTTTATGGCTTGAGATGACCGTGATTAATTTTAATGGTTTGGTCGTTTGAATTCAAGATAATAGGTTGATTAGGAATATGAAAGCTAACAACCTTACTTAAAACAATCAATTTTTGCATGATAAGTAGTTAACCAATCAATCCTAGAATCACGTCAAATGCAAGTATTTTTAATGAAATAAGATCGACAGTAATGTGAGGGTACCGATTTGAACCAAACAAGACTTATAAACAATGGATGTAATGAAGGTTTCTCCCTGTAAGACCTCCTTCCTTAACAACTGAATTTTATGAAATAAAAGTATTCAATTTTTCTATTCAATGGTTAAATGGTTAAATTGATAAAAGTTAAAGTTAAGGGTGATATATGAATTTTTTTATTTAAATACACAAGTGGTTATAAAATATTCATTGTTGTTTTGAAGTTGTATTCTAGAATGATATTCGTTTGGTCGTGGAATATTCTTTACGTTTCATAAGGGAATATTAAATTTTATGAAATAAAAGTATTCAATTTTTCTTTTTAGTAATTGGTTATTTAAAAGTTAAAGTGGGCCCCATAATGTAATAAGCGTCGGATGGAGAAAACGACAAATTTGAGTTTTATAAATAACGGCGTAATCGTTTGACTTTATAAATAACACTTCGCTGTAACACCGGAATACCCTATTGGTAAAGTAAAGTAATACGTCTGGCGTTGTTGCACAAAGATGCACTTACGGTATTACACAGATATTTTTTCAATTATTGATTCTTACGTGAGAAGGCACTACTCAATAATTGTTACGATGAATTACTATTCAATATTTTATTTTATTGATTCAATAATTGTTGTGTTGATATTTTATTATTGTTGTTCAATAATTATCAACGCATGATATTTTCCATTATCGGATCAATAATTCATATTATTTGAATAATATTATTAGATAACATTATTGGCAATGTCTAGAAAGTTACATCAAGGAGAGGTTTGGTCACCTAATTGCGCGCCCAATGAGGAGAAATTCTTATTGAAAGCCCCTCTTTCCTGAACTACTGTTTGTCATAAATGTGATTACGTAATATTGTTTGTGAATAATTAATTATTGATTCATATGATAAGAAAATATTTATTTGATGTGGATATAAATGATGGATTTATTTATGTGGTTATAAGTGAAGGAATTAATGATGAGGTGTTTTATCAGTATTTGTTGAAATGGAGAACAAAATATGGGATTTTCAGAAAAATTAGTTTATTACTTGATTTTGTAAAATCCATAACTCTTTGTATATAATGAGTTAAGAGATGAGCCATATATCAAAAGAAAGCCCTAGAAGTAAGCTAACTGTAGAAAATTTGAATCACCCAAAATTCTTTGTAGATATTTCGTGGTGAAATTTTGAATGAAATGTCCAAGGACTAATAGTCCGAAAAATCGATTCTTTCTTCACTATATTATGTGAGTTATAAATTTTGATCCGACCGTTGGATCGTTGTAATTTTGGATATGTTATACATATATAAGTTGAGTATATGTCCACAAATTTTGAACCGTTAAAAATGAACGTATGATTTGTTATGAATTTTAAGAGGTAACGATTCGGAAATTAGGTTTTGGTGGAAAATTCTAGAATTAAGTGGGCCCCACTCTTGGTTGTTGGGGAAGATGGCTGATTTTTGGTGGGTGGAATAGTAGCGGTAAAAGCCATCGGTAGTGGCAGTCAAGTCTCGCTTTGGCTAACATTTTCCTATAAATAGAGGGCTAAGTTAGAATTGAAAATCACACCGAAAAACATAAGTTTTCTCTTTTCTCTCTAGATTATTGAGTGTATTTTGTGAGTATTTAGATACTTGGTGAGTTGATATTCATCGGTCTGCAAGTTTCCTTGAAATCATATCCGATATCCAATCGTAAGTCTTTTCTTTTTGAGGTAAGGGATAGTAAGGGATGTTATTTTCTTCTCGGATGATATTATTTCTTCAATATCATTATCTTTGAAATGTTGATCCAAGTTTTTATCAAATTTGGAACTTTTTCATGTATCGGGTTACTATTCATGAGTTACTATTCATGGGTTACTATTCACGAGTTACTATTCACGAGTTACTATTCACGATTACTATTCACGAGTACTATTCATGAAGCGTGAAGATGTTTTTTTGTGGAATTTCTATCTTTTGGTGTGAGTTACTTATTCACGTGATACGGCAGACTATTCACGATATCTGACACTATTCACGAATACTGGACTATTCAATAGAAAAATGAAAATTTTTCTTTTCGATAAATATCTATTCGGATACTAGCTTTGATTGTATCCATGTTTTGATCATTCTTGAATTTTACACCACTATGATTATTTTTTGAGGTATTTTTGGATGTATAGATTGAGAGTTATGAATTTTATGAGAAAAGACTATTTTAAAAGTAACTGCTTATAACTCCTTGCGGTTAACTCCAAAATTGATGAAATTTTTATTGAGAGTACATCTATATAATATCAGTGTACTCTGTGAATTTCAGAATTTTTGGATAAAAGTACAATTTATGATAAATGTTTAAATATTCGGTGGTTTTGGCCATATGAAAAATAGTAAATGAATTTTTAAAATTTCGAGAAAAATATATGTTCAATATGGGACTATTTTATGCTAAATCCCGAAAAGAAATATTTTTGAAACCGATTTGGTATTTTTCATGAAAATGTTCTAGTTATGAGTAAATGAATTAAATATGTTATGTGAAGTAAGAAAATTAGAAAATATGATTTTATGGTTTGAGAATCATATATGAGGTATATCTGATTTTTGATGAGGGTTTTGGTTATTGGTGATGAAATTTTATGAGTTTGGCATTTTATGATGATTAAATGCATTAATTAGTAAAGTGTAAACAATTTAATTAAATTGTTTATAAGTTTAAGAAATGATTAAAATATTATTATAATATTAATAATATTAGATTATGAGATTTCTAAGTGATTTATAACATTTGGATTAAGGTGTTATAAATATGGATATGACTTGTTGATGAATATCTTTGCTTTGTAGTCTGAAGATGAATTATTGATGAATATCTTTGGCTCGTAATGCAAAGATGACTTGTTGTTGAATATCTTTAGCTTTGTAGTGCAAAGAAAAGATGAATTATTGATGAATATCTTTGGCTTGTAATGCAAAGATGACTTGTTGTTGAATATCTTTGCTTTGTAGTGCAAAGATGAATTATTGATGAATATCTTTGGCTCGTAATGCAAAGATGACTGTTGTTGAATATCTTTTGCTTTTGTAGTGCAAAGATGAATTATTGATGAATATCTTTGGCTTGTAATGCAAAGATGACTTGTTGATGAATATCTTTAGCTTTGTAGTGCAAAGATGAATTATTGATGAATATCTTTGGCTTGAATGCAAAGATGACTTGTTGATGAATATCTTTGCTTTGTAGTGCAAAGATGAATTATTGATGAATATCTTTGGCTCGTAATGCAAAGATGACTGTTGTTGAATATCTTTAGCTTTGTAGTGTAAAGATGAATGTTGATGAATATCTTTGACCGTGGTGCAAAGATGAATTTATTAATATGATTATGAATGAGAACTGTGATTTGGTATAACCATGATATTTGATGTTTCGGTAAAAGACAATGATGAAAATTATCTTCGTCCCGGATGAGAAGAGGAATTTAGAATCACAATTATGATTATGAGTTATTCATATAATTGTGGAAAGGAACTGTTGATTGATGTTACGAGGATAAAATATTGTTGGTGGACTTTTAACGTGGAGAAGACAATAGACTTTATAGTCTATTTGACTCTTCTAATGGATTGCTCATTCATTTGCAACTATGGTTGAAAAGTTTTATCATCTACCATATGTTCTAAATCTACGATTTATTCTTGATGAAGACTATTGATAATTTATTTATCTTTAGTCATAATATTCTTTATTGAGCTAGTTGTGCTCACCCTTTTTGTTTCACAATTCCTTTCGTGTAATAAAAGTGTATCCGGGTGGGTCGAAGCGGGGGATAGCGAGGAATAGAGTGGTGGTCTATAGATGTTGAGGTGAGGTGAATTTAACTTGGAAGGGTGTTTTGTCACTATCATACAAGATGTCTAAATGACATACAACCTCGTGTTATCATAAGACATGGTTGTGCTCATCCACTTCTTTGAGTATATTTACAAGCACTACCTATATAATCTTGGTGTTTGTTTGGAGTATAATACCCAATTAGAGACAGTGGAGATAATGATATGTCAAGAGAAGACTCACCATTGGGAAGAATATGATAGTAATCTTCTCGTTTTTCTTTGGGGTTTATTAGATTCAACCAAGGATAATTCGTGGCCATATGATATCTACCATAACCTAAAAGCATGGCCTCCCATGTATGAAGGTTTCCTTGAGCACTTCCCAAAGATTCTAATTTCTAAAAGCTTGGTTTTTGGTTGTACCTTTATGTAAGGTGTCATGGTGACGTGTTATCCAAGTTGGTGTCCGAGAGTTACAGTTGGTATATATTGGTATCCAAACTCACAAAGATATGTGTTGTTGTATTTTGCACGACAATTGTTGTAATAAAGTTGTAGTTATTTCTGTACCATGTATTTAACGACTCAGAATAGGTTGGATGGAATGGACCTATTTTGGGGTTGTTACATTTGGTATCGAGCTTAGGATATGATCTCTGGCGGAGATCGGGATTAGAACTAGGAGGGGAGAGATGAGTAAATCCTTCGCTAGTGTGTCCTACCTAAGCTTATTTGTTGGTCAGTCATAATATCGAGATATTATGTGATATATTAATTTGCTCAATTAACCTTTGTTTTGAAGTTGTATTCTAGAATGATATCCAAATACGGAGAGATGAAGCAATGGAGAAATCATGATGACGGGGGAGATAGAATCGAAATGAAAACAAGGTATTCTCAACTCTTTGAAATACCGAGTGCGTAAATTTCGGGGACGAAATTTCATAAGGAGGGAGAGATTATAAGACCCTCGAATTTTATGAAATAAAAGTATTCAATTTTTCTTTATTCAAGTAAATGGTTAAATTGATAAAAGTTAAAGTTAAGGGTGATATATGAATTTTTTTCAAAATACACAAGTGGTTATAAAATATTCATTGTTGTTTGAGAATATTCGTTTGGTCGTGGAATATTCTTTACGTAGGGAATATTAAATGCGACAGTAGCGATCATTTATGGGCCCCATAATGTAAAATAAGCGTGGGATGGAGAAAACGACAAATTTGAGTTTTATAAATAACGGCGTAATCGTTACAGCTAACACTTTGTTGGAATACCCTTATTGGTAAAGTAAAAATAATCGCGCGTTGTTGCTTGCGAAATAGCACCGGTATTATTGCGATATTTTTTTTCAATTATTGATTCTTACGTGAGAAGGCACTACTCAATAATTGTTACGATAATTACTATTCAATATTTTATTTTATTGATTCAATAATTCTTTGTGTTGATATTTTATTATTGTTGTTCAATAATTATCAACGCATGATATTTTCCATTATCGGATCAATAATTCATATTATTTGAATAATATTATTAGATAACATTATTGGCAATGTCTAGAAAGTTCATCGAGGAGAGGTTTGGTCACCTAATTGCGGCGCAAGAAGGAGAAATTCTTATTGAAAGCCCCTTTTCTCAGGAGCAGCTACCGGTTGTCATAAATGTGATTACATAATATTGTTTGTGAATAATTAATTATTGATTCATATGATAAGAAAATATTTATTTGATGTGGATATAAATGATGGATTTATTTATGTGGTTATAAGTGAAGGAATTAATGATGAGGTGTTTTATCGGTTATTTGTTGAAATGGAGAACAAAATATGGGATTTTCGAGAAAAATTAGTTTATTACTTGATTTTGTAAAATCCATAACTCTTTGTATATAATGAGTTAAGAGATGAGCCATATATCAAAAGAAAGCCCTAGAAGTAAGCTAATCAGTAGAAATTTGAATCACCCAAAAATTCTTTGTAGATATTTCGTGGTGAAATTTTGAATGAAATCGTCCAAGGACTAATAGTCCAAAAATCGATTGTTCTTCACTATATTAAGTGAGTTATAAATTTTGATCCGACCGTTGGATCGTTGTAATTTTTGGATATGTTATACATATATAAGTTGAGTATATGTCCACAAATTTTGAACCGTTAAAAATGAACGTATGATTTGTTATGAATTTTAAGAGGTAACGATTCGGAAATTAGGTTTTGGTGGAAAATTCTAGAATTAAGTGGGCCCCACTCTTGGTTGTTGGGGAAGATGGCTGATTTTTGGTGGGTGGAATAGTAGCGGTAAAGCCATCGTAGTAGCAGTCAAGTCTGCTTGGTAGGGCTAACATTTTCCTATAAATAGAGGGCTAAGTTAGAATTGAAAATCACACCGTAAACATAAGTTTTCTCTTTTTCTCTAGATTATTGAGTGTATTTTGTGAGTATTTAGATACTTGGTGAGTTGATATTCATCGGTGCAAGTTTCCTTCAAATCATATCCGATATCCAAATCGTAAGTCTTTGCTTTTTTTTGGTAAGGGATAGTAAGGGATGTTATTTTCTTCTCGGATGATATTATTTCTTCAATATCATTATCTTTGAAATGTTGATCTGAAGTTTTTATCAAATTTGGAACTTTTTCATGTCGGGTTACTATTCATGAGTTACTTTCTTATTTCACGAGTT
This sequence comes from Panax quinquefolius, assembly GCA_020205615.1. Classification (NCBI taxonomy): domain Eukaryota; kingdom Viridiplantae; phylum Streptophyta; class Magnoliopsida; order Apiales; family Araliaceae; genus Panax; species Panax quinquefolius. The sequence goes on from CM035173.1 coordinate 19,276,966, forward strand.
ACTATTCACGAGTTACTATTCACGATTCTTACTATTCACGAGTACTATTCATGAAGCGTGAAGATGTTTTTTTTTGTGGAATTTATATCTTTTGGTGTCTGAGTTACTATTCACGATATCGACCTTTATTCACGATATCTGACACTATTCACGAATCTGGCCACTATTCAATAGAAAAATGAAAATTTTTCTTTTAAACTAAAATATCTATTCGGATACTAGCTTTGATTGTATCCATGTTTTGATCATTCTTGAATTTTACACCACTATGATTATTTTGAGGTATTTTTGGATGTATAGATTGAGAGTTATGAATTTTATGAGAAAAGACTATTTTAAAAGTAATCGCTTATAACTCCTTGCGGTTAACTCCAAAATTGATGAAATTTTTATTGAGAGTACATCTATATAATATCGATTATACTCTGTGAATTTCGAATTTTTGGATAAAAGTACAATTTATGATAAATGTTTAAATATTCTATGGTTTTGGCCATATGAAAAATAGTAAATGAATTTTTAAAATTTAGAGAAAAATATATGTTCAATATGGGACTATTTTATGCTAAATCCCGGAAAAGAAATATTTTTGGAACCGATTTGGTATTTTTCATGAAAATGTTCTAGTTATGAGTAAATGAATTAAATATGTTATGTGAAGTAAGAAAATTAGAAAATATGATTTTATGGTTTGAGAATCATATATGAGGTATATCTGATTTTTGATGAGGGTTTTGGTTATTGGTGATGAAATTTTATGAGTTTGGCATTTTATGATGATTAAATGCATTAATTAGTAAAGTGTAAACAATTTAATTAAATTGTTTATAAGTTTAAGAAATGATTAAAATATTATTATAATATTAATAATATTAGATTATGAGATTTCTAAGTGATTTATAACATTTGGATTAAGGTGTTATAAATATGGATATGACTTGTTGATGAATATCTTTAGCTTTTGTAGTGCAAAAGATGAATTATTGATGAATATCTTTGGCTCGTGAATGCAAAGATGACTTTGTTGTTGAATATCTTTTTGAGCTTTTTAGTGCAAAGATGAATTATTGATGAATATCTTTGGCTTGTAATGCAAAGATGACTTGTTGTTGAATATCTTTAATATTTTGTAGTGCAAAGATGAATTATTGATGAATATCTTTGGCTCGTAATGCAAAGATGACTTTGTTTGTTGAATATCTTTCTTTGCTTTGTAGTGCAAAGATGAATTATTGATGAATATCTTTGGCTTGTAATGCAAAGATGACTTGTTGATGAATATCTTTAGCTTTGTAGTGCAAAAGATGAATTATTGATGAATATCTTTGGCTTGTAATGCAAAGATGACTTGTTGATGAATATCTTTGCTTTGTAGTGCAAAGATGAATTATTGATGAATATCTTTGGCTCGTAGAATGCAAAGATGACTTTGTTGTTGAATATCTTTGCTTTAGCACAGTGTAAAGATGAATCTGTTGATGAATATCTTTGACCGAGTAGTGCAAAGATGAATTTATTAATATGATTATGAGCAGGAACCGTGATTTGGTATAACCATGATATTTGATGTTTCGAGTAAAGACAATGATGAAAATTATCTTCGTCTGGATGAGAAGAGGAATTTAGAATCACAATTATGATTATGAGTTATTCATATAATTGTGGAAAGGAACCTGTTGATTGATGTTACGAGGATAAAATATTGTTGGTGGACTTTTAACGTGGAGAAGACAATAGACTTTATAGTCTATTTGACTCTTCTAATGGATTGCTTCATTCCACGCAACTATGGTTGAAAAGTTTTATCATCTACCATATGTTCTAAATCTACGATTTATTCTTGATGAAGACTATTGATAATTTATTTATCTTTAGTCATAATATTCTTTATTGAGCTAGTTGTGGTTTCACCCTTTTGTTTCACAATTCCTTTCGTGTAATAAAAGTGTATCCGGGGTCGAGCGGGGGATAGCGAGGAATAGAGTGGTGGTCTATAGATGTTGAGGGTGAGGTGAATTTAACTTGGAAGGGTGTTTTGTCACTATCATACAAGATGTCTAATGACATACTGACCTCGTGTTATCATAAGACATGGTTGTGCTCATCCACTTGCTTTGAGTATATTTACAAGCACTACCTATATAATCTTGGTGTTTGTTTGGAGTATAATACCCAATTAGAGACAATGGAGATAATGATATGTCAAGAGAAGACTCACCATTGGGAAGAATATGATAGTAATCTTCTCGTTTTTCTTTGGGGTTTATTAGATTGACCAAGGATAATTACGTGGGCCATATGATATCTACCATAACCTAAAAGCATGGCCTCCCATGTATGAAGGTTTCTTTGAGCACTTCCCAAAGATTCTAATTTCTAAAAGCAGGTTTTTATTTGTACCTTTATGTAAGGTGTCATGGTGACGTGTTATCCAAGTTGGTGTCCAGAGTTACAGATTGGTATATATTGGTATCCAAACTCACAAAGATATATGTGTTGTTGTATTTTTGCACGACAATTGTTGTAATAAAGTTGTAGTTATTTACGTACCATGTATTTAACGACTCGAAATAGGTTGGATGGAATGGACCTATTTTGGGGTTGTTACATTTAATATCGAGCTTAGGGATATGATCTCTGGCGGAGATCGGGGAATAGAACTAGGAGGAGAGATGAGTAAATCCTTCGCTAGTGTGTCCTACCTAAGCTTATTTGTTGGTCGATCATAATATCGAGATATTATGTGATATATTAATTTGCTCAATTAACCTTTGTTTTGAAGTTGTATTCTAGAATGATATCCTGAAATACGGAGATGAGAGCAATGGAGAAATCATGATGACGGGGAGATAGAATCGAAATGAAAACAAGGTATTCTCAACTCTTTGAAATACTGTGTGCGTAAATTTCGGGGACGAAATTTCATAAGGAGGGAGATTGTAAGACCCCTAATTTTATGAAATAAAAGTATTCAATTTTTCTTTTTCAAGTAAATGGTTAAATTGATAAAAGTTAAAGTTAAGGGTGATATATGAATTTTTTTTCAAAATACACAAGTGGTTATAAAATATTCATTGTTGTTTGGAGAATATTCGTTTGGTCGTGGAATATTCTTTCCGTTGGAGAATATTAAATGCGGCGCATAGCGATCATTTAGGGCCCCATAATGTAATAAGCGCGGATGGAGAAAACGACAAATTTGAGTTTTATAAATAACTACAGTAATCGTTCACAGTTAACAATTGTTGGAATACCCGGTTGGTAAAGTAAAGTAATACGCGTTGTTGCACAGTAGCACACGGTATTGCACAGTATTTTTTTCAATTATTGATTCTTACGTGAGAAAGCACTACTCAATAATTGTTACAGTAATTACTATTCAATATTTTATTTTATTGATTCAATAATTGCTGTGTTGATATTTTATTATTGTTGTTCAATAATTATCAACGCACGATGATTTTCCATTATCGGATCAATAATTCATATTATTTGAATAATATTATTAGATAACATTATTGGCAATGTCTAGAAAGTTACATCGAGGAGAGGTTTGGTCACCTAATTGCGCCGCCATGAGGAGAAATTCTTATTGAAAGCCCCTTTCCTGAGAACTACTGGTTGTCATAAATGTGATTACGTAATATTGTTTGTGAATAATTAATTATTGATTCATATGATAAGAAAATATTTATTTGATGTGGATATAAATGATGGATTTATTTATGTGGTTATAAGTGAAGGAATTAATGATGAGGTGTTTTATCGGTATTTGTTGAAATGGAGAACAAAATATGGGATTTTCGGAAAAATTAGTTTATTACTTGATTTTGTAAAATCCATAACTCTTTAATATAATGAGTTAAGAGATGAGCCATATATCAAAAGAAAGCCCTAGAAGTAAGCTAATCAGTAGAAATTTGAATCACCCAAAAATTCTTTGTAGATATTTCGTGGTGAAATTTTGAATGAAATCGGTCCAGAAGGACTAATAGTCCGAAAAATCGGTGTTCTTCAACTATATTAAGTGAGTTATAAATTTTGATCCGACCGTTGGATCGTTGTAATTTTGGATATGTTATACATATATAAGTTGAGTATATGTCCACAAATTTTGAACCGTTAAAATGAACGTATGATTTGTTATGAATTTTAAGAGGTAACGATTCGGAAATTAGGTTTTGGTGGAAAATTCTAGAATTAAGTGGGCCCCACTCTTGGTTGTTGGGGAAGATGGCTGATTTTTGGTGGGTGGAATAGTAGCGGTAAAAAGCCATCGGTGTAGCGGTCAAGTCTGCTTGGTACGGCTAACATTTTCCTATAAATAGAGGGCTAAGTTAGAATTGAAAATCACACCGAAACATAAGTTTTCTCTTTTTCTCTCTAGATTATTGAGTGTATTTTGTGAGTATTTAGATACTTGGTGAGTTGATATTCATCGGTGCAAGTTTCCTTCAAATCATATCCGATATCCAAATGTAAGTCTTCTTTTTTTGAGGTAAGGATAGTAAGGGATGTTATTTTCTTCTCGGATGATATTATTTCTTCAATATCATTATCTTTGAAATGTTGATCTGAAGTTTTATCAAATTTGGAACTTTTTCATGTCGGGTTACTATTCATGAGTTACTATTCACGAGTTACTATTCACGAGTTACTATTCACGAGTTCTTTCACGAGTTACTATTCACGAGTACTATTCATGAAGCGTGAAGATGTTTTTTTTGGGAATTTCTATCTTTTGGTGTCGAGTTACTTATTCACGATATCGACACTTATTCACGATATCTGACACTATTCACGAATCTGGCACTATTCATTAAAAAATGAAAATTTTTCTTTTTTCGACTAAAATATCTATTCGGATACTAGCTTTGATTGTATCCATGTTTTGATCATTCTTGAATTTTACACCACTATGATTATTTTGAGGTATTTTTGGATGTATAGATTGAGAGTTATGAATTTTATGAGAAAAGACTATTTTAAAAGTAATCGCTTATAACTCCTTGCGGTTAACTCCAAAATTGATGAAATTTTTATTGAGAGTACATCTATATAATATCGATGTACTCTGTGAATTTGAATTTTTGGATAAAAGTACAATTTATGATAAATGTTTAAATATTCGGTGGTTTTGGCCATATGAAAAATAGTAAATGAATTTTTAAAATTTCGAGAAAATATATATTCAATATGGGACTATTTTATGCTAAATCCCGAAAAAGAAATATTTTTGGGCCGATTTGGTATTTTTCATGAAAATGTTCTAGTTATGAGTAAATGAATTAAATATGTTATGTGAAGTAAGAAAATTAGAAAATATGATTTTATGGTTTGAGAATCATATATGAGGTATATGCTGATTTTTTGATGAGGGTTTTGGTTATTGGTGATGAAATTTTATGAGTTTGGCATTTTATGATGATTAAATGCATTAATTAGTAAAGTGTAAATAATTTAATTAAATTGTTTATAAGTTTAAGAAATGATTAAAATATTATTATAATATTAATAATATTAGATTATGAGATTTCTAAGTGATTTATAACATTTGGATTAAGGTGTTATAAATATGGATATGACTTGTTGATGAATATCTTTACTTTGTAGTCTTTACAAAAAAGATGAATTATTGATGAATATCTTTGGCTCAGAATGCAAAGACGACTGTTGTTGAATATCTTTAGCTTTGTAGTGCAAAGATGAATTATTGATGAATATCTTTGGCTTGTAATGCAAAGATGACTTGTTGTTGAATATCTTTAGCACTTTGTGAGTGCAAAGATGAATTATTGATGAATATCTTTGGCTCAGTGTGCAAAGATGACTTGTTGTTGAATATCTTTTGATGAATCTTTGTAGTGCAAAAGATGAATTATTGATGAATATCTTTGGCTTGTAATGCAAAGATGACTTGTTGATGAATATCTTTGCTTTGTAGAGCAAAGATGAATTATTGATGAATATCTTTGGCTTGTAATCTGAAAGATGACTTGTTGATGAATATCTTTAGCTTTGTAGTGCAAAGATGAATTATTGATGAATATCTTTGGCTCGTGTCTGAAAGATGACTTTGTTGTTGAATATCTTTAGCTTTGTAGTGTAAAGATGAATCTGTTGATGAATATCTTTGACGTGGTGGTGCAAAGATGAATTTATTAATATGATTATGAGCGAGGCTGTGATTTGGTATAACCATGATATTTGATGTTTCGGTAAAGACGGTGATGAAAATTATCTTCGTCACGGATGAGAAGAGGAATTTAGAATCACAATTATGATTATGAGTTATTCATATAATTGTGGAAAGGAACTGTTGATTGATGTTACGAGGATAAAATATTGTTGGTGGACTTTTAACGTGGAGAAGACAATAGACTTTATAGTCTATTTGACTCTTCTAATGGATTGCTCATTCCACTACAACTATGGTTGAAAAGTTTTATCATCTACCATATGTTCTAAATCTACGATTTATTCTTGATGAAGACTATTGATAATTTATTTATCTTTAGTCATAATATTCTTTATCGAGCTAGTTGTGCTCACCCTTTTGTTTCACAATTCCTTTCGGGTAATAAAAGTGTAGCTTTGGGTCGAGCGGGGATAGCGAGGAATAGAGTGGTGGTCTATAGATGTTGAGGGTGAGGTGAATTTAACTTGGAAGGGTGTTTTGTCACTATCATACAAGATGTCTAATGACATACAACCTCGTGTTATCATAAGACATGGTTGTGCTCATCCACTTCTTGAGTATATTTACAAGCACTACCTATATAATCTTGGTGTTTGTTTGGAGTATAATACCCAATTAGAGAGCAAAGGAGATAATGATATGTCGAGAAGACTCACCATTGGGAAGAATATGATAGTAATCTTCTCGTTTTTCTTTGGGTTTATTAATCAACCAAGGATAATTTTGTGGCCATATGATATCTACCATAACCTAAAAGCATGGCCTCCCATGTATGAAGGTTTCCTTGAGCACTTCCCAAAGATTCTAATTTCTAAAAGCAGGTTTTGGTTTACCTTTATATGTAGTGTCATGGTGACGTGTTATCGAGTTGGTGTCATTACGATTGTATATTGGTATCCAAACTCACAAGTTGTGTTGTCAGATTTACGACAATTGTTGTAATATAGTTGTAGTATCCAAACTCACTTCGAATAGGTTGGATGGAATGGACCTATTTTGGGGTTGTTTTTTGACATCGTATTTTTACTACCGAATTAGTTGTAATAAAGTTCCGCCGTTATTTCAATAAAATATTTTTGTCGTTTTCTCGATCCGTAATTACATTGTGGGGTCCACCAATGATTGGTAGTTATAATATTGGATGGAATGGACCTATTTATAATATAAACCACTTGCATACTTTTGTTTACTAAAATGTACTTATTATTTATTTTAAAAATAAAATTGACACTATTAGCATTGAGATAATAAATTAACTTGAAATGAAGACTATTTAATACCACATCCAACTAAATATTATAATTCTTAAATTTGGGATTAAAAATTTGTGAACAAAATTAATCTTTAACTTTGTTTAAAGATACAATGTATCTTATATTATCTATCTATATTCAAATTAATGAGAATATGTTATATTTGTTATTAGTGGTAGGAGTATAATAGTTCAAACAATAAATTTTTATTCAATATTTTAAATAATTCTAAATAAAATAAACATAACATATAATTATTTTAAATTATTCTATAAAAAACAAATATAACTATTCAATTTTAAAATTAATAATCTCAAAATTATAATCTATAAAAATATAATTTCGGAATTACATTACATACAAACGTGCCCAAGCATCACCCTCGTACCTCCTCCCTTAAAATTAGATAATTATTATTGTAGAATTAATACTTAAACATGTTATAAACCTATTTTAGTATTTGTGACAAAACTATTAGAAAGTCAACAGGTCCCCACTCCCCCCTTTCATCTATCTAAGCTTTAATACAGTAGTAATCAACATAGGCTGCTTTTGTGGTGGTTTGTTTATGAACTACTATGCGATAATTTTGTGATTACATAACAATATATATCATAATTAATAATTAAATATATGCTTAAATACTTTAAAATTATTTAATTATCCTTCATTCTATTTTTTTTGCAATCTAAACACAATATTAATTACATGACATTTATTATATAATTAATCAAATAAAATTTTCCATCATTTGAAATCAAAATTGTGAGAGCTTTTTTAGTCCCCAGTCCAGTCTTGAGGGAGTAAGGACTTCACAAGGCTAATACACAAAATCAGAGTCAGCGGAGTTTGAGAGAGAGAGAGAGAGAGAGAGAGAGAGAGGGGAGAGGGAGAGGAGAGAGGGAGAGGGGGGGGAGATTGGGAGAAATGAGAGGAGAGAAAGAGAGAGATATAGATGAGTTACCGAAGAATTCAGCAAACTATACAGCATTAACACCGCTTGGATTTCTGGAGAGAGCTGCTTTGGTTCATCCCCACCGTAAGTCAATAATCCACGGCGCTTTGCACTACACCTGGCTCCAGACATACCGGTGTTGCCGGCGGTTAGCTTCTGCTCTTTCCAAGCTCGGCGTCGGCTCCGGTAGCACGGTACTTAATTAGTATTTCTTCTGTCATTTCTATATCTAAATACGCCATGAGTTCATGTAAATATATTTACAAAGGTGTAATTCGATTCCCTAATTGCGCGGAAAATAAGAGAGAATTTCATTTGATTTGTGTCTATAATGTGACATTTAATAAGCTACAAAGTTTGATAAAACTAATTCTTTCTTGTCATAAGTTTATTACTAATATGTAACTTACATCATTAGTAGTAATAAGTATAATTAAAAAAATAAAATAATAGTTTAATGTTAAAACTTGAAACTATTATAGATATAAGCAGTGTTCTATTGGAATTTTGTGTGAATTGCTATTACGGATAATTTATCAAATGCTTGACATATATATATCATCTGCAACTCTTAGGAAACCAATTGTGGTGGGGGCGATAAACATTGGCGGAACTAGGGGGTCTAGGGGGGTCATATGACCCCCCAATTCAGGAATTTGAAGCATGTTAATGTTAGTTAAATTTGATCTTTGTTATGAGATGGTATTAATTTATTTGCTTATTCATGTCCTTCCACTTATAATAAATTAACAATATTATTTTAAAATAAAATAATGTTAAAAAAGTTTGATAATTAATTAATTAATATTGCACTCATTTGTCTTACTGATTTAATCATACCTTGGTATCAATTTTCTGTAAATGAGAATAACTTAATTCATTTTCTTACTTTGAGTAGCTCCTCTCAGTTGTTTTCAAGGAAGATGACCAGAACCACAATATAAGGTTTTGAATGTATAATATTATAATTTGTAATTTATCCATAAAAGTAACTAATCAGTTGACTAAAAACTTCAAAGTCTGATTAATAGTCCTATAGTTCGGAGGAAATTAAATATATATATATATATATATATATATATATATATATATATGTGTGTGTGTGTGTGTGTGTGTGTGTATGTATTTAAAGTCATTAGACTCACAACTCAAAAGTTGACAAGGGTTGGAATAGGATGTTATGAAATACTATAATTGGGCAAAATGAATTTGAAAGAAGCACTCCAAGCGTTAATAAATAAATTTTTTTTACTGATGTATTTTGACTCCCCTCTAAAAATGTTCTGGTTCCGTCACTAGCGATAAAGACCTTAAAGACAATGATTACCCGTGTCATGTTATGACTACGAACCTATGGTTCTAACAATTTGTTTGTCAAAGTCTTTGGTCCTCACCCATTTAATGAAGGAGACAAAGTTGGGAGTTCTTTGGAAATGAAGAATTTGACCGTCCATTGAATTTTCCTTCTCCTCAGCCATTTGAATTCCGCATGTTCTTTCTCTTTGCTACCTTCCTCCGATTTTGGCTATAAAAGAAAAAGAGAGTAGCATTTATAAAAATTAGAAAATAGAGAGAGAAAGGTAGTTCAAATAAAAGAGTGTTTTATTTGGGTTCCATCACATAGTTATTGTGGTGAAGTAATTTGAGTTTGTACTCAAATTAAGATATATTTGTATTCTCTTATATTATTCTAGTGAATTGTTCGGAGTTTGTCCCGTGATTTTTACCTCTTAGTTTTAGAAGGTTTTTCACGTAAAATCTTGGTGTCTCGTGGTTGGATATTTTTCTACTCATTTTTCCTGCATGGTTATTATTTTGGTGGAACTGCAAATTTTATCTGTCTAATTTATCAAAGACAACAATATTTGAGAGGTGATTTTTTCCCAACAACTAGTATCAGAGCTAACAACACGGGCTTTGTGCTTTACTTTTTTAGCCCACCAAAACTTGGGCCGTTTTGGCCCAGCCCGGCCCGTTTGCCAGGTCTAATTGTCAGGTTACAAAAAAGCCACGTTGAAATGTTTGTATCAGTCCAATTCAAGTTTGTCGTAGCTTCTCCTCTCGATTGGCATAGATTTATCCATTACATCCATGTATACTTGTTCATCACATTTTTTAAAGAGCTACGAGCTTCACATCTTTTCCTCTGAAAAACTAGTTATCCAAGAGGGAGTTCCAAACCTATATCTACCCACATTGATATCCTATACTACCAATGTGGGATCTTCCCCCTATATGACAATCTCACATATGACATTCATAACATTCCACCACGCTTCCTTATCGACATCCACGGTGGCTTCACTCTAGCGACATTGACCCGATGCCCTTTGCACCTATCAGTATTTTAATATGGCCTCTAGGTAACCTTTTCCGCTTAGCCAGTAGTTCACGGATCGTCTGCTTTGATATCACATGTTACGACAATTTCCCTCTTTTCGGAGACAATACTTAGGCGAAAAGGTGCTCCCCTCAAAACGCTCCTATTGTTGTCCTTCTTTGAAATTTACAGATGCTCAGAGAAGATTTAAGAAGTGCAATCATAATGTTTATGAAAAGACTTCTCCAAACTAGTGTTACCTAAAACATGGTACGTTTCGATACGAGGTACGAATACGGGTACACGGTACATACGCTACATAGCTAAAACGCGATATGCTAATTGCTAGGATATCTTTATATAAATTCATGAATTAGGATGTTGATTGTTTTATAAATATTTAGTACAAATATTCAATATTAAGTTATAATATTGATATTTGAGCAATTATAGTTGAACAACAAAAAAACTCTTTGATAAACTAAATATAGAGTATTGGTACATAAGAGTACCCTGTACGCAAGTACCAATACGCTTTAGGTCTATGAGACTATCTGGTAACTCTGCTAGTCCAAACATAGTGACACATGATGACAAATCCAACAACAACTCATGCGGAAATAAAGCGTCTATATATGACGAATATAATTCTTCAAATTTTAAATGTCATAGTTCAGTAGTCTTCTTTGAGGTTCAAATTATGTATAGAATGACATATTACCATTTTTCATTCACATAGGAGCTCATTCTCTTTTGTATGTTGCTTCACTAACTCAAGGCCCAGGGTAGTTGGAGTATGGCAGCTTACTGTTATTTTTCTAATTTGTATATGCAGGTAGCAGTAATTGCACCAAATATCCCAGCCCTGTATGAAGCTCATTTTGGAGTTCCAATGGTTGGGGCTGTTATAAACGCTATCAACGTTCGTTTAAATGCACCAGCTGTTTCTTTTCTTTTAGGGCATTCATCTTCTGCAGTTATAATGGTGGACCAAGAATTCTTCATATTGGTAGAGGAAGCATTGAAAATTTTGGCAGACAAAAGCAAAAATGATTTTAGGCCTCCAGTTCTGATTGTCATTGCTGATGAAAGCTGTGACCCAAAGGCACTCCAATATGCTTTAGGAAGTGGAGCTATTGAATACGAGAAATTCCTGGAAACCGGTGATCCTGAATATCCATGGAAGCCACCGCAGGATGAGTGGCAGAGCATTGCTTTGGGTTATACTTCTGGTACAACGGCCAGTCCTAAGGGGGTGGTGTTGCACCATTGAGGGGCGTACCTCATGGCTTTGAGTAATGCAGTTATATGGGGGATGAATGAAGGAGCTGTATACCTGTGGACTTTACCCATGCTCCATTGCAATGGTTGGTGTTTTACTTGGACGCTTTCTGCTCTTTGTGGTACAAGCATATGCCTTCGACAGGTGATTCTCTTGACCTATTCTCTTAAATACACGGAAAATATTTGTGCTAACCTCATTAGTTATACTCCTGTAGATTGATCTTGATCTTATTCTATCTGCTTTTCATTTATGTTTATATCAGACTCCAGTAGGGGTTAGACCAAACTCTAGCTAGTGTAGATATGTGGTAGGATATATTACTTTTTAGAAGTAAGCATTTGGCCAAAAGAACTGGTCAATGGACATTAATTTGTTCAATTCATAGTGGAATGATAGATTAATTGGTTTCTTCTCCTTCACCTTTTGTAATTGAAATGATATTTTACCCACGAGGCACCATTGGTTTCCTTCCACTCTTGTAGAATTAAGACATTGAACTTCAGCAGAACTTTGACTTCCTTGAACACACATTAGCTCAAACTTGGGTTTTCTTCTGGTTATTAAGTTTACTGTTATGTGCTAAATCGGCTCACTTTTAGCTTCGACTAAGTCGCTTTATTGCTCTCGTTATATATTTATGCTCCACTACTACCGTCTTTTTTGGTTTTATGCAGGTAACAGCAAAGGGTGTTTATTCTGCTATAGCCTGCCATGGTGTAACCCATTTCTGTGCTGCACCTGTGGTGCTCAACACTATAGTAAATGCCCCACCGAATCGAGACAATTCTTCCCCTCCCACGTCTTGTACATGTAATGACAGCTGGTGCTGCTCCACCCCTTTCTGTTCTATTTGCAATGAACCGACATGGCTTTCGTGTCACGCACACTTACGGCCTCTCTGAAACCTTTGGTCCATCCACAGTATGTGCATGGAAACCCGACTGGGACACACTACCCCCTGAAAAACAAGCTCGATTAAATGCAAGGCAAGGTGTACGATATGTCGGCTTGGAGGGTTTAGAAGTTGTCAACACTCAGGACATGACACCTGTCCCAGCAGATGGAACTACCATTGGGGAGATTGTATTTCGGGGTAATATTGTCATGAAGGGTTACCTGAAGAACCCTAAAGCCAATGCGGAGGCTTTTGCTAATGGCTGGTATCATTCCGGAGATCTTGCTGTGAAGCATCCAGATGGGTATATAGAGATTAAAGATAGGTCCAAGGATATCATCATTTCTGGAGGTGAAAATATCAGTAGCGTGGAGGTTGAAAATATTCTATACCAACACCCTGCAATTATGGAGGCATCAGTGGTGGCTAGGCCAGACGATCGATGGGGAGAATCTCCCTGTGCATTTGTGACTTTGAAGTCCAAGGTGGATCCATCTGATGAACAAAGAATGGGAGAAGATATAACGAAATTCTGCCGGTCGAAAATGCCTGCATATTGGGTTCCAAAATCAGTAGTGTTTGGGCCATTGCCAAAGACTGCTACCGGGAAGGTACAAAAGCATTTACTGCGGGCTAAAACAAAGGAGATGGGACCATTAAAGAAAAGTAAGTTAAAATATCAAGGATTGCAATATTACTGAAGAATAATGAATAATAACAGAAATGCTGGTTCTATCTTTTCATCCCTCCTATTTAAACCAGTTGTTGTACCAAATGATTAAGCTTCACATTTGGTGCACATACAAACAATGTACCATCCCCGAAAGAGAAAAAAATAAGAGGGGTGATTAATAGTGTTACAATTTGATCACTTTAATATGTGCACTTAATATTATCTTCAATAGCCAGTAGTTTTCAAATTTTTTCCAATTTATGTGCAGCTTAATATTTCTATTTGAAGTTTCTCTATTTCTGTATATAGTCTTTCATTACTTTTAGTAAAATGATGTTTATTTTTTTCAAGACTTTCATTTTTAACCTCATCGTAATCTTTTCAATATTATGATGTTTATTTAAATTATCAATTTTAGTTTTAAATTAAGAATTTCAACATGTAAATTTACATTTTCTTCACTTGATTTTTGTTTTTTCAGAAACAATATTTTCATTAGTTAAAATTAAATTGTAGTCTTCTACTTCCAGATTTTTGTGAGTTTCTTTTAATTTTTCCAACTCTTCTATTAATTTCTCATGATTTTCATACAAATCATTATACCATTCTTGTAATTCTTCAAGAGTATTCATCATTTTTTGTATTTAATTCAGAGTTTAGTTTAAGAGATGCCTGGATGTTCATCATTAGACAAAGATTGACCATTTCTTGTGGTTCTGGTGTCTCCTCATCCTCACTTAAATCTCAACCTCCTTCGCAACGTGAAACTCGTTCCCTCTTGAAGTGTCCTGGTGGTTTGCATTCAAAGCATACATCTTAAGTTTCTGGTGGTGGTGGTGGTTCAGTGGGATTATTTTGGATTTTGTTATTTTTGAATTGCTTGGGATTTGGTTATTTTTGTAGGTTGGTTTGTAAAACTGTTTTCCTTTTAAGTTGTTGAACACCTTGTTTATGTTGTTTAATTTGAGGAAGCCTTTCCCATAACTCTGAGCCTTACTTTGAATAGCTTTTCTAAGTGTCTGGAATTTCATGATCATCAAGATTTTGGAGTTCTTCCTTGAGATCAGATACTCATCATCTGTTTCTTGATCTGCTACTATAACTTTGAGTGTTATAACTGCAGCCAAGCCATGCCTCCTTCACGTGCTCCTAGATTTTCTCTCTGAAAATGATTTTTGACAAAAATATTTTTAATTCCTGAATTGTTAAAAATAGTTTAATGAAAACTATTTATATATCAAGTATAATTTAAAGGGAGTTTCTTCCATAGCAACCTAAGTTCTTTATGAGTCTTGTCTGTACAACACCCTTTTTGGATAGTTGATAAATTGTTGGGACCCGAAGTTAAATGCGTGTGACTACCGAAAAGATCCAAATGATTCGACAACGTATACAAACGGCACAAGATCGACAAAAGAGTTATGCGGATCTTCATCGAAAGGAGGTGGAATTTAATGTAGGGGATCATGTATTGTTGCGAGTTGCTCCATGGAAGGGAGTTACAAGATTTGGGAAGAGAGGAAAGCTCAATCCACGATTTATTGGTCCATTTCAAATTCTTGACCGAGTAGGAAATGTAGCCTATAGACTTGCGTTACCTCGAAAGTATGTCTCGTGTTCATAATGTGTTTCACATATCCTCATGCCAGTAAATATGTGAAAGACCAACCACGTTATTGAGTTAGAACCGGACGAGATAGTAGAAGACTTAACGTATGAGGAGGTACCGTCAAGATCTTGGATAGGAAGGAGCATGTCCTACGCCAAGAAAGTCATACCACAAGTTAAAGTTTTGTGGAGGAATCATGCTTATAGAGAAATGACCTTGGAATTGGAAACGGAAATGAAAGCGAGGTATCCTCACCTTTTGAAACACTGTGTACGTCGTCGAATTTCGAGGACGAAATTTCATAAGGAGGGAGGTTGTAAGACCAAAATTTTTAAATAAAAGGAATTTCCTTTATTTATTATTTTGAAATAGTAAGGGTTGAATTGATTAATGTGGATAGTTAAGGGTTAAATACGCAAATATTTCAAAATAAGCAAGTGGTTATAAAATATTCATTATTGTTTGGGGAATATTCGTTTGGTGGTGGAATATTAAATGCTTGTCGGGAATATTAAATGCGACTGACAAGCAAGCCGACCGTGTGTGGGCCCCATGTGAAAAGCGATTGGATAAAGAAAACGACAAATATAAGTTGTTTTTAAATAACTAGTAGTAGTTGTTGCTGAATTATCTTGTTGGAATACCCGTTGGTTAAAACACACTAATACGCGTTGTTGACGGTTACACCAGGTATTGCACCAATTATTGATTCTTAGGTAAAGAAGCCACTACTCAATAATGGTTACTGATAATTACTGCTCGATATTTTATTTTATTGATTCAATAATTGTTTGCGTTGATATTTTATATTCTTTGTTGTTTCAATAATTGTCATTACACAAGATTTTTCATTATCGAAGCAATAATTCATATTATCCTAATAATATTATTAGATAACATTATTGGCGATGTCTAGAAAGTTACATCTACAGAGAGGTTTGGTCACCTAATCATAGCGCCAAGAAAGAAATTCTTATTGGAAAGCCCCTCTTTCACAGGAACTGCACGGTTGTCGATATTGTGATTACGTAATATTATTTATGGATAATTAATTATTGATTCATATGATGAGAAAAATATTGATTTTATGTGGATATAGATAGAAAATTTTTATAGTGACAATTGTTGAAAATTGAAATTTTATCTTTTTCGATAAAATAATTCATTTAAATATATTATTTTAATAATATATTAACTATGATATTTTTACAATGAATGTGGGATATATGAGTATACGAGGAGGAAGAGTATTTTTGTTGCAATAAATGTTTAAAACATGTTAAACATGTCGGTTGACCCCATTTATTGACCGAAATTTGATTATAGCACAATAAAATCGCCTGGTTTGTGGATTTCGATCGATTTACATTTGGAATTTGGAAAACTTTCTTCTGCAAAGTTGTAGAGAATTGAATTTCCTGTAAAACTTCATGAGATTCAATTTTTCGATGAAAGGGCTATTTATTATGAATTATTGAAGCTACAAGTTCAAATAATTAATTTTTGGAAGTTTTAATTGTTTTATTTAAGAAATACGTTTTTGCAATCCCACATGTGATACTGAATGTCTTTGAATTCAGGTTAATCTAAGGTGGGCTTGAATTTGTTTAATTATATTATTATTTTATTAAATTTTACTAACTTTTTGTGTTCAAGCGTTTTCCTATAAATAGGGTCTTGGGTTAGAATTGAAAATCACACCAAGCTGAAGTTTTCTCTCTATATTATCGAGCGTATTCTTGTGAGTATTTTGAGTATACTTTGAGTATTGCTAGACGGTCTGAGTTCCCTTCAAAGACTATACCCTTAGATTCTAAATAGAAGTCTTGATCTTTCGAGGTAAGGGATATTATTTTTTTCGTAATGATATTATTTCTTCAATATCATTATCTTTGAAATGTTGATCTGAAGTTTTTATCAAATTTGGAACTTTTTCATGTCGGGTTACTATTCACGGGTTCTTATTCATGAGTTCTTATTCACGAGTTCTTATTCATGAGTTCTTATTCACGAAGTTCTTATTCACGAGTACTATTCATGAAGCGTGAAGATGTTTTTATGAAATTTCTATCTTTTGGTGTCGAGTTCTTATTCACGTTATCTGACCTTTATTCACGATATCTGACTATTCACGATATACTGATCTTATTCAATAGAAAAATAAAATTTCTTCTTTTCGTCAAAACATATATTACGGATACTAACTCGATTGTATCCATGTTTTGATCATTCTTGAATTTTACACCACTATGATTATTTTGAGGTATTTTTGGGCGTGGATAAAACCAAAGTACGAATCCTTAATCCTTAATCCTTGTCATTTTGTTTCAATTTGGATTCGTTTCTTTAAAAAATATTTTTCATCATCCTCGGTCTTAAATGATGATATTATGGAATATCTTTGGCACAGTAGTGCAAATGAATGATTTCTTAAGAATATCTTTGGCTGTAGTGCGAAGATGAATGATTTCTGAAGAATATCTTTGGCGTAGTCTGCAAAGATGAGCAGTGTTTTAAATGAATATGACTAATCGATGAATATCTTTGGCACAGAAGTGCAAAGATGAATATTTGATTCCAGATGTATATTGATTGATGTTACGGGGATAAAAGATGAGCGATGAACTTTTAAATTCATACATAGAAGATAGTAGTTTGCATTCTCTACTTAACTCTTCTAATGAATTATTATTTCATTGCGAATATTGATTTAAAATTTGTTGTCTATTGTATTCTATTATATTTTTTCTGTTGAAGACTAACGATAATTTGTTGTATATTATCTTAGTCATAATATTCTTCTTCGAAAGCTAGTTGAGCTCACCTTTTTCTTTTTGTTCCATTTTTCTCGGGAGGCGAGAATATAAGCGATGCAGTCGGGGTATGGAATGAAGGTTTTAGAAAGGATTGTTTAGTAGTCCTCACCATTTTTGTAAAATAATGTATCAATAAATGTGATGAGGATTTATTTGAGTATAGATATTGTGCAGAAGATAATATTTGTATTCAAACTCACAGTTTCTTGTTGTAATAATAAAGTTGTAGTTGTTTACGTACCACGTATTGTGACAACTCGGAATAGGTGATGTATACCTATTTTGGGGCGTCACGATTGTATCGAGCTTAGGGATATGATCTCCAAGGCGGAGATCGGGGAATAGAACTAGGAGGGAGAGCGAGTAAATCCTTGGCTAGTGTGTCCTACCTAAGCTTATTTGTTAGTTGGTCGATATATAGGGATATTATGTGATATATTGATTTCCTTAATTAACCCTTGTTTTATAGCGGTGTTTGAGAATGTCGAATGAGAATATTAACAATGGAAATGAGGCCGTGGAGATGCTGTAGACTCACCAACGAGGAGAAGCGTGCTGTGGTGACAATGTTCCTCCCGTGAACAACACCATTGATCGATCGATGATGAGCGAGGGATGTTTAGAAGTTTTTTGCGGTTCAATGCAAAAATCGAGACGAGGAAACTTCGTGTTCAAAATCTGAGGAGAAATGATAGCAATTCACGGGTTGTCACAAACAAGCGAGTTCAAAGAGTTGGGACCACGAATTTAAGGGAAAGCGAGATCCGATCATAAACGAAACATGGGTCAAACAAATTACCAAGATATTCGATGTCTTGGGATGCGGAGGAACGAAGGTTCCATTCGCCACCTTTATGTTCCGTGGCGAAAGCGGAACTCTTGGTGGAGATGCGTGAAGCGTACCCATCCAAACCGCACTTTCGGCGATGTCGTGGGAGACGTTTTAAAAATTTCAAATGACAAGTACTTCTCGAAAAGTATTAAATATATATGAAGGAAGTGGAGTTTATTAGATTGGAGCGAGAATAACGTGACGGTGTCTCGATGACGAGGCAAAGTTTGCAGAGTTATCCAAGTTTGCACCTCATTTGGTGGAGAATGAGGAGCGTTATGACGCGGATGTTTACGAGAGGTTTGAAACCCGCGATACGTCGGTATCTCATTTCTCATAAATTTTCTCTTTATTCGGATGTTGTAAATGAGGGGCTCAATTATTAGGCGAGATAACGAAATACGGTCGATTGAGGACCCTGAACCGGATCGTACTGGAGATAGCGATCAGCAATGAATAATGATAACCGGCGGAGAAAAAAACAGACGGACAAAATGGTTACCACTCTGGTGGTAATCATAGCCGTGAAAATAGAAGAAAGCGAGTCGGGAGGAGATTTTAAAAAGAGGAGATTTAACAACGACCATATGAAGATGACAAAGGTCTTAAAGAATCCCGGTTCTAAGGGAGGAGAACGACCACCGGTCATATATCTACAAATCTTGGAAAAGAGGACATATCACCAAAACCGCCCACAACAGTTCAAGGTATGCTATAATTGTGGAAAGGAAGGACATATCGCTCGAGATTGTATAATGTGAAACCTAGTTCAATGAGGACGGTGACTCAAAAGATATCCCGAGAAAAGTCAAAGTCAACGATTAGGGAAGAGCGTTTGTTGTGATTTGGTCATAATGCGAGAACCCAAACGAGGTGATCACGGTAAGTATTTATAAATTCTTGCGAAGTTTATACCTTACTTACTTGACGTCTGCAGTCTTACCCATTCATTTATCTCTCTGCGTGTGCTCAACGTTTAAACTTGACTCAGGAGAAATTAGACTTTGACTATCTGTGGAAACTCAGATTAGGAGAAACTTTCATCACATCCATTGTTTATAAATCTTGTTTGATTCAAGTTGGCACCATTACCTTACCATTGACCCTTATCTCTTTAAAGATACTTGCTTTTGATGTGATTTTAGGGATTGATTGGTTAACTACTCATCATGCCAAAATTGATTGTTTTCGTAAGGTTGTTAGTTTTCATATTCTAACCAACTGTTTATGCGAATTCAAGCAACTAAACCATTAAAATCGATCATTGTCATATCTAATCATAAAGCTATTCGTTTATTAAAAAAGCGGATGTCGAGCTTTCTTAGCCCATGTTATGAATTTGAATAAAGACACGTCAAATTTGAATAATATTCTGTTTGTTATTGACTTTCTGATGTATTTTGTGAGACCCAGTTTTATTAATAAAGATTTAAATTTGGTTGAAATAATTTTTTAATATTATGGTGTGAATTTGAGATAATATTATAGTTGTGGGTAGTATTTATAAATTTTGCAAAGTATGCAGTGGTTATATTATATTCGATTGGTCGGGGAATATTTGGTTTAGCGGGGAATATTCGTATAACTACTCAATCATTGGTGGACCTACAATGTAATTATTGTCGGATTGAAAAAACGACAAAAATATTTTATTAAAATAACGGCGGAAGTTTTACTGGTTGATCTTGTTGAACTACTTTCGGTAGTAAAAATACGATGTCGTGTGGTTGCGTAGTAGCGCTGCGGTATTGATTATTGATGCCATGTGAGAAGTCACTCGGTTTGATTCCATTATTGTCGATTAATAATATGAATTATTATAGCGATAATGATGTTTTGTTTTATTCAGTATTATTAACGTAATAAAAGCGAAAACATCTTTTATATAAAATAGAATACTTTATTAAAGTTATTACATAAATAGAATATATTATATTTTATTATGCGCATAGTGTTGCGTAGTGTTTTGCATAGTATTGCATAGTAAAATGTTTTTATATAAATAGAATATATTATATTTTATTTAAAAGATTTTTCTTTAAATATGGACCATCGATTAAAGTAAATCAATCTGGCCGTTCATGGATTAATTACTATGCATTCTATTTTCCTATAAATGAAGCTCATTCCTTCATTATTTTCTTACGAATTCATTTGAAACTACAGAGAGAATTATAGAGAGAAGCTATAGAGAAAAATTATAGAAAGAAGAAGAGTATTCTATTTCTTCACTATTTCTATATTCAGTTCTTTTTACGGTAAGGGTGTTATTCTTTCTTCTTGAAGAGAACTTACATTATTCCATTCACTATTATTTTGTTGGAATAACTCAAAAGTGACATACCCTATACATAACTTTGTATATCTTGGCGTATCCTATACTTGGTGAAATCCTATTGTTATTCCATTCTTATTTATTACATTGGAATAACTCGTATAATGGTTTATTTTACCTATACTTGGTGACATTCTTCTATTATTCTGTTTGGAACATCCTCATGCATGTGTTTTACACCGGACTGGTTCCGCTCTTTATTATTGTTGGAACATCACATGCATGTGTGTTTACACCGACTGGTTCCGTCTTTATTATTACTGTTGGAACATCCTGCTCGGTGTGAATTTCACCGACACGGTTCCGTTATTATTATTCTGTTGGAATAACTTGTCTATCTGAGTACCGCATGCATGGTGATTTCTTTTGTTATTCCATTCTTTATTATACCCTATTGGTTAAAACTTTGACTTATACTCCATGAAATTAGTAGAATATCCTTGATATTTGCGTTTCATCCAAATCTTTTCATGGAAATATTCTTCCGATCATTCTTGAATTTTACTCTACTGAACAAAGATGTCGTGTTGACAATTTGGGCGTTAATAATTCATGGATTAAATAATTCTTGAACTTGTTTTATTGAATTATTATGTCATCATCATCATCCTCGTGTTATATTATGTTATCTTTGGCTTACGTTGCATAGATGAACTTAGTATGATTATGACCGGGATCATTCGGTATAATCATGACTTGATATAAATGATGTGACAAAAGTCCTCGGTGGCACATAATGCGATGATGGATAGTTTTTGGTATGATTATGACCGAAAGTGTGTTTCGGTATAGTCATGACCATTGATAATTTGATGAAAATCCTTGGCCAGTGAGTACGGGGATGATTAGATGTGGTGGTTTATTTATTAAAATTTGGGTCTCGTGATAAAAATTGATGAAAACATTTTAAAACCTAAAAGATAGTAAACTTTATTCTCTACTTGACTCTTTTAATGGATTGCTTATTCCACTGCAGATTAAACCGGTTGTCTATTGTATTTTATCGGTTTAACACTTTGTTGAAGGCTAATGATAAATTTATTACGCATTATCTTAGTCATAATATTTCTTCTTGGGCTAGTTGAGCTCACCCTTTCTTTCAACGTTTTCTTCGTGAAATGAGAACATAAATTTGAGACGAGTCGGGAGCGAAGTAATGGTCGAGAGGATAGCATTAGTAGTCCCTCACTATTACGTGAAATAGTGTGATAATAGTTGTAATGAGGACTCCTTTTGAGTTTGTATAATATCTAGTAGACAATATTTGTATTCAAACTCACGGTTTATGTCGTATTGTACCTGCAGTTATATTAGTAAGTTGTATTTGAATTTATGTACCATGTAAGTGGCGACCCAAGATGGGTGGCGTATACCTAATTTTGGGGCGTCGCGGTTGGTATCGAGCTTAGGGATATGATCCCCAGCTAAGATGTGAGAATAGTACTAGGAGGAGAGAGCGGGGAATTCCTTCGCTAGTATGACCTACCTAAAGCTATTTGGTATTTAATTGGTCGGTCAGAGTATAGGGATAATATGTGATATGTTAATTAACCCTTATTTTGTGGCAGTGTTTGAAAATGGCATCCGAGAATGTTGAGAATAGCAATGGAGCACAGGAGACTGTTGATTCTCCACATATCAATAATCGGACAATGTGCAAATGGGATGGCGATAATCCTCCATAAACAACAACAACGATCAATTGATGAATAACGAGACGCGTTTAAAAGGTTTTTAAATTCATGCAACATCGGTAGCGAGCGACTCACATCAAAACGTGGGGTGGAAACACGAGAAAACTCTCGGGCGGTCACCGCTAAACAATTCAAGGAGAAGGACCACTGTCGTATACGCTTCAAATGCGGAGGAGAGGACACATCGATCCGAATCTGCGCATACCATCCAAAGCATGTTATAATTGTGGAAGAAGGCCATACTTAGCTCGATTTTGTGCGTTCAAGAAGAATTCAACTAGGATGGAGGCACCAAAGGTCATCCCCATAAAACCAGGCCGATAGTTTAAGAGAGCGTTTTTTTTCGTGACGAGGAACCCGAATAAAATTATCACGGGTAAGTTAATCATAAGCTCTTGCGAAGTCTATACCGTGTTGAATCTGGGGTTCTACCCATTCTTTTATCTCTCTTGCTTTGCGTTCAACGTTTAAATTTGACTCAGGAGAAGTTAGACTTTGACTTATTGGTTGAAACTTCGTTAGTAGGAGCCTTCGTTCTATCGCTTACTATTTTTTTTTTAATCTTGTTGTTTCAAATAAACACTTTCACGTTACTGTCGATCTTATCTCTTTGAAAATACTTGCCTTTGAGGTAATTTTTGAAAACGATTGATTAACTACTCATTATTCTTTTTGTAAGGTTGTTAGCTTTCATATTCCTAACCAACTTGTTATACTGAATTCAAAGTAACCAAACCCTAAAGTTAATCATTTGTTATATCGAAGCCATAAGTAAAGAGCCCCAGAACCTTTCGTTGTTGACTTCCTTGTGTGGAATGCACCGCCGGACTTTACAGTAAGCGACGTCGTGGAATGAAGATGGCAAGTTTATAGGTATCATTGTGAGGTCTTATCTGGGTTAAGGGATAGAAGTCACAGATTGGTATTAATGTGACGTCTTATCCAAGTCTTGGACGAGAGTAATGATTTTGAATGATATTTCTATCATTAATAAATTTCTTGGCGTATTCTTGAAGACTTCCTAGCCTACCCTAGGCGTGAAATTGAATTTTGTATTGACCCGATCAAAACCCATTTCTTAAACCCTCAAATATTTCTTCAACTAAAAGGATCAGCTTACGTGGATTATGATGAAAGTCATAATAAAAGTATAGAACTAATAAAAATCATGGGTATATGAAGTATTAGTAAGTTTTATGATGAGTTATGTTGGTTAGTATGTGAAAACATGAAAGTTTCTTAGAAATCACAAAGAGTTGAAAATCGATTTTTAGTGAAAAGCGTAACATGAAATTCAATTGACCATATCTCCTGTTATATTTTGAATTTTTGAATGTGGTCAAGTCCTAGAGTTAGATCTATGAGTTACCTAACTAATCCAAGTGGAATTACTTGGAAAAGGTGTTGTAGATTTTTGTGTGGACTGATTTTTAGCAAAGGAGGCCAAAGTGTAAATTTCGAAAATGCTCGCTTGAAAACTTTAAGGGACTGTTTTGCCACTTAAATTATGAGAAAAATTCTGGCCTTTTGGGACATGAAGGTATATGGTATAAAGTACCTTCTGTCCAAAAATGAGCTAATTTCGACTTAAAATGAGCAAGTTATGACTATTTCAATATTTAGGTTTTTAAATGAAAAATGCTATAACCTAGGAGTTCTATAACTCAGATGACCATGAAATTTAAACCTGGAGGCTCACGTTAACATGTGTAAGGTCCCGCCAAGGTTTGGGAATTTTGGAGTTAAACTTGAGGTAGCTAATTTCTTAAGGAATTAATTAGAAATTAATTTTGAAAAATAGTAAATGAATTTTAAAATTCGAGAAAAAATATATTTTCATTATGGGACTATATTATACTAAATCCCGAAAAGAAATATTTTTGGGACTAATTTGGTATTTTCATGAAAATAGTTTAATTCTGAAGATATGAGTTAAATATGTTATGTGAAGTAACAAAGTTGAAAATAGGATTTTATGGCTAAAGAATCCTATATAGAGTATATGCATATTTTTTGAGGGATTTGATAATTGGTGATGATATTTTATGAGTATGACATTTTGAATGATTAAATGCATTATATGGTAAAAGCGTAAACAATTAAGATAAATTGTTTATAAATTTAAGAAGTGATTAAAATATTGTTATAATATTAATGTTATTAGATTATGAGATTATTAAGTGATTGATAACATGGGGATATTCTTGAATCTGGATAAATTATATTATAAATGTTTAATATTTATCCTTTATCTCATTTGATTGATTCTTTATATCATTATCCTCATGTTTATATTATGTTGAAAGTCAAATACGTGGCACTGTAGTGCATAGATGGACTTGGTGTGATTATGATCGAGGATTGTTTCTAAGATAATCATAACTCAGTAATTGAAAACACAATTATCTTTGGTAGTAGTCATGGATAATTTATTGGTCGTGATACTAATGAATACACAATTATATTTGGTAGTAGTGCATGGATAATTTGTGGTCGTGATATTAATGAATACACAATTATCTTTTAGTAGTAGTGCATGGATAATTTATGGTCGTGATATTAATGAATACACGATTATCTTTGGTAGTAGTGCATGGATAATTAAGTAATGCGTGATACTTAATGAATACACGATTATCTTTGGGTCGTAGTGCGGGATAATTAGTGGTCGGATATCTTAATGAATACACAATTATCTTTGGTAGTAGTGCATGGATAATTTGTAGTCGTGATACTTAATGAATACACAATTATCTTTGGTAGTAGTGTATGGATAATTTGTGGTCGTGTTGATATTAATGAATACACAATTATCTTTGGTAGTAGTGCATGGATAATTTGTGGTCGTGATATTAATGAATACACAATTATCTTTGGTAGTAGTGCATGGATAATTTGTGGTCGTGATACTAATGAATATCCTTGGCACGTAGTGCGGGGATGATTCGATGATATGGATTAATTATTGAAATGAGTCTCAAAGAATGAAATATTAATTCATGGATGTGGTAAAAGTCATCTTTGGTAGTAGTGCATTGATAGACTTGGTATGATTATGACCAAGGATTATTCGGTATAATCATGATCTGTAATTGAAAACACGAATATCCTTGGCCAGTGGTGCATGGATAATTCGTGGTCGTGGTACTATTAAGTCATGCTGCGTCTTAGCATTATTGGTTTTACTGAGTTGTATATCTTTTAAATTTGTAGTGCAAAAAGATGAATTGTTAATGAATAGCTTTGGCGATTTCAAAGATGAATTTAATATTTTAAACGATAAAGGTATTCAGGTATCCTCATCTCTTTATCATACTGTGTATTACCACCTAATTTCGAGGAAATTCCATAAGGAGGAGATTGTGAGAACCCATTTTTATTAATAAAGATTTAAATTTGGTGAAATAATTTTTAATATTATGGTGTGAATTTGAGATAATATTATAGTTGTGGGTAGTATTTATAAATTTTGCAAAAGTATCAAGTGGTTATATTATATTCGATTGGTGGGAATATTAGGTTTAGCGAGGGAATATTCGTACAACTACTCAATCATTGGTGGACCTATTAAATGTAATTATTGGATTGATTGAAAAACGACAAAAATATTTTATTAAAATAACGGCGGAAGTTTTACTGGTTGATCTTGTTGAACTACTTTCGGTAGTAAAAAAAATACGATGTCGTGTGGTTGCGTAGTAGCACACTGCGGTGATTATTATCGATACCTATGTGAGAAGTCACCAGTTTGATTCCATTATTGTCAATTAATAATATGAATTATTATAGCGATAATGACGTTTTGTTTTATTACATATTATTAACGTAATAAAAGCGAAACATCTTTTATATAAAATAGAATACTTTATTAAAGTTATTCTATAAATAGAATATATTATATTTTATTATGTCATAGTGTTGCGTAGTGTTTTGCACGTAGTATTGCATAGTGTTTGCATAGTAAAATGTTTTTATATAAATAGAATATATTATATTTTATTTAAAAGATTTTTGTGACGACCCCAAAATAGGTCCATTCCATCCAACCCATTCGAGTCGCCAAATACGTGATGCGAAACAACTACAACTTTATTATCACAACAATAAAATCGTGAGTTTAAATACAAATATTATCTTCTGACAATATTTATACTCAAATAAATCCTCATCACATTTATTGATACATTATTTTACAATAATGGTGAGGACTACTAAACAACTCTCTAGAGAACCTTCATTCCATACCCCAGACTAAAGACTCATTACATTCTCGCCTCTGAGAAGAAAAATGGAACAACAAGGAAAAGGGTGAGCTCAACTAGCCCGATAAAGAATATTATGACTAAGATAATATACAACAAATTATCGTTAGTCTCCAACGAGGAAAAATCGATAGAATACAATGAGGCAACAAGTTTCGGATCAATATTCGCAATGGAAATAATAATTCATAGAAGAGTTACGTAGAGAATGAAATCTACTATAATCTATGAATTTAACGATCCATCATCAATATTTTATCCTGTAACATCAATCAATTTTCATCTCAAATCAAATATTCATCTTTTGCACTACAGGGCCAAGATATTCATCAATCGGTCATGTTTCATCTCAACACTGTTCATCTTTGCACTAAAGGCCAAAGATATTCATCGATCGGTCATGTTCATTTAAACACCTCATCTTTGCACTACAGCCAAAGATATTCTTCAAAATCATTCATCTTTGCTACGGGCCAAAGATATTCAATAATATCATCATTTAAGGCCGAGGATGATGAAAATATTTTTAAAGAAACGAATCCAAAGTTGAAACAAAATGACAAGGATTAAGGATTAAGGATTAGTACTTTGTTTTATCCATGTCCAACAATACCTCAAAAATAATCATAGTGGTGTAAAATTCAAGAATGATCAAAACATGGATACAATCAAAGCTAGTATCCAAAATAGATATTTTGGACGAAAAGAAGAAATTTTATTTTTCGATGAATAGTCTTGATATCGTGAATAGTCAGATATCGTGAATAGTCTTAGTATCGTGAATAGTAACTCAGACACCAAAAGATAGAAATTCCACAAAAAAACATTTTCACGCTTAATGAATAGTACTTCGTGAATAAGTAACTCATGAATAGTAACTCATGAATAGTAACTCGTGAATAGTAACTCATGAATAGTAACCCCACGTGAAAAAGTTCCAAATTTGATAAAAACTTGAGATCAACATTTCAAAGATAATGATATTGAAGAAATAATATCATTACTGAAAAAAAATAATATCCCTTACCTCAAAGAATCGATTGCTTCGGAAGGAAAGGTCTCAAGTGATCTTTGAATGAAACTTATCTTGAATAAAGAACTCTCAAAGTATCTAAATACTCACAAAATCGCTCGATAATATAGAGAGAGAAAGAAAAACTTTGTTTACGGTGTGATTTTCAATTCTAACTTAGCCCTCTATTTATAGGAAAATGTTAGCCCGTAGAAGCAGACTTGACACAACTTTACACGATGGCTTTACCTCGCTACTTATTGCCACCACCACATTTGAAATAAAATTCAGCACATTTTTCACCAACCACAAGTGGGGTCCACTCAATTCTAAATTTTCCACCAAAATCAATTATAACCCTACTTTCCTAATCAAACACCTCTTAAAATTTATAACAAATCATTAGATTCATTTTAACGGTTCAAAATTTGTGGACATATACTCAACTTATATATGTATAACATATCCAAAAATTACAACGATCCAACTATTCGGATTAAATATTATAACTCACACAATAAAGCTATAATAACACCGATTTGATCTTTTAATACCTCCATCAGACAAAATACAAATAAAACATCTCAACATTAATTCCTTCATTAATAACCACATAAATAAATCCATCATTTATATTCATATAAAATAAATATTTCCTTATCATATGAATCAATAATTAATTATTCATAAATAATATTACTGAAATCACAATTATAATGACCAAAGTAGTTCCTCAGAAAGAGGGCTTTCCAATAAGGATCTCTCCTTCTTTGGCGCAATGATTAGGTGACCAAACCTCTCCTTAGATGAACTTTCTAGACATTGCCAATAATGTTATCTAATAATATTATTCAAATAATATGAATTATTGATCGATAATGGGAAATCTTTGTGCGGTGACAATTATTGAACAACAATAATATAAAATATCAACGCAGACAATTATTGAATCAATAAAATAAAATATTGAGCGAAGAATTCACTGTGAAAATTATTGAGTAAAGCCTTTTACGTAAGGATCGATAATTCAATAATCTTGTGCGATACGTCAGGTAATCTTCTTTGTGCGACCACGCGCCAGATTCTTCGTATTTTAACCATCGGGTATTCCAATCTTTAACGCAGAATAACTACGCCAGTTATTTTTAACCAACTTATATTTGTCGTTTTCTTCATCCAATCGCTTTTCAGTTATGGGCCCACATTATGGTCAACTGGCCGTCATGCGAATATTCACGACAAAGCGATCTAATATTCCACGACCAAACGAATATTCCCAAACAAAAATGAATATTTTATAACCACTTGCTTATTTTGAAATATTTGCGTATTTAACCCTTAAACTATCCACATTAATCAAATCAACCCTTACTATTTCAAGATAATAAATAAAGGAAATTCCTTTTATTTAAAAAATTTCGGGGTCTTACAACCTCCCCTCCTTATGAAATTTCGTCCTCGAAATTGACGTACGATACTGGTGTTTCGAAAAGGTAAAGATACCTCGCTTTCATTTTCGTTTCCAACTCCCAGGTCATTTCCTCAATAGCATGGTTTCTCCACAAAACTTTAACTTATGGTATAACCTCGATGCATGGGTCATGTTCTTTCCTCTACAAAATCTTGACAGTACCTCCTCGTGCGTTAAGTCTTGGCTATCTCGTCCGGTTCTAACTTCAATAGCGTGTTTGAATTCGTCCACATATTTACGTAACATCGATCGTGAAAAGCGTTATGAACACGCGTCATACTTGGCGGTAAAAGCGAGTCTATAGGCCACGGTTCCTATTCAATCGAGAATTTCAAATGGATTAATAAATCGAAGGTTTGAGCTTTCCTCACCTCACCGATTCTCGCTTTTAAAATAACAACTTCTTGCACCTCCTTCTTCAAATTCATCACTTCCGTGTGTGTTGAATGAGCGACTTTAACTTTATCGATTAAAGTCGATTATACTCGTATATCATCACGTATCAGTATATCATCACGTGGGTACCTAGAGTTTTCATCTCCATCTCTATTATTTGTATATTATACTGAAATGAGTCTTTGACAATATTGTACTTCGTTTTGTGTATACGATCTTCTACTCAACACGTCACCTACCACGTTAAACTTTTCAAGGATGGCGTGGGTGAACATATCTTTGAAATGAGTCTCTCTTGAGTTCTTGAAGCTCTTCCCACATTCCTTGCTCCATTTGAATTTTGTATCTCTACGAGTCATTTTCGTTAATGGAATAGCGATTCGAGAATATCCTTCAACGAATCTCCGATAATAACCAACTAAGCCTGAAAGCTACGTATTTCGATTCTTCGACTTAGGTTGCTCTCAACCGTGACTCATATCCCAATCTTGGATAAGACGTCACAATGACACCTATCGGTTCTTATCGCATCGAATATGGCGTCCCTTACGGAGAGAGTAAGCGCTTAGGTGAATTCCACAAAGGAAGTCACAAGATAAAGGCTCGTGTACTAAATTCTATAGTTGAATTTTTAACTCACGAAGTTCAATAGGAGCCATTCGATATGAGATTTTAGAAATGAGTTTTGTCTGGGGTTCAAAGTCGATACAAAATCTAATATCGATCTTTGGGAGTAAGCGATAAATTCTTGAAATCGTCGGGAAAAATCAATAACAACAAGAATATTATTCAAATCGGCGTGTCTTTATTCAAATCCATAACATGGACTAAGAAAACTTGACATCCGTAATAAGCGAATGACTTCATGGCTTGATATGAAAATGTTTGATTACAATGGTTTGATTGCTTGAATTGAATAACGGTTTGCTTAGGAATATGAAAACTAACACCTTACGAAAACAATCAATTTTGGCATGATGAGTAGTTAACCTTAAAATCACATCAAAACAAATATCTCTATAGAAATAAGGTTAACGGTAATAATGTGATAGTGCCCAACTTGAATCAAGCAAGATTTCTAAACAACGGATGTAATGAAAGTTTCTCTAGCTGAGTCTCCATAAATAGGTCAAAGTCTAATTTCTCCGTAGTCGAGTTCAAACGTTGGCGCAAGGAAGAGAGATAAAAGAATGGGTAGAAACAAAGGTATCTAGTAAGGTATAAACTTCGCAAAATTTATAATTAACTAACCCGTGCTAACCGTTCGGGTTCCTCGCATTTTAATGGGGCCACGACAAACGCTCTTCCGAGAATCGTTGACTTTGACTTTTCTTGGACATCCTTTTGAGTCACCATTCCCATTGGATTGGGTTTTCGATATCGTCTGATCTCGGCGATATGTCCTTCCTTTCCACAATTATAGCATACCTTAAACTGTTGTGGGCGGTTTGGGTGATATGTCCTCTTTCCGCATTTATAACATGCCCGGGTGGTGGTTCTCCTCCCTTTAGAACCAATTCTTGCCGCAATCTTTGTCGTCTTCACATGGTCGTTGTTAAATCTCCTCTTTTAAAATCTCCTCCCGATTCGCTTTTTATTTTCATGGCCACGATTACCACCAGAGTGGTTCTGGCCTTTGTCCGTATTCTTCTTTCTCCGCCGGTTATCGTTATTACGATGATTCTTATCTTTGGTATAATCTGGTTATGGTCCCTCGGTTGAGCGTACTTTCGTTATCTCGCTCTAACAATGAGCCACATTTTGAACATCCTGAATAGAGAAAAATTTATGAGAAATGAGATCTTGGCGTATCTTAGGGTTTGAACCTCTCGAAACATCCGCGTCATCGTTCCTCATTCTCCACCAAATGAGGTGCAACACGGATAACTCCGCAAACTTACGCCTCGTCTTTGGGACACCGTCGTGTTATTACGCTCCAATCTAATAAACTCCACTTCCTTCATATAGCCGAATACTTTCGGGAAGTACTTGTCATTGAACTGTTTGAAACGTCTCCGGCGACATCTTGAAAGAGTGCGGTGAATGGATGCGCTTATGATTCCCACCAATGTCTCCCGCGCCACGGAACATAAAAAGTAGCGAATGGAACTTTCGTTCCTCCGTGCATCCCAAGACATCGAATATCTTGGTAATTTGCTTGACCCATGTTTCCGCCATAATCGGATCGGCTTTCCCTTAAATTACGGTGGTCCCAACTCTTTGAATCTTGCATTTGTGACCACCCGTGAATTCTTATCATTTCCTCCTATATTTTGAACACGAGTCTCCTCGTCCGATTTTGCATGAGCTGCCGAAAAACTTCTAAACATTCCTCGTTCATCATCTCGCTTCGGTGGTGTTGTTCACGGGAGGAACATTGCCACGACTGTTGCGTTCTCCTCGTTGGTGAAATGAGCATCTCCACGGTCTCATTTACTCCACTTTTAATATTCTCGATCGACATTCTCAAATCTTGTCATAAAAAAAGGGTTAATTAAGGAAATCAATATATCACATAATATCCCTATATCTTGACCAACTAACAAATAAGCTTAGGTAGGACACCTTGCTAGCGAAGGATTTACTCGTCTCTCCCTCCTAGTTCTATTCCCCGATCTCCGCCGGAGATCATATCCTAAGCTACGATACCAATTGTGGACGCCCCCAAAATAGGTATTCATAACACCCATTCTGAGTGCGCCAAATACATGGTGCGTAAACAACTACAACTTTATTATCACAACAATAAAGCTGTGAGTTTAAATACAAATATTATCTTACAGACAATATTTATACTCAAATAAATCCTCATCACATTTATTGATACATTATTTTACAATAATGGTGAGGACTACTAAACAACTCTCTCTAGAACCTTCATTCCATATACCCATTAGTAGTACTCGCTACATTCTACGCCTCACGAGAAGAAAAAAATGGAACAACAAGGAAAAGGGTGAGCTCAACTAGCCCAATAAAGAATATTATGACTAAGATAATATACAACAAATTATCGTTAGTCTCCAACGAGGAAAAATCGATAGAATACAATGAACAACAAGTTTGAGATCAATATTAGCGGTGAAATAATAATTCATAGAAGAGTTACGTAGAGAATGAAATCTACTATAATCTATGAATTTAACGGTCCATCATCAATATTTTATCCTCAGTAACATCAATCAATTTTCATCTCAAATCAAATATTCATCTTTGCACTACTGAGGCCAAAGATATTCATCAATCGATCGTATTCATCTCAACACTGCTCATCTTTGCACTAAAGGCCAAAGATATTCATCGATCGATCGTGTTCATTTAAACACCGCTTCGTCTTTGCACTACGGGCCAAAGATATTCTTGAAAATCATTCATCTTTTCACTACTGCTACGGGGCGAAAGATATTCAATAATATCATCATTTAAGGCCGAGGATGATGAAAATATTTTTAAAGAACGAATCCGGTGAAACAAAATGACAAGGATTAAGGATTAAGGATTAGTACTTTGTTTTATCGTGTCAAACAATACCTCAAAAATAATCATAGTGGTGTAAAATTCAAGAATGATCAAAACATGGATACAATCAAAGCTAGTATCCAAAATAGATATTTTAGACGAAAAGAAGAAATTTTATTTTTCGATGAATAGTCTTGATAACGTGAATAGTCTTCAGTATCGTGAATAGTCTTAGATATCGTGAATAAGAATCAGACACCAAAAGATAGAAATCCACAAAAAAACATTTTCACGCTTACGTGAATAGTACTTTGAATAGTAACTCGTGAATAGTAACTCATGAATAGTAACTCGTGAATAGTAACTCATGAATAAGTAACCCCAGACATGAAAAAGTTCCAAATTTGATAAAAACTTGAGATCGATATTTCAAAGATAATGATATTGAAGAAATAATATCATTACGAAAAAATAATATCCCTTTACCTCGAAAGAATCGATTTCTTGGAAGGAAAGGTCGGAAGTGATCTTTGAATGAAACTTATCTTGAATAAAGAACTCTCAAAGTATCTAAATACTCACAAAATACGCTCGATAATATAGAGAGAAAGAGAGAAAACTTTGTTTACGGTGTGATTTTCAATTCTAACTTAGCCCTCTATTTATAGGAAAATGTTAGCCCGTAGAAGCATTTCTTGACCTGCTTACACGATGGCTTTACTCGCTACTATTGCCACCCACCACATTTGAAATAAAATTCAGCACATTTTTCACCAACCACAAGTGGGGTCCACTCAATTCTAGAATTTTCCACCAAAATCAATTATAACCCTACTTTCCGAATCAAACACCTCTTAAAATTTATAACAAATCATTCGTTCATTTTAACGGTTCAAAATTTGTGGACATATACTCAACTTATATATGTATAACATATCCAAAAATTACAACGATCCAACGGTTTGGATTAAATATTATAACTCACACAATAAAGCTATAATAACACCGATTTGATCTTTTAATACCTCCAATCCGACAAAATACAAATAAAACATCTCAAAGATTAATTCCTTCATTAATAACCACATAAATAAATTCATCATTTATATTCATATAAAATAAATATTTCCTTATCATATGAATCAATAATTAATTATTCATAAATAATATTACGAGAATCACAATTATAATGACCAGTAGTTCCCAGAAAGAGGGGGCTTTCGATAAGGATCTCTCCTTACTTGGCGCAATTAGGTGACCAAACCTCTCCTTGAAACGAGAACTTTCTAGACATTGCCAATAATGTTATCTAATAATATTATTCAAATAATATGAATTATTGATCGATAATGGGAAATCTTTGTGCGGTGACAATTATTGAACAACAATAATATAAAATATCAACGCAGACAATTATTGAATCAATAAAATAAAATATTGAGCGATAACTCACATGAAAATTATTGAGTAGTGCCTTCTTACGTAAGGATCAATAATTCAACAATACTGTGCAATACCGTAGTGTCTTCTTTAAACCACGACCAGCGTATTCTTATTATTTTAACCATCGAATTCCATTCAATGGTCTTAATGAGTAATAACTACATGGTTATTTTTAACCAACTTATATTTGTCGTTTTCTTCATCCAATCGCTTTCCGTTATGGGCCCACATGGGCTGCTACTGGTCGCATTTAATATTCCCAAAAGATGCGAATATTCCACGACCAAACGAATATTCCCAAACAAAAATGAATATTTTATAACCACTTTTATTTTGAAATATTTGCGTATTTAACCCTTAACTATCCACATTAATCAAATCAACCCTTACTATTTCAAGATAATAAATAAAGGAAATTCCTTTTTATTTAAAATAATTTCGGGGTCTTACAATTTTTCTTTAAATATGGACCGTCAGATTAAAGTAAATCAATCTGGACCGTTCATGGATTAATTACTATGCATTCTATTTTCCTATAAATAGAAGCTCATTCTTTCATTATTTTCTTACGAATTCACTGAAACTCTAGAGAGAGAAATTATAGAGAGAAGCTATAGAGAGAAAATTATAGAAAGAAGAAGAGTATTCTGCTACTTCACTATTTCTATATTCAGTTCTTTTACGGTAAGGGGTGTTATTCTTTCTTCTTGAAGAGAACTTCTGTTATTCCATTCACTATTATTTTGTTGGAATAACCTCTAAAAGTGACATACCCTAAACATAACCTGTATATGCGGCATATCCTATACTTGGTGAAATTCTATTGTTATTCCATTCTTATTTATTACATTGGAATAACTTTTGTCTGTGATTTACCTATACTTGGTGACATTCTTCTATTATTCTCATTGGAACATCCATGCATGTGTTTTTACACCATCCGGTTCCGTCTTTATTATTCTGTTGGAACATCCGTCATGTGTTTTACACTTTGGACTGGTTAAAATCTTTATTATTCTGTTGGAACATCCATGCATGTGTTTTACACCGACTGGTTCCGTCTTTATCATTCTGTTGGAATATCTTATCGTGTGTTTTACACCTGGATCTGGTTCCATCTTTATTATTACATTGGAACATCCATGGGTGTGAATTTCACGACACAGTTCCGTTATTATTATTACTGTTGGAATAACTTTTATACATCACAAAGTCTGCATGCGTGGTGATTTCTTTTGTTATTCCATTCTTTATTATACCCTTGGTTAAAACTTTGACTTATACTCCATGAAATTAGTAGAATATCCTTGATATTTGCGTTTCATCCAATATCTTTCATAGAAATATTCTTCCGATCATTCTTGAATTTTACTCTACTTAAACAAGATGTCATGTTGACAATTTGGGCGTTAATAATTCATGGATTAAATAATTCTTGAACTTGTTTTATTGAATTATTATGTCATTGTCATCATCCTCATGTTATATTATGCTTATTTTTTTTTGCTTACGTGCATAGATGAACTTAGTATGATTATGATCGGGATCATTCGGATAATCATGACTTGATATAAATGATGTGACAAAAAGTCCTCGGGGCTGTAATGCACGGTGATGGATAGTTTTGGTATGATTATGACCGAGGGTGTTTTAAGATAGTCATGACCATTGATAATTTGATGAAAATCCTTGGCCGTGAGTACGGGGATGATTAGATGTGGTGGTTTATTTATTAAAATGGGTCTCAAATGATAAAAATTGATGAAAACCTTTTAAAACCTAAAAGATAGTAGACTTTATTCTCTACTTGACTCTTTTAATGGATTGCTTATTCCACTGCGCTTAAACCTGTTGTCTATTGTATTTTATCGGTTTAACATTTGTTGAAGGCTAATGATAAATTTATTCTGCATTATCTTAGTCATAATATTTCTTCTTGGGCTAGTTGAGCTCACCTTTTCTTTCACCGTTTCTCTTCGAAAATGAGAACATAGGCTGAGACGAGTCGGGGAACGAAGTAATGGTCCAGAGGATAACATTAGTAGTCCTCACTATTACGTGAAATAGTGTGATAATAGTTGTAATGAGGACTCCTTTTGAGTTTGTATAATATCTAGTAGACAATATTTGTATTAAAACTCACGCTTTATGTCGTATTGTACACGGCGCTTATATTAGTAAGTTGTATTTGAATTTATGTACCATGTAAGTGGCGACCCAAGATGGGTGGCGATATACCTAATTTTGGGGGCGTCACATATTTCCTAAAGAACTTCCCGGTCTACCCCCGAACGTGAAGTTGAATTCTTTATTGATCTTGAACTCCGTACAAAGCCCATTTCTAAAACCCCATATCGAATGGCTCCTATTGAACTTCAGAGTTAAAGGTCCAACTACAAGAATTGTTGGACATCGGTTTCATTCGTCCCCAGTACATCTCCTTGGGGTGCTCTGCTTTTATTGTAAAAAGAAGAAAGACGGGGAGTATGCGACTTTCAGATTGACTATCGGAAATTGAACCCGATTCTGAGGGGGCACAATTCTTTTCAAAATCGATCTTCGCTCGGATATCATCAATTTGAAGATTAGAATCGAGGATATTCCAAAGACGCCTTGAACTTCGGTATGGGTATTATGAATTCTTAGTCGTGTCTTTCTGATTGACTAATGCTCCTACGGCTTTCATGGATATGATGAACCGAGTATTCAAGGAATATTTGGATCAATTCGTTGTTGTCTTTATTGATGACATCCTCATATATTCCAAAAGCCGTGAAGATTATGAGCACCATTTGAAGTTGTACTCCAAAGGCTTCGTGAAAACCAACTATATGCCAAATTGAAGAAATGCGAGTTCGGCGAGGAAGTAGCATTCCTTGGGCACGCGATGTCGAAACACGGAGTATCTGTTGATCCGTGAAAGATTGAAGCAATACAAAGTTAGAGCAACCGGAGTCGGTGGATCAAGTCACGTAGCTTTTTGGGCTTAGTTGGTTATTATCGGAGATTCGTGGAAGGGTTTTCTTGAATCGCTACTCCATTAACTCAAATTAACTCGGAAGGATACAAAATTCGTTTGGAGCGAAGAATCGAGAAAAGTTTCCAAGAGCTTAAGAGAGACTTATTTGACTGTTTCTAACAATACCATCTGGTTCGGATGGATTTGTTATCTCTGCCGATGCTTCGAAAAGGGTTAGGATGTGTTCTAATGCAACGTGGGAAAGTCATAGCCTATGCCATGCGACAACTTAAAGAGTATGAGAGGAATTATCCTACTCATGATCTAGAGTTAGCGCAAGTCGTTTTCATGTTAAAAAATATGGAGGCACTTATCTATATGGGGAGAAAGTGGAGATATATTCGCACCATAAAAGCCTTAAATATTTCTTCACTCAAAAAAAAATCAACACGGCAGCAATGACGTTGGCTCGAGCTATTGAAAGACTACGACCACACTATTCAATACCATCCCGGTAAAGAACGTGGTAGGTATGACGATTGAGTAGAAGATCATATCTTGAGGAACGAGTGCGATGATGTCAAGTATACGCATAGAACCAACTTTAATAGAAAAAGTTAAGGTTGCTTTCGAGCCACCGAATCCGGAGTTGATCATGCGTATGAAGAAGAAAGTACAAGAAGGAGCTATTCCGAAGCGAGAATTGATGAAGAAGGAATACTTGAGTCCACTCTAGACTTTGTGTTCCTAACGACTCGATTTGAAGTACAAGATTATGATGGAGGCACAATAATACGCCATTTGCAATCCATCCTGGAAGTACTAAAATGTATCGTGATCTTCGACATACATTTTGGTGGAACAATATGAAGAGAGAGATTGCAAAGTTTATCTCGATGTGTTTAACTTGCCCGCACGTGTAAAGGCGGAGCATCTTGTACCTAAGGGTCCGTTGCAACCACTTGAGATTCCGGAATGGAAGTGGGAACACATTACTATGGATTTCGTTACGGGTCTTCCTACGGTTTCTCAAGGCATCAATGCTATTTGGGTTATTGTTGATAGATTAACCAAGTCTGCTCATTTCTTGCCGATACGGAGACTTATTCCTTGAACGTCTTGCTAGTATGTGCGTGAATGAGATTGTGAGTTGCATGGCATGCTGTATCCATAGTTTCGGATCGTGACCCAAGATTCACTTCAAGATTTTGGGTTAGCTTGCAAAAAAGCTATGGGCACGGATTTGCGATTTAGTTAGCGATACCATCCCCAAACCAGACGACAATCGTAGAGGATATTCAAACTCTTGAAGATCTATTAAGACTACGTGTCCTGAACTTCAAGGGTAGTTGGGATAAGTATTTACCATTGGTGGAATTCTCCTACAACAACAGCTATCGTCGCAAGTATAGGTGTGACTCCATTTGAAGCATTATATGGATGAAAATGTCGTTCTCCAATATGTTGGGATGAGGTGGGTGAAGCAACATTGTTGGGACCCGAGTTAAATGCGATATGACTCACCGAAAAGATCCAAATGATTCGACAACGATATACAAAGCGGCACAAGATCGACAAAAGAGTTATGCGGATCTTCATCGAAAGGAGGTGGAATTTAATGTGGGGATCATGTATTGTTGCGAGTTGCTCCGTTGAAGGGAGTTACAAGATTTGGGAAGAGAGGAAAGCTCAATCCACGATTTATTGGTCCATTTCAAATTCTTGACCGAGTAGGAAATGTAGCCTATAGACTTGCGTTACCTCCAGTATGTCTCGTGTTCATAATGTGTTTCACATATCCGTATTTCGTAAATATGTGAAAGACCCGAACCACGTTATTGAGTTAGAATCCAGGAGATAGCATCAAGACTTAACGTATGAGGAGGTACTGTCAAGATCTTGGATAGGAAGGAGCATGTCCTACCACGCAAGAAAGGTCGTACCACAAGTTAAAGTTTTGTGGAGGAATCATGCTATAGAGAAATGACACGGGAATTGGAAGCGGAAATGAAAGCGAGGTATCCTCACCTTTTCAAACACCAGTACGTCGTCAATTTCGAGGACGAAATTTCATAAGGAGGGAGGTTGTAAGACCTCAAATTTTTAAATAAAAAGGAATTTCCTTTATTTATTATTTTGAAATAGTAAGGGTTGAATTGATTAATGTGGATAGTTAAGGGTTAAATACGCAAATATTTCAAAATAAGCAGTGGTTATAAAATATTCATTATTGTTTGAATATTCGTTTGGTCGTGGAATATTAAATGCTTTTCAGGGAATATTCGTCATTTACGACGGTAGCGACCATGTGTGGGCCCCATAACGAAAAGCGATTGGATAAAGAAAACGACAAATATAAGTTGTTTTTAAATAACTAGCGTAGTTATTGCCAAGTTATCTTCAATCTTGGAATACCCTTATGGTTAAAACACACTAATACGCCGTTGTTGAGCAACAGACACTGCGATTGCACCAATTATTGATTCTTACGTGAAAGGCACTACTCAATAATGGTTACGTAATTCTTGTTCAAAGATTTTATTTTATTGATTCAATAATTGCTTTGCGTTGATATTTTATATTCATTGTTGTTTCATAATTGTCATTACACAAGATTTTTCATTATCGAAGCAATAATTCATATTATCCGAATAATATTATTAGATAACATTATTGGCAATGTCTAGAAAGTTACGCTCAAGGAGAGGTTTGGTCACCTAATTAATTGCGCCGTGAAGAAAGAAATTCTTATTGAAAGCCCCTAACTCCTGAACCGCCTCGTTGTCAATATTGTGATTCAGAATATTATTTATGGATAATTAATTATTGATTCATATGATGAGAAAAATATTGATTTTATGTGGATATAGATAGAGAAAATTTTTATAGTGACAATTGTTGAAAATTGAAATTTTATCTTTTTCGATAAAATAATTCATTTAAATATATTATTTTAATAATATATTAACTAGTGATATTTTTACAATGAATGTGGGATATATGAGTATCATTGAGGAGGAAGAGTATTTTTGTTGCAATAAATGTTTAAAACATGTTAAACATGTCGGTGGACCCCATTTATCGATCGAAATTTGATTATAGCTTTTGTAAAATCGCCTCGCTTTGTGGATTTCTGGTCGATTTCTGTTTGGAATTTGGAAAAACTTTCTTCTGCGCAAAGTTGTAGAGAATTGAATTTCCTATAAAACTCGCGAGATTCGAATTTTCTGATGAAAGGGCTATTTATTATGAATTATTGAGCTCAAGTTCAAAATAATTAATTTTGGAAGTTTTAATTGTTTTATTTAAGAAATACGTTTTTGCAATCCCACATGTGATACAAATGTGCTGAATTCAGTTGGTCTAAGGTGGGCTTGAATTTGTTTAATTATATTATTATTTTATTAAATTTTCTCTTTTGTGTTCTAAAGCATTTTCCTATAAATAGGTGCTTGGGTTAGAATTGAAAATCACACCGTAACCCAAGTTTTCTCTCTATATTATCGAGCATATTTTTGTGAGTATTTTGAGTATACTTTGAGTATTGCTAGAGCGGTGCAAGTTCCCTTCAAAGACTATACCCTTTGATTCTAGCTAAATCTTGATCTTTCGAGGTAAGGGATATTATTTTTTTCAGTAATGATATTATTTCTTCAATATCATTATACCGAAATGTTGATCTGAAGTTTTATCAAATTTGGAACTTTTTCATGTCTCTAAGTTACTATTCATGGGTTACTATTCATGAGTTACTTATTCACGAGTTACTATTCATGAGTTTCTATTCACGAGTTCTTATTCACGAGTACTATTCATGAAGCGTGAAGATGTTTTTGTGGAATTTCTATCTTTTGGTGTCGGAGAGTTACTATTCACGATACGGCCTTTATTCACGATATCTGACCTTATTCACGATACTATCCCAACAACGTTAGCTTCACCCACCTCATCCCAAAGATAATCGGAGAGCGACACTTTCTTCCATACAACGCTTGAATGGAGCCATGCCAATACTTGTTTGATAACCGTTGTTGTAGGAAAACTCCACCAATGGTAAGAACTTGTCCCCAACTCCCTGAAATCAAGAACACGAGTCTTAATAGATCTTGAAGAGTTTGAATAGTCCTCTCGATTGTCCGTCCGTCTTCGAGGATGATATCTTAGAAACTAAATCGTAAGTCTGTGCCCATAGCTTTTGCAAACTAACCCAAAATCGTGAAGT
Source organism: Panax quinquefolius (assembly GCA_020205615.1). Classification (NCBI taxonomy): domain Eukaryota; kingdom Viridiplantae; phylum Streptophyta; class Magnoliopsida; order Apiales; family Araliaceae; genus Panax; species Panax quinquefolius. The sequence continues at coordinate 19,319,056 of CM035173.1, forward strand.
GAATCTTGGGTCTCGATCGGAAACTATGGATACCGGCATACCATGCGATCTTACAATCTCGTTTATGTACATACTGACGCAAGACGTTCAAGTGTATAAGTTTCTCCGTGACGGTAAGAAATGAGCGACTTAGTCAATCTATCAACAATGACCCAAATCGCATCAATGCCTTGAGAAACCTTAGGAAGGCCGTGCTTGACATCCATGGTAATGTGCTCCCACTTCCATTCGGAATTTCAAGTGGTTCTGATGGACCTTTTGGTACTTGATGCTCCGCTTTAACTCGTTGACAAGTTAGACACCTTGAGATAAACAAGTATCTATCTCTCTCTTCATATTGCTCCACCAAAATGTATATTGAATATCATGATACATTTTGGTACTCCCGAGATGGATTGCAAATGGTGTGTTGTGCGCCTCCATCATGATATTATACTTTAAATCGGGGTCGTTAGGAACACAAAGTGCGGAGTTGACTCAAGTATTCCTTCTTCATCGATTCTTGCTTCCCGCATAGCACCTCTTGCACTTTCTTCCTCATACGCACGTCACCTCCGTGTCCGTAGCTTGGCGACTTTAACTTTATCGATTAAAGTCGGTTCTACTCGTATATTCGCTATCATCACATGCGTCCCCAGAGTCTTTAACTCTATCTCCATCCTTTGCAAGTCACACAAAATGGGCCTTTGTTGTTGACAATAACGCACTCGTGCTTGCATACGATCTTCTACTCAATGCATCGACTACCATGTTCGCTTTTCCGGATGGTATTGGATGGTATGATCATAATCTTTCAACGAGTTCAAGCCAACGTCGTTGTCGCATGTTGAGTTCCTTTTGAGTGAAGAAATATTTGAGGCTTTTATGATCCGTAAAGATCTCCACTTTCTCCCATCTACAAGTAATCCCTCCAAATTTTAAGTGCAAAATTATAATTTGCCAACTCCGGATCATGAGTAGGATAATTCCTCTCATATTCTTTGAGTTGTCGCGAGGCATAAACTTATAACTTTTCCATGTTGCATAAGAACACATCCCAACCCTTTGCTCGAAGCATCACTTTGTAGATGACAAATCCCTCCGAGCGGATGGTATTGTCGAGCAGTCTTGAAATAAGTCTCCTCTTGAGTTCTTGAAAACTCTTCTCATATTCTTCGCTCCAACCGAACTTTGTATCTTTTCGAGTCGGTTTGAGTCGATGGAGTAGCGATTCGAGAAAATCCTTCCACGAATCTCCGATAATAACCAAATTCGTGCGAGAAAGCTACATACTTCGGTCATCGATTTAGGTTGTTCCCGACTTTGAATAGCTTCAATCTTTCTTTGGGTCAATGGATATTCCATGACTTGATACCACGTGCCCAAGGAATGCTACTTCTTCTTGACCGAACTCGCATTTCTTCAACTTGGCATAAAGCTTATATTCATGAAGCTTTTGGAGTGTCGACCTCAAGTGTTGCTTTCATGATCTTCACGGCTTTTGGAATAAATAAGGATGTCATCAATAAAGACGACCACAAAGTGATCTAAATATTCCTTGAATACTCGGTTCATCATATCCATGAAGGCGGCGGGAGCATTAGTCAATCCAAAGGACATGACTAGGAATTCATAATGCCCGTCTGGGGAGTTACGAAAGCCGTCTTTGGAATGTCGGTGGTTCTAATCTTTAATTGGTGATATCCGGAATCGAAGATCAATCTTTGAAAAGAATTTGGCTCCTTGCAGTTGGTCAAACAGTCATCAATACGTGGCAATGGATACCTATTTTTGATGGTGACATGATTGAACCTCCCGATAATCAATACAAAGTCGCATACTCCCATCTTTCTTCTTCACGAATAAACGAGGAGCACCCCAAGGAGAAGTACTAGGGCGAATAAAGCCAATGTCTAACAATTCCTGCGCAGTTGGGTCTTTAACTCCACGAAGTTCAATAGGAGACATTCGATATGGGGCTTTGGAAATAGGTTTTGTACTGTGTTCAAGGTCGATACAAAATTCAATTTCACGCTCTGGGGTAGGCAGAAGTTCTTGAGGGAATACGTCAGAAATTTATTAACAATAGAAATATCGCTCAAAACCGGCGTATTTTTGTTTAAATCGTGACATGAGCTAAGAAAGCTTGACATCTATTTTTCAATAAACGAATAGCTTTATGGCTTGAGATGACCGTGATTAATTTTAATGGTTTGGTCGTTTGAATTCGCATAATAGGTTGATTAGGAATATGAAAGCTAACAACCTTACGAAAACAATCAATTTTGCATGATAAGTAGTTAACCAATCAATCCACAGAATCACGTCAAATGCAAGTATTTTTAATGAAATAAGATCGACGGTAATGTGAGGTACCGATTTGAACCAAACAAGACTTATAAACAGGTGGATGTAATGAAGGTTTCTCCCAAATCGGAGTTTCCACAGATAAGTCAAAGTCTAATTTCTCCTGAGTCAAATTTAATCGATGAGCGCAAGTAGGAGAAATAAAGAATGGGTAAAACCGGTATCAAATAAAGTGTAGACTTCATTAGAGTTTATGATAAGCTTACCCGATGACCTCATTCGGGTTCCTTGCTTCTTCGGGAGGTCACAACAAACGCTCTCCTCACCTTCTAACTGGTTTTTGACTTTTCTGGGACGGCCTTTGGTGCCTCCATCCTAGTTGAATTTGTCTTGATGGCTCAAAATCGAGCTAAGTGACCTTCTTCCACAATTATAACATGCTGACTTTGAGATGGCATGGCACGCAGTTTGACCGATGTGTCCTCTTCTTCTCTCCGCATTTGAAGCATATGATAGGTGGTCTTTCTCCTTCCTTAACAACGGTCTTTGGTCTTGACGTCTTTCCATCATTGTTGAAAATAGGTCCATTCCATCCAACCCATTACGAGTCGCCAAATACATGAGTGCGAAACAACTACAACTTTATTATCACAACAATAAAGCTGTGAGTTTAAATACAAATATTATCTTACAGACAATATTTATACTCAAATAAATCCTCATCACATTTATTGATACATTATTTTACAATAATGGTGAGGACTACTAAACAACTCTCTCTAGAACCTTCATTCCATTACCCAGGCTAGTACTACTCATTACATTCTAGCCTCCTCGAGAGAAGAAAAATGGAACAACAAGGAAAGGGTGAGCTCAACTAGCCCGATAAAAGAATGTTATGACTAAGATAATATACAACAAATTATCGTTAGTCTCCAACGAGGAAAAATCGATAGAATACAATAGACAACAAGTTTGAGATCAATATTACATGGTGAAATAATAATTCATAGAAGAGTTCGTAGAGAATGAAATCTACTATAATCTATGAATTTAACGATCCATCATCAATATTTTATCCTGTAACATCAATCGATATTCATCTCAAATCAAATATTCATCTTTTTACTTCTGAGGCGAAAGATATTCATCAATCGGTCGTATTCATCTCAACACTTTGTTCATCTTTGCACTACTAAAGGCCAAAGATATTCATCGATCGATCGTATTCATTCATTTAAACACACATTTCATCTTTGCACTAAAGGCCAAAGATATTCATCGATCGGTCGTATTCATTTAAACACATTTCGTCTTTGCTTCTGAGGCCAAAGATATTCTTGAAAATCATTCATCTTTTCTTTGCACTTGACTGATATTCTTGAAATCATTCATCTTTTTAAGAAGATATTCAATAATATCATCATTTAAGGCGAGGATGATGAAAATATTTTTAAAAAAGCGAATCCGATTGAAACAAAATGACAAGGATTAAGGATTAAGGATTAGTACTTTGTTTTTTATCCATGTCCAAAAATACCTCAAAAATAATCATAGTGGTGTAAAATTCGAGAATGATCAAAACATGGATCTGATCAAAGCTAGTATCGAAATAGATATTTTAGACGAAAAGAAAAAATTTCATTTTTAGGTGAATAGTCTTGCGTATTAAGTGAATAGTCTTGGTATATCGTGAATAGTCTTAGTATCGTGAATAGTAACTCAAACACCAAAAGATAGAAATTCCACAAAAAAACATTTTCACGCTTCATGAATAGTACTTTCGTGAATAGTAACTTCGTGAATAGTAACTCATGAATAGTAACTTCGTGAATAATAGTAACTCATGAATAGTAACCCAGAGCATGAAAAAGTTCCAAATTTGATAAAAAGTACCAACCGATATTTGACGTAATGATGATGAAGAATTAATATCATTTGAGAAAAAAATAACATCCACTTACCTCGAAGAATCGATTGCTTGGAAGGAAAGGTCGGAAGTGATCTTTGAATGAAACTTATCTTGAGCAATGACTCTCAAAGTATCTAAATACTCACAAAATACGCTCGATAATATAGAGAGAGAAAAAACTTTGTTTACGGTGTGATTTTCAATTCTAACTTAGCCCTCTATTTATAGGAAAATGTTAGCCGTAGAAAGCGAGACTTGACTGCTTTGCACGATGGCTTTACTACTTTACTATTGCCACCCACCACATTTGAAATAAAATTCAGCACATTTTTTCACCAACCACAAGTGGGGCCCACTCAATTCTAAATTTTCCACCAAAATCAATTATAAACCTAATTTAGAATCAGACACCTCTTAAAATTCACAACAAATCATTAAATGCATTTTTAACGGTTCAAAATTTGTGGACATATACTCAACTTATGTATGTATAACATACCCAAAAATTACCACAATCAGCGGTCGGATTAAAAATTATAACCCCATGATATATCTGAAAACCCACGATTTGATTTTTAATACCTCGAATCAGATAAAATCTTGATAAAACACCTCAACATTAATTCCTTCATTAATAACCACATAAATAAATCCATCATTTATATTCATATAAAATAAATATTTCCTTATCATATGAATCAATAATTAATTATTCACAAATAATATTACGAGAATCACATTTATAATGACGACCGGTAGTTCCGGGAAGAGGGGGGCTTTCGATAAAGATCTCTCCTTCTTGGCGCGCAATTAGGTGACCAAACCTCTCCTTAGACGAGAACTTTCTAGACATTGCCAATAATGTTATCTAATAATATTATTCAAATAATATGAATTATTGATCGATAATGGGAAATCTTGTGCGATGACAATTATTGAAACAACAATAATAATATAAAATATCAACCTGACAATTATTGAATCGATAAAATAAAATATTGAGCGATAACTCTTTGTGAAAAATTATTGAGTAGTGCCTTCTTACGTGGGATCAATAATTCAACAATCTTGTGCGATCTGGTGTCTTCTTTGTGCGACCACGCGCGTATTCTTCTATTTTAACCAACCAAGGTATTCAATGATCTCTTAATGGTAACAACTTCTGTAGTTATTTATAACCACCCAAACTTTGTCGTTTTCCTCATCCAATCGCTTTCCGTTATGGGGCCCACACATGGGCATGCGTGAATATTCAATCTGTTCGTCTGAATATTCCCAAAGCGATCTGAATATTCCACGACCAAACGAATATTCCCAAACAAAAATGAATATTTTATAACCACTTGCTTATTTTGAAATATTTGCGTATTTAACCCTTAACTATCCACATTAATCAAATCAACCTTTACTATTTCAAAATAATAAATAAAGGAAATTCCTTTTTATTTAAAAAATTTTGAGTCTTCTTCTGACCTCCCTCCTTATGAAATTTAGTCCTCGAAATTGGCGTCGTCGATACAGTGTTTGAAAAGGTAAAGATACCTCGCTTTCATTTTCGTTTCCAACTCCAGTCATTTCCTCAATAGCATGGTTTCTCCACAAAACTTTAACTTATGGTATAACCTCGGTACATAGGTCATATTCTTTCTCTACAAAATCTTGGCGGTACCTCCTCGTCGTTAAGTCTTGGCTATCTCGTCCGGTTCTAACTTCGATAGCGTGTTTGAATTAGTCCCACATATTTACGTAACATCGATCGTGAAAAGCGTTATGAACACGCGTCGTACTTGGTGGTAAAAGCGAGTCTATAGGCCACGGTTCTATTCGATCGAGAATTTCAAATGGATTAATAAATCGAAGGTTTGAGCTTTCCTCACCTCACCGATTCTAAACTTTTAAAATAACAACTTCTTGCACCTCCTTCTTCAAATTCATCGACTCGGTTGTGTGTGGCTTGAGCGACTTTAACTTTATCGATTAAAATCGATTATACTCGTATATCATCACGTACTTTCGTATATCATCACGTGGGTACCTAGAGTTTTCATCTCCATCTCTATTATTTGTATATTATCTGAAATGAGTCTTTGTGATATTGTACTTTCGTGCTTGTATCGATCTTACTACTCGACACGTCGGCTTTACCACGTTAAACTTTTCGAGGATGGCATGGTGAACATATCTTTGAAATGAGTCTCCTCTTGAGTTCTTGAAGCTCTTCCCATTCCTTGCTCCATTTGAATTTTGTATCTCTACGAGTCAGCTTCGTTAATGGAATAGCGATTCGAGAATATCCTTGACGAATCTCGATAATAACCAACTAAGCCTGAAAAGCTACGTATTTAGATTCTTGACTTAGGTTGCTCTCAAGCTGTGACTCATATCCCAATCTTGGATAGCCGTCACAATGACACCTATCGATTTACTATCGCTTGCGAATATGGCGTCCCTACTGAGAGTGCGGCTTGGTGAATTCCACAAAGGAAGTCACAAGATAAAGGCTCGGTACCAAATTCTATAGTTGAATTTTAACTCACGAAGTTCAATAGGAGCCATTCGATATGAGATTTTAGAAATGAGTTTTGTCTTAGGGTTCAAAAGTCGATACAAAATTTAATATCGATCTTTGGGAGTAAGCGATAAATTCTTGAAAAATCGTCGGGAAAAATCAATAACAACAAGAATATTATTCAAATCGGCGTGTCTTTATTCAAATCCATAACATGGACTAAGAAAACTTGACATCCGTAATAAGCGAATGACTTCATGGCTTGATATGAAAATGTTTGACTACAATGGTTTGATTGCTTGAGTTGAATAACGAGTTGCTTAGGAATATGAAAACTATGACCTTACAAAAAGCAATCAATTTTGGCGTGATGAGTAGTTAACCTTCAATCCCCAAAAGCAAATATCTTTAAAGAGATAAGGTTAACGGTAATGTAATGGTGCCAACTTGAATCAAACAAGATTTTTAAACAACGGATGTAATGAAAGTTTCTCTAGCAGAGTCTCCATAAATAGGTCAAAGTCTAATTTCTCGTAGTCGAGTTCAAGCGTTGGCGTAAGCAAAGAGATAAAATGGGTAGAAGCAGGTTATCTAGTAAGGTATAAACTTATGAAATTTATAATTAACTAACGTGCTAACCGTTCGGGTTCCTCGTATTTTAATGGAAGTCGCGACAAACGCTCTTCGAGAATCGTTGACTTTGACTTTTACGGGACATCCTTTTGAGTCACCATTCATTGCACTAGGTTTCGATATCGTCGTCTGATCTCGAAAAGCGATATGTCCTTCTTTTCCACAATTATAGCATACCTTAAAGCTGTTGTGGGCGGTTTGGGTGATATCCCTCTTTCCGCATTTATAACATCTGACCAGGTGGTGCTTTCTCCTCCCTTGGAACCGATTGCCCTTTGGCGGGCGGCGTCTTCACATGGTGGTTGTTGAATCTCCTCTTTTAAAATCTCCTCCCAACTTCGCTTCTTCTTTTTCATGGCCACGATTACCACGAGTGGTTCTGCCTTTTAATAAAAGTATTCTTCTTTCTCCTTTGGTTATCGTTATTACGATGATTATATCTTTGGTATGATCCACGGTTATGGTCCCTCGGTTGAGCGTACTCGTTATCTCGCTTTCTAACAAGCGAGCCTGTTTGACAACATCTGAATAGAGAAAATTTATGAGAAATGAGATCTTGGCGTATCTTAGGGTTTCAAACCTCTCGAAACATCCGTCGTCATCGTTCCTCATTCTCCACCAAAATGAGGTCTGCGAACACGGATAACTCATGAACTTAAGCCTCGTCTTTGGGACAAAATCGTGTTATTACTGCTCGATCTAATAAACTCCACTTCCTTCGTATAGCCGAATACTTTCGAGGAAGTACTTGTCATTGAGCTGTTTCTGAAACGTCTCCCATGACATCTTTGAGTGCGGTGAATGGAGTGCAACTTCCTGATTCCCACCGATGTCTGCCTGCCACGGAACATAAAAAAGTAGCGAATGGAACTTTACATTCCTTCGTGCATCCCAGACATCGAATATCTTGGTAATTTGCTTGACCCGTGTTTCATGCCGCTGATCGGATCGGCTTTCCCAAATTACGGTGGTCCCGACTCTTTGAGCTTTGCTTGTGTGACCACCGTGAATTCTTATCATCTCCTCACATATTTTGAACACGAGTCTCCTAAATGCGATTTTGCATGAGCTGCAAAAACTTCTAAACATCCCTCGTTCATCATCACTTTCGGTGGTGTTATTCACGGGAGGTACATTGCCCGACTGTTGCACGTTCTCCTCGTTGTTAAATCTGAGGCATCTCCACGGTCTCATTTACACCACTATTAATATTCTCGATCGACATTCTCAATTCTTGTCATAAAACAAGGGTTAATTAAAAATCGATCACATAATATCCTATATCTTGACCAACTAACAAATAAGCTTAGGTAGGACACCTTTAGCGAAGGATTTACTCGTCTCTCCCCTCTGTTCTATTCCCGATCTCATGGAGATCATATCCTAAGCTACGATACCAAGCTGTGGCGACCCCAAAATAGGTCCATTCCATCCAACCCATTACGAGTTACTTGAAATACATGATGCGAAACAACTACAACTTTATTATCACAACAATAAAGCGTGAGTTTAAATACAAATATTATCTTACAGACAATATTTATACTCAAATAAATCCTCATCACATTTATTGATACATTATTTTACAATAATGGTGAGGACTACTAAACAACTCTCTCTAGAACCTTCATTCCATACCCAGAAGCTAGTACTTTCATTACATTCTAGCCTCACGAGAAAAAAATGGAACAACAAGGAAAAGGGTGAGCTCAACTAGCCCGATAAAGAATGTTATGACTAAGATAATATCTGACAAATTATCGTTAGTCTCCAGCGAGGAAAAATCGATAGAATACAATAGACAACAAGTTTGAGATCAATATTAGCGTGAAATAATAATTCATAGAAGAGTTACGTAGAGAATGAAATCTACTATAATCTATGAATTTAACGGTCCATCATCAATATTTTATCCTGTAACATCAATCGATATTCATCTCAAAATCAAATATTCATCTTTTGCTTTCTGGGCGAAGATATTCATCAATCGGTCGTATTCATCTCAACACATGTTCATCTTTGCACTAAAGGCCAAAGATATTCATCGATCGATCGTATTCATTTAAACACTGTTCATCTTTTGCACTAAAGGCCAAAGATATTCATCGATCGGTCGTATTCATTTAAACACTTCATCTTTTGCTACTACTGGGCCAAGATATTCTTGAAATCATTCATCTTTTTTGCTCTGGGCCAAAGATATTCAATAATATCATCATTTAAGGGCGAAGATATTGATATATCATCATTTAAGGCGATGAAAAATATTTTTTAAAAAGCGAATCGATTGAAACAAAATGACAAGGATTAAGGATTAAGGATTAAATACTTTGTTTTATCCATATCCAAAATACCTCAAAAATAATCGTAGTGGTGTAAAATTTGAGAATGATCAAAACATGGATCTGATCAAAGCTAGTATCCGAAATAGATATTTTAGACGAAAAGAAAAATTTTCATTTTTAGGTGAATAGTCTTAGTATAAATGAATAGTCTTAGTATCGTGAATAGTCTTGTATCGTGAATAGTAACTCAAACACACCAAAGATAGAAATTCCACAAAAAAACATCTTCACGCTTCATGAATAGTACTAAATGAATAGTAATAGTAACTCGTGAATAGTAACTCATGAATAGTAACTTCGTGAATAGTAACTCATGAATAATAACCCCAGAGCATGAAAAAGTTCCAAATTTGATAAAAAGTACCAACCAATATTTGACGTAATGATATTGAAGAATTAATATCATTTGAGAAAAAATAACATCCACTTACCTCGAAGAATCGATTACTTGGAAGGAAAGGTCGGAAGTGATCTTTGAATGAAACTTATCTTGAGCAACAACTCTCAAAGTATCTAAATACTCACAAAATCGCTCGATAATATAGAGAAAAGAAAACTTTGTTTACGGTGTGATTTTCAATTCTAACTTAGCCCTCTTTATTTATAGGAAAATGTTAGCCGTAAAGCGAGACTTGACTTTTTACACGATGGCTTTACACTTTACTATTGCCACCCACCACATTTGAAATAAAATTCAGCACATTTTTTCACCAACCACAAGTGGGGCCCACTCAATTCTAAATTTTCCACCAAAATCAATTATAAACCTAATTTAGAATCAGACACCTCTTAAAATTCACAACAAATCATTAGTGCATTTTAACGGTTCAAAATTTGTGGACATATACTCAACTTATGTATGTATAACATACCCAAAATTACCACAATCAAGCGGTCGGATTAAAAATTATAACCCATGATATATCTAAAAACCCACGATTTGATTTTTAATACCTCGATCAGATAAAATCTTGATAAAACACCTCAACATTAATTCCTTCATTAATAACCACATAAATAAATCCATCATTTATATTCATATAAAATAAATATTTCCTTATCATATGAATCAATAATTAATTATTCACAAATAATATTACGAGAATCACATTTATAATGACGAAATTTTCCCGGAAGAGGGGCTTTCGATAAGGATCTCTCCTTCTTGGCGGCCTGATTAGGTGACCAAACCTCTCTCCTGAAGCGAAACTTTCTAGACATTGCCAATAATGTTATCTAATAATATTATTCAAATAATATGAATTATTGATCGATAATGGGAAATCTTGTGCGATGACAATTATTGAACAATGATAATATAAAATATCAATGACAATTATTGAATCGATAAAATAAAATATTGAGCGATAACTCTTTGTGAAAATTATTGAGTAGTGCCTTCTTACGTGGGATCGATAATTCAACAATCTTGTATGCAATCTGGTATCTTCTTTGTGCGACCACGCGTATTCTTATATTTTAACCAAGGTATTCAACGATCTTAACTTGGTAACAACTACGTAGTTATTTATAACCACCTTTTCGACTTATATTTTTTTTCTTACGTTTTCCTCATCCATAAACTTTTTAGTTATTATGGGGCCCCACACATTATTTCAAAATAATAAATAAAGCGCGTCGACGAATAATATTCCACAAGCGATCTGAATATTCCACGACGAATAATATTCCATGAATCGCAAAAATGAATATTTTATAACCACTTGCTTATTTTGAAATATTTGCGTATTTAACCCTAAACTATCCATTAATTAATCAAATCAACCTTACTATTTCAAAATAATAAATAAAGGAAATTCCTTTTTATTTAAAAAATTTGAGGACTTTCTCTATAAACCTCTCTCTATATTTATCTCTGTAGTTTCAATGAATTAATAAGAAAATAATGAAGGAATGAGCTTATTTTATAGGAAAATGGAATGAATTCAATCCATGAATCGGTCAGATTGATTTACTTTTAATCGACGGTCCATATTTAAAGCAAAATCTTTTAAATAAAATATAATATATTCTATTTATATAAAAACATTTTACTACGCAAACACTATGCAAAAACACTACTGTAACACTACGATAATAAAATATAATATATTTTATTTATAAAATAACTTTAATAAAGTATTCTGCTTTTATATAAAAAGATGTTTACATTTTATTACGTTAATAATACTGAATAAAACAAAAAAAGTCATTATCGCTATAATAATTCACATTAATAATGGAATCAAACCGAGTGACTTCTTACATAAAGATCAATAATCAATACCGGTGTCTTCTACGCAACCACATATTCATCAGACTTTTTACTACTAGAAGTAGTTCAACAAGATCAACGGTAAAACTTCCGCCGTTATTTCAATAAAATATTTTTGTCGCTTTCTCAATCCGACAATAATTTTATTAGGGGTCCACCAATGATTGAGTAGTTGTCTAATATTCCCTAACTAAACCGAATATTCTCCCACCAATCGAATATAATATAACCACTTGCATACTTTGCAAAATTTATAAATATTACCCACAACTATAACATTATATCAAATTATTTCATAAAATTCAAAAATAATATTTATAGAAAATTCATCTTTATTTATAAAAGCTGGGGTCTTACATATATGATATTTGCCTGTGCTGGCCCATAGATAGGGGGACATTGGGCTAGCTGCTACTTCCAATCCTTAGAGCTTTATGTATTAACGGGCCTAATGGTATTTTTGTTTCTCTAGAATCCATATCCATATAATGAGTTATTTGATTTGATTATTAATCTAAAATGTACTTATTATTTATTTTAAAAAATAAAATTGACACTATTAGCATTGAGATAATAAATTAACTTGAAATGAAGACTATTTAATACCACATCCAACTAAATATTATAATTCTTAAATTTGGGATTAAAAATTTGTGAACAAAATTAATCTTTAACTTTGTTTAAAGATACAATGTATCTTATATTATCTATCTATATTCAAATTAATGAGAATATGTTATATTTGTTATTAGTGGTAGGAGTATAATAGTTCAAACAATAAATTTTTATTCAATATTTTAAATAATTCTAAATAAAATAAACATAACATATAATTATTTTAAATTATTCTATAAAAACAAATATAACTATTCAATTTTAAAATTAATAATCTCAAAATTATAATCTATAAAAATATAATTTCGGAATTACATTACATACAAACGTGCCCAAGCATCACCCTCGTACCTCCTCCCTTAAAATTAGATAATTATTATTGTAGAATTAATACTTAAACATGTTATAAACCTATTTTAGTATTTGTGACAAAACTATTAGAAAGTCAACAGGTCCCCACTCCCCCTTTCATCTATCTAAGCTTTAATACAGTAGTAATCAACATAGGCTGCTTTTGTGGTGGTTTGTTTATGAACTACTATGCGATAATTTTGTGATTACATAACAATATATATCATAATTAATAATTAAATATATGCTTAAATACTTTAAAATTATTTAATTATCCTTCATTCTATTTTTTGCAATCTAAACACAATATTAATTACATGACATTTATTATATAATTAATCAAATAAAATTTTCCATCATTTGAAATCAAAATTGTGAGAGCTTTTTTAGTCCCCAGTCCAGTCTTGAGGGAGTAAGGACTTCACAAGGCTAATACACAAAATTAGAGTCAGCGGAGTTTGAGAGAGAGAGAGAGAGAGAGAGAGAGAGAGAGAGAGAGAGAGAGAGAGAGGGAGAGGGGAGAGGGGAGAGGGAGAGGGGGGGGGGATTGGGAGAAATGAGAGGAGAGAAGAGAGATATAGATGAGTTACCGAAGAATTCAGCAAACTATACAGCATTAACACCGCTTGGATTTCTGGAGAGAGCTGCTTTGGTTCATCCCCACCGTAAGTCAATAATCCACGGCGCTTTGCACTACACCTGGCTCCAGACATACCGGTGTTGCCGGCGGTTAGCTTCTGCTCTTTCCAAGCTCGGCGTCGGCTCCGGTAGCACGGTACTTAATTAGTATTTCTTCTGTCATTTCTATATCTAAATACGCCATGAGTTCATGTAAATATATTTACAAAGGTGTAATTCGATTCCCTAATTGCGCGGTAAATAAGAGAGAATTTCATTTGATTTGTGTCTATAATGTGACATTTAATAAGCTACAAAGTTTGATAAAACTAATTCTTTCTTGTCATAAGTTTATTACTAATATGTAACTTACATCATTAGTAGTAATAAGTATAATTAAAAAAATAAAATAATAGTTTAATGTTAAAACTTGAAACTATTATAGATATAAGCAGTGTTCTATTGGAATTTTGTGTGAATTGCTATTACGGATAATTTATCAAATGCTTGACATATATATATATGCTCTGCAACTCTTAGGAAACCAATTGTGGTGGGGCGCGATAAACATTGGCGGAACTAGAAATCTAGGGGGGTCATATGACCCCCAATTCAGGAATTTGAAGCATGTTAATGTTAGTTAAATTTGATCTTTGTTATGAGATGGTATTAATTTATTTGCTTATTCATGTCCTTCCACTTATAATAAATTAACAATATTATTTTAAAATAAAATAATGTTAAAAAAGTTTGATAATTAATTAATTAATATTGCACTCATTTGTCTTACTGATTTAATCATACCTTGGTATCAATTTTCTGTAAATGAGAATAACTTAATTCATTTTCTTACTTTGAGTAGCTCCTCTCAGTTGTTTTCAAGGAAGATGACCAGAACCACAATATAAGGTTTTGAATGTATAATATTATAATTTGTAATTTATCCATAAAAGTAACTAATCAGTTGACTAAAAACTTCAAAGTCTGATTAATAGTCCTATAGTTCGGAGGAAATTAAATATATATATATATATATATATATATGTGTGTGTGTGTGTGTGTGTGTGTGTGTGTATGTATTTAAAGTCATTAGACTCACAACTCAAAAGTTGACAAGGGTTGGAATAGGATGTTATGAAATACTATAATTGGGCAAAAATGAATTTGAAAGAAGCACTCCAAGCGTTAATAAATAAATTTTTTTTACTGATGTATTTTGACTCCCTCTAAAAATGTTCGGTTCGTTCCGCTCACTAATGATAAAGACCTTAAAGATGATGATTACCCGTGTAATATTATTATGACTACGAACCCTATGGTTCTAACAATTTGTTGGTCAAAGTCTTTGGTCCTCACCCATTTAATGAAGGAGACAAAGTTGGGAGTTCTTTGGAAATGAAGAATTTGACCGTCCCATTGAATTTTCCTTCTCCTCGACCATTTGAATTCGTGATGTTCTTTCTCTTTGCTACCTTCCTCCGATTTTGGCTATAAAAGAAAAAGAGAGTAGCATTTATAAAAATTAGAAAATAGAGAGAGAAAGGTAGTTCAAATAAAAGAGTGTTTTATTTGGGTTCCATCACATAGTTATTGTGGTGAAGTAATTTGAGTTTGTACTCAAATTAAGATATATTTGTATTCTCTTATATTTTTCTAGTGAATTGTTCGGAGTTTGTCCCGTGATTTTTACCTCTTAGTTTTAGAAGGTTTTTCACGTAAAATCTTGGTGTCTCGTGGTTGGATATTTTTCTACTCATTTTTCCTGCATGGTTATTATTTTGGTGGAACTGCAAATTTAATCTGTTTGGCATGTGCTGATATTTTATCTGTCTAATTTATCAAAGACAACAATATTTGAGAGGTGATTTTTTCCCAACAACTAGTATCAGAGCTAACAACACGGGCTTTGTGCTTTACTTTTTTAGCCCACCAAAACTTGGGCCGTTTTGGCCCAGCCCGGCCCGTTTGCCAGGTCTAATTGTCAGGTTACAAAAAAGCCACGTTGAAATGTTTGTATCAGTCCAATTCAAGTTTGTCGTAGCTTCTCCTCTCGACTGGCATAGATTTATCCATTCTGTCCATGTATACTTGTTCTGCATCACATTTTTTTAAAGAGCTACGAGCTTCACATCTTTTCCTCCTGAAAAACTAGTTATCCAAGAGGGGAGTTCCAAACCTATATCTACCCACATTGATATCCTATACTACCAATGTGGGATCTTCCCCCTATATGACAATCTCACATATGACATTCATAACATTCCACCACGCTTCCTTATCGACATCCACGGTGGCTTCACTCTAGCGACATTGACCCGATGCCCTTTGCACCTATCAGTATTTTAATATGGCCTCTAGGTAACCTTTTCCGCTTAGCCAGTAGTTCACGGATCGTCTGCTTTGATATCACATGTTACGACAATTTCCCTCTTTTCGGAGACAATACTTAGGCGAAAAGGTGCTCCCCTCAAAACGCTCCTATTGTTGTCCTTCTTTGAAATTTACAGATGCTCAGAGAAGATTTAAGAAGTGCAATCATAATGTTTATGAAAAGACTTCTCCAAACTAGTGTTACCTAAAACATGGTACGCTTCGACGACGAGGTACGAATACGGGTACACTACACATACACTACGCTACATAGCTAAAACGCGATATGCTAATTGCTAGGATATCTTTATATAAATTCATGAATTAGGATGTTGATTGTTTTATAAATATTTAGTACAAATATTCAATATTAAGTTATAATATTGATATTTGAGCAATTATAGTTGAACAACAAAAAAACTCTTTGATAAACTAAATATAGAGTATTGGTACATAAGAGTACCTCATACGCAAGTACCAATACGCTTTAGGTCTATGAGACTATCTGGTAACTCGCTAGTCCAAACATAGTGACACATGATGACAAATCCAACAACAACTCATGCGAAATAAAGCGTCTATATATATGATTTAATATAATTCTTCAAATTTTAAATGTCATAGTTCAGTAGTCTTCTTTGAGGTTCAAATTATGTATAGAATGACATATTACCATTTTTCATTCACATAGGAGCTCATTCTCTTTTGTATGTTGCTTCACTAACTCAAGGCCCAGGGTAGTTGGAGTATGGCAGCTTACTGTTATTTTTCTAATTTGTATATGCAGGTAGCAGTAATTGCACCAAATATCCCAGCCCTGTATGAAGCTCATTTTGGAGTTCCAATGGTTGGGGCTGTTATAAACGCTATCAACGTTCGTTTAAATGCACCAGCTGTTTCTTTTCTTTTAGGGCATTCATCTTCTGCAGTTATAATGGTGGACCAAGAATTCTTCATATTGGTAGAGGAAGCATTGAAAATTTTGGCAGACAAAAGCAAAAATGATTTTAGGCCTCCAGTTCTGATTGTCATTGCTGATGAAAGCTGTGACCCAAAGGCACTCCAATATGCTTTAGGAAGTGGAGCTATTGAATACTTAGAAATTCCTGGAAACCGTGATCCTGAATATCCATGGAAGCCACCGCAGGATGAGTGGCAGAGCATTGCTTTGGGTTATACCTCTGGTACAACGGCCAGTCCTAAGGGGGTGGTGTTGCACCATTGAGGGGCGTACCTCATGGCTTTGAGTAATGCAGTTATATGGGGGATGAATGAAGGAGCTGTATACCTGTGGACTTTACCCATGTTCCATTGCAATGGTTGGTGTTTTACTTGGACGCTTTCTGCTCTTTGTGGTACAAGCATATGCCTTCGACAGGTGATTCTCTTGACCTATTCTCTTAAATACACGGAAAATATTTGTGCTAACCTCATTAGTTATACTCCTGTAGATTGATCTTGATCTTATTCTATCTGCTTTTCATTTATGTTTATATCAGACTCCAGTAGGGGTTAGACCAAACTCTAGCTAGTGTAGATATGTGGTAGGATATATTACTTTTTTAGAAGTAAGCATTTGGCCAAAAAGAACTGGTCAATGGACATTAATTTGTTCAATTCATAGTGGAATGATAGATTAATTGGTTTCTTCTCCTTCACCTTTTTGTAATTGAAATGATATTTTACCCACGAGGCACCATTGGTTTCCTTCCACTCTTGTAGAATTAAGACATTGAACTTCAGCAGAACTTTGACTTCCTTGAACACACATTAGCTCAAACTTGGGTTTTCTTCTGGTTATTAAGTTTACTGTTATGTGCTAAATCGGCTCACTTTTAGCTCGACTAAGTCGCTTATTGCTCTCATTATATATTTATGCTCCACTACTACCGTCTTTTTTGGTTTTATGCAGGTAACAGCAAAGGGTGTTTATTCTGCTATAGCCTGCCATGGTGTAACCCATTTCTGTGCTGCACCTGTGGTGCTCAACACTATAGTAAATGCCCCACCGAACGAGACAATTCTTCCCCTCCCACGTCTTGTACATGTAATGACAGCTGGTGCTGCTCCACCCCTTTCTGTTCTATTTGCAATGAACCGACATGGCTTTCGTGTCACGCACACTTACGGCCTCTCTGAAACCTTTGGTCCATCCACAGTATGTGCATGGAAACCCGACTGGGACACACTACCCCCTGAAAAACAAGCTCGATTAAATGCAAGGCAAGGTGTACGATATGTCGGCTTGGAGGGTTTAGAAGTTGTCAACACTCAGGACATGACACCTGTCCCAGCAGATGGAACTACCATTGGGGAGATTGTATTTCGGGGTAATATTGTCATGAAGGGTTACCTGAAGAACCCTAAAGCCAATGCAGAGGCTTTTGCTAATGGCTGGTATCATTCCGGAGATCTTGCTGTGAAGCATCCAGATGGGTATATAGAGATTAAAGATAGGTCCAAGGATATCATCATTTCTGGAGGTGAAAATATCAGTAGCGTGGAGGTTGAAAATATTCTATACCAACACCCTGCAATTATGGAGGCATCAGTGGTGGCTAGGCCAGACGATCGATGGGGAGAATCTCCCTGTGCATTTGTGACTTTGAAGTCCAAGGTGGATCCATCTGATGAACAAAGAATGGGAGAAGATATAACGAAATTCTGCCGGTCGAAAATGCCTGCATATTGGGTTCCAAAATCAGTAGTGTTTGGGCCATTGCCAAAGACTGCTACCGGGAAGGTACAAAAGCATTTACTGCGGGCTAAAACAAAGGAGATGGGACCATTAAAGAAAAGTAAGTTAAAATATCAAGGATTGCAATATTACTGAAGAATAATGAATAATAACAGAAATGCTGGTTCTATCTTTTCATCCCTCCTATTTAAACCAGTTGTTGTACCAAATGATTAAGCTTCACATTTGGTGCACATACAAACAATGTACCATCCCCGAAAGAGAAAAAATAAGAGGGGTGATTAATAGTGTTACAATTTGATCACTTTAATATGTGCACTTAATATTATCTTCAATAGCCAGTAGTTTTCAAATTTTTTTCCAATTTATGTGCAGCTTAATATTTCTATTTGAAGTTTCTCTATTTCTGTATATAGTCTTTCATTACTTTTAGTAAAATGATGTTTATTTTTTTCAAGACTTTCATTTTTTAACCTCATCGTAATCTTTTCAATATTATGATGTTTATTTAAATTATCAATTTTTAGTTTTAAATTAAGAATTTCAACATGTAAATTTACATTTTCTTCACTTGATTTTTTGTTTTTCAGAAACAATATTTTCATTAGTTAAAATTAAATTGTAGTCTTCTACTTCCAGATTTTTGTGAGTTTCTTTTAATTTTTCCAACTCTTCTATTAATTTCTCATGATTTTCATACAAATCATTATACCATTCTTGTAATTCTTCAAGAGTATTCATCATTTTTTGTATTTAATTCAGAGTTTAGTTTAAGAGATGCCTGGATGTTCATCATTAGACAAAGATTGACCATTTCTTGTGGTTCTGGTGTCTCCTCATCCTCACTTAAATCTCAACCTCCTTCGGCAACGAAACTCGTTCCCTCTTGAAGTGTCCTGGTGGTTTGCATTCAAAGCATACATCTTAAGTTTCTGGTGGTGGTGGTGGTTCAGTGGGATTATTTTGGATTTTGTTATTTTTGAATTGCTTGGGATTTGGTTATTTTTGTAGGTTGGTTTGTAAAACTGTTTTCCTTTTAAGTTGTTGAACACCTTGTTTATGTTGTTTAATTTGAGGAAGCCTTTCCCATAACTCTAAGCCTTACTTTGAATAGCTTTTCTAAGTGTCTGGAATTTCATGATCATCAAGATTTTGGAGTTCTTCCTTGAGATCAGATACTCATCATCTGTTTCTTGATCTGCTACTATAACTTTGAGTGTTATAACTGCAGCCAAGCCATGCCTCCTTCACGTGCTCCTAGATTTTCTCTCTGAAAATGATTTTTGACAAAAATATTTTTAATTCCTGAATTGTTAAAAATAGTTTAATGAAAACTATTTATATATCAAGTATAATTTAAAGGGAGTTCTTCCATAAAGAAGGGTTCTTTATGATGAAGATCTGCAACACTCCCTTTTTTGAATGGTTGATAAATTGTTGGGACCCGAGTTAGAAATGTATATGACTCACCGAAAAGATCCAAATGATTCGACAACGTATACAAACCAAGCACAAGATCGACAAAAGAGTTATGCGGATCTTCATCGAAAGGAGGTGGAATTTAATGTAGGGGATCATGTATTGTTGCGAGTTGCTCCATGGAAGGAGTTACAAGATTTGGGAAGAGAGGAAAGCTCAATCCACGATTTATTGGTCCATTTCAAATTCTTGACCGAGTAGGAAATGTAGCCTATAGACTTGCGTTACATCTCGAGTATGTCTCGTGTTCATAATGTGTTTCACATATCCATACTTCAGAAATATGTGAAAGACCCGAACCACGTTATTGAGTTAGAAACCGGGACGAGATAAATTAAGACTTAACGATGAGGAGGTACTGTCAAGATCTTGGATAGGAAGGAGCATGTCCTACGCTGCCTTGAATTAAATACCACAAGTTAAAGTTTTGTGGAGGAATCATGCTATAGAGAAATGACCCGGAAATTGGAAGCGGAAATGAAAGCGAGGTATCCTCACCTTTTCGAAACACTGTGTATCGTCACGTCAATTTCGAGGACGAAATTTCATAAGGAGGGAGGTTGTAAGACCGAAATTTTTTAAATAAAAAGGAATTTCCTTTATTTATTATTTTGAAATAGTAAGGGTTGAATTGATTAATGTGGATAGTTAAGGGTTAAATATGCAAATATTTCAAAATAAGCAGTGGTTATAAAATATTCATTATTGTTAGGGAATATTAGTTTTGGTCGTGGAATATTAAATCTTCGGGGAATATTAAATGACGACCGGTAGCGATCATCATGTATGGGCCCCATAACTGAAAAGCGATTGGATAAAGAAAACGACAAATATAAGTTGTTTTTAAATAACTTGCGTAGTTATTGCAGATTATCTTTGTTGGAATACCCGTGGTTAAAACACACTAATCTGGCGTTGTTGAAAGCGATTGACACTGTATTGCACCAATTATTGATTCTTACGTAAAGAAGGCACTTTTCGATAATGGTTACGATAATTCTTTATTCGATCAAAGATTTTATTTTATTGATTCAATAATTGCTTTGCGTTGATATTTTATATTCTTTGTTGTTTCAATAATTGTCATTACACAAGATTTTTCATTATCGAAGCAATAATTCATATTATCCTAATAATATTATTAGATAACATTATTGGCAATGTCTAGAAAGTTACGTACAAGGAGAGGTTTGGTCACCTAATTGCGGCCACCAATGAAGAAATTCTTATTGGAAAGCCCTCTTCCTTGAACTATGCGGTTGTCGATATTGTGATTACGTAATATTATTTATGGATAATTAATTATTGATTCATATGATGAGAAAAATATTGATTTTATGTGGATATAGATAGAAAATTTTTATAGTGACAATTGTTGAAAATTGAAATTTTATCTTTTTCTCGATAAAATAATTCATTTAAATATATTATTTTAATAATATATTAATTGGTGATATTTTTACAATGAATGTGGGATATATGAGTATACGAGGAGGAAGAGTATTTTTGTTGCAATAAATGTTTAAAACATGTTAAACATGTCGGTGGACCCCATTTATTGAATCGAAATTTGATTATAGCACAGAAAATCGCTCGTTTGTGGATTTCTTTGATTTACATTTGGAATTTGGAAAACTTTCTTCTGCAAAGTTGTAGAAATTGAATTTCCTATAAAAACTCGCATGAGATTCAATTTTCCGATGAAAGGGCTATTTATTATGAATTATTGAAGCTACGAAGTTAAAATAATTAATTTTGGAAGTTTTAATTGTTTTATTTAAGAAAAACGTTTTTGCAATCCCACATGTGATACAAATGTCTTTGAATTCATTGGTCTAAGGTGGGCTTGAATTTGTTTAATTATATTATTATTTTATTAAATTTTACCTTTTGGTGTTAAGCATTTTCCTATAAATAGGGTCTTTAGGTTAGAATTGAAAATCACACCGAAATGAAGTTTTCTCTTATATTATCGGCGTATTCTTGTGAGTATTTTGAGTATACTTTGAGTATTGCTAGATTTCTGTTAAGTTCCTTGAAGACTATACCCTATTCTAAATTAAAATCTTGATCTTTCGAGGTAAGGGATATTATTTTTTTTCAGTAATGATATTATTTCTTCAATATCATTATCTTTGAAATGTTGATCTGAAGTTTTTATCAAATTTAGAACTTTTTCATGTCTGGGTTACTTATTCATGGGTTCTTATTCATGAGTTACTATTCACGATTCTTATTAATGAGTTCTTATTCACGAGTTACTATTCACGAGTACTATTCATGAAGCGTGAAGATGTTTTTGTGGAATTTCTATCTTTTGGTGTCGAGATTCTTATTCACGTATCTCTAAGCCTTTATTCACGATATCTGTTGCTTATTCACGTATACTATCTTATTCATTCACCGAAAATAAAATTTCTTCTTTTCGTCCAAAACATATATTCGGGATACTAACTCTGATTGTATCCATGTTTTGATCATTCTTGAATTTTACACCACTATGATTATTTTTGAGGTATTTTTGGGCGTGGATAAAACCAAGATCTAATCTTTAATCCTTAATCCTTGTCATTTTGTTTCACTTTGGATTCGTTTCTTTAAAAAATATTTTCATCATCCTCGGTCTTAAATGATGATATTATGGAATATCTTTGGCTGTAGTGCAAGATGAATGATTTCTTAAGAATATCTTTGGCTGTAGTCAAAGATGAATAATTTCTGAAGAATATCTTTGGCCGTAGTCTGAAGATGAGCAGTGTTTAAATGAATATGACCAATGATGAATATCTTTGGCACGTAGTGCAAAGATGAATATTTGATTCCGGATGTATATTGATTGATGTTACGGGGATAAAAGATGAGCGATGAACTTTTAAATTCATACATAGAAGATAGTAGTTTGCATTCTCTACTTAACTCTTCTAATGAATTATTATTTCATTGCGAATATTGATTTAAAATTTGTTGTCTATTGTATTCTATTATATTTTTCCTGTTGAAGACTAACGATAATTTGTTGTATATTATCTTAGTCATAATATTCTTTATTGAGCTAGTTGAGCTCACCCTTTTCCTTTTTGTTCCATTTTTCTCGGGAGGCGAGAATATAAGCGAGTACGCAGCTCGGGGTATGGAATGAAGGTTTTAGAAAGGATTGTTTAGTAGTCCTCACCATTTTGTAAAATAATGTATCAATAAATGTGATGAGGATTTATTTGAGTATAGATATTATGCAGAAGATAATATTTGTATTCAAACTCACGCTTTCTTGTTGTAATAATAAAGTTGTAGTTGTTTACGTACCACGATTTGACAACTCGAATAGGTGATGTATACCTATTTTGGGGCGTCACAAATTAGTATCGAGCTTAGGATATGATCTCTGGCGAGATCGGGAATAGAACTAGGAGGGAGAGACGAGTAAATCCTTGGCTAGTGTGTCCTACCTAAGCTTATTTGTTAGTTGGTCAAGATATATAGGGATATTATGTGATATATTGATTTCCTTAATTAACCTTTGTTTTATGACGATGATTGAGAATGTCGTCGAGAATATTAACAATGGAAATGAGACCGTGGAGATGCTCAGACTCACCAACGAGGAGAACGTGCAACAATTTGGCAATGTTCCTCCCGTGAACAACACCATTGATCGATGATGATGAGCGAGGGGATGTTTAGAAGTTTTTTGCGAGTTCATGCAAAATCGAATTTGAGGAAACTTCGTGTTCAAAATCTGAGGAGGAAATGATAGCAATTCACGGGTTGTCACGGCCAAGCGATTCAAAGAGTTGGGACCACCGAATTTAAGGGAAAGCGAGATCCGATCATGGGCGGAAACATGGGTCAAACAAATTACCAAGATATTCGATGTCTTGGGATGCACGGAGGAACGAGAGGTTCTATTCGCCACCTTTATGTTCCGTGGCGAAAGCGGATCTTGGTGGAGTCTCATGAAGCGTACCCATCCACCGCACTCAAAGATGTCTTGGGAGACGTTTGAAGCTATTTAATGACAAATACTTTCACGAAAGTGTTCAATATAATGAAGGAGGTGGAGTTCATCGATTGGAACAAAACAACATGACGGTGTCTCTCAATGACGAGGCAAAGTTTGCGAGTTATCCAAGTTTGACCTCATTTGGTGGAGAATGAGGAGCGTATTATGGCGGGATGTTTCTTAGAGGTTTGAAACCCGGCGATACGTCGATTATCTCATTTCTCAAAATTTTCTCTTTATTCGAGATGTTGTAAAATGTGGCTCAATTATTAGGCGAGATAACGAGAAGTGCGGTCGATTGAGGACCACAACCGAGATCGTACCGAGAGATAGCGGTCAATGTAATAATGATAACCAAATGAGAAAAGCAGACGGACAAAACTGGTTTACCACTCTGGTGGTAATCATGGCCATGTGAAAATAGAAGAAGCGAGTCGAGGAGGAGAATTTAAAAAGAGGAGATTTAACAACGACCATGTGAAGATGACATCTCGACAAAGAATCGGTTCTAAGGGAGGAGAACGACCACCGGTCGTATATGCTACTAAATCGGAAAAGAGGGACATATCGGTCAAACCGCCTGACAACAGTTCAAGGTATGCTATAATTGTGGAAAGGAAGGACATATCGCTCGAGATTATACAATGGCGAAACCTAGTTCGTGGGGACGGTGACTCAAAAGATCGTCCCGAAAAAGTCAAAGTCAACGATTCCGGAAGAAGCGTTTGTTGTGGATCGGTCATAATGCGAGAGAACCCAAACGAGGTGATCACGGGTAAGCTATTTATAAATTCTTGAAGTTTATACCTTACTTGATCCGGTCTTTACCCATTCATTTATCTCTCCTGCGTGTGCTCAACGCTTAAACTTGACTCGAGAGAAATTAGACTTTGACCTATCTGTGGAAACTCCGTTAGGAGAAACTTTCATCACATCCACTCGCTTATAAATCTTGTTTGATTCAAGTTGGCACCATTACCTTACTGTTGACCTTATCTCTTTAAAGATACTTGCTTTTGATGTGATTTTAGGATTGATTGGTTAACTACTCATCATGCCAAAATTGATTGTTTTATAAGGTTGTTAGTTTTCATATTCCTAACCAACCTGTTATACTGAATTCAAGCAACTAAACCATTAAAATCGATCACTGTCATATCTAATCATAAAGCTATTCGTTTATTAAAAAACGGATGTCAAGCTTTCTTAGCCCATGTTATGGATTTGAATAAAGACACGTCAAATTTGAATAATATTCCTGTTGTTATTGACTTTCCTGATGTATTTTGTGAGACCCCAGATTTTATTAATAAAGATTTAAATTTGGTCGAAATAATTTTTTAATATTATGGTGTGAATTTGAGATAATATTATAGTTGTGGGTAGTATTTATAAATTTTGCAAAGTATGCAAGTGGTTATATTATATTCGATTGGTTCAGGGAATATTGGTTTAGCGAGGAATATTCGTATAACTACTCAATCATTGGTGGACCCTACAATGTAATTATTGTCGGATTGAGAAAACGACAAAAATATTTTATTAAAATAACTACGGAAGTTTTCTGGGTTGATACTGTTGAACTACTTTGTAGTAAAAGTACGATGTCGTGTGGTTGCGTAGT
The DNA here is from genome assembly GCA_020205615.1 of Panax quinquefolius. NCBI lineage: Eukaryota > Viridiplantae > Streptophyta > Magnoliopsida > Apiales > Araliaceae > Panax > Panax quinquefolius. Next base: position 19,344,771 of record CM035173.1, read on the forward strand.
AGCACAGCGGTATTGATTATTGATGCCTATGTGAGAAGTCACTCCGGTTTGATTCCATTATTGTCGATTAATAATATGAATTATTATAGCGATAATGACGTTTTGTTTTATTCAGTATTATTAACGTAATAAAAGCGAAACATCTTTTATATAAAATAGAATACTTTATTAAAGTTATTCTATAAATAGAATATATTATATTTTATTATGCGTAGTGTTGCGTAGTGTTTTGCATAGTATTGCATAGTAAAATATTTTTATATAAATAGAATATATTATATTTTATTTAAAAGATTTTTCTTTAAATATGGACCGTCGAGATTAAAGTAAATCAATCTGGACCGTTCATGGATTAATTACTATGCATTCTATTTTCCTATAAATAAGCTCATTCCTTCATTATTTTCTTACGAATTCACTTTGAAACTCTGTAGAGAGAAATTATAGAGAGAAGTATATAGAGAAAAATTATAGAAAGAAGAAGAGTATTCTCGCTACTTCACTATTTCTATATTCAGGTTCTTTTACGGTGGGGTGTTATTCTTCTTTCTTCTTGAAGAGAACTTACATTATTCCATTCACTATTATTTTGTTGGAATAACTTTTGTAAAAGTGACATACCCTATACATAACCTTGTATATGCGGCGTATCCTATACTTGGTGAAATCTATTGTTATTCCATTCTTATTTATTCTGGCTGGAATAACTTTGTATACGCTGGTTTACCCTATACTTGGTGACATTCTTCTATTATTACATTGGAACATCCTGCATGCATGTGTTTTACACCTAACCCACAGTTCCGTCTTTATTATTCTGCTTGGAACATCCTCATGCATGTGTTTTACACCTGACCGGTTCCGCTTTTATTATTCTCGTTGGAACATCCTGCTTGCAGTGAATTTCACCGACCGGTTCCGTTATTATTATTCTGTTGGAATAACTTTATACATCATCAAGTCACCGCATGCATGGTGATTTCTTTTGTTATTCCATTCTTTATTATACCCGGTTGGTTAAAACTTTGACTTCTATACTCCATGAAATTAGTAGAATATCCTTGATATTTGCGTTTCATCCAAAGATCTTTTCATGGAAATATTCTTCGATCATTCTTGAATTTTACTCTCTGCTTGATGATCATGTTGACAATTTGGACGTTAATAATTCATGGATTAAATAATTCTTGAACTTGTTTTATTGAATTATTATGTCATTGTCATCATCCTCATGTTATATTATGCTATCTTTTACGCTACGTGCATAGATGAACTTAGTATGATTATGACCGGGGATCATTCGGTATAATCATGACTTGATATAAATGATGTGACAAAAAGTCCTCGATTGTGCATACAGAATGCGTTGATGGATAGTTTTTGGTATGATTATGACCAAGGGGTGTTTCGGTATAGTCATGACCATTGATAATTTGATGAAAATCCTTGGCCAGTGGTACGGGGATGATTAGATGTGGTGGTTTATTTATTAAAATTTGGGTCTCAATGATAAAAATTGATGAAAACCTTTTAAAACCTAAAAGATAGTAGACTTTATTCTCTACTTGACTCTTTTAATGGATTGCTTATTCATTTGCAGCTTAAACTGGTTGTCTATTGTATTTTATCAGTTTAACACTGTTGAAGGCTAATGATAAATTTATTCTGCATTATCTTAGTCATAATATTTCTTACTGGGCTAGTTGAGCTCACCCTTTCTTTCACCTTGTTCTCTTCGTAAATGAGAACATACATTTGGGACGAGTCGGGAACGAAGTAATGGTCCGAGGATAGCATTAGTAGTCCTCACTATTCAGTGAAATAGTGTGATAATAGTTGTAATGAGGACTCCTTTTGAGTTTGTATAATATCTAGTAGACAATATTTGTATTCAAACTCACGCTTTATGTCGTATTGCATACATGACGCTTATATTAGTAAGTTGTATTTGAATTTATGTACCATGTAAGTGGCGACCCAAGATGGGTGATGTAAGACCCCGAAATTTTTAAATAAAAAGGAATTTCCTTTATTTTGAAATAGTAAGGGTTGATTTGATTAATGTGGATAGTTAAGGGTTAAATACGCAAATATTTCAAAATAAGCAAGTGGTTATAAAATATTCATTGTTGTTTGGGAATATTCGTTTGGTCGTGGAATATTAAATCTTTGTCGGGGAATATTAAATGCGGCACAAGCTGACCATGTGTGGGCCCCATAACGAAAGCGATTGGATGAAAAAAAACGACAAATATAAGTTATTTTTAAATAACGGCGTAGTTATTCTTAAGTAATCTTGTTGGAATACCCGGTGGTTAAAACACACTAATACTGCCACTGTTGAGCAAGAAGCACCGGTATTGCACCAATTATTGATTCTTACGTGAAGAAGGCACTTTACTCAATAATGGTTACGATAATTACTGCTTCGATATTTTTATTGAGTTAATAATTGTTGTGTTGATATTTTATATTCTTTGTTGTTTCAATAATTGTCATTACACGTTATCTTTCATTATCGAAGCAATAATTCATATTATCTGAATAATATTATTAGATAACATTATTAGCGATGTCTAGAAAGTTCTATCTAAGGAGGAGAGGTTTGGTCATCTAATTGGCGCCCGATAAGAAGAAATTCTTATTGAAAGCCCCTTTCTCTGAGGAACCGCACGGTTGTCAATATTGTGATTACGTAATATTATTTGTGAATAATTAATTATTGATTTATATGATGAGGAAAATATTGATTTTATGTGGATATAGATGGAGAAAATTTTTAAAATGACAATTGTTGAAAATTAATATTTTATCTTTTTCTGATAAAATAATTCATTTAAATATATTATTTTAATAATATATTAACGGTGATATTTTTACAATGAATGTGGGATATATGAGTATATGAGGAGGAAGAGTATTTTTGTGGCATTAAATGTTTAACACATGTTTTGTGTGTTGGTGGACACAATTATTGACCGAAATTTGATTATAGCCTATAAAATCGCCCGTTTGTGGATTTCGGTCGATTTTTGTTTGGAATTTGGAAAAACTTTCTTCTGCAAAGTTGTAGAGAATTGAATTTCCTATAAAAACTCGCGAGATTCAAATTTTCTGATGAAAGGGCTATTTATTATGAATTATTGAAGTTCAAGTTCAAAATAATTGATTTTGGGAGTTTAAATTATTTTTGTTAAGAAAAACGTTTTTGTATTTTTTGGACATCATTAACATGTGTGGTGGTGTTTTGACCAAAAGGTGGGCTAAGGAAAATTTGTATAATTATATTAATATTATATTAAATTTTACTGCTTTTGGTGTTCTAAGCATTTTCCTATAAATAGGGTCTTAAGTTAGAATTGAAAATCACACCGAAACCGAAGTTTTCTCTCTATTTCTCTCTCGATATTTTGAGCGTATTCTTGTGAGTATTTTGAGTATACTTTGAGTATTTCTAGACGGTCTGTAAGTTCCTTCAAAGACTATACCCTTTATTCTAGCTAAGAAATTGATCTTTCGAGGTAAGGGATATTATTTTTTTGTAATGATATTATTTCTTCAATATCATTATCTTTGAAATGTTGATCCGAAGTTTTTATCAAATTTGGAACTTTTTCATATCGGGGTTACTATTTCATGGTTCTTATTCATGAGTTACTATTCACGAAGTTACTATTCATGAGTTCTTATTCACGAGCTTACTATTCACGAGTACTATTCATGAAGCGTGAAGATGTTTTTGTGGAATTTCTATCTTTTGGTGTCGGAGTTACTTATTCACGTATCTGAACTATTCACGTATCTGCACTATTCACGATATCTGATCTTATTCATTTTAAAAAATAAAATTTCTTCTTTTAAGTCAAAACATCTATTCGGATACTAGCTTTGATTGTATCCATGTTTTGATCATTCTTGAATTTTACTTCAATATGATTTATTTATGAAGTATTTTTGAACTCGGATTATTTAAAGTACGAATCCATAATACTTGTTCTTTTGTTTCACTGGATTCGTTTATTTAAAAATATTTTTCATCATCCTTAGTCTTAAATGATGATATTATTGAATATCTTTGGCCTGTAGTGCAAAGATGAATGATTTCTAAAGAATATCTTTGGCCTGTAGTGCAAGATGACCAGTGTTGAGATGAACATGACCGATTGATGAATATCTTTGGCACATGTAGTGCAAAGATGAGCAGTGTTTAAATGAACATGACCAATGATGAATATCTTTGGCACAGTAGTGCAAAGATGAATATTTGATTCGGATGTATATTGATTGATGTTACGAGGATAAAATATTGACGATGAACTTTTAAATTCATATATAGAAGATAGTAGTTTGCATTATCTACTTAACTCTTCTAATGAATTATTGTTTCATTACGAATGTTGATTTAAAACCGGTTGTCTATTGTATTCTATCGATTTTTCCTTGTTGAAGACTAACGATAATTTGTTGTATATTATCTTAGTCATAATATTCTTCTTCGGGCTAGTTGAGCTCACCCTTTTCCTTGTTGTTCCATTTTTCTTCTCGGGGAGGCGAGAATGTAGCGAGTACTTAGTCGGGGTATGGAATGAAGATTCTAGAGAGAGTTGTTTAGTAGTCCTCACCATTTTTGTAAAATAATGAATCAATAATGTGATGAGGATTTATTTGAGTATAGATATTGTCTAGAAGATAATATTTGTATTCAAACTCACAGTTTTACTGTTGTAATAATAAAGTTGTAGTTGTTTCTGTACCATGTATTTGGCGACTCAGAATGGGTGTTGTGTATACCTATTTTGGGGGCGTCACAGTTGGTATCAGAGCTTAGGGATATGATCTCTGGCGGAGATCGGGGAATAGAACTAGGAGGGAGAGAGCGAGTAAATCCTTCGCTAGTGTGTCCTACCTAAGCTTATTTGTTAGTTAGTCAAGATATAGGGATATTATGTGATATATTGATTTCCTTAATTAACCTTGTTTTATGACGATATTTGAGAATGTCGATTGAGAATATTAATGATGGAGTAAATGAGACCGTGGAGATGCTGTCTTTACCAACGAGGAGAACGTCAGCAGTGGCAATGTTCCTCCCGTGAAACAACACCAAATTGAGCGATGATGAACGAGGGATGTTTAGAAGCTTTTTCTTTGTAAGACCAGAAATTTTTTAAATAAAAGGACTTTCCTTTATTTATTATTTTGAAATAGTAAGGGTGGATTTGATTAATGTGGATAGTTAAGGGTTAAATCGCAAATATTTCAAAATAAGCAAGTGGTTATAAAATATTTATTGTTGTCGGGGAATATTCGTTTGGTCGTGGAATATTAAATCTGCTTGTCGAGAATATTAAATGCAACGGCAAGCGACCATGTGTGGCCCCATAACGAAAAGCGATTGGATGAGGAAAACAACAAAGTTTGGGTGGTTATAAATAGCAGGCGTAGTTATTCAAGATTAAGGCATTGGAATACCGGTGGTTAAAATCTGATGTCTGGCGTGGTTGCTTGAAGATGGCGCCGGTATTACGCAGATATTGTTGAATTATTGATTAAATGCGTAAGATGGCCTTTTTCGATAATTTTCCACGATGAATTCTTGCTCAATATTTTATTTTATTGATTCAATAATTCTTTGCGTTGATATTTATATTATTGATGTTTCAATAATTGTCACCGCATGCGATTTCCCATTATCGGATCAATAATTCATATTATTTGAATAATATTATTAGATAACATTATTGGCAATGTCTAGAAAGTTACATCCAAGGAGAGGTTTGGTCACCTAATTAATTGCGCCCGATGAGGAGAGATCCTTATTGGAAAGCCCCTCTTCCTGGGAGCGACTGGTTGTCGTAAATGTGATTACGTAATATTATTTGTGAATAATTAATTATTGATTCATATGATAAGAAATATTTATTTTATATGAATATAAATGATGGATTTATTTATGTGGTTATTAATGAAGGAATTAATGTTGAGGTGTTTTATCAGTATTTTATCGGATTGGAGGTATTAAAAATTAAATCAGGGGTTTTGAGATATATTGCGGGGTTATAATTTTTAATCCCAATGGTTGGATTGTGGTAATTTTTTGGTATGTTATACATACATAAGTTGAGTATATGTCCACAAATTTTGAGCCGATAAAAATGCACGAATGATTTGTTGTGAATTTTAAGAGGTGTCGGATTCGGAAATTAGGTTTATAATTGATTTTGGTGGAAAATTCTAGAATTGAGTGGGCCCCACTTGTGGTTGGTGAAAAAAAATGTGCTGAATTTTATTTCAAATGTGGTGGGTGGCAATAGTAGCGAGTAAAAAGCCATCGGTGGCAGTCAAAATCTGCTTGGTGAGGCTAACATTTTCTATAAATAGAGGGCTAAGTTAGAATTGAAAATCACACGAAACAAAGTTTTCTCTTTCTCTCTCTATATTATTGGCGTATTTTGTGAGTATTTAGATACTTTGAGAGTTCTTTGTTCAATCTGAGTTTCATTCGAAGATCACTTGAGACCTTTCCTTACAAATCTTGATTCTTTGAGGTAAGGGATGTTATTTTCTTCTCAAATGATATTAATTCTTGATATCATTATCTTTGAAATATTGGTTGGTACTTTTTATCAAATTTGGAACTTTTTCATGTATGGGTTACTATTCATGAGTTCTTATTCACGAGTTCTTATTCATGAGTTACTTATTCACGAGTTTCTATTCACGAGTACTATTAATGAAGCGTGAAGATGTTTTTGTGGAATATCTATCTTTTGGTGTCGAGTTACTATTCACGTATCTGACCTTTATTCACGTATCTGACACTTTATTCACGAATCGGCACTATTCATAGAAAAATGAAAATTTTTCTTTTAAATCCAAAATATCTATTTTGGATACTAGCTTTGATTGTATCCATGTTTTGATCATTCTTGAATTTTACACCACTATGATTATTTTTGAGGTATTGTTGGACATGGATAAAACAAAGTCTGAATCCTTAATCCTTAATCCTTGTCATTTTGTTTCCTTTGGATTCGTTTCTTTAAAAATATTTTTCATCATCCTCGGTCTTAAATGATGATATTATTGAATATCTTTGGCACGTAGTGCAAAGATGAATGATTTCTGAAGAATATCTTTGGCACGTAGTCTGCAAAGATGAATGATTTCAAGAATATCTTTGGCTTTAGAGTCTGAAGATGAGCGGTGTTTAAATGAACATGACCGTGATGAATATCTTTGGCTGTAGTGCAAAAGATGAGCAGTGTTGAGATGAACATGACCGATTGATGAATATCTTTGGCTGTGAGGCAAAGATGAATATTTGATTTGAGATGAATATTGATTGATGTTACGAGGGATAAAATATTGATGATGGATTTGTTAAATTCATAGATTATAGTAGATTTCATTCTCTACGTAACTCTTACATGAATTATTATTTCAATTAGAATATTGATCTGAAACTTGTTGTCTATTGTATTACATCGATTTTTCCTGTTGGAGACTAACGATAATTTGTTGTATATTATCTTAGTCATAACATTCTTCTTTGGGCTAGTTGAGCTCACCCTTTTCCTTGTTGTTCCATTTTTCTTCTCGGGGAGGCGAGAATGTAGCGAGTCTTAGTCGGGGTATGGAATGAAGGTTCTAGAGAGAGTTGTTTAGTAGTCCTCACCATTATTGTAAAATAATGTATCGATAAATGTGATGAGGATTTATTTGAGTATAAATATTATCTAGAAGATAATATTTGTATTTAAACTCACCGATTTATTGTTGTGATAATAAAGTTGTAGTTGTTTACGTACCATGTATTTGGCGACTCAGAATGGGTTGGATGGAATGGACCTATTTTGGGGGCGTCGCGGTTGGTATCGAGCTTAGGGATATGATCTCTGGCGGAGATCGGGAATAGAACTAGGAGGAGAGAGGCAGTAAATCCTTTGCTAGTGTGTCCTACTAAGCTTATTTGTTAGTTGAGTCGAGTATATAGGGATATTATGTGATTGATTTCCTTAATTAACCCTTGTTTTATGGCGATGATTTGAGAATGTCGTTGAGAATATTAATAGTGGTGTAAATGAGGCCGTGGAGATGCACATGCTTAACAACGAGGAGAGCGTACAACAGTGGCAATGTACCTCCATGAATAACACCACCGAAGCGAGATGATGAGCGAGGGGATGTTTAAAAAGCTTTTTGCGATTCATGCAAAATCGAGACGAGGAGACTTCGTGTTCAAAATCTGAGGAGGAGATGATAGCGATTCACGGGTGGTCACGGCGAAGCGATTCGAAGTTGGGACCACGAGAATTCAGGGAAAGCGGATCCGATCATGGCGGAAACATGGGTCAAGCAAATTACCAAGATATTCGATGTCTTGGGATGCGAAGAAACGAAAGTTCCATTCGCTACTTTTATGTTAAAATGGCGAAGCGATTCTTGGTGGGAATCATGAAGGCGTACCCCATTCAATACACTCGGCGTATGTCGTGGGAGAGCGTTTGAAGCAGATTCAATGACAAGTACTTCCACGAAAGTATTAAATCGTATGAAGGAAGTGGAGTTTATTAGATTGGGCGAGAATAACATGGCGGTGTCCCGATGCGAGGCGAAGTTTGCGGAGTTATCGAGTTTTGCACCTCATTTGGTGGAGAATGAGGAACGTATGGCGGATGTTTACGAGAGGTTTGAAACCCGGCATACGTCGATATCTCATTTCTCATAAATTTTCTCTCTGACCGGATGTTGTCAGCGAGGGCTCGATTTGTTAGAAGCGAGATAACGAAATGTACGTTCAACCGAGGACCCATAACGAGGATCATACCAAGATAGCGATCATCGAATAACGATAACGGTGGAGAAAGAAGAATACGGACAAAGGAGGTAACCACTCTGGTGGTAATCGTGGCTATGAAAATAGAAGCGAGTCGGGAGGAGATTTTAAAGGAGAGATTCAACAACGACCATGTGAAGGCGTCGGTAAGAGATGTATCCGGTTCCAAGGGAGGAGAAAGACCATCGGTCATATGTTATAAATGCGGGAAAGAGGGACATATCAGTCCAAACTGTCCACAAAAGTTTAAGGTATGCTATAATTGTGGAAAAGAAGGACATATCGCTCGAGATTGTACGATATCGAAACCCAGTCCAGCGGGAATGGTAACTCAAAAGGATGTCCAAGAAAAGTCAAAGTCAACGATTCTGGGAAGAAGCGTTTGTCGTGGCCGGTTAAAATCTGAGGAACCCGAGCGAAGTTAGCACGGTTAGTTAATTATAAATTCTTGCAAAGTTTATACCTTACTGAATCTGGGTTCTACCCATTCTTTTATCTCTCTTGCTTTGCGCTCAGCGTTTGAACTTGACTACGGAGAAATTAGACTTTGACTTATTTATGGAGACTCAGATTAGGAGAAACTTTCATTACATCCGTTGTTTAAAAATCTTGTTTGATTCAAGTTGGCACCATTACCTTACACATTGACCTTATCTCTTTAAAGATACTTGCTTTTGAGGATTGATTGGTTAACTACTCATCATACCAAAATTGATTGCTTTTGTAAGGTTGTTAGTTTTCATATTCCTAAGCAACTTTTGTTATTCGAACTCAAGCGATCAAACCATTGTAGTCAAACATTTTCATATCAAGCCATGAAGTCATTCGTTTATTACGGATGTCGAGTTTTCTTAGTCCATGTTATGGATTTGAATAAAGACACGTCGATTTGAATAATATTCTTGTTGTTATTGATTTTTCTGGCGTATTTCTGAAGAATTTATTGGCTTACTTACCCAAAGTGATATTAAATTTTGTATCGACTTTGAACCGGTCTAAACTCATTTCTAAAATCTTATATCGAATGGCTCTATTGAACTTGAGGAGTTAAAAATTCAACTATAAATTTGGTACACGAGCCTTTATCTTATGACTTCCTTTGTGGAATTCACCTAAGCGGACTCTCTGTAGGGGGCGTCGTATTAGATGCGATAGTAAAGCGATAGGTGTCAATGTGACGTCTTATCCAAGATTGGGATATGAGTCACGATTGAGAGCAACCTAAGTCGATGTCCAAATCGTAGCTTTACAGGCTTAGTTGGTTATTATCGGAGATTCGTTGAAGGATATTCTCGAATCGCTATTCCATTATCGCAAATGACTCGTAGAGATACAAAATTCAAATGGAGCGAGGAATGTGGGAAGAGCTTGAAGAACTCGAGAGGAGACTCATTTCGATGACATGTTACGACCATGCCATCCTGGAAAAGCGAGCGTGGTAGGCGGCGTGTTGAGTAGAAGATCGTATCTGAGTCTGAGTACAATATTGTCAAAGACTCATTTAGTATAATATACAAATAATAGAGATGTAGATGAAAACTCTAGGTACCCACGTGATGATATCTGATGCGTGATGATATCTGAGTATAATCGACTTTAATCGATAAAGTTAAAGGCATTCGAAGCTACACTCTGGCGGGTGATGATGAATTTGAAGAAGGAGGTCTGAAGAAGTTGTTATTTTAAAAGCGAGAATCGGTGAGGTGAGAAAGCTCGAACCTTGATTTATTAATCCATTTGAAATTCTCGATCGAATAGGAATCGTGGCCTATAGACTCGTTTTACCACCAAGTATGGCGTGTTCATAACGTTTTCAACGTGTCGATGTTACGTAAATATGTGGACGACCCAAAACATGTCATTGAGATAGAACCGGACGAGATAGCCAGAAGACTTAACGTCTGAGGAGGTACTGTCAAGATTTTGTAGAGGAAAGAACATGACCTATGTCTGGGGAGTTTATACCATAAGTTAAAGTTTTGTGGAGAAACCATCTTTATTGAGGAAATGACACAGGGAGTTGGAAAGCGAAAATGAAAGCGAGGTATTTTCATCTTTTGAAACACCAGAATGCGTCGTCCGATTTAGAGGACGAAATTTCATAAGGAGGGAGGTTGTAAGACCAAAATTTTTTTAAATAAAAGGACTTTCCTTTATTTATTATTTTGAAATAGTAAGGGTTGGATTTGATTAATGTGGATAGTTAAGGGTTAAATCATAAATATTTCAAAATAAGCAAGTGGTTATAAAATATTTATTGTTGTTAGGGGAATATTCGTTTGGTGGTGGAATATTAAATGCTTTGGTCGGGGAATATTAAATATTAAATGCAGTAGCGACCATGTGTGGGCCCCATAAAAAAGCGATTGGATGAGGAAAGCGACAAAGTTTGGGTGGTTATAAATAACGTGCGTAGTTATTCTGCTGATTAAGGCTGTTGGAATACCCGGTGGTTAAAATCTGATGTCTGGCGTGGTTGCAGCGATGGCACTTACGGTATTACAGATGATTGTTGAATTATTGATTAAATACGTAAAGATGGCCTTTACTCAATAATTTTCCACGGTGATTTCTTTATTCAATATTTTATTTTATTGATTCAATAATTCTTTGCGTTGATATTTTATATTATTGATGTTTCAATAATTGTCATTTGCATGATATTTCCCATTATCGGATCAATAATTCATATTATTTGAATAATATTATTAGATAACATTATTGGCAATGTCTAGAAAGTTACATCTAAGGAGAGGTTTGGTCACCTAATTGCGCGGCCGATGAGGAGAGATCCTTATTGGAAAGCCCCTTTTCTGAGGAGCGACTGGTTGTCGTAAATGTGATTACGTAATATTATTTGTGAATAATTAATTATTGATTCATATGATAAGAAATATTTATTTTATATGAATATAAATGATGGATTTATTTATGTGGTTATTAATGAAGGAATTAATGTTGAGGTGTTTTATCGATATTTTATCGGATTGGAGGTATTAAAAATTAAATCGGGGTTTTTGAGATATATTGCGGGGTTATAATTTTTAATCCGACCGTTGGATTGTGGTAATTTTTGGGTATGTTATACATACATAAGTTGAGTATATGTCCACAAATTTTGAGCCGTTAAAAATGCACGAATGATTTGTTGTGAATTTTAAGAGGTGTCGGATTCGGAAATTAGGTTTATAATTGATTTTGGTGGAAAATTCTAGAATTGAGTGGGCCCCACTTGTGGTTGGTGAAAAAATGTGCTGAATTTTATTTCAAATGTGGTGGGTGGCAATAGTAGCGAGTAAAGCCATCGGTGTGCAGTCAAGTCTGCTTGGCGGGCTAACATTTTCTATAAATAGAGGGCTAAGTTAGAATTGAAAATCACACGAAACAAAGTTTTCTCTCTTTCTCTCTATATTATTGGCGTATTTTGTGAGTATTTAGATACTTTGAGAGTTCTTTGTTGATCTGAAGTTTCATTCGGCATCACTTGAGCCTTTCCTTACGAAATCTTGATTCTTTGAGGTAAGGGATGTTATTTTCTTCTCGAAATGATATTAATTCTTGATATCATTATCTTTGAAATATTGGTTGGTACTTTTTATCAAATTTGGAACTTTTTCATGTCGGGTTTCTTATTCATGAGTTCTTATTCACGAGTTACTTATTCATGAGTTCTTATTCACGATTCTTATTCACGAGTACTATTAAATGAAGCGTGAAGATGTTTTTTGTGGAATTTCTATCTTTTGGTGTCGAGTTTATTCACGTATCGGCCTTATTCACGTATCTGACCTTTATTCACGAATCTGGCCTTTATTCATAGAAAATGAAAATTTTTCTTTTAGTCCAAAATATCTATTTTGGATACTAGCTTTGATTGTATCCATGTTTTTGATCATTCTTGAATTTTACACCACTATGATTATTTTTGAGGTATTGTTGGACATGGATAAAACAAAGTCTGAATCCTTAATCCTTAATCCTTGTCATTTTGTTTCCTTTGGATTCGTTTCTTTAAAAATATTTTTCATCATCCTCGGTCTTAAATGATGATATTATTGAATATCTTTGGCACATAGTCTGAAGATGAATGATTTCGAAGAATATCTTTGGCACTTTAGTGCAGAGATGAATGATTTCTGAAGAATATCTTTGGCTTAGTAGTGCAAAGATGAGCAGTGTTTAAATGAACATGGCCAATGATGAATATCTTTGGCTGTTTAGTGCAAAGATGAGCAGTGTTGAGATGAATGATGATGGCCAGATTGATGAATATCTTTGGCACATGTAGTGCAAAGATGAATATTTGATTTGAGATGAATATTGATTGATGTTACGAGGATAAAATATTGATGATGGATTATTAAATTCATAGATTATAGTAGATTTCATTCTCTACGTAACTCTTATGAATTATTATTTCCATTGCGAATATTGATCTGAAACTTGTTGTCTATTGTATTACATCGATTTTTCCTGTTGGAGACTAACGATAATTTGTTGTATATTATCTTAGTCGTAACATTCTTCTTTGGGCTAGTTGAGCTCACCCTTTTCCTTGTTGTTCCATTTTTCTTCTCGGGGAGGCGAGAATGTAGCGAGTCTTAGTCGGGAATATGGAATGAAGGTTCTAGAGAGAGTTGTTTAGTAGTCCTCACCATTATTGTAAAATAATGTATCAATAAATGTGATGAGGATTTATTTGAGTATAAATATTATCTAGAAGATAATATTTGTATTTAAACTCACAGTTTTATTGTTGTGATAATAAAGTTGTAGTTGTTTACGTACCGTGTATTTGGCGACTCGAGAATGGGTTGGATGGAATGGACCTATTTTGGGGGCGTCACGGTTAATATCGAGCTTAGGGATATGATCTCTGGCGGAGATCGGGGAATAGAACTAGGAGGGAGGCAGTAAATCCTTTGCTAGTGTGTCCTACTAGCTTATTTGTTAGTTGGTCGATATATAGGGATATTATGTGATTGATTTCCTTAATTAACCCTTGTTTTATGATAATGATTTGAGAATGTCGATGAGAATATTAATAGTGGTGTAAATGAGGCCAGTGGAGATGCATGCTTAACAACGAGGAGAACGCGTGCAGCAGTGGCAATGTACCTCACATGAATAACACCAGAAAGCGGATGATGAGCGAGGGGATGTTTAAAAGCTTTTTGCGGTTCATGCAAAATCAGACGAGGAGACTCGTGTTCAAAATCTGAGGAGGAGATGATAGCAATTCACGGGTGGTCACGGCCAAGCGAGTTCAAAGTTGGGACCACGAGTGCAGGGAAAGCGAGATCCGATCATGGCGGAAACATGGGTCAAGCAAATTACCAAGATATTCGATGTCTTGGGATGCACGAAGAACAGAAAGTTCCATTCGCTACTTTTATGTTAAAATGGCGAGGCGATTCTTGGTGGGAATCGTGAGGCGTACCCATTCATTTACACTTTTCGGCATGTCGTGGGAGGCGTTTGAAAGCAGTTCAATGACAAGTACTTCCACGAAAGTATTAAATCGTATGAAGGAAGTGGAGTTTATTAGATTGGAAGCGAGAATAACATGGCGGTGTCCCAAAGATCTGAGGCGAAGTTTGCGGAGTTATCGAGTTTCAGACCTCATTTGGTGGAGAATGAGGAGCGTGTATGTGCGGATGTTTACGAGAGGTTTGAAACCCGGCATACGTCGATATCTCATTTCTCATAAATTTTCTCTCTATTCGGATGTTGTCAGCAGGGCTCGATTGTTAGAAGCGAGATAACGAAATCGTTCAACCGAGGGACCATAACGAGGATCATACCAAAGATAGCGATCATCGAAATAACGATAACGGTGGAGAAAGAAGAATACGAATGACAAAGGAGGTAACCACTCTGGTGGTAATCGTGGCTATGAAAATAGAAAGCGAGTCGGGAGGAGATTTTAAAAGAGGAGATTCAACAACGACCATGTGAAGACGTCGGCAGCCGATGTGGCCCAGGTTCCAAGGGAGGAGAAAGACCATCGGTCGTATATTATAAATCTTGGGAAAGAGGGACATATCATCAAAACTGTCCACAAAAGTTTAAGGTATGCTATAATTGTGGAAAAGAAGGACATATCGCTTCGAGATTTATGCGATATCGAAACCCAGTCCGGTGAATGGTAACTCAAAAGGATGTCCAAGAAAAGTCAAAGTCAACGATTCTCGGAAGGCGTTTGTCGTGGCCCGGTCAAAATCGAGGAACCCGAACGAAGTTAGCAGGTTAGTTAATTATAAATTCTTGCAAAGTTTATACCTTACTGAATCTGGGTTCTACCCATTCTTTTATCTCTCTTGTTTTACGCTCAGCGTTTGAACTTGACTACGGAGAAATTAGACTTTGACCTATTTATGGAGACTCAGTTAGGAGAAACTTTCATTACATCAGTTGTTTAAAAAATCTTGTTTGATTCAAGTTGGCACCATTACCTTACACAGTTGACCTTATCTCTTTAAAGATACTTGCTTTTGAGGATTGATTGGTTAACTACTCATCATGTACCAAAATTGATTGCTTTTGTAAGGTTGTTAGTTTTCATATTCCTAAGCAACTTTTATTGAACTCAAGCGATCGAACCATTGTAGTCAAACATTTTCATATCAAGCCATGAAGTCATTCGTTTATTACGGATGTCGAGTTTTCTTAGTCCATGTTATGGATTTGAATAAAGACACGTCGATTTGAATAATATTCTGTTGTTATTGATTTTTCTGGCGTATTTCACGAAGAATTTATTGGCTTACTCCCAAAGTGATATATTAAATTTTGTATCGACTTTGAACCCTATCTGACAAACTCATTTCTAAAATCTTATATCGAATGGCTCTATTGAACTTGAGGAGTTAAAAATTCAACTATAAATTTGGTACTGAGCCTTTATCTTATGACTTCCTTTGTGGAATTCACCTAAGCGAGACTCTCTCATGTAGGGGACGTCATATTAGATGCGATAGTAAAGCGATAGGTGTCAATGTGACGTCTTATCCAAGATTGGGATATGAGTCGCGGTTGAGAGCAACCTAAGTCGATGTCGAAATCGTAGCTTTACAGAAGCTTAGTTGGTTATTATCGGAGATTAGTTGAAGGATATTCTCGAATCGCTATTCCATTATCGCAAATTGACTCGTAGAGATACAAAATTCAAATGGAGCGAGGAATGTGGGAAGAGCTTGAAGAACTCGAGAGGAGACTCATTTCAAGACATGTATTACGACCATGCCATCCTGGAAAAGCGAGCGTGGTAGGCGGCGTGTTGAGTAGAAGATCGTATCTGATCTGAGTACATATTATCAAAGACTCATTTAAGTATAATATACAAATAATAGAGATGTAGATGAAAACTCTAGGTACCCACGTGATGATATCTGATGCGTGATGATATCTGAGTATAATCGACTTTAATCGATAAAGTTAAAGTCGTTCAGCTTCTACACGGTGATGAATTTGAAGAAGGAGGTCAAGAAGTTGTTATTTTAAAAGCGAGAATTGGTGAGGTGAGGAAAGCTCGAACCTTGATTTATTAATCCATTTGAAATTCTCGATCGAATAGGAACTGTGGCTATAGACTCGTTTTTACCACCAAGTATGGCGCGTGTTCATAACGTTTTCACGTGTCGATGTTACGTAAATAGGTGGACGACCCAAAACATGTCATTGAGATAGAACCCAGGACGAGATAGCCAAGACTTAACGATGCGGAGGTACTGTCGAGATTTTGTAGAGGAAAGAACATGACCTATGTCTGAGGTTATACCGTAAGTTAAAAGTTTGTGGAGAAACCATGCTATTGAGGAAATGACACGGGAGTTGGAAAGCGAAAATGAAAGCGAGGTATTCTCATCTTTTGAAACACCGTGCGTCACGTCGATTTCGAGGCCGAAATTTCATAAGGAGGGAGGTTGTAAGACCCCAGAAATTTTTTAAATAAAAAGGACTTTCCTTTATTTATTATTTTGAAATAGTAAGGGTGGATTTGATTAATGTGGATAGTTAAGGGTTAAATCACGCAAATATTTCAAAATAAGCAAGTGGTTATAAAATATTTATTGTTGTCGGGAATATTCGTTTGGTGGTGGAATATTAAATCTTTAGTCGGGAATATTAAATATAACCAATGCAGCGACCATGTGGGCCCCATGTGAGCGATTGGATGAGGAAAGCGACAAAGTTTGGGTGGTTATAAATAACGGCGTGGTTATTCTGAGATTAAGGCTATTGGAATACCCGTTGGTTAAAATCTGATGTCTGGCGTGGTTGCGACAAGAAGACACGGTATTACATAAGATATTGTTGAATTATTGATTAAATACGTAAGATGGCACTTTACTTTCGATAATTTTCCACGATGAATTCTTGTTCAATATTTTATTTTATTGATTGATAATTGATGCGTTGATATTTATATTATTGATGTTTCAATAATTGTCATTTGCACGATATTTCCCATTATCGGATCAATAATTCATATTATTTGAATAATATTATTAGATAACATTATTGGCAATGTCTAGAAAGTTACATCTAAGGAGAGGTTTGGTCACCTAATTGCGGCGCCAAGATGAGAGATCCTTATTGGAAAGCCCCTCTTTCTGAGAAGCGACTGGTTGTCGTAAATGTGATTACGTAATATTATTTGTGAATAATTAATTATTGATTCATATGATAAGGAAATATTTATTTTATATGAATATAAACGATGGATTTATTTATGTGGTTATTAATGAAGGAATTAATGTTGAGGTGTTTTATCGATATTTTATCGGATTGGAGGTATTAAAAATTAAATCGGGGGTTTTGAGATATATTATGGGGTTATAATTTTTAATCCGATAGTTGGATTGTAGTAATTTTTGGGTATGTTATACATACATAAGTTGAGTATATGTCCACAAATTTTGAGCCGATTAAAAATGCATGCGAATGATTTGTTGTGAATTTTAAGAGGTGTGATTTCGGAAATTAGGTTTATAATTGATTTTGGTGGAAAATTCTAGAATTGAGTGGGCCCCACTTGTGGTTGGTGAAAAAATGTGCTGAATTTTATTTCAAATGTGGTGGGTGGCAATAGTAGCGAGTAAAAGCCATGTGGTGTCGAGTCAAGTCTGCTTGGTGGCTAACATTTTCCTATAAATAGAGGGGCTAAGTTAGAATTGAAAATCACACGAGAAACAAAGTTTTCTCTCTTTCTCTCTATATTATTGAGCGTATTTTGTGAGTATTTAGATACTTTGAGTTTCTTTGTTGATCTGAGTTTCATTCGACATCACTTCCGACCTTTCCTTAGAAATCTTGATTCTTTGAGGTAAGGGATGTTATTTTCTTCTCGAATGATATTAATTCTTGATATCATTATCTTTGAAATATTGATTGGTACTTTTATCAAATTTGGAACTTTTTCATGTCGGGGTTCTTATTCATGAGTTCTTATTCACGAGTTCTTATTCATGAGTTCTTATTCACGATTCTTATTCACGAGTACTATTAATGAAGCGTGAAGATGTTTTTTTTGTGGAATTTCTATCTTTTGGTGTAGAGTTACTATTCACGTATCGGCCTTATTCACGTATATCTGACACTTTATTCACGAATCACGGCCTATTCATAGAAAAATGAAAATTTTTCTTTTAAGTCCAAAATATCTATTTTGGATACTAGCTTTGATTGTATCCATGTTTTGATCATTCTTGAATTTTACACCACTATGATTATTTTTTGAGGTATTGTTGGACATGGATAAAACAAAGTACGAATCCTTAATCCTTAATCCTTGTCATTTTGTTTCAACTGGATTCGTTTCTTTAAAAATATTTTTCATCATCCTCGGTCTTAAATGATGATATTATTGAATATCTTTGGCTTTGTAGTGCAGATGAATGATTTCTGAAGAATATCTTTGGCACTAGTAGTCAAAGATGAATGATTTCTGAAGAATATCTTTGGCTTTAGTAGTGCAAAGATGAAGCGGTGTTTAAATGAACATGGTAGGTGATGAATATCTTTGGCCATGTAGTGCAAAGATGAGCAGTGTTGAGATGAACATGACCGATTGATGAATATCTTTGGCACATAGTGCAAAAGATGAATATTTGATTTGAGATGAATATTGATTGATGTTACGAGGGATAAAATATTGATGATGGTTTGTTAAATTCATAGATTATAGTAGATTTCATTCTCTACGTAACTCTTACATGAATTATTATTTCATTGCGAATATTGATCTGAAACTTGTTGTCTATTGTATTCTATCGATTTTTCCTGTTGGAGACTAACGATAATTTGTTGTATATTATCTTAGTCATAACATTCTTTCTTGGGCTAGTTGAGCTCACCCTTTTCCTTGTTGTTCCATTTTTCTTCTCGGGAGGCGAGAATGTAGCGAAGTCTTAGTCGGGGTATGGAATGAAGGTTCTAGAGAGAGTTGTTTAGTAGTCCTCACCATTATTGTAAAATAATGTATCAATAAATGTGATGAGGATTTATTTGAGTATAAATATTGTCTAGAAGATAATATTTGTATTTAAACTCACGATTTTATTGTTGTGATAATAAAGTTGTAGTTGTTTACGTACCATGTATTTGGCGACTCGAGAATGGGTTGGATGGAATGGACCTATTTTGGGGCGTCACATTTAGCGATTCATCTCTGGCGGAATCGGGAATAGGAGGAGTACTTCGTGTTCAAAATACAGTTAGGGAGAAATGATAGCAATTCACGAGTGGTCACAATATTTGAGAAGCGGTTCAAAGAGTTGGGACCACCACAGTGCAGGGAAGCCGGATCCGATTAAAGTGAGAGCGTGGGTCAAACAAATTACCAAGATATTCGATGTCTTGGGATGCGGAGAACGAAAGTTCCATTCGCCACCTTTATGTTTGGGACCACGAAGTGGCGGATCCGATTAAAGGCGGAGGATTCAAACAAATTGGTGGGAATCGTGAAGCGTACTTCCCACCTTTATGTTAAATGGCGAAGCACTTTCGTAGGCGTACCCGTCGGTGGGTAGACGCGTTTGAAATAGTTTAATGACAAGTACTTCCACGAAAGTATTAAATCGTATGAAGGAAGTGGAGTTTATTAGACTAGAAGCGAATAACATGGCGGTGTCCCGGTCGAAAGGCGAAGTTCGCGGAGTTATCGAGTTTGCACCTCATTTGGTGGAGAATGAGGAACGTGACGCGGATGTTTACGAGAGGTTTGAAACCCGACGCGTACGTCGATATCTCATTTCTCATAAATTTTCTCTGATTCGGATGTTGTCAGCGAGGCTCGGTTGTTAGAAGCGAGATAACGAAAACGCGTCAACCGAGGGACCATAACCGGATCATCTCAAGAAGATAGCGATCATCGAATAACGATAACCAAAGGAGAAAGAAGAATCTGAGACAAAGCGGTAACCACTACGAGTGGTAATCGTGGCCATGAAAATAGAAGAAGCGAGTCGGGAGGAGATTTTAAAAAGAGGAGATTCAACAACGACCATGTGAAGGCGTCGGCGCTATAGCAACTAGTTTTAAGGGAGGAGAAGCGACCACCGGGTCGTATGTTACAAATCTGGGAAAGAGGGACATATCATTGAAACGCCCTGACAATAGTTTAAGGTATCTTTATAGTTGTGGAAAGGAAGGATATATCGCTCGAGAGATTATGCAGATAGCGAAACCTAGTTCGGCGGGGACGGTGACTCGAAAAGATCATCTAGAAAAGTCAAAGTCAACGATTTCGGGAAGAGCGTTTGTCGTGGCCGGTCAAAATGTAAGGAACCCGACGAAGTTAGCACGGGTTAGTCGATTATAAATTCTTGCAAGTATATACCTTACTAGATATCGGTTCTACCCATTCTTTTATCTCTCTTACTTGCGCTCAACGTTTAAACTTGACTCGGAGAAATTAGACTTTGACTGTCTGTGGAAACTCAGTTAGGAGAAACTTTCATCACATCCACTGTTTATAAATCTTGCTTGATTCGGGTTGGCACTATCACATTACACATTAACCTTATTTCTATAGAGATATTTGTTTTGATGTGATTTTAAGGTTAACTACTCATCAATGCAAAAATTGATTATTTTAAATAAGGTTGTTAGTTTTCATATTCCTAAGCAACTTTGTTATTCAATTCAAACAATCAAACCATTGTAGTCAAACATTTTCATATCAAGCCATGAAGTCGTTCGTTTATTACGGATGTCAAATTTTCTTAGTCCATGTTATGGATTTGAATAAAGACACGTCGATTTGAATAATATTCTGTTGTTATTGATTTTTCTGGCGTATTTTTCGAAGAATTTCTTGGCTTACTCCTCAAAGCTTTGATATTAAATTTTGTATCGACTTTGAACCCGGTGACAAAACTCATTTCTAAAATCTCATATCGAATGGCTCTATTGAACTTGAGGAGTTAAAATTCAACTATAAATTTGGTACACGAGCCTTTATCTTGTGACTTCCTTTGTGGAATTCACCTAAGCGAACTCTCTGTAGGGGGCGTCATATTAGATGCGATAGTAAAGCGATAGGTGTCATTGTGACGTCTTATCCAAGATTGGGATATGAGTCACATGATTGAGAACAACCTAAGTCGATGTCGAAATACGTAGCTTTACAGAAGCTTAGTTGGTTATTATCGGAGATTCGTTGAAGGATATTCTCGAATCGCTATTCCGTTAACTTAGTTGACTCGAAAAGATATAAAATTACGTATGGAGCGAGGAATGCGAAAGATTTTCCAAGAGCTCAAGAGGCGACTCATTTAAACATATTCTAACCATACCATCTTGGAAAAGCGAACGTGGTAGTGAGCGTTGAGTAGAAGATCATATCTTGGGGAACGAGTGCGATGATGTCAAGTATCGCGTAGAAGAGCCAACTTTAATAGAAAAAGTTAAGGTTGCTCGAGCCAGGCCGGAGGTGATCACGAAGAAGAAAGTCTGAAGAAGGAGCTATTAGGGCGAGAATTGATGAAGAAGGAATACTTGAGTCCACTCTAGACTTTGTGTTCCTAACGACTTCACGATTTGAAGAACAAGATTATGATGGAGGCACACAATACACCATTTGCATCCATCACAGGAGTACCAAAATGTATTATGATCTTGACATACATTTTGGTGGAGCAATATGAGAGAGAGAGATCGTGGTTTATCTCGATGTGTTTAACTTGCCAGCGTGTAAAGGCGGAGCATCTTGTACCTAAGGGTCCGTTGCAACCACTTGAGATTTTGAAATGGAAGTGGGAACACATTACCACGAATTTCATTACTAATCTTCCTGGGGTTTCTCGAGGCATAGATGCGATTTGGGTTATTGTTGATAGATTAACCAAGTCTACTCATTTCTTGCCGTCTGAGAGACTTATTCCTTGAGCGTCTTTCTCGTATATATCGTAAATGAGATTGTGAGATTGCATGGCATGCCGGTATCCATAGTTTTAGATCGTGACCCAAGATTCACTTCATGATTTTGGGTTAGTTTGTGAAAAGCTATGGGCGCGAATTTCTGATTCGGTTTGGCATACCATCCTCGAAGCGGATGGGCAATCGAAAGGACTACTCAAACTCTTGAAGATATATTAAAACTCTGTGTCCTAGATTTCAAAGGAAGTTGGGATAAGTACTTGCCATTGGTGGAATTCTCATACAACAATAGTTATTAAACAAATATAGGCATGGTTCCATTCGAAGCATTATATGGACAAAAATGTCGTTCTCGATATGTTGGGATGAGGTGGGTGAAGCAACATTGTTGGGACCCGAGTTAAATGCGTATGACTAATGATTCGACAATGTTATCTGAAATACAAGCACAAGATCGACAAAGAGTTATGCGGATCTTCATCGAAAGGGCGTGGAATTTAATGTAGGGGATCATGTATTGTTGCGAGTTGCTCCATGGAAGGGAGTTACAAGATTTGGGAAGAGAGAAAGCTCGATCCACGATTTATTGGTCCATTTCAAATTCTTGACCGAGTAGGAAATGTAGCTATAGACTTGCGTTACCTCAAAGTATGTCTACGTGTTCATAATGTGTTTCACATATCATACTTAAATAAATATGTGAAAGACCCGAACCACGTTATTGAGTTAGAACCCAGGACGAGATAGCCAAGACTTAACGTGTGAGGAGGTACTGTCAAGATTTTGGATAGGAAGGAGCATGTCCTACTGCATGAAAGGTTATACCACAAGTTAAAGTTTTGTGGAGGAATCATCTTTATAGAGGAAATGACACAGGGAATTGAAAGCGAAAATGAAAGCGAGGTATCCTCACCTTTTCAAAACACCGAATGTCGTCGTCAATTTCGAGGATGAAATTTCATAAGGAGGGAGGTTGTAAGACCCAAAATTTTTAAATAAAAGGAATTTCCTTTATTTTGAAATAGTAAGGGTTGATTTGATTAATGTGGATAGTTAAGGGTTAAATACGCAAATATTTCAAAATAAGCAAGTGGTTATAAAATATTCATTGTTGTGGGGGAATATTAGTTTGGTAAATGGAATATTAAATGCTTTGTCGGGGAATATTAAATGCAACAGTAGCGACCATGTGTGGGCCCATATGTGAGCGATTGGATGAAAAAAGCGACAAATATAAGTTGTTTTTAAATAACAGGCGTAGTTATTCTTGAGATTATCTTGTTGGAATACCCGGTGGTTAAAACACACTAATCTGGCGTTGTTGAGCGATGGCATGCGGTATTGCACCAATTATTGATTCTTACGTGAAGAAGGCCTTTACTCGATAATGGTTACGATAATTCTTTATTCGATATTTTATTGAGTTAATAATTCTTTGCGTTGATATTTTATATTCTTTGTTGTTTGATAATTGTCATTACACGGTATCTTTCATTATCGAAGCGATAATTCATATTATCTGAATAATATTATTAGATAACATTATTGGCAATGTCTAGAAAGTTACATACAAGAGAGGTTTGGTCTAATCTAATTGCGGCATGATGAAGAAATTCTTATTGGAAGCCCCTCTTTCTGAGGAGCTGCACGGTTGTCGATATTGTGATTACGTAATATTATTTGTGAATAATTAATTATTGATTTATATGATGAGGAAAATATTGATTTTATGTGGATATAGATGGAGAAATTTTTAAAATGACAATTGTTGAAAATTAATATTTTATCTTTTACGATAAAATAATTCATTTAAATATATTATTTTAATAATATATTAACGGTGATATTTTACAATGAATGTGGGATATATGAGTATATGAGGAGGAAGAGTATTTTTGTGGCATTAAATGTTTAACACATGTTTTGTGTGTTGGTGGACACAATTATTGGTAGAAATTTGATTATAGCACATAAAATCGCCCGGTTTGTGGATTTGGTCGATTTTTGTTTGGAATTTGGAAAAACTTTCTTCTGCAAAGTTGTAGAAATTGAATTTCCTATAAAAACTCATGAGATTCGAATTTTCTGATGAAAGGGCTATTTATTATGAATTATTGAAGTTAGGAAGCTCAAAATAATTGATTTTGGGAGTTTAAATTATTTTGTTAAGAAAAACGTTTTTTGTATTTTTTGACATCATTAACATGTGTGGCTGGTGTTTTGACCAAAAAGTGGGCTAAGGAAAATTTGTATAATTATATTAATATTATATTAAATTTTACTAACTTTGGTGTTCTAGCGTTTTCTATAAATAGGGTCTTTAGTTAGAATTGAAAATCACACCGAAGCTGAAGTTTTCTCTCTATTTCTCTCTCGATATTTTGAGCGTATTCTTGTGAGTATTTTGAGTATACTTTGAGTATTTCTAGAGCGGTCTGAAGTTCCCTTGAGACTATACAGTATTACTAAATAAGAAAAGATTGATCTTTCGAGGTAAGGGATATTATTTTTTTTGTAATGATATTATTTCTTCATATCATTATCTTTGAAATGTTGATCTGAAGTTTTATCAAATTTGGAACTTTTTCATGTCGGGTTACTATTCAGTGGGTTCTTATTCATGAGTTCTTATTCACGAGTTCTTATTAAGCGAGTTCTTATTCACGATTCTTATTCACGAGTACTATTAAATGCGCGTGAAGATGTTTTTGTGGAATTTCTATCTTTTGGTGTCGGAGTTACTTATTCACGTATCTGTACTTTATTCACGTATCAAGACTATTCACGTGTCTACGGTACTATTCAATAAAAAATAAAATTTCTTCTTTTTTAGTCCAAAACATCTATTACGGATACTAGCTTTGATTGTATCCATGTTTTGATCATTCTTGAATTTTACTTGATATGATTATTTATGAAGTATTTTTGAACTTGGATTATTTAAAGTACGAATCCATAATACTTAATCTTTGTCATTTTGTTTCCTTTGGATTCGTTTCTTTAAAAATATTTTCATCATCCTCGGTCTTAAATGATGATATTATTGAATATCTTTGGCTGTAGTGCAAAGATGAATGATTTCTAAAGAATATCTTTGGCTGTGTGCAAAAGATGAGCAGTGTTGAGATGAACATGTGGAATTGATGAATATCTTTGGCACATGTGTGCAAAGATGAGCAGTGTTTAAATGAACATGACCCGGTGATGAATATCTTTGGCTTTGTAGTGCAAAGATGAATATTTGATTCGAGATGTATATTGATTGATGTTACGAGGATAAAATATTGATGATGAACTTTTAAATTCATATATAGAAGATAGTAGTTTGCATTATCTACTTAACTCTTCTAATGAATTATTATTTCCATTGCGAATTGTTGATTTAAAACTTGTTGTCTATTGTATTCTATCAGATTTTTCCTGTTGAAGACTAACGATAATTTGTTGTATATTATCTTAGTCATAATATTCTTCTTGGGCTAGTTGAGCTCACCCTTTTCCTTGTTGTTCCATTTTTCTTCTCGGGGAGGCGAGAATGTAGCGAAATCTTAGTCGGGGTATGGAATGAAGATTCTAGAGAGAGTTGTTTAGTAGTCCTCACCATTTTTGTAAAATAATGAATCAATAATGTGATGAGGATTTATTTGAGTATAGATATTGTCTAGAAGATAATATTTGTATTCAAACTCACGATTTCTTGTTGTAATAATAAAGTTGTAGTTGTTTACGTACCATGTATTTGGCGACTCGGAATGGGTGTTGTGTATACCTATTTTGGGGGCGTCACAAGCTTGTATTATGGATATACCTAATTTTGGGGGCGTCACATATTTCCGATGTAAGAACTTCCTGGTGCCCCCCGAGCGTGAAGTTGAATTCTTTATTGATCTTGAACACAGTACAAGCCCATTTCTAAAACCCCATATCGAATGGCTCTATTGAACTTGAGTTAAAGGTCCACTCTGAGGAATTGTTGGACATCGGTTTCATTAAATCTAGTACATCTCCTTGGGGTGCTCTGTTTTATTTGTAAAGAAGAAAGACGGGAGTATGCGACTTTGTATTGACTATCGGGAATTGAACCATGTCACCATCGAGAATAGGTATCCTCTACCTCGTATTGATGACTTGTTTGACCGATTGCAAGGGCACAATTCTTTTCAAAAATCGATCTTAGATTACGGATATCATCAATGAAGATTAGGCGAGGATATTCAAAGATCGCCTTGAACTTCGGTATGGGTATTATGAATTCTTAGTCATGTCTTTCGGATTGACTAATGCTCCTGCGGCTTTCATGGATATGATGAACCAAGTATTCAAGGAATATTTGGATCGATTAATTTGTTGTCTTTATTGATGACATCCTCATATATTCCAAAAGCCGTGAAGATCATGAGCACCATTTGAAAATTTGGTACTCCAAAAGGCTTCGTGAAAACCAACTATATGCCAAATTGAAGAAATCGAGTTACGGCTTGAGGAAGTAGCATTCCTTGGGCGCGTGGTGTCGTCGAAACATGGAGTATCTGTTGATCCGTGAAGATTGAAGCAATCTGAAAGTTAGAAGCAACCGAAAGTCGGTGGTTGAAGTCGTAGCTTTTGGGCTTAATTTGGTTATTATCGGAGATTAAATGTGGAAGGGTTTTCTCGAATCGCTACTCCATTAACTTCATTAACTCGGAAGGATACAAAATTCGTTTGGAGCGAAGAATCGAGAAAAGTTTCCAAGAGCTTAAGAGGAGACTTATTTCGGCTGTTCTAACAATACCATCTGGTTCGGATGGATTTGTTATCTCTGACGATACTTGAGGCAAAAGGGTTAGGATGTGTTCTCATGCAACGTGGGAAAGTCATAGCCTATGCCTCGCGACAACTTAAAAGAGTATGAGAGGAATTATCCTACTCATGATCTAGAGTTAGCGCGTGATCGTTTCATATTAAAAAATATGGAGGCACTATCTATATGGGAGAAAGTGGAGATATATTGGGACCATAAAAGCCTTAAATATTTCTTCACTCAAAAGAACTCAACATGCGGCGGCGACGTTGGCTCGAGCTATTGAAAGACTACGACCACACTATTCAATACCATCTGGTAAAAGCGAGCGTGGTAGGCGGCGCGTTGAGTAGAAGATCATATGCGGGGAGCGAGTGCGATGATGTCAAGTATCTGCGTAGAACCAACTTTAATAGAAAAAGTTAAGGTTGCTCGAGCCATGGGGGCCGGGCCGATCGTATGAAGAAGAAAGTACAAGAAGGAGCTATTCGGAAGCGAGAATTGATGAAGAAGGAATACTTGAGTCCACTCTAGACTTTGTGTTCCTAACGACTCGATTTGAAGTACAAGATTATGATGGAGGCTACAATCGCCATTTGCAATCCATCACGGAAGTACTAAAATGTATCGTGATCTTGACATACATTTTGGTGGAACAATATGAAGAGAGAGATTGCAAAGTTTATCTCGATGTGTTTAACTTGCTTAGCCAGCGTGTAAAGGCGGAGCATCTTGTACCTAAGGGTCCGTTGCAACCACTTGAGATTCCTAATGGAAGTGGGAACACATTACTATGGATTTCGTTCTGGGGTCTTCCTACGGTTTCTCAAGGCATCAATGCTTTATTTGGGTTATTGTTGATAGATTAACCAAGTCTGCTCATTTCTTGCCGTCTGGGAGACTTATTCCTTGAGCGTCTTGCTAGTATATGCGTGAATGAGATTGTGAGGTTGCATGGCATGCTGTATCCATAGTTTGGGATCGTGACCAAGATTCACTTCAAGATTTTGGGTTAGCTTGCAAAAAGCTATGGGCGCGGTTTGCGATTTAGTTGACGCATACCATCCCCAAACAGACGAACAATCGAGAGAGGACTATTCAAACTCTTGAAGATCTATTAAGACTACGTGTCCTAGACTTCAAGGGTAGTTGGGATAAGTATTTACCATTGGTGGAATTCTCCTACAACAAATGATTTATCGAGCAAGTAAAGGTGTGGCTCCATTTGAAGCATTATATGGATGAAAATGTCGTTCTCCAATATGTTGGGATGAGGTGGGTGAAGCAACATTGTTGGGACCCGAGTTAAAACGATATGACTACTGAAAAGATCCAAATGATTCGACAACGTATACAAAGCGGCACAAGATCGACAAAAGAGTTATGCGGATCTTCATCGAAAAGAGGTGGAATTTAATGTAGGGGATCGTGTATTGTTGCGAGTTGCTCCGTGGAAGGGAGTTACAAGATTTGGGAAGAGAGGAAAGCTCGATCCACGATTTATTGGTCCATTTCAAATTCTTGGCCGAGTAGGAAATGTAGCCTATAGACTTGCGTTACCTCCGAGTATGTCTCGTGTTCATAATGTGTTTCACATATCGTACTTAAATAAATATGTGAAAGACCCGAACCACGTTATTGAGTTAGAACCGGACGAGATAGCGAAGACTTAACGTATGAGGAGGTACTGTCGAGATCTTGGATAGGAAGGAGCATGTCCTACGCCTTGAAAGGTCATACCACAAGTTAAAGTTTTGTGGAGGAATCATGCTTTATAGAGGAAATGACACGGAAATTGGAAGCGGAAATGAAAACGAGGTATCCTCACCTTTTGAAACACACAGAGTGTACGTCGTCCCGATTTAGAGGACGAAATTTCATAAGGAGGGAGGTTGTAAGACCGAAATTTTTTAAAAAAAAGGAATTTCCTTTATTTATTATTTTGAAATAGTAAGGGTTGAATTGATTAATGTGGATAGTTAAGGGTTAAATACATGAAATATTTCAAAATAAGCAAGTGGTTATAAAATATTCATTATTATTAGGGAATATTCGTTTGGTCGTGGAATATTAAATCTTTGTCGGGGAATATTAAATGCGAGTAGCGACCATGTGTGGGCCCATGTGAAAGCGATTGGATAAAAAAAACGACAAATATAAGTTGTTTTTAAATAACAGGCGTAGTTATTGTTGCAGATTATCTTTGTTGGAATACCGTTGTTTAAAACACTAATATCTGGCGTTGTTGAAAGCGATTACTGCGGTATTGCACCAATTATTGATTCTTACGTGAAGGCACTTTTCGATAATGGTTCGATAATTCTTGTTTCGAGATATTTATTTTATTGATTCAATAATTCTTTGCGTTGATATTTTATATTCTTTGTTGTTTGATAATTGTCATTACACGGTATTTTTTCATTATCGAAGCAATAATTCATATTATCTGAATAATATTATTAGATAACATTATTGGCAATGTCTAGAAAGTTACATCTAAGGAGAGGTTTGGTCACCTAATTGCGGCAGATGAAGAAATTCTTATTGGAAAGCCCCTCTTTCACAGGAACTGCTGGTTGTCAATATTGTGATTACGTAATATTATTTATGGATAATTAATTATTGATTCATATGATGAGAAAAATATTGATTTTATGTGGATATAGATAGAAAAAATTTTATAGTGACAATTGTTGAAAATTGAAATTTTATCTTTTTACGATAAAATAATTCGTTTAAATATATTATTTTAATAATATATTAGCGGTGATATTTTTACAATGAATGTGGGATATATGAGTATACGAGGAGGAAGAGTATTTTTGTTGCAATAAATGTTTAAAACATGTTAAACATGTGTGGTTGGACCCCATTTATTGGTGAAATTTGATTATAGCTTTGTAAAATCGCTTTCGTTTGTGGATTTGATTCGATTTCTGTTTGGAATTTGGAAAAACTTTCTTCTGCAAAGTTGTAGAGAATTGAATTTCCTATAAAAACTCATGAGATTCGAATTTTCTGATGAAAGAGCTATTTATTATGAATTATTGAAGCTACGAAGTTACGAAATAATTAATTTTTTGAAGTTTTAATTGTTTTATTTAAGAAAAACGTTTTTGCAATCCCACATGTGATACAAATGTGCTGAATTCAGTTGGTCTAAGGTGGGCTTGAATTTGTTTAATTATATTATTATTTTATTAAATTTTACTAACTTTGGTGTTACAAGCGTTTTCCTATAAATAGGGTCTTGGGTTAGAATTGAAAATCACACCGAAATCTGAAGTTTTCTCTCTATATTATCGAAATTATTCTTGTGAGTATTTTGAGTATACTTTGAGTATTGCTAGGCGGTGCAAGTTCCTTGACCTTATACGGTATTCTAGCTAGAAATCTTGATCTTTTCGAGGTAAGGGATATTATTTTTTTTCGTAATGATATTATTTCTTCAATATCATTATCTTTGAAATATTGATCTGAAGTTTTTATCAAATTTGGAACTTTTTCATGTATCGGGTTACTATTAAGGGGTTCTTATTCATGAGTTCTTATTCACGAGTTCTTATTAAGCGAGTTCTTATTCACGAGTTTATATTCACGAGTACTATTAATGAAAGCGTGAAGATGTTTTTGTGAAATTTCTATCTTTTGGTGTGTTACTAGTTACTATTCACGTATCGGCACTATTCACGTATCTGATCTTATTCATAGAAAAATAAAATTTCTTCTTTTAATCCAAAACATATATTGCGGATACTAACTTTTCGATTGTATCCATGTTTTGATCATTCTTGAATTTTACACCACTATGATTATTTTTGAGGTATTTTTGGACATGGATAAAACCAAGTACGAATCCTTAATCCTTAATCCTTGTCATTTTGTTTCAATTTGGATTCGTTTCTTTAAAAAAATATTTTCATCATCCTCGGTCTTAAATGATGATATTATGGAATATCTTTGGCACATAGTGCAAAGATGAATGATTTCTTAAGAATATCTTTGGCTTTGTAGTGCAAAGATGAATGATTCTGAAGAATATCTTTGGCGCGTAGTCTGCAAAGATGAACAAGTGTTTAAATGAACATGACCAATGATGAATATCTTTGGCTTTGTAGTTCAAAATGAATATTTGATTCGGATGTATATTGATTGATGTTACGAGGGATAAAAGATGAGCGATGAACTTTTAAATTCATACATAGAAGATAGTAGTTTGCATTCTCTACTTAACTCTTCTAATGAATTATTATTTCATTGCGAATATTGATTTAAAATTTATTGTCTATTGTATTCTATTATATTTTTTCTGTTGAAGACTAACGATAATTTGTTGTATATTATCTTAGTCATAATATTCTTTATGAGCTAGTTGAGCTCACCCTTTTCCTTTTGTTCCATTTTTCTCGGGAGGCGAGAATATAAGCGAAAAGCAGTCGGGTATGGAATGAAGGTTTTAGAAAGGATTGTTTAGTAGTCCTCACCATTTTGTAAAATAATGTATCGATAAATGTGATGATGATTTATTTGAGTATAGATGTTGTCAGAAGATAATATTTGTATTCAAACTCACGATTTCTTGTTGTAATAATAAAGTTGTAGTTGTTTACGTACCATGTATTGACATTTCGGAATAGGTGATGTATACCTATTTTTTGGGCGTCGTCACACACATAGTCGACATGTTGTCGGTTTGTTTAAATAAAACAAATTTTAATATTAAATAATGCTGAAATAAGAAATTGCGAATTTCTGCATTTTTTTTTTTTTTTTTTAAGCATTTCTCCATTAATAGTCAAATGACTCAAACATTAAATAAACTTAAAAAATATAAAATACTCCCTACCGCTACAAGCTTCTACAATACATTAAAAATAAATAAATAAATAAATAAAAATTACCAACCGGACATGCTCTTACTATTGTCTTGCAAATATTGTTTTGTTATTTTATATCATATATTTGTTATTTTATAATTCTTTATATAAAAATAGCAAATATTTTATAACCTATTTTATATCCTATTATAAAATAACAAATAAATAATATAAAATATTTTTATAAAGACAAATATTTTTATAATAACAAATAAAGAATATAAAATATTTTATAAAAACAAATATTTTATAATAACAAATAATGAATATAAAATATTTTTATAAAAATAGCAAATAAAGAATTATAAAAATATTTGTTATTTTATAATAGGATATAAAATAGGATATAAAAATATTTTTATAATTCTTTATATAACAAATATATAATTTATAAAAAACCAACTGGACAACTATAAACAAATAGGATAATTCTTTATAAAACAAATATTTTTATAAATTAATATATTTGTTATATAAAGAATTATAAAAATATTTTATATCCTATTTTATATCCTATTATAAAATAACAAATATTTTATAATTCTTTATTTGCTATTTTATAAAAATATTTTATATTCTTTATTTGTTATTATAAAAATATTTATTTTTATAAAATATTTGTTTTATAAAATATTTTATATTCTTTATTTGTTATTATAAAAATATTTGTTTTTATAAAAATATTTTATATTATTTATTTGTTATTTTATAATAGGATATAAA
Organism: Panax quinquefolius; assembly: GCA_020205615.1. NCBI lineage: Eukaryota > Viridiplantae > Streptophyta > Magnoliopsida > Apiales > Araliaceae > Panax > Panax quinquefolius. Next base: position 19,377,373 of record CM035173.1, read on the forward strand.
ATAGGTTATAAAATATTTGCTATTTTTATATAAAGAATTATAAAATAACAAATATATGATATAAAATAACAAAACAATATTTGCAAGGCAAGCCGTAAGAGCTTGTCCCGGTTGGTAATTTTTTATTTATTTATTTATTTTTTTTAACAACCGTAAGAGCTTAGAATACCGAGTATTTTATATTTTTTTAAGTTTATTTAAATGAAAAAATTTATCATCATTTAGAAATGCTTAAAAAAAAAAAAAAAGCACAATCAGTTACAAGTCGAACTTAGTAAAGCATTATTTAATATTAAAATTCGCTTTATTTAAACAAACGACAAATATTTGACTATGTAATCCTCTATATTAAAATAAAAGTCGATACAAGTTGTGCTTTATTGGTATATTTATGTTTCAATCTCAAATAATCTATTTAATTTATCAACAAATTCAAAAAAGGTGTTAGATAAGACTATGTAACTGGTTTCAAGGCTGGAAGAAATCCCTAATTTAAACTTATATGAAAATACTTAATTAAGCCTAATATAATAATGCAATGTAAAATGAATGAATCATATGGAGTATAATTAATCTAAATGCATTATTTTATATTTTACATTTTTCTTTTTCTTTTTTTAAGTTTTTGTTATCATCAAAATTATTACTCCTTCCGTCCCAAATTAATTGCTCACTTTTGACTTTTTAAAGTCAAATTGACTATTTTTAGAATTAATAATTAAGCATATATAAATATATTTCTAAAATTATAAAAATTGGGGTTAGTAATAAATTGTATATACTTTTTTTTGGTTATAATTTCTTCACCTATATTTTAGAAAAAAATAGTAAAAAGATTAGTTTTAAAAATGGTCAATTTGACTTTCAAAAGTCAAAACTGAGCAATTAATTTGGAACGGGGGAGTAATAATTAAAATTAATTCCTTCATATATGTATCATAAGTATGCAATTTGCAGGGGGAGACCAATGAGCTCTAGCTCCGTTGGTTGCAGGGGAGTAGATCCTCTAATATGTGCCGGAATTGCTCGTGGAATGTTAATTATTTATTTCTTCCACCGTTGAGCAAAAATAATTTTATTATAAAATTTGTAAATATGAAAAATAATTATTTTTTATATATATACTATTAAAAATAATATGATTGATATCTTAATTCATTTTTCATGCCTACAACCATGTTGAATCCGAAAAATGTAATGTAATGTCTGCAAAAATTAATAAATTCACCCACTTGGTCTTATCTTATGAGGAATAGGTACCTCTACTCGCTAGCCTACCAAAATACTAGTAGATGAGACTAGTCAACTCTTCATGTGAGATTGAAAATTATAAATTACTAGTGTATAGTAGTATGATATATATATATATATATATATATATATATATATATATATATATATATATATATATATATAATAATTAACTCCACAGGATGTCATCTTACAACTAATGTAAAATACTAGTACAACACTACCAGGCAGCTATATTATTATTACAACTTGCAATTATATACTCATTCACTAGTCGACTTGAATAACTTTTGACGTGTGAATTTTGATTATAATTTGAATAAGTTTATAAGGTAAAACAAAAATTAATTAATTTATGGTATGATTTTCATATCCCTAAGCCTTTCAACCCAAAATTTCAGACTATTCAATGTATCAGCATACCCAAAAAAACTCATATTCCCGGCTCTTATTCATGCTAAAAACCTGTTGAATCTTTAAATGCAGCATCAACTGCAGCAAAACAAGTAATCTCCTCCAATTTCGTTTTGTGCAGCCCGAATTCCTCCGCAATTTCCTCCCAAACTTTTCCTTTCTTTCCCATTTCATCCACCCAATCAAACTCCTCTCTATTACCAAATGGCTCCACAAATTCAACCTCAAAAATCTCACACAAAACCCACCACAATGTAAAAACATCACCATTACTACAATTAAATGCCTGGTTTTTAGCCTTATCGGTCACCGCCGCCCATATCTGTTGCTCCGCCAGAACCCGAGAATCCGACATATCGCAGAAATGCTCCCATGTGTTTTTACTCCCCGGATACTTGAATTTTAGGCCTTCGTATTTACATATGGAGGCATATACAGATAATGTGAGGAGAGTATTGTAAATACTCGATGAAGATGCGCCGATTATGATGGATGAACGGTGGATTGAGTGAGATATGGATGATGAGCAGGAAGCGAGTAGGTCTTCCATGGAGTAGTAGAAGTTTCTGTACGGAAGCCTCGGCGAGTCCTCCGTGAAAGGTGGCGCGTGGAGGCGGAGTTGGTGGCTGACGGCGGGGTCGAATATGGGTCCCATGTAATGCCGATGACTTTCCATGGAGCGCCGAGAGCGGTGGGTTTTTTTAAGGCCTGGGCCAAGCTCAGGCCAACCATGCCTGTTACGCCTACAATTAGTGCAACCGAGGTGTGAGGAGGAACCTCTTGCTCCATCTTTTTCTGTGTGTATGTGTATGTGTCATATATATATATATATATATATATATATATATATATATATATATACACACACTAGCTGAATCACAAAAATAAATAATCGCACTTGTAATAAAAGATGATTTAGCGGCCAAACAGAGAAAAATAGCAGTACAAAACCAACGTGGGAAGCCCATCATACTCTTAAAATATACTACCCACTAGTCAATGCAGTGCATTATTAGATGCTGATGTAAGGGTGTTGGGGCAGACATGATCGTGATGATGATGATACTATATGCCGGAGAATCTCAATCGTAAACCATAGTAGACAACTTTTTCAAAATTTTGGAGGCTAATTGTCAACGAGATTGTAATAAAAATTGGATAGGTATACATCCACAACCAAATTGGGTTGGCCTATCAAGCTATAGAGTTGATTAACATACTTACCAATTGCAATAGTTATAGAGTAGTTCACTTTTTCTGTTTCTTTCGCAAATTCATCCATGGAGTTTAAATATTAAATATTGTTCACATAAGAAATTGCTATGTGCTCATCTTTATTATTATATGTTAATATCATTTGTCTAAAAAAAAAGAAAATAAATAAATAAATAAAAGTATTTTCTTACGACTGCTTGATTGACATTATAAAAAATGAATATAAACTCTCACGGCGCTAAATTTTGTAAAAAATGTTGGATTAAATTTGAAAGAAAATTTTTCTTGTAAAAAAATGAACTATCACTTATAAATTATAATTGAGGGGACTCTCGAGTTGGAGTCTCGACCTTTTCTTTTATTTTGGCGAATTGAAATTCATCCTCCTATAGCTTATTTGTAAAATAAATAAAAAATTGATACCCCATTTTTGATTTTAATTGTAGACACTGAAGCATAATTTCAGGTAATATCATCAACGGATTAAATGGTGCATGTAATAAGGTGGAATTAAGATTTTCATTTTCTGTTAAAAAACTGAATGAATTAGTGTTTGATCAATTTTTTTTATAATGATATATATTGTCAATAATATATTTTACATCGACTTTTTGATTATTACATTAAATAATACTTTTTAAATAATTTATAATATTTATCACAATGTATTAATTAAAATTAAAAATTTTATATCAATTTGACTTTAAAAATATCTTAATTTGATTTCAAAAACACAATAATAATCTTATAATATTGAATGAGTTATTTAATTATTATTATTTTTTTAATTACAAATAGATTTCTTTTTGAGGAATATATGCGAAGTAGTGAAGTACTGGATTACTTCTTGTTACTTGTTACCTCATCTTTTGGAGAATAAGAAATATATGGAGGGAGAAATAAAGAGAGGAAAAAAAAAACAGAGAGAGAGAGAAGAAAAGAAGAAGGAACCAATCCAATCCGGTCCACAGACCGGTCCAAGGTTTTACGAAAATTCCCAAAACCTCAGCCTGAGGGAGAGTTCAATTGGCTCTGTTGTGTGCTGGAAGGACATGAAAGGGTCTTTTTCTTTGGCTTCGAGGGCTTTACCTGCGATTCAAAATCTCTCCAAACAATTACACAATCACAATACACGAAACCCTTCAAGGGCCACGCCTTTAGCCTCATCCACCGAACAAAACCCTGGTAAGCCTTCATTGAATTCTCAGTTCAGAGATTCCAACTTGTCATCAATATCTACCAGTCCCATTTCAATTAAGAATTTCAAGTTACGGATTGAACCCATTAATCATCAATACATTTCTCAGATTCTCTCTAGGAAAGACTGGTTTTTGTTGCTAAACCAAGAATTAAAAGCCAAAAGGATTACTTTGAATCCTCAATTAATTGCGAGTATTCTGCAAAATCAAGAAAACCCATTGCACTCTTTGAAATTTTATATCTGGGTTTCAAATGCCTACCCGTTATTGGAGAAGAATCAGTCTATTCGGGGTGTTTTAGCTAATGCACTATATCTGAAAGGTCCTGTTTTGTTATCTGCTGAATTGATTGAAGATATTAGAAGTTCTGGGTGTCGTGTTACGGAGGATTTGGTTTGCATATTAATAGCTAGTTGGGGGAGGTTAGGGCTGGCAAAGTATTGCGGTGAGGTTTTTGAACAGATTTCGTTTTTGGGTCTTTGTCCGACTACTAGGTTGTATAATGCAGTGCTTGATGCATTGGTGAAGTCCAATTCGCTTGACTTGGCTTATCTGAAGTTTCAACAGATGCAGGTGGATAATTGTAGACCGGATAGGTTTACTTACAATATCTTGATCCATGGGGTATGTAAGGTTGGTGTGGTCGATGAGGCAATTCGTTTAGTGAAACAAATGGAGGGCTTGGGATATTCCCCCAATGTGTTTACATATACAATCTTAGTTGATGGATTCTGCAATGCAAAAAGGCTAGATGAAGCCTTTAGGATTTTAGACAAGATGAAGGAGAGGAATGTGAGTCCAAATGAAGCTACCTTTAGATCATTGGTTAATGGGGTATTCCGTAGTGTGACCTCACATAAAGCATTTCAGTTGCTATCTAAATTTCTGGAGAGGGAGCCAAGCTTGCCTAGTGTGGCTTGTGATGCTATATTGCATTGTCTTTCCACTAATTTTCTGCCAAGGGAAGCTGCTATCTTTTTGAGGAAAGCTGGTGCAAGGGGATATTGTCCTCATAGTTCAACATTTAACGTTACAATGACTTGTTTGATTAAAGGATTGAATCTCAATGAGACATGTGATATCTTAGATAGTCTTATTGACCGAAATTTGAAGCTAGGATTTAATGCTTATCTTGCACTCATTGAGGCCTTGTACAAGACTGGAAGAAAAGAAGAGGGGAATCGGTATTTAAATCAAATGCTACAGTATGGACTTGTTGCAAATGTCTACTCATATAATATGCTAATTGATTGCTTCTGCAAAACTAAAATGATGGACAGAGCATCCCAGTCTTTCCAAGAGATGTGTGAAAGATTTAATTGCTCCAAATCTTGTTACTTTCAATACTCTAATTAGTGGGCATTGCAAGGACGGAGATGTTGGTAAGGCAAGGGAGCTTCTGGAGATGCTTTTGCAGCAGGGTTTTAAGCCAGATGTTTTCACTTTTAGTTCAATAATTGATGGTCTTTGTCAGTCTTACCAGATTGAGGATGCTTTTGACTGTTTCACTGAGATGAAAGAGTGGGGAATCACTCCAAATGCTATTACCTACAATATCTTAATACGCTCATTGTGTGTGAAAGGGGATGTTTCTAAATCCATGACGCTGTTGAGGAATATGCAAGTTGATGCTATAAAGCCAGATGTTTTCTCTTTCAATGCCCTAATTCAGAGTTTTGTAGGATGAATAAGGTTGAGAAGGCACAGAAGCTTCTTGTGACCATGTTGACATTGGGTTTATGTCCTGACAATTTTACTTACTCTGCCTTTATCAAGGCATTGTCTAAATCAGGAAGATTTGATGAAGCAAAAGCGTTGTTCCTCTCAATGGAAGCAAATGGATGTATCCCTGACTCTTATACATGTAACTTATTCATCGGTGCTCTGGTTCAGTCATCCCGCATTGAGGAGGCACACAGTATCTTAAAGAAATATGAGAAGAGGGGAATGTCATTTCAACCCATCCCTGTTTTGTAATTGGGTCGCAACTACTTTAACTAATGGAAGAGTATGTACTTCACTACTTTACCTTGTGTCTATGAATTCAGATAGGCTATCAGCATGAGGTTGCTATTTGCCTACTATGTTGGAATCAAGTCAATTCTAGGTATGTAACAAGATACTTTTCCTGCATCAACTGTGCTTTTTTATCATTCTACCTTTATTCTTGTATAGTCATTGTTGGCTCTTTAAACATAATTAACACTTACCATGTTTACCTTTCATAATTTGAAGTTCTATCAATCTGGGCGAACTCTTTTGTTTTGTGTTTATCTTTTTATCTGTTTCCATCTGAACACATAAGATGATCTTTTGACCTTTCAATGGTTTTGAGGGAACTCTTTTAAAGTGGTCAGCTCTATATGGTGGTAGTTTCTCTGTTTTTCATTATAAATATTGTTGGGGCCTAATAATCATTTTGATTGTTTGGTAAGATCCCTTTTCAATTTAGAGTAATGCTACACCAACAGAAGACCTTTTATAATAAGGTTAGACCCCTTCAAAGACAATTACAACCTTCCCTCTTCCATTATCTCTCACCTCAAAGAGGATGAAAAAAAGGCATTATATACATTCTGTTTGATTCTTCATCTGGTGTATCTTTTTCGTCAATTTATTTTGAAGTTCAAGTCAAAATCTCCTAATGAATATAATTCTGAATAGTGTTTTCTTTATATTTATCTTTTGTCCTCTATATTTCAACTGTTTTTCTACACTTAGGTGCAAATTTACATATATAAATTATATGCGGCTTTACTCTTTGATTGTTATCTGGTATTTTATCATGAGTCATGACAAGATATGCTTTGGTAGTGGGTTGTTACCAAAGTTATCTAATTTAGTTTTGTATGCGCAATCAGAACGATTAATGATTAAATATGTTCTGAACTTATAGGAGGCATTTCGTGTTCTGGATAGGGTTTCTCCCCCAAGTGTTTCAGTGTATATTACACACTTGCTGACATTCACCAAACAGACTTGGTCAGAATATTCAAAGATTTTTTACCCTGTAAGTGAATTCTTTATGTTAAATATGTGGTAGTTTAAGTCCAAACGAAGTTATCACCGAGCCAGTGTCTGCTAGGCACCTAGGATGTTGGGATTAGACAGTCTGTTGTTATGATGAAGAATAATTATATTAACTCACTTACATCATTGAGCTGTGTCCACTCTAAGTTATCGACAAAGTTGAGAAGTTGATACAAATCTTCGTTGGTGGAAGGGAATGACAAGAGACTTATTCTGGACATGGAGGTGTTACTGTCTGCCCAATTAGAATAGTTTGAAAAATCTAATTGGTTTAAGTGTTTGAATTTTGAATTCATCTATCATGGTATTCTTGTGTTCAATTTAACGCACCATTAAATAAAACTCATTGAGCAATATGAACTAAATACACTGTTTATGTTTGTGCAGCACCTGTCCACCTAGTGAACAGCGCGAACATTTTGAGAACCGGTATCCTTGGTCTGGTGAAATTGGATCAAATGAAGATAGGAAATAAATTCTGCTTTTATGGACATGTCTTGTAAAAAAAAAACGGTTGTAAGAGTAAATGTTAATAAGAGTAGAAAACTGATGCTGTCGATCAACTTGGATTGAGTAGGGCTTAAAGAGTTCACTGTATATGCAGCTGGGTGTTTGTGGTTTGTTTACCATGCTCTTTGAGTCAGTGCTCCAGAATTTAATGCTGAAGGCCATGTTTTCTTTCTCGAAGAAAATACCTAATCCTGACGCACAATAATTTGCAAATAATTGGTGGTTACCAGCTTGTGCAATTACTCTTGCTTCTATCATACAAAAATAAAATGAATGGATTCTGTATTCACGGCACAACCTCCTCGCATCCACGTCTGTTACATTCTCTTGTGTGGAGTGAACTGTTGTTGAACAGCAAGAATTTGGCTGCTTATATCTTCGGACTTTCGTTTAGTTTAAGCGTAGTGAATTATTTGTAGTCATCAGGGAAATGAATTACTTTAGCTGATGAGATGTTTCTGTTAAAAGTGATTTGGTGCCACAATGTAGTCATTAATTTATTCTGAAGATCATTGATTTTTATTTTGTTTCATGTCATGTTCAGGAATTGTTTCGAAATAAAAAACAGACTTGTGGAAGATGTCATGTGATGTGGATATGCTTATTGCTCTATAAGTACCTGTTTTTTTAAACTTGCTCATTCGTAAGGACCAATATATTAACTCTGGCGGAGGTTTGCCCACTCCAATTTTTTGTTGGGATAATTTTGCAGAGACCAAGGCAAGGAGGAGGACTGCTTGGCCTAAGCCTACATTGCTGCTACTTGTCAAAGCACTTCTAGAAATTATTACAGACTATTCAATCTATAACTGTTACGTTACTTGCTAACAAGCGAAAGCCAATTCTGTACGTATTATGCAAAAAAATTCCCAATGGCACGAGAAAGTTGAAGTTGTATACTTGTATTAGGTAGTATACAGCCAGCATAAATCCTTTGGTAAACACCCCAAGTAAAAGGTGCCAAACTATTGATTTTTCACTGCTGTGAGCCTGTGAGGCAACCTTAACTTGTAGTACAAGTATAAAAGGTGATTTTAGGTTTGATTCTTGACACTCAAAAGAGAGAGTCCTCTTCAAGTAAAAGTTGGTGGCTTGCAGTCCAACTGCCTTCCCCTCTTAGTCACCTCTTTCCCATCCAATTCTTTTTTACCAAAATGAAGGAATACTTTTTACTTCCCTTTTTATTATTTTAAACTTTAATACTTTTGTTGTATTCTTCTGTTATAGATTGACCTTTTCCTCATGCCTTGTGACAAATTTACTTATACCTGTTGATAATTTTTTAACCGTTCAGATGATGGCCCCAGAGTTTTAGATTAAAATATGCAATCAAATGAACATACTAATTGGTTACCTTCTTTAATTTTTTTTAAAAAAATTTTTAGGTGCCATCAATTTATATTTTATTACATATAGTTACAGTTCGACTATTTGTCATCCTGTAATTAGGTCAGTATGCCACTTTTAGAAGCTTGCAACCTTGGATTACATTTGTATATAAGCCTAAATGTGGTCATTCTCTTCCATTGAGTATTTATTTTGTACAAGTTACAGTAATGGCATCTTCATTCATCACCACGCACAGCCTTACAGTTCTAGCTCTGATCTTTGTCTTCATTTTCCCTTGCATTCTAGGTATGGAGCAAAACAAATACCAAATTTTGCTGCTCATTTATTGTATAGATTGTTGGTCATAATACTTAATTGACAGGGAAGACAGATGAATATATACCTGAAATTGGTACCGAAGGATCTGTTTATGGAAATCTGCCTCAAACAAGAGGTGCAGGTGAACATGTTCCTCAGACAGGAGTTGCAGGTTCTGATGATCCTGCTGAAGTTGTTGCAAAAGCCCTGTTATGTTTCAATGATAACTATGTAAGAGATATTTCAATCATGCATATTTTTTTACAACTATTTGGCTTGAACGTTAAAAACAAATAACATCTTCCTTTTGTTTATCGTCGTGCTGATAGACGAACATATATTTATCTGTTTTTTCATTCATGCAACAACGATAGGTTTATAGCAGCTGTGAGGAAGCTTATAGATTGACAGCCAGTGGAAACATCGACGTGCCACTAGAATATACAGATCAATACTGTAACGGCGCATGCCTGAGTGAGACGCACCTTGTGCTCAACTGTATTGACAACATATTATCACATTTCCTTTTTTACAATAGGGCATCAATACGGGACGTGAGAGAGACCATCAAGGCAGCATGTAGCTATGGTCCTAAAAGAGGTTAGAACATAATTTTCTTTTGTGGATAATAATCGTAATCAGATAAAATTTTATTTTTATTCCACAGGTAACTTCAATGTGGCTGAGCATATCGAAGCCGAAGAGAACAGTGCTCAAAAGGGTTCCAAAACTATTCTGTTTGGGCTTCTCTTGATGATTATATATATGGGATATAATGTACTGTTTTGAGGAACATATTTGATCTTAATGTATTGAGCTTATAGAAAAGCTTATAGAAGTGAGTAAGATAATGTAGTAGTTCTGTGGCATTACAGGCGATGAAAATTCATTTGTACAACTTTTTCCCCCCTAAAAAATAAGTGATTTATGAGATTATATGTCTCTATATACGTACTGGAACAGATTGAATTATGTTTCTATTAAAGTATTTGGGCATCAATTAAAGATTTTTTTTTTGTTCTGTTGAGATTGATGAGATTTTATTATTATTATTATTATTATTATTATTATTATATTATTCTTTTCTTAGTTTCTCAGTCATTCAACCAATTTTGTTTAAAAAAACTTGAAATGGACATGAAAATTTATGGGCATCATATTAAGGACAACCAATTTGTCTTGTTCAATAACCCTTAATTATTATTTTTTTTCTTTTGTGGCTACCAAAATTAAAAGCGCACTTCTTTTATAAAATTTTAATTAGGAGGAAAAAAAAAATGAGGAGCAGGATAAATGGACTGAATTATACCGTAGATCATAATAATCTAACTGAGCCATCAAATTTAACAAATCCACACCGTTAAATTTGGACCAAAAGAAATACGGTTTTTCCCCATGTTCCCCTAATAACACTCGAGCACTCTCCTTCTCCAGTTCTCGACTCTCAAGTCTCAACCAACTATAACCGCCACCAGGGAAAAAGAGAGAAACAGAGAACTCCAAGAATCCACAGATTCTCTCTCTTCAAAACCTTAACTTTTGTTAACCCTATATCAATGGCGTCCCTCAAGAACTACTTCCAAACCCTGATAATCCCTTTATCCTCTTTCTCAAGATCAAGAAGTACCCAAGCATTCTCCATTCTCCTTCTAACTCTAGCTCTGTTCTTCTTCTTCTTCTCTATCTCCAACAATTCCCCTGACATATCCTCTGCAAATTCTCTCTCTTCTCGGCTTCATTTTGCCTCGATTTACATTTCATCACTCTCTTCCATCATTTCTTCGAATACCCAATTCGTTTCAAGCTCCCAAAACACTTGCTCCGATGCTGTCACTGAACTCTCCCCTGTTAGAAAGAAATCAAGAAAATTTGGTATTGAAGAAGAAGGTATAACTTCTTGTGATATCTTTGATGGGAATTGGCTGTTGGATGATTCAAATTCTTACCCGCTTTACAAACCTGGGTCTTGTCCCTTTATTGATGATTCGTTCAATTGTTTCAAGAATGGCCGGCCGGATTCTGATTACTTGCGGCTCCGGTGGAAGCCACATGGGTGTCACATTCCAAGGTTCAATAGTCAAAATCTAGTGCTAGTTAATTTTCTTTTTTACGTATTTATATGGTTCTTGCCAAAATTGTTTTTTTGTTTGATGAATTGTTGTATAGGTTTGATGGGTTGAAAATGCTGAAGTTGCTAAGAGGAAAAAGAGTGGTGTTTGTGGGAGATTCACTGAACAGGAACATGTGGGAATCTTTGGTTTGTGCTTTAAGAGAGTCATTAATCGATAAAAGCAGAGTTGTTGAAGTTTCAGGTCGCCGCAAGTTCAGGACTCGGGGGTTCTATTCTTTCAGATTTAAGGTCATTATTTCTGATCTTTATGAAGTATTCACAATAGAATCTGTTTTCTGCATTTCTGTTTTTGGAAATAGCCTACTATTCATGTGAGGGACTTGCGGAAATATGGAAATATATAGAGTGAAAAAGTTCCCCATTTTTTTTATGTATGATCATCTGAAAATGAAATATGCAGGATTATCAATTCTCAATTGATTTCATCAAGTCCCCATTCTTAGTTCAAGAATGGAAAATATCGGACAAGGCCGGTACACGCAGAGAAACTCTTAGACTTGACATGATCCAAGGCTCTTTCACGAAGTACCATGATGCTGATATTATCATCTTCAACACAGGTCACTGGTGGACACACCAGAAAACCTACAAAGGGTACATATCATTCTTATAACATTGTCCCAATACACGTGCCCATTTCAGTTTCACAAAGGCACATTTCTTTTAAAAAAATTTAACAAATTTCCCTTCATTTTCAGCAACAATTACTTCCAAGAAGGCAGCCAAGTGTACACTAGACTAGAGGTGGCAGATGCATATTCAAGGGCCTTAAGGACATGGTCCCAATGGGTGGATTCTAACATTAATCCTAGTAAAACTAGTGTCTTTTTTGGTGGATATTCTTCCTCTCATTTCAAAGGGGGGCAGTGGAATTCTGGTGGAAGCTGTAAAGGTGAAACGCGTCCTATAATGAATGACACCTACATTGCGTCGTATCCATGGATGATGAGTGTTCTTGAATCTGTTCTAGAGGAGATGAAAACGCCGGTATTTTATATGAACATTACAAAAATGACAGATTATAGGAAAGATGGGCATCCTTCAATTTTCAGGCAGGTGGGTGGGGGAGGACAAAGGCATAATAAAGGAGGAATGATACAAGACTGCAGCCACTGGTGCCTGCCTGGGGTACCTGATGCTTGGAATGAGATTCTTTATGCTACTCTTCTAATGTCTCATAGCGGTCCGGTTTAAGTAGATTGGATCATTTTGTTTCTGGTATTAGTCATGTTGTATTATGTTATAGGATAAGGTGTTTCGTTTTTGAGTTATATTTTGTGATAATTATATGTAGCTTTCCAATGTCCATCATCTTAAAACAATGTTGATATTTTAACTTCTAGTATAACCAGCCACATATATATATTTTTTACAATAATACTACGGTGACAAAAGAATTGTTATATAAAATGATGTGTATAACTTTTGTTGGTTATAATCATTGAACTCACTCATGTATGATAAATAATCCACTAATTAAATTTTGACATATTCGTAAATGTAGCATGACTCATTTTTTAAGAATAAACATACACTTTGAAATAAACCTATATATTGTAGGAATATACAACATTGTGTCAATTTTAAAAAATAAAATTAAAATAAAATTGTAACGAAAAATACTATGATATCCCTTTTCTTTTCTTTTCTCTTTTATTTTATTTTCATTTTGAATAAAATAAGAGCTCTCATTAGAATAATCGAAAGAAGTTTAAGGATATGAAATGAAACTCTTTGAAGAAGAAAAAGAAATCTATACCAAAATATATCACAGGTCAATTCAGTTGTTCAAATTTAATGACTTGGTAGCTCAATTTTTTTTCTTCTCATGTTTTCTTGGTCATTAATTTTTGATATTCTCAAAATTGACTCAACCCAAGGTTTTTTTTTTTTTTTACAAAATTTTAGCACACAATTATTATTAAAAATGCAATATATCCTTTGTCAATAAGAATTGAGCAAATGTTAAAAAAAATAAATTGAACAACCGAGTCACTAAACTTTGTGAAATAAGAGTGACCCGGAATAAGTGAACTCAATAGTGAAGTCAACATAATATGAACTACTGAGTTGATTGGGGACTAATTAAAATATCACTCAATTATATTATATTTAAAAGAAATTAATATTTTCACACGTAGGAAATTTAATAATTCTATAAATTTTTTCTCACATAAATAGTAAGTAGAGTCCATTCTCAAGTAAGATACATATCTTGTGATTAATAATTTTACTTGTGAAAATATCACTTAATTAAAGAGGGCGATTTTAAATTTAGCAGTAGCTTCAAGCTTGCACGGGTAATTAAGCGTCCAGAAACAGAAAAGGAAAGAGATGACTAACCAAAATCCAAATCATTGATAAGTCCGGCCCATTTGTCTGAAGGAGGACCCAATCATAACAACCCGTGCTCACTCTGTCGACACAAGGAAGCAACCCAATCACCAAAACAAATCTTTTTCATTTTGCGTATTTCAAAACGGCTGAGTTCCCGGTAGTTAGTACCAGCAGACCGACGACGATCCCCTCAAGTTTGAACCAATCGTCGGAAAGTTCGACCGGAAAGTCGTCCTTTTTGCCGGAAAATGAGGCTGCCGCAAAAGCCTATCAACGTCAACGCCATGGCTAGAAAGGTCGACGTCGACAATCGAATTCCTCTCCGTAATTATTACCGAATCGCCGATAATCTTCTCAAACAGGTCCAATTCTCTGAACACATATATAGTTGATATTATTAATATCTATATGCCTTGTAATTTTTTAATTGATTTTAGAAGTTGATTCTATTATGCTTAATTGTTAGCTAAATTTGATCAACTAGAGATTTTGCTCTTGTTTGTGTTTCATTGGGGTTTAGGGTTTGTGATTACTCTATTTGTAAAGTTGTGATTTTGAACAGCTTCTCAAAATTAATCTATTCCATCTGCTGAATTTTCTTCTCTCTAGTGCAGGCCAGTATTTATAGGGGGGAAAAGAACATTGTAGACTTGTATATTATACTTCTAAGATACTCGAGGTAATTACAAATCAATGTTGTAAGATTCTTATATATACCGTGTCTTATATAGGGATGTCATGTGCTTATTCTATGTTTTATACCCAGTTTGGTGTCTGAAACTATACCATTCCATCGAGATTACCAGGTTACTTATCCCAAAGAAAGATCGTATTACAGGAAGGTAAATCCACTGTACAAATCTTTCTAGTTAATCTGTATTGTATGTTCCAGATTCATGCCATTTTGACAGTGAGTCATGATTTCTTACTTTGTCGTTGTTTCAGAAATTGTTAGCCGTGATAGATGAGCTGGAATCTTTAAAGCCCGAATTCCAGCATCAAGTGGATAAACGCAACATGCTCCATGCAGGAAATCAACAGTATCAACTTGATGGCCATAATAGAACTTCATATGGATCAGAGTTGTCTTATTTGGAGTGGCCCCTTGTCAATAATAGAGCTTCTTTGAGCTTTGAAAATAAGCAGGTACCAAGCCTAAAGTTATCCTATTGTAGTTTATAGTACTGCTTTATACTTTAATGTCCAGGAGTATTGATAGTTCTTTGATTCTTGGAATTTTCTCTTAGCATTTATTTGCTTTTGACTATTTAAATTACTCATATTCAGTAAATTTCATAGCAAGTCCTGCTTAGGTTTTGTCTTATATTTTCACTGCCTTCCCTTTTTCCGTTTTTCCCTTCTCTAAGTTATCTATGTTCCCCGGAAGCTCTAGCACAAATGGTATCATAGCCTAACTTATATGAGAGTGGTAATAGGTTCATACCTCAATGGAGGCAGTCTTTGCCATTATGGCCTTCCACTGCAGGGTTTGAGGGTAGGTGCGGTTGGTTCTATGTCCCCCTCCACCCACTATTATGATAATAAATAATTATTTTTTTAAAAAAAATATGGGAAGAAAGTTTTAACTATATTTTTGAGTCAAATCTTGTGTCCCAATTATTTTTTCTCCGGACATCTGGGTTCTGTCCTACCGCTTACACTTTTGTTTTCTTTGTTGCGCTTTGCAGTCTAGCAGTCTGGGCACCTTTGTCTTCTTGGAAGCAGAACAATGATAATAGTCAAGTTTTACCGTCAAATTCAATGGACATGCAATTCCAGAAGCTGTAAGTGTACACATTAGATAATTCAAGACAATTAGAGCCCGTTAAAGGTGGTTTATTTTTAATTGCCTAACTTAGTTTATGGATGAATTTTCTAACTGTACAAGTTTGTTGTTAAGCAAGTTTCTAAATGGATGATAAATTTAGGTCAATAGGTAAACTAAAGAAGGTAAAAATTAACTTGTTAGGACCTCAATACCCCCTTTTTTGGATTAAAGTGTCAGTAGTTGTGTTTAACAAGGTTCACATGGAATATGCAGTAGGGGTATATTGCACCCTAAATAAATCATATGGATAGAATCATGTGTCACTGTATGGTAAGAATAAGATACTAAAAAGTATGCTTTTTACATAACATTGATGTGCTATTTTTTGCTCTAAAGGCATGCTGCATAAACACGTGGTTTTGAAGTGGCAATATAAGTAAGGCTGACATATGCTGCTGATTATTCTTATAAATGAGCAGATCTGTTAGTTTACCTCTTCCAAAGAAGGAAACATTGTCTAGACACTCTTTTCTGGGTCCAACTCGCCTTCGGGGTCAATGGCTGGGACCCACTGCAGAGATAAAGGTGAAAATTTTGTGTTGCATTTGATCTACATTTAATTCAGTTTTAGTGAATTTTATATTTTAAAAACTTGAAGTTTAAACTTTTAACGCTTGTTACAGGTTCACTATCCAACCTATACTGACTTGACTTCAAATGCAAATTCAAGGTCGATATTTAAATTTTGGCATGCCAACGTCTCTAAAATTTGCCCTTTTACCTTGTCAAATTTCTCTGTTGAAACATGACTTCTTGTAACGTGTTTTATCTGTTGTCACCTTTGGTTATAGCCCAAATCAGACTGGTCTCTATGACATTGTAGCAGTAAAAGATGGTGGCTCTACAGCAAATGGATCTACTGCCATGGATTCAGTGCTCTCTTTGGATGATGGTAGATGGTTAAGTCCTGCTGAAGACGTGTTTCCTCCATCTAGAAATGAAGCAATGAATGACCATTTTCCTTTAGGTATAATAAGGCAACTTTCTCCCCCACCCGTTCTTGCTCAATTGCAACCAGAATGCATTCCAATTTCTCCATCAAGAGTTGCAGATCCAAGACCTGGACCAGTAAAACCATTTCAGGATGGGACGTCTAGTTCTAATTCTTATCAACATTTACATATTGTAAGTCACCCCTTCTGATGCTAGAGATGTAAATCTCTGGATATTGTCACGCATTTTCTTGTTAATTTCTATCAACAATTTATTGTTTTCAGTTATGTTACCTATGTGTTTTAGATGTAATTGGATTTGGGACACTGGTGTTCTTTTAACCTATTTGCAGCCAATAAAGATGATGGAAGATTTTTTAAGGCTGGCACAAGAAAATACTGCAAGAAATCTAGAAACATGTGGTGTGCAGAAAACTATGAATGTGTGTTTTTATATTTGCTGCAGAAAAACAGGGTGTTCCACATTACTACACTTGTAATCCCAAAGCAAGAGTCAACTTCTGACTCAGTAAGACAGTCAATTTGTAGAGTAAAGATGCAAAATTCAGTTATTTTTTCAAGGTTTAATGCGATTCCAAGTTTATTTTCTTGATTTTGTTTTAAATCATTTGAGATGCAGTTTGTTCAATTTCTTTGGTGTTGTCAACTTCAAAGCAATGTAAAAGTTTTTTTTATCTAAACAGATAATGCAGTGTATAAGGCAACCAAGGAGAAGTTTGTTTCTTTTAGGGGTTCTTAGATTTCTGATATGAGGACCATATCTGCATTGATGTGCTTTTGCAGTTAATGTAAATTGGAGCAACATTTTCAGTGGTTAAAAATTCCCAAGAATTTCCTTTCCCTTTTCAAGTTGATCAAATGGGGCCGACTAAGGGTTTCTTCAGCTCTGGAGCATTCTTTCAAGAAAGATATATGATCTCCTTACAGATCGTTCAATCTCCAGTTTAGTTTGTATGTTACTTAGAAAGATGCCTTTAAAAATGAAATCTTAATACATGAAGAGCTCTCCTTTTATTTCCTACCATTACTATTAGTCGAAGACACTAGTCTCATGTGTCTAAGTGATTGTTATATGTCTAAGTTCAAGAGTAACTTTTTTATTTCAATTCTCTGGTTTAATTGTGTTATCCATGATTTACAAAGACTTCATGTTTGTTGAAATTTTATGATGCTTAAATTTTATTGAAGCAATTTTTTTCCCTTTTAATGTTCAGTGTCAAACATTGAATGAAGAAGAAATATTCGAGGTTCAAGACAAGTATTCTCTTTTTCAACTTGGGTGGATTCATGTAAGTGACAGAATTGCTTTTCTGATGACATCTTTTTATACCTTTAGTTTTTTTCTCATATTTTGTCTTTTGAGTTTTCAAATTAGATTAAAAATGCCTTTTTTTTTGAGTTTGTGGCTTGGAAAAAACTGAAGCACTAAAAGCTGCAGACCTTTGCAAGAAATTTTCATTTCCCCGTCACTAATCTTTATCATATTCAATTTGTTACCTCGGAGGAGTTTGTTTTCATATGAAGTTAATTAGTCTCATATTATTCTTTACTAACTAATTATATGACTTAAGATACTCGTATAAACAACTTGATTTTCTTCTTCTATTGAGTCATTGCAACTAACTGATTCGTATATTGATTTTCAGACTCATCCATCGCAAACTTGTTTTATGTCATCTGTTGATCTGCACACTCACTACTCATATCAGGTACTAATATATTTAATTATTGACTTTACTGACTTCAAGGATGCAGTCGTATATGTATGTTTTTAGAATACTATTTTTGTCTTTTATCCTCATAGTGATCTAGGTAACAATATGGGTAACATAATTTAAAACTGATAGGCATTTCGTAGTTCATGTGTAATTTTAGCTGTTTGGATGAGATTTTATGCCTTGATAGGTTTTACGGTGCACCAGGAATTGTTTTTGAGCGTAGATCTATTAATCTTATGAGCAAGTTAAGGTATATTTTTACCTGTATTTAGCATCTTTCGTAGTCATATTGTAAAGGGCCGTCTGATACATTTTCATCATGTTAATACATGTTTTTTCTTTAAAATTCATATCTCGTCCTTATTTTGATTTTTCCAACCAAGTCATTCTCTCTAATGATTGATACTTCGTCTTCAATTTAAAGTTCTTCGGATTTTCTACAATCCCTAATAAATCTTCAATTATACTCTTGAAGCGAGAAAACCCAGTGAGGTGGGGTGTTTTTTTAATCTCCCAACAACTAAAAATGATGTAAATTTTTTGAAATTTATATTTCTTTATTTCAAGGAAGCCTTGAGATCATCACACGAAAATGAGTTGTCGATGTATTATGTTTACATCCTCACTTTCCTATTCATCCTGTGAAAGCTTTGAATTCTATTTCTCAGATCATGTTACCGGAAGCAATTGCTATTGTCATGGCTCCTAAAGACGAATCCAGGTATATTCTTTTTCTCTTGATTTCCTTACTTGAAAACTATTTATCATTTGAAACTAGTGTTCCTTTTCTTACAACTACTTACTTGGATATGAACTTATTGAAGTGACTGGTTTGACGTTTTTTTTAGCAGTTAAATTTTATTGAGCAACACATTGTGTGTTTTACAGAGGTGTAAATTATGTTTTTGAGAATGAATGTTAGTAGTTATACTAGATCTATACTAGCTATTTTTTTATTAATAAATTTATGCTTATGATCTAGTATAGATCTTATGGGAGTGATTCTACTGGTAAAATGTGAGCTGGCCTCAGGGTGGAGTTATCCATAGTCAAGTTGGGCAATTGCCCACCTTAAGTTTGGAAAGGAATAAAGGCTGTTAGCTATAATATTTCCAGAATATAGGATGAAGGTATATATAGATACAAACTTGACCCCCTTGATTTTGAAAGAAAGTACATTAGTATTATGTGTAAATTATTCTTTCAATTTATAATTTTAAATTAGTAAGAACAAAAGATTTAATGAAGGAATTTTTGCCCACCTTGACAAGAAATCCTGGCTCTGCCACTGGCTGGCCCCTAAATGTGGTATCTGGTTCAGATTTTGAAAACCAACAAAGCTGGTATAAACTACTGGAGTCCAGAAATAAAAGATAAAAATTAAATAGAAATTAGTGGTTATGAAACTCGTACAAAGTCGTTTATGGTTCTCCAGGTAGTCAAAAATCTGAATACAGCTTATAGATGTGTAGAATTTTGCTTGAATTCCATTATAAATCTGTCTGATAATGTTGGTCAATCTTTTCAGTGTGCTCTCTCTAAACACATGGTTATGGCATTATGCATAGACCCAATGATGCGTCTGTGTTTGTATGCATATTGTTATTTTACAAGAGCTAATCTTTGTTTTTCAAATTTTTTGGCAGTCCACATGGCATATTTCACCTGTCTGACCCTAGTGGTGTTGCTCTTATTAGGAACTACCAACAGCGTGGTTTTCACCCTCACGAGGAGTCTGAGGATGGGAACCCTATTTATGAGCACTGTTCTCATGTTTTTATGAACCATAATCTGAAGTGTGATGTTGTAGACCTCCGTTGAGTTTTTATAACTATGTAACCTTGTAAGCTATTTAGGGTAACTAATTTTTTGGTCAGCGGAAAAAACATTTAGATCGAGTCTAAAATGTTTTCTGCAAATAACAACAGTATATATTGTAAATTCCGGATTTTGTGAATAGAAATTTATAGACAGAGTGAATGCATTTGCATATACATTACCAAATAAATGAACAGGAGGCCTGAGATATGAATATTGGTAGCATTATAACTCTGATTGTAGTGCTCTCATCAAGTGGGGACGTTCAAAAAATAAATAACTTGCCTCTATAAGAATAGTGCTGGCGTCATACCCAGATTTATTGTATAATTTCACTTGCCAATAAATCAGTTGTCGTGTGTTGTGTACGTGAAGCCAGTTTGCATTTTAATTTTAAAGGTTGGTTTTAATAGCAGAATAGCTCATCAGGAGAAATATTGTGCTCCTGAGGAGTTTTGCGCCAGGTTAGGCATATACTGGGGGAATATTAGCTCAGGTTTGGAAAGAAGAACATCAATTTAAATGAAAATTGCGAAGAAAATAAAATTCTTTTAATCCTGATGGAGGGAATACCTCCAACCTTTTCAGTGTCATGGCTAAGCTGATTCCGGTGAGAAGTTAGTTGGACATGAGCGGAAACGGGAAGCATAGTTGCAATTGTGAGGACCTGATTGTCAATTTTTAAACTGTAGGATCAAAATTGAAAAGGTTTAAACTTTAGGGTCAGTATTGCAACCAACTATTTATTTAATTATTAAGTAGGTCAGGCCTTGATAGTTCATGTACGAACTATAGCATTCATTACAAACTGCCTGCTGTTATGAGTTTGGTAGGTGTCGTGTAACAATTATTTCATGAGTAGGAGAATTTGCACCTCAAAAGTTGTAGTTGTAAGGTTGGGGTGGTTGATTTGTTTCCAAATATATCAATGTTTTCATGACTATAAAATGGAGCAACACCGACGACTACTTTGGACTAAATATTAAATTCCTCCCTAACCAATTCACATGTAGTATTTATTATAAAAGCTAGCTGTTTAGGTAGCACCATTTAATTCATTCTCAGAATCTAAAACAAGAGCGTAATACAAGAATTGAACCGCAAAAGTTGAGAATCTTAATTTTGTGTTTAAACCTCATTTGGGAATTGGAAATGAAACATATTTACAATTTTACGAATTTAGAATTTCAGTCTTATTTACAATACCAAGCAGTTGCCACATGTACATGTTTTTTCATAACTGGAAAAAAAAAACAGATAAAAGAAAAAAAAACATCACCAACAGAACAGATGCTTTTATAGCTAAAAGAGAAGAAGTGCTGATGGCATGTTGAAGCAAAAATTTGCAATCCTTCCCATTTCACGCACGAGCAATGTATAGTATAATGATTCGTAGCATATATTTATTATAGATTTTTATGAGATATACATTATTTATACTATTAAAAATAAGAATTCAGGATTAAAAACTAAGAATCGATATCCGTGAACGGTAAAAAAACAGCGTTCGTTATTATTAATAACAAACGTTAATCAGAATAAGTGTTTGACTTGTAACCAAGTTTAGGATTTATTAATCAAGGTGATTTATAAATCAGAGTTTAAAGTTTATTAAAGTTCAAAAAGTATAAGTTGCAGATATATATATATATATATATATGGATTCCATCCACAAAGAACCTGTTGTCGGAAAGAACCCATTTTTTTCTAAATTACTAAGGTTATGGCGGCTTATTAAATTTTTTTTTTTTTAAGGGCCAGACAGATTGCGACATGGCGGTGAATAAAATGGGTTCTTCTCAACAACCCACGGTCTTTGTGGATGGAATCCCATATATATATATATATATATATTTTTGAACCTTAAACCTTAATTTATAAACCCTAAAACTTAGTTTGGGGTTTATTAACTAAGGTTTATAAATAAGGGTTTAAGGTTTATTAATCAGGATTTAAGGTTTATTAATGTGGAGAAAGTACAAGTTGCGGATACATAATTATAAACCCTAAAGTTTGTTTTATAAATCCTAAACTCCGATATTATTAATCCTAAACAATTATTGGTAAAGTTAAATTCATTCTGTTAAGCGTTTGCCACTACAAGAAAAAGGCTTATTAGTGACCGACAATCTGCGATCGAATACGGTCATAGATAGAGGTCGCATGTATTCTGGACGCTGACTGTACATTGGTGACCAATGTTAGCGACCGGAACGTCAGCGATCGACATATAGCGACCGATGTCGTCACTAAGATGAGTCACCGTGAGTGTCTCATTGGTGATGTGGCCCACTTGTCAGCGACCACCATTAGCGACCAACGTACGGTCGATGATATCCTCAAGTCACCTGCGATCACGATATATTAAATAATGCCAATCATGCGCTTGATCATTGATTCATATATTTTAATTTTTTTTTGCCTATTTTGTGGATTTCCCAAAAAATCTATACCTGTTTGTACCTGTTTTATATCTCAACACACAACAGTATATATAAATCACCAAAACTATACAAATTCATAGATCCACGTGCATAAAACCAACACAATAAACAAACGGAACAAGTAAAATTTACATACAAATTATATATTGAATCTAAAACTATAATTAACTCCATTGCCTTTGACATCAAACAACTCTAAAACCAAACGACTAGTCGTAGTGAAAGGGAATATTACAATCTAAAGATTTTCTGTTTTCTTTCTAGATATATATAACATCAGCAACTACTCTTACCATACCTCCTGCAAAGAGAAACTCTTCCCGAAAAAAAGATATAATAAAAGAACCATAAGTAACTAAACATAAAGCTAAATTCATGACAAAATTACTCCGGCATCATCATCCTGCTGTTGTGTTAACGTTGCTCTCGTCACTACATAAGCTAATGTCCGCCAAGTGTAAGAAGTAGATTACGATCTTGATAGTCGGTCGTCGTTGATAAAGTTTGTCCCCAATACTCCTTGAGAAGTATAAGCTAGTTATGACCCACCTCTCCATAAAATCGGGAAACATCCTCGGTTTTATAGTCCTAGGCCTTTCAGCTGTTATTCCTATTTTTGCAAAATCAACTGTCATAGAGTGAAGGGTTGTCAACTGAGATATTTTTTACTCATAGTCTTATCTAACTCAAGGTCTGTATGTACTAAATGTGCAGTAGAGATTGTGCCCAAGGTATTATTGATCAGATAATTAATCAACAAAGTGTCTACTTCATGGCAGGTTTAGACTCGACATAATATTCTCGACGGATAGAATTCAGTCGACCCTATCTTAATATCGACCGACTATTCCGTCGAGGTTAGGTCAGTCGAGGATAGATATCTCCGACTGAAATATCAATGGACGACTTAATTTCGACGTGCTTATATCCGACTGAATTGCAGACCAAATATTCCATCGGAATTAAGCATAATCTCGACGGATTATACTTAATTCTGACGGAATATTCCGTCGAAAATAACCCTTTTTGTTGTAGTGGCTTAACCGTGAACTTTGTTTAACAGCTTAATGGCCCTCCTTCGGGATGTTATCATCTGTTATGATGGAACAGTAAGGAATGTCCGTAGTAATTCAATTAACTTATTATTCGAGTATAGGACACAAACAGGAGCTACGACCCATATTGTTTTTGTTGCTGAGGAACCAGTTGGAGTATTAGCTGCAACTGCTATGTCGAATCCTGCATACAAGGAAGTCCTCTACTCTTCTCCTAGTTGTGACGCCCCCAAAATAGGTATACATCACCCATTCTCGAAGTCACAATACATGGTACATAAACAACTACAACTTTATTATTACAACAGTAAAACTGTGAGTTTAAATACAAATATTATCTTCTAGACAATATCTATACTCAAATAAATCCTCATCACATTTATTGATACATTATTTTACAAAAATGGTGAGGACTACTAAACAATCCTTTCTAAAACCTTCATTCCATACCCCGACTCATACTCGCTATATTCTCGCCTCCTGAGAAGAATGGAACAAAAAGGAAAAGGGTGAGCTCAACTAGCTCAGTAAAGAATATTATGACTAAGATAATATACAACAAATTATCGTTAGTCTTCAACAGGGAAAAATCTAATAGAATACAATAGACAACAAATTTTAAATCAATATTCGCAGCGGAAATAATAATTCATTAGAAGAGTTAAGTAGAGAATGCAAACTACTATCTTCTATGTATGAATTTAAAAGTTCATCGCTCATCTTTTATCCCCGTAACATCAATCAATATACATCCGAATCAAATATTCATCTTTGCACTACAGTGCCAAAGATATTCATCACCGATCATGTTCATCTAAACACTGCTCATCTTTGCACTACGCCAAAGATATTCTTCAAAAATCATTCATCTTTGCACTACAGTGCCAAAGATATTCAATAATATCATCATTTAAGACCGAGGATGATGAAAATATTTTTTTTTAAGAAACGAATCCAAAGGAAACAAAATGACAAGGATTAAGGATTAAGAATTCGTACTTTATTTTATCCATGTTCAAAAATACCTCAAAAATAATCATAGTGGTGTAAAATTCAAGAATGATCAAAACATGGATACAATCAAAGCTAGTATCCGTAATAGATATTTTGGACAAAAAGAAGAAATTTTATTTTTCTATGAATAGTGCCGAGATATGTGAATAGTAACTCCACACCAAAAGATAGAAATTTCCCAAAAAACATCTTCACTTCATTTCATTCATAATAGTACTACTAATGAATAAGAACTCGTGAATAAAACTCATGAATAAGTAACTCGTGAATAAGAACTCATGAATAAGTAACCCCGACATGGAAAAGTTCCAAATTTGATAAAAAGTTCCAACCAATATTTCAAAGATAATGATATTGAAGAAATAATATCATCTCGAGAAAAAAATAACATCCCTTACCTCGAAAGATTAAGATTTCTAAATTTAAATACCTGTATAAAGGTCAAGGAACTCAACTGCCAGCCTAACAATACTCAAAGTATACTCAAAATATTCACAAGAATACGCCGAATATAGAGAGAGAAAACTTCAGCTTTAAGTGTGATTTTCAATTCTAACCTAAGCACCCTATTTATAGAAAAATGCTTAGAACACCAAAAGCGTAAAATTTAATAAAATATTAATATATATTATAAATTTCCTTAGCCCATCTTTGAAGATCTTATTTCAGCAATTAATATCACATGTTAGCCCACTTAAATGCAAAAAAACATTTTTCTTTAAAATAATAATTAAAACTTCCAAAATCAATTATTTTGAGCTTCGAACTTCAATAATTCACAATAAATAGCCCTTTTATCAGAAAAATTCAAATCTCGCGAGTTTTTATAGGAAATTCAATTCTCTACAACTTTGCGTAAGAAAGTTTTTCCAAATTCCAAATGAAATTGACCAAATCCATAAACGGACAATTTTACAAAAAGCTATAATCAAATTTCACCAATAAATGGGGTCCACCGACATGTTTAACATGTTTTAAACATTTTATTGCAACAAAAATACTCTTCCTCCTCAGATACTCATATATCCCACATTCGTTGTAAAATATCACCATTATTATATTATTAAAATAATATATTTAAATGAATTATTTTATCGTAAAAAGATAAAATATTAATTTTCAACAATTGTTATTTTAAAAAAATTCTCCATCTATATCCACATAAAATCAATATTTTCCTCATCATATAAATCAATAATTAATTATTCACAAATAATATTACAGAATCACAATATCGACAACCGTGCGCTCCTGTGAAAGAGGGGCTTTCCAATAAGAATTTCTTCTTCTCGGCGCAATTAGGTGACCAAACCTCTCCTGTATGTAACTTTCTAGACATTGCCAATAATGTTATCTAATAATATTATTCAGATAATATGAATTATTGCTTCGATAATGAAAAATACCGTAAATGACAATTATCAAACAAAATGAATATAAAATATCAACGCAAAGAATTATTAACTCAATAAAATATCGAATAAGAATTATCGTAACCATTATCGAGTAGTGCCTTCACGTAAGAATCAATAATTGGTGCAATACCGCAAAGCACCGTGTTTTAACCAATTTAGTATTTTAACAAGATTAATGGTAATAACTACGCCATATTTTTAAACAACTTATATTTGTCATTTTTCATCCAATCGCTTTCTCACATGGGCCCACACATGGTCACGCTCATTGCATTTTAATATTCCCGACAAAGATTTAATATTCCACGACCAAACTAATATTCCCCGACAACAATGAATATTTTATAACCACTCATTATTTTGAAATATTTATGATTTTACCCCTAACTATCCACATTAATCAAATCAACCCTTACTATTTCAAAATAATAAATAGAGAAAATTAAATTTCATTAATAATAAGTTGGGGTCTTACAACCTCCCTCCTTATGAAATTTCGTCCCTCGAAATCGACGTCGCATTCACTGTGTTTCAAAAGGTGAGGATACCTCGCTTTCATTTCCGCTTCCAATTCCCGTGTCATTTCCTCTATAAGCATGATTCCTCCACAAAACTTTAACTTGTGGTATGACCTTTCATGCGCAGTAGGACATGCTCCTTCCTATCCAAGATCTTGACAGTACCTCCTCACACGCTAAGTCTTCTACTATCTCGTCCGGCCTCTAACTCAATAACGTGGTTCGGGTCTTTCACATATTTACGAAGTACGATATGTGAAACACATTATGAACACGAGACATACTTTTGAGGTAACGCAAGTCTATAGGCTACATTTCCTACTCTGGCCAAGAATTTGAAATGGACCAATAAATCGTGGATCGAGCTTTCCTCTCTTCCCAAATCTTGTAACTCCCTTCCATGGAGCAACTCGCAACAATACATGATCCCCTACATTAAATTCCACGTCCTTTTCGATGAAGATCCGCATAACTCTTTTGTCGATCTTGTGCCGCTTTGTATACGCTTGTCGAATCATTTGGATCTTTTCGGTAGTCATATCGTACTAACTCTAGGGTCCCAACAATGTTGCTTCACCCACCTCATCCCAACATATCGGAGAACGACATTTTCGGCCCATATAATGCTTCAAATGGAGCCACACCTATACTTGCCTCGATAATCTGTTGTTGTAGGAGAATTCCACCAATGGTAAATACTTATCCCAACTACCCTTGAAGTCTAGGACACGTAGTCTTAATAGATCTTCAAGAGTTTGAATAGTCCTCTCGATTGTCCGTCTGCTTGGGGATGGTATGCCAACTAAATCGCAAACTGCGCTCATAGCTTTTTGCAAGCTAACCCAAAATCTTGAAGTGAATCTTGGGTCACGATCCAAACTATGGATACAGTATGCCATGCAACCTCACAATCTCATTCACGCATACTACTAGCAAGACGCTCAAGGAATAAGTCTCCGTGACGGCAAGAAATGAGCAGACTTGGTTAATCTATCAACAATAACCCAAATAGCATTGATGCCTTGAGAAACCGTAGGAAGACCCGTAACGAAATCCATAGTAATGTGTTCCCACTTCCATTTCGGAATCTCAAGTGGTTGCAACGGACCCTTTAGGTACAAGATGCTCCGCTTTACACGCTGACAAGTTAAACACATCGAGATAAACTTTGCAATCTCTCTCTTCATATTGTTCCACCAAAATGTATGTCAAGATCACGATACATTTTAGTACTTCCAGATGGATTGCAAATGGTGTATTGTGGTGCCTCCATCATAATCTTGTACTTCAAATCGAGTCGTTAGAACACAAAGTCTCAGAGTGGACTCAAGTATTCCTTCTTCATCAATTCTCGCCCTAATAGCTCCTTCTTGTACTTTCTTCTTCATACGCATCGCCCCGGCCTGCGTGGCTTGAGCAACCTTAACTTTTTCTATTAAAGTCGGCTCTACGCGATACTTGACATCATCGCACTCGCTCCTCGCATATGATCTTCTACTCAACGCGCCACCACCACGCTTGCTTTACCAGTGATGGTATCAATAGTGTGGTCGTAGTCTTTCAATAGTTCGAGCCAACGTCACCGCCGCATGTCGAGTTCTTTTTGAGTGAAGAAATATTTAAGGCTTTTATGGTCCTAATATATCTCCACTTTCTCCCCATATAGATAGTGCTCTCCATATTTTTAAGCGCTAAACGATCGCCGCTAACTCTAGATCACGAGTAGGATAATTCCTCTCATACTCTTTTAAGTTGTCGCGAGGCATAGGCTATGACTTTCCCACGCTGCATGAGAACACATCCTAACCCTTTGCTCAAGCATCATCAGAGATAACAAATCCATCCGAACCAGATGGTATTGTTAGAACAAAATAAATAAGTCTCCTCTTAAGCTCTTGGAAACTTTTCTCGCATTCTTCGCTTCCAAACGAATTTTGTATCCTTCCGAAGTTAGTCGAAGTTAATGGAGTAGCGATTCGAGAAAACCTTCCACGAATCTCCGATAATAACCAAATAAGCCCAAAAGCTACTTACTTCACCACCGACTTCTGCTGTTCTAACTTCAGATTGCTTCAATCTTCACGGATCAACAGATACTCCATGTTTCGACACCATCGTGCCCAAGGAATGCTACTTCCTCGCCGTAACTCGCATTTCTTCAATTTGGCATATAGTTGGTTTTCACGAAGCCTTTGAGTACCAAATTTCAAATGGTGCTCATGATCTTCACGACTTTTGGAATATATGAGGATGTCATCAATAAAGACAACAACGAATCGATCCAAATATTCCTCAATACTTGGCTCATCATATCCATGAAAGTCAGCAGGAGCATTAGTTAGTCCGAAAGACATGACTAAGAATTCATAATGCCCATACCGAGTTCTAAAGGCGCCTTTGAATATCCTCGCCTAATCTTCACCGATGATATCCGTAATCTAAGATCGATTTTTGAAAAGAATTGTGCCCTCAGAATCGGGTCAAACAAGTCATCAATACGAGGTAGAGGATACCTATTCTCGATGGTGACATGGTTCAATTCCCGAGTAATAATACAGTCGCATACTCCCGCTCTTTCTTCTTTACAAATAAAACAGAGCACCCCAAGGAGATGTACTAGACGAATGAAACCGATGTCCAACAATTCCTCGTAGTTGGACCTTTAACTCCTCAAGTTCAATAGAGCCATTCGATATGGGGTTTTAGAAATGGGCTTTGTACCAGTTCAAGATCAATAAAGAATTCAACTTCACGCTCGGGGGTAGACGGAAGTTCTTCTGAAATACGCCAGAAAGTCAATAACAACAGAATATTATTCAAATTTGACGTGTCTTTATTCAAATCCATAACATGGGCTAAGAAAGCTTGACATCCGCTTTTTCAATAAACGAATAGCTTTATGATTAGATATGACAAATTGATTGATTTTAATGGTTTAGTGTTTGAATTGCATAACAGTCAAGGTTAGAATATGAAAACTAACAACCTTACGAAAAACAATCAATTTTGGTATGATGAGTAGTTAACCAATCAATCCCTAAAATCACATCAAAAGCAAGTATCTTTAAAGAGATAAGGTCAACAGTAAGGTGATGGTGCCAACTTGAATCAAACAAGATTTATAAATGTGGATGTGATGAAAGTTTCTCCTAAACTCTGAGAGTTTCCACAGATAGGTCAAAGTCTAATTTCTCCTGAGTCAAGTTTAAACGCTGAGCACAAGCAGAGAGATAAATGAATGGGTAGCACCCCAGATCAAGTAAGGTATAAACTTCGCAAGAATTTATAAATAGCTTACCCGTGATCACCTCGCTTGGGTTCCTCGTGATTATGACCAAATACAACAAACGCCTTCCCTAATCGCTGACTTTGACTTTTCTCGGGATGTTTTTGAGTCACCGTCCTCACTGAACTAGGTTTCGCTATCGCATAATCTCGAGCGATATGTCCTTCCTTTCCACAATTATAGCATACCTTGAACTGCAGGGGCGCTTTGACCGATATGTCCTCTTTTTCGTGATTTTGTAGATACGACCGGTGGTCGTTTCTCCTCCCTTAGAACCGGGCCTCACGCAAGACCGCTGCCTTCACATGGTCGTTGTTAAATCTCCTCTTTTTAAATCTCCTCCCCGACTCGCTTTTCTTCTATTTTCACGGGCATGATTACCACCAGAGTGGTTACCATTTTGTCCGTCTCGCTTTCTTTCTCCGCAGTTATCATTATTCTGCTGATCGCTATCTCTCGATACGATCCTCGTTGTGGTCCCTCACCGACATACTCGTTATCTCGCCTAATAATTGAGCCTCATTTACAACATCCGAATAAAGAGAAAATTTATGAGAAATGAGATATTCGACGTACGCCGGGTTTCAAACCTCTAAGAAACATCCGCGCCATACGCTCCTCATTCTCCACCAAATGAGGTGCAAACCGATAACTCGCAAACTTTGCCTCGCATCGAGACACCGCCATGTTGTTTTGTTCCAATCTGATGAACTCCACTTCCTTCATACGACGAACACTTTCGTGAAAGTATTTGTCATTAAATAGCTTCAAACGCCTCCCAAGACATGCCGAAAACGGCCGGATGGGTACGCTTCACGCATTCCCACCAAAGAGTCCCGCCGCCACTTTTAACATAAAGGTGGCGAATGGAACCTTCTGTTCTCCGCATCCCAAGACATCGAATATCTTGGTAATTTGTTTGACCCATGTTTCCGCCGCATGATCGGATCCGCTTTCCTTAAATTCGTGGTCCCAACTTTTGAATCGCTTGGTCAGACAACCCGTGAATTGCTATCATTTCCTCCTCAGATTTTGAACACGAGTTTCCTCGTCTCGATTTTGTATGAACTCGCAAAAACTTCTAAACATCCCTCGCTCATCATCTCGCTTTCAATGGTGTTGTTCACAGAGAGAACATTGCCACCATTGTAGACGCTCTCCTCGCTGGTGAGTACAAAGCATCTCCACTGGCCTCATTTCCATTGTTAATATTCTCACGACATTCTCAAATACCGCATAAAACAAGGGTTAATTAAGGAAATCAATATATCACATAATATCCCTATATATCGACTAACTAACAAATAAGCTTAGTAGGACACACTAACGAAGGATTTACTCATCTCTCCTCCTAGTTCTATTCCCCATCTCCGCCAGAGATCATATCCCTAAGCTCGATACCAACCGTGACGCCCCCAAAATAGGTATACATCACCCATTCTCGAAAGTGTCAATACATGGTACGTAAACAACTACAACTTTATTATTACAACAAGAAACTGTGAGTTTAAATACAAATATTATCTTCTGACAATATCTATACTCAAATAAATCCTCATCACATTTATTGATACATTATTTTACAAAAATGGTGAGGACTACTAAACAACCCTTTCTAAAACCTTTCATTCCATACCTCGACTGCACTCGCTATATTCTCGCCCCCGAGAAAAAATGGAACAAAAGGAAAAGGGTGAGCTCAACTAGCTCAAGAAAAGAATATTATGACTAAGATAATATACAACAAATTATCGTTAGTCTTCAACAGGAAAAATCTAATAAAATACAATAGACAACAAATTTTAAATCAATATTCGCAATGGAAATAATAATTCATTAGAAGAGAGTTAAGTAGAGAATGCAAACTACTATCTTCTATGTATGAATTTAAAAGTTCATCGCTCATCTTTTATCCCCAGAACATCAATCAATATACATCCGAATCAAATATTCATCTTTGCACTACAAGCCAAAGATATTCATCACCGGTCATGTTCATTTAAACACTGCTCATCTTTACGCAAATCATTCATCTTTTTGCACTACAAAGATATTCTTCAGAAATCATTCATCTTTGCACTACAGCCAAAGATATTTCAATAATATCATCATTTAAGACCGAGGATGATGAAAATATTTTTTTAAAGAAACGAATCCAAAGAAAACAAAATGACAAGGATTAAGGATTAAGGATTCGTATTGGTTTTATCCACGTCCAAAAATACCTCAAAAATAATCATAGTGGTGTAAAATTCAAGAATGATCAAAACATGGATACAATCAAAGTTAGTATCCGTAATAGATATTTTGACGAAAAGAAGAAATTTTATTTTTCTATGAATAGTACCATATCGTGAATAAAGCCGATATCGTGAATAAGTAACTCACACCAAAAGATAGAAATTCCACAAAAAAAACATCTTCACGCTTCACGCTTAATAATAGACTCGTGAATAAGAATCGTGAATAAGAACTCATGAATAAGAACTCGTGAATAAGAACTCATGAATAGTAATCCCGACATGAAAAAGTTCCAAATTTGATAAAAACTTCAGATCAATATTTCAAAGATAATGATATTGAAGAAATAATATCATTACGAAAAAAAAATAATATCCCTTACCTCGAAAGATCAAGATTTCTAAATTAAACACCTGATATATGCTATGACTTGACTTGACCGATAGCAATACTCAAAGTATACTCAAAATACTCACAAGAATACGCCGATAATATAGAGAGAAAAAACTTCAGCTTACGTGTGATTTTCAATTCTAACCTAAGACCCTATTTATAGAAAAATGCTTAGAACACCAAAGCGTAAAAATTTAATAAAATATATTATTATTAATAAATTTCCTACGCCTCTTTGGAAATCAGATCCCAACATTTCCCACATGCCAACCTTCTAGAAAAAAATGATAAAAACATTTTTCATAAAATAAATAATTAAAACTTACAAAAATCAATTATTTCGAGAGTTTCGTAACTTCAATAATTCATAATAAATATCCCTTTCATCGTAAAAATTCAATCCACGAGTTTTTATAGGAAATTCAATTCTCTACAACTTTGCGTAAGAAAGTTTTTCCAAATTCCAAATAGAAATTGACCAAATCCACAAACCAAGCGATTTTATACAGCTATAATCAAATTTCAGTCAATAAATGGGGTCCACCGACATGTTTAACATGTTTTAAACATTTATTGCAACAAAAATACTCTTCCTCCTCAGATACTCATATATCCCACATTCGTTGTAAAAATATCACCATTAATATATTATTAAAATAATATATTTAAATGAATTATTTTATCGTAAAAGATAAAATATTAATTTTCAACAATTGTCATTTTAAAATTTTTCTCCATCTATATCCACATAAAATCAATATTTTCCTCATCATATAAATCAATAATTAATTATTCACAAATAATATTACGTAATCACAATATCGACAACCGTGCAGCTTCTCAGAAAGAGGGGCTTTCCAATAAGAATTTCTTCTTACATCATGCCGCAATTAGGTGACCAAACCTCTCCT
Organism: Panax quinquefolius; assembly: GCA_020205615.1. Taxonomy (NCBI): domain Eukaryota; kingdom Viridiplantae; phylum Streptophyta; class Magnoliopsida; order Apiales; family Araliaceae; genus Panax; species Panax quinquefolius. The sequence goes on from CM035173.1 coordinate 19,410,701, forward strand.
TAGATGTAACTTTCTAGACATTGCCAATAATGTTATCTAATAATATTATTCGGATAATATGAATTATTGCTTCGATAATGAAAAATACCGTGTAATGACAATTATCAAAACAACAAAGAATATAAAATATCAACGCAAAGAATTATTAACTCAATAAAATATCGAATAAGAATTATCAGAACCATTATTGAGTAGTGCCTTCACGTAAGAATCAATAATTGGTGCAATACCGCAGCTACCGTGTTCAACAACGCCAGATTAGTGTTTTTAACCAAAGATTCCAACAAAGATAATTCAGAATAACTACGCCAAGTTATTTAAAAACAACTTATATTTGTCGCTTTTTCATCCAATCGCTTTCAGTTATGGGCCCACATGGTCATTTCTACTACCCGCATTTAATATTCCCCGATAAGACATTTAATATTCCACGACCAAACGAATATTCCCCACAACATAATGAATATTTTATAACCACTTGCTTATTTTGAAATATTTATGATTTAACCCTTAACTATCCACATTAATCAAATCAACCCTTACTATTTCAAAATAATAAATAAATGAAATTCCTTTTTATTTAAAAATTTCTGGTCTTACAATAAATATTAAACATTTATAATATAATTTATCCGAGAATCAAGAATATCCCCATGTTATCAATCACTTAATAATCTCATAATCTAATATCATTAATATTATAACAATACTTCTTAAATTTATAAACAATTTATCTCAATTGTTTACGCTTTTATCATATAATGCATTTAATCATTGAAAACTCCATACTCATAAGATATCATCTCCAATTATCAAATCCTCATCAAAAAAATATGCATATACTCTATATAGGATTCTCTACATATAAAATCCTATTTTCAACTTTGTTACTTCACATAACATATTTAACTCATATGTTCAGTAATTAAATTATTTTATGAAAATACCAAATCAGTCCCAAAATATTTCTTTTCTGGGATTTAGCATAATATATTCCCATGATGAAAATATATTTTTCTCGAATTTTAAAATTCATTTACTATTTTTCAAAATTAATTTCTAATTAATTCCTTAAGAAATTAGCTACCTCAAGTTTAACTCCAAAATTCCCAAATCTTGGCAGGACCTTACACATGTTAATGTGAGGCTCCATTTAAATTTCATGGTCATCTGAGTTATAGAACTCCTATTATAGCGTTTTTCGTTTAAAAAAACCTAATATTGAAATAGTCATAACTTGCTCATTTTAAGTCAGAATGAGCTCATTTTTGGACAGGAGGTACTTTGTACCATATACCTTCATGTCCCAAAAGGCCAGAATTTTTCTCATAATTTAAGTGGCCGAAACAGCCCCTCTAAAATCATGGCATTAGCTTTTTTGGTTTTTGCAGCTTTGCACTCCTTTGCTAAAATCAGTCCACACAAAAATCTACAACACCTTTTCCAGTAATTCCACTTGGATTAGTTAGGTAACTCATAGATCTAACTCTAGGACTTGACCAGACTCAAAAATTCAAAATATATTAGGAAATATGGTCAATTGAATTTCATGTTACGTTTTTCACAAAATCTGATTTTCAACTCTTTGTGATTTCTAAGAAACTTTCATGTTTTCTCATAATAACCAACATAACTCATTATAACACTTACTAATACCACGTATACCCATGATTTTCATTAGTCCAATGCTTTTATTATGACTTTCATCATAATCCACGTAAATGATCCTTTTAGTTGAAGAAATATTTGAGGGTTTAAGAAATGGGTTTTTAGATTTGGGGTCAATACAAAATTCGATTTCACGCTCTAGGGTAGGCTAGAAAGTCTTCAAGAATACGTCAAGAAATTTATTAATGATAGAAATATCATTCAAAACCGTGACTCTCATCCAAGACTTGGATAAGACGTCACATTGATACCAACCCGTGACTTCTATCTCTTAACCTAGATAAAGACCTCACAATGATACCTATAAACTTGCCATCTTCATTCACGATGTCGCCCTCTGAAAAGTCCGCTTTGCATTCCAAACAAGGAAGTCAACAACGAAAGGTTCGGGGCTCTTTACTTATGGCTTGATATGACAATAATTGACTTTAGTAGTTTGGTTACTTGAATTCGCACAACAAGTTGGTTATGAATATAAAAGCTAACAACCTTACAAAAAGAATAATGAGTAGTTAATCAATCATTTTCAAAAATTACCTCAAAGGCAAGTATTTTTAAAAAGATAAGATCGTGAAAGTGTTTATTTGAAACAACAAGATTAATAAACAGTGGAGGTAACGAAGGTTTCTCCCAAAGAAGTTTCAATAGATAAATCAAAGTCTAATTTTTCCGGAGTCAAATTTAAATATTGAACACAACTAGGTAGAATAAAAGAGTGGGTAGAACTTGTATTGAATAAAGTATAGACTTCGTAATAATTTATAATTAATTTACCCGTGCTAACTTCGTTCGGTTTACTCGCTTTTTCAGAAGTCATGAAAAATGCACTTCCTAAAACCAACGACTTTGTTTTGTCCATATCCACCTTTAGTGCCACCGTCCCAGCTAGACTTGACTTTGGTGCACAACAAAATTGAGCTAAATGACCTTCTCTTCTTGCAATTTCCACTTCTATTATCTTTGCCACGATTACCACCGGGAGTGGTTACCATTCTTAACATGATAATTTCCCCGATGGTTATCATTATTCGATAGCCGTTGCCACAAAGATGATTATTATCGTGTTGTTGGTCGTTACCTTTTATTTGAGCTGAATCAACACTCTCATATGTTTCATTGCTTATCTCAGCATTTTCAGATGCCATTCTCAAACACTGTCGCAAAACAAGGGTTAATTAACATATCACATATTATCCCTATACTCTGACCGACCAATTAAATACCAAATAAATTTAAGTAGGTCATACTAGCGAAGGAATTCCCCGTCTCTCCTGTGACGCCCCCAAAATTAGGTATACATCACCCATCTTGGGTAGTTAGATACATGGTACAGAATTTAAATACAACTTACTAATATAACTGTCGTGTACAATACGACATAAACTGTGAGTTTGAATACAAATAATGTCTACTAGATATTATACAAACTCAAAAGGAGTCCTCATTACAATTATTATCACACTATTTCACATAATAGTGAGGACTACTAATGCTATCCTCTGGACCATTACTCCGTTCCCCGACTCGTCTCAACTATATTTCTCATTTCACGAAGAGAATAAAGAAAGAAAGGGTGAGCTCAACTAGCCCAAAGAAGAAATATTATGACTAAGATAATGCGTAATAAATTATCAATAGCCTTCAACATTGTTAAACCGATAAAATATAATAAACATCAAGTTTAATCTGCGGTGAACAAGCAATCCATTAAAAGAGTCAAGTAGAAAATAAAATCTACTATCTTTTATGATTTAAAAGGTTTTTCATCATCATTATAGTATTTGAGACTCGACTTTAATAAATAATCCACATCATCGAATCACCCCGCACTACTACCAAGGATATTCTTTAGTATCACGACCACAATTATTCACCCTGCACTACGGGCCAAGAATAGTTGTGTATTCATTAATAGGTCATGATCATGCTAACAACTGTCCCATCAATGCACTACGGCCATCGAGGACTTTTTACCACATCATTTGTAACATTACGGTCATGATTACACCGAATAATCCCTCGGTCATAATCATACCAAGTCCATCCATGCTCAGAAAGCCACGATGACTTTAAAAAAAAAAAATGAGGATGGTGACAATGATATAAGAATTCAATAAAACAAGTTCAAGAATTAAGTTATTCAGAACTAATAACATCCAAACTCGAACATGATCTTGCTTTTGTAGAGTAAAATTCAAGAATGATCGAAGAATATTTCCATGAAAATCTTTGGATGAAACGCAAATATCAAGGATATTGTACTAATTTCATGGAGTATAAAGTCAAAGTTTTAACCAACCGGGTATAATAATGAATGGAATAACAAAAGAAATCACCATGCATGCGATAGATCCATGCACAGTGCGGTTATTCCAATGTAATAATAAATAACGGAACCAGTCGTGTGAAATTCACAATCATGGGATGTTCCAACAGAATAATAAAGATGGAACCGGATCCGGTGTAAAACACACGATAGGATATTCCAATGAGAATGATAAAAATCGGAACCAGTCCGGTTGTAAACACATGCATGGATGTTCCAATGTAGAATAATAAAGATTTTAACCAGTCCGGTGTAAAACACACGCATGGATGTTCCAATGAATAATTGAAGAATGGAATAAAAGAAGAAGATCACCAAGTATAGGGGATTCAGCGTGACACAAAGTTATTCCAATGTAATAAATAAGAATGGAATAACAAAAGAAGTTCTCTTCATGAATACAAAGAATAACACCCTTTACTATGCAACAACAAATAATATTCCCACCTTAGAAGAACCGAATATTGGCAAAGTGAAGTAAGAATACTTTTTCTTCTTTCTCTCTATAGTTTCTCTCTCTAGTTTCAAATTGAATTAAGTAAGAAAATAATGAAGGAATGAACTTCTATTTATAGGAAAATAGAATGCATAGTAATTAATCCATGAACGGTCCAGTTGATTTACTTTAATCGATGGTCCATATTTAAAGCAAAATCTTTTAAATAAAATATAATATATTCTATTTATATAAAACATTTTACTATGCAAACACTATGCAATACTATACGAAAAACACTATGCATAATAAAATATAATATATTTTTTTTTATAGAATAACTTTAATAAAGTATTCATTTTATATAAAAAGATGTTTCGCTTTTATTACGTTAATAATATGAATAAAACAAAACGTCCATTATCGCTATAATAATTCATATTATTAATCGACAATAATGGAATCAAACCGAGTGACTTCTCACATAAGCATCAATAATCAATACCGTATTACTATGCAACCACACGTATTCATCGTATTTTTTACTACCGAGTAGTTCAATGTATCAATGGTAAAACTTCCGCCGTTATTTCAATAAAATATTTTTGTCGTTTTCTCAATCCTAATAATTACATTTGTAGGTCCACCAATGATTGAGCCGTTATACGAATATTCCCCGCTAAACCGAATATTCCCCACCAATCGAATATAATATAACCACTTGCATATTTTGCAAAATTTATAAATATTACCCACAACTATAACATTATATCAAATTATTCCATAATATTCAAAATAATATTTATAGAAAATTCATCTTTATTTATAAAAGTTGGGGTCTTACAACCTCCCTTCTTATGAAATTTACTCCCTCGAAATTGTGGTGCGTACACTGTATGTCAAGAGGTAAGGATACCTTGATTTCATTTCGATTCTAACTCCCAAGTCATTTCCTCAACATCGTGGTTCCTCCACAAAACTTTGACTTGAGGTATAACCTTGGAGCGTAGAATATGTTCCTTCTTATCCAAAATTTGAACAGAACCTCTTCATACGCCAAATCTTCCACTATTTCGTCCCTGTTTCTAACTCAATAATATGGTTCGGGTCTTTCATATATTTACGTAACATGGATATGTGAAAAACGTTATGAACACGAGAGACATATTTGGCGATAAGCGAGTCTATAGGCCACGCGCTCCTACTCGATCGAGGATTAAAATGGACCGATGAATCGAGGATTAAGTTTTCCTCTCTTTCCAAATCTTGTAACTCCTTTCCATAGAGCAACTCTTAACAACACATGATCTCCTATATCGAATTCCACGTCCTTTCGATGAAGATCAGCATAACTCTTTTGTAGATTTTGTGAGGTTTTTATACGTTGTCGGATCGTTTGAATCTTTTCCGTAGTCATACGTACCAACTCCTGTCCCAACAACGTTGCTTCACCCACCTCATCCCAGCATACTGGAGAACGACACTTTCTTCCATACAACGCTTGAATGGAGCCATGCCAATACTTGCTTGATAAGCTGTTGTTGTAGGAAAACTCCACCAATGGTAAGAACTTGTCCCAACTCCCTTGAAATCAAGGACACGAGTCTTAATAGATCTTGAAGAGTTTGAATAGTCCTCTCCGACTGTCCGTCCGTCTGAGGATGATATGCCGAGCTAAATCGTAAGTCTGTGCCCATAGCTTTTTGTAAACTAACCCAAAATCGTGAAGTGAATCTTGGGTCTCGATCAAAAACTATGGATACCGGCATACCATGCAGTCTTACAATCTCATTTATGTACATACGAGTAAGACGTTCAAGTGTATAAGTTTCTCGTATCGGTAAGAAATGAGCAGACTTGGTCAATCTATCAACAATGACCCAAATCGCATCAATGCCTTGAGAAACCTTAGGAAGACCGGTAACGAAATCCATGGTAATGTGCTCCCACTTCTATTCTGGAATTTCAAGTGGTTGCAATGGACCTTTTGGTACTTGATGCTCTGTTTTAACTCGTTGACAAGTTAGACACCTTGAGATAAACAATATCTCTCTCTTTCATATTGCTCCACCAAAATGTATGGCGAATATCATGATACATTTTGGTACTCCCAGATGGATTGCAAATGGTGTGTTGTGCGCCTCCATCATGATATTATACTTTAAATCGTCGGTCGTTAGGAACACAAAGTGCCGAGTTGACTCAAGTATTCCTTCTTCATCGATTCTTGCTTCGGCGCATAGCACCCTTTTGCACTTTCTTCCTCATACGCATCGGCTCAGTGCAGCAATGCAAGCGACTTTAACTTTATCGATTAAAGTCGGTTCTACTCGTATATTCGCTATCATCACATCGTCCCTGAGTCTTTAACTCTATCTCCATCCTTTGTAAGTCACACAAAATGGGCCTTTTCGTTGTGACAATAACGCACTCGTATTGCATATGATCTTCTACTCAATGCGTCCGCCTACCACGCTCGCTTTTCCGGGATGGTATTGGATGGTATGATCATAATCTTTCAATAGTTCAAGCCAACTTCGTTGTCGCATGTTGAGTTCCTTTTGAGTGAAGAAATATTTGAGGCTTTTATGATCCGTAAAGATTTCTACTTTCTCCCCATACAAGTAATGCCTCCAAATTTTAAGTGCAAAGACAACAGTTGCTAACTCCAGATCATGAGTGTAAGACCCCAAAATTTTTAAATAAAAAGGAATTTCATTATTTATTATTTTGAAATAGTAAGGGTTGATTTGATTAATGTGGATAGTTAAGGGTTAAATACGCAAATATTTCAAAATAAGCAAGTGGTTATAAAATATTCATTATCGTTGGGAATATTCGTTTGGTCGTGGAATATTAAATGTATCGCTTGAATATTCAATGACGACGGCAAACCATGTGTAGGGCCCCATAACCGAAAAGCGATTGGATGAAGAAAACGACAAATATAAGTTATTTTTAAATAACGGCGTAGTTATTACAAGATTATCTTTGTGAATTTCCGTGGTTAAAACACACTAATACGCTGGCGTTGTTGAAGAAGATACCAGGTATTGCACCAATTATTGATTCTTACGTAAGAAGGCACTACTCAATAATGGTTACAGATAATTCTTGCAAAGATTTTTATTGAGTTAATAATTGTTTGCGTTGATATTTTATATTCTTTGTTGTTTCAATAATTGTCATTACACGCATTATTTTTCATTATCGAAGCAATAATTCATATTATCTAAATAATATTATTAGATAACATTATTGGCAATGTCTAGAAAATTACGCCTAAGGAGAGGTTTGGTCACCTAATCATGCGCCAAAGAAGAAGAAATTCTTATTGAAAGCCCCTTTCCTGAACCGCTGGTTGTCAATATTGTGATTACGTAATATTATTTGTGAATAATTAATTATTGATTTATATGATGAGAAAATATTGATTTTATGTGGATATAGATGGAGAAAATTTTTAAAATGACAATTGTTGAAAATTAATATTTTATCTTTTTCGATAAAATAATTCATTTAAATATATTATTTTAATAATATATTAACGGTGATATTTTTACAACGAATGTGGGATATATGAGTATACGAGGAGGAAGAGTATTTTTGTTGCAATAAATGTTTAAAACATGTTAAACATGCTTGCATGGACCCCATTTATTGATTGAAATTTGATTATAGCCTATAAAATCGCCTGCTTTGTGGATTTGGTCAATTTCGCTTGGTGGACCCCATTTATTATGAATTATTGAAGTTCAAAGCTCAAAAATAATTGATTTTTGTAAGTTTTAATTATTTATTTTATGAAAAAAATAATCGATTTTATCATTTCTTTTCTAGAAGTTTGGCATGTGGAAATGTTGGGATCTGCTTTCCAAAGAGGCGTAGGAAATTTATTAATAATAATATATTTTATTAAATTTTCTGCTTTGGTGTTCTAAGCATTTTCCTATAAATAGGTGCTTAGGTTAGAATTGAAAATCACACCGTAAACTCAAGTTTTCTCTCTATATTATCGAGCATATTCTTGTGAGTATTTTGAGTATACTTTGAGTATTGCTATACTCATGCAAGTCCAAGTCATAGCCTATATCCTGTTTTTTGATTAGAAATCGATCTTTCGAGGTAAGGGATGTTATTTTCTTCTCAAATGATATTATTTCTTCAATATCATTATCTTTGAAATGTTGATCTCAAGTTTTATCAAATTTGGAACTTTTTCATGTCGAGTTTTACTATTCATGAGTTACTATTCACGAGTTACTATTCACGAGTACTATTCATGAAGCGTGAAGATGTTTTTGTGGAATTTCTATCTTTTGGTGTCTGAGTTACTATTCACGATATCTGACTATTCACGATACTGACTATTCACGTGATAACGATACTATTCACCAAAAATAAAATTTCTTCTTTTCGTCCAACACATCTATTCGGATACTAACTCGATTGTATCCATGTTTTGATCATTCTTGAATTTTACACCACTATGATTATTTTTGAGGTATTTTTTGGGCGGGATAAAACCAAGTACGTAATCCTTAATCCTTAGTCCTTGCATTTTGTTTCACCGGATTCGCTTTTTAAAAAAATATTTTTCATCATCCTCGCCTTAAATGATGATATTATGGAATATCTTTAATCCAAAGATGAATGATTTCTTAAGAATATCTTTGGCATCAGTGCAAAGATGAATGATTTCAAGAATATCTTCGGCCAGAAGGCAAAGATGAATGTGTGTTTAAATGAATACTGACTAATCGATGAATATCTTTGGCCCGTAGAGTGCAAAAGATGAATATTTGATTCCGTATGTATATTGATTGATGTTACAGGATAAAAGATAGACGATGAACTTTTAAATTCATACATGTAAGATAGTAGTTTGCATTCTCTACTTAACTCTTCTAATGAATTATTATTTCACCGCGAATATTGATTTAAAATCTTGTCTATTGTATTCTATTATATTTTCCCCTGTTGAAGATGATAATTTGTTGACGACCTCCAAAATTAGGTATACGCCACCCATCTTGGGTCGCCACTTACATGGTACATAAATTCAAATACAACTTACTAATATAATCGCTGTGGTACAATACGACATAAACCGTGAGTTTGAATACAAATATTGTCTACTAGATATTATACAAACTCAAAAGGAGTCCTCATTACAACTATTATCACACTATTTCACGTAATAGTGAGGACTACTAATGCTATCCTCCTGACCATTACTTCGCTCCCCGACTCGTCCAAACTATGTTCTCATTTCAAGAAGAGAAAAAAAAGAAAAGGTGAGCTCAACTAGCCCAAAGAAGAAATATTATGACTAAGATAATGCGTAATAAATTATCATTAGCCTTCAACAATGTTAAACCGATAAAATAAAATAGACAACCTAGCTTTAATCAAGCAATGAATAAGCAATCCATTAAAAGAGTCAAGTAGAGAAATAAAGTCTACTATCTTTTAGGTTTTAAAAGGTTTTCATCAATTTTTATCACCGAGACTCAAATTTTAATAAATAAACCACCACATCTAATCATCCCCGCACTACGGCCAAGGATTTTCATCAAATTATCAATGGTCACGACTATACCGAATCACCCCCGGTCATAATCATACCAAAAACTATCCATCAACGCATTACAGCCCATCACCGAGGACTTTTGTCACATCATTTATATCAAGTCATGATTATACCGAATGATCCTCGGTCATAATCATACTAAGTTCATCTATGCACGTAAGCCAAAGATAACATAATATAACACGAGGATGATGACAATGACATAATAATTCAATAAAACAAGTTCAAGAATTATTTAATCCATGAAGCTTCTCTCTATAATTTCTCTCTGTAGTTTCAATGAGACCTCAAATTTTTTAAATAAAAAGGAATTTCCTTTATTTATTATTTTGAAATAAGAAGGGTTAACTTTAATAAAGTTTCTATTTTATAAAAGAATTACGTTTTGATTAATGTGATATTATTTTGAAATAGTAAGGGTTAAATACGCAAAAATATTTCAAAATAAGCAAGTGGTTATAAAATATTCATTTTTGCTTGGGAATATTCGTTTGGTCGTGGAATATTCAGATCGCTTGGAATATTCGTATTTACTACAAGCAGCGCCATGCAAGGCCCCCATAACTAAAGCGATCGATGAAGAAAACGACAAATATAAGTCGTTAAAAATAACTACAGAAGTTGTTACCAAGAAGATCGTTGAATATACTATGGTTAAAATACAAATAATACGCTGCTGGTCGCACAAAGAAGACACCAGATTGTAAAGATTGTTGAATTATCGATCCTTACGTAAGAAGGCACTACTCAATAATTTTCACAAAGAGTTATCGCTCAATATTTTATTTTATCGATTCAATAATTGTCATTTGATATTTTATATTATCATTGTTCAATAATTGTCACCGCATTATTATCTCCATTATCGATCAATAATTCATATTATTTAAATAATATTATTAGATAAAGATTATTGGCAATGTCTAGAAAGTTCTGCAAGGAGAGGTTTGGTCACCTAATCAAGGCCACCAAGAAGGAGAAATCCTTATCTGAAAGCCCTCTTTCCTCGAACTACCGTCATTATAAATCAGATTCTCAGAATATTATTTGTGAATAATTAATTATCGATTCATATGATAAAGAAATATTTATTTTATGTGATATAAATGATGGATTTATTTATGTGGTTATAAATGAAGAAATTAATGTTGAGGTGTTTTATCAAGATTTTACTGATCGAGGTATTAAAAATCAAATCGTGGGGTTTTGAGATATATCATGGGGTTATAATTTTTTAATCCGACCGCTGATTGTGGTAATTTTTGGGTATGTTATACATACATAAGTTGAGTATATGTCCACAAATTTTGAACCGTTAAAAATGCACTAATGATTTGTTATGAATTTTAAGAGGTGTCCTGATTCTAAATTAGGTTTATAATTGATTTTGGTGGAAAATTCTAGAATTGAGGGGCCCCACTTGTGGTTGGTGAAGAAATGTGCTGAATTTTATTTCAAATGTGGTGGGTGGCAATAGTAGCAGTAAAGCCATCGTAAAGAAGTCAAGTCCGCTTTTACGCAAGGCTAACATTTTCCTATAAATAGAGGGCTGTTAGAATTGAAAATCACACCGTAAACAAAGTTTTCTCTTTCTCTCTATATATTATCGAGCGATTTTGTGAGTATTTAGATACTTTGAGAGTTGTTGCTCAAAGATAAGTTTCATTCAAAGATCACTTCCGACCTTTCCTTCCAAGCACTCGATTCTTCGAGGTAAGTGGATATTATTTTTTTTCAGAATGATATTATTTCTTCAATATCATTACGTACCGAAATGTCGATCCAAGTTTTTATCAAATTTGAACTTTTTTCATGCTCTGGGTTACTATTCATGAGTTACTATTCACGAAGTTACTATTCATGAGTTACTATTCACGAAGTTACTATTCACGAAGTACTATTCACGAAGCGTGAAAATGTTTTTTTGGAATTTCTATCTTTTGTGTCTGAGTTACTATTCACGATACTCAAGACTATTCACGATACTATATTCACGATACTAAGACTATTCAATCTAAAAATAAAATTTCTTCTTTTCATTCTAAAATATCTATTCGGATACTAGCTTTGATCAGATCCATGTTTTGATCATTCTCAAATTTTACACCACTACGATTATTTTTTGAGGTATTGTTGACATGGATAAAACAAAGTACTAATCATTAATCCTTAATCCTCATCATTTTGTTTCACCGGATTCGCTTTTTTAAAAATATTTTTCATCATCCTCGCCTTAAATGATGATATTATTGAATATCTTCGCCCCAGAAGTGCAAAGATGAATGATTTCAAGAATATCTTCGCCTCAGAGTGCAAAGATGAACAGTGTTTAAATGAATACGACTAATCGATGAATATCTTTGGCCTCAGAGTGCAAAGATGAACAAAAGTTGAGATGAATACGACCGATCGATGAATATCTTCGCCCAGAGAAGTGCAAAGATGAATATTTGATTCGAGATGAATATCGATTGATGTTACAGGATAAAATATTGATGATGGACCTTAAATTCATAGATTATAGTAGATTTCATTCTCTACTTAACTCTTCTAATGAATTATTATTTCACCGCGAATATCGATCCAAACTTGTTGCCTATCAGATTCTATTAAATTTTTCCCTCGTCAAGACTAACGATAATTTGTCAGATATTATCTTAGTCATAATATTCTTTATCGAGCTAGTTGAGCTCACCCTTTTCCTTTTTGTTCCATTCTTCTCGTGAGGCTAGAATATAGCGAGTACGAAGCCTGGGGTATGGAAATGAAGGTTTTAGAAAGGATTGTTTAGTAGTCCTCACCATTTTTGTAAAATAATGTATCAATAAATGTGATGAGGATTTATTTGAGTATAAATATTGTCTGTAAGATAATATTTGTATTTAAACTCACAGCTTTACCGTCAGAATAATAAAGTTGTAGTTGCTTCGCACTCATGTATCGACAACTCGTAATGGGTGATGTATACCTATTTTGGGGGCGCCACAATGTATCGTAGCTAGGATACGATCTCCGCGAGATCGGGGAATGTAACTAGAGGGGAGAGACGAAAAATCCTTCGCTAAAGGTGTCCTACCTAAGCTTATTTGTTAGTCGGTCAAGATATAGGATATTATGTGATATATCGATTTCTTAATTAACCCTTGTTTTATGACAAGATTTGAGAATGTCGAATCGAGAATATTAACAATGGAGTAAATGAGACCGTGGAGATGCCTCAGATTTACCAACGAGGAGAACGGTAACAGTCGGCAATGTTCCTCCCGTGAACAACACCACCGAAAGCGATGATGAACGAGGGATGTTTAGAAGCTTTTTGCGCTCATGCAAAATCGCATTTAGGAGACTCGTGTTCAAAATACAGAGGAATGATAGAATTCACGGGTTGTCACAAAACAAGCAGCTCAAAGAGTCAGGGACCACCGTAATTTAAGGGAAAGCCGATCCGATCACGGCGAAACACGGGTCAAACAAATTACCAAGATATTCGATGTCTCGGGATGCACGGAGAACAGAAGGTTCCATTCGCCACCTTTATGTTCCGTGGCAGGCAGATTATCGGTGGGAGTCTCAGAAGCGCACTCCATCCAAATTTCAAGACTCAAAGATGTCTCTCGGGAGACGCTTTCAGAGATTATTTAATGACAAATACTTTCCTCGAAAGTGTTCGGCTATACGAAGGAAGTGGAGTTCATCGATTAGAACAAAACAACACGACGGTCTCAAAGACGAGGCAAAGTTTGCAGAGTTATCCAGTGTTCAGACCTCATTCGGTGGAGAATGAGGAACGATGACGCGATGTTTCTTAGAGGTTTGAAACCCAGATACGCCAAGATCTCATTTCTCATAAACTTTCTTTATTCATTCAGAAATAATGGGCTCAATTATTGTGAGCGATAACGAGTACTACGGCCAACCGAGGACCATAACCAGATCGTACTCAGAGATAGCAACAATGTAATAATGATAACTCATGAGAAAGAAACAGATTTGACAGTAAATGGTAACCACTCGTGGTAATCATGGTCATGAAAATGTAAGAAGCGAGTCAGAGGAGATTTTAAAAAGAGGAGATTTAACAACGACTATGTGAAGACGACAAAGGTTTAAGAAGAATCGGTTCTAAGGGAGGAGAACGACCACCCCATATATGCTACAAATGCGAAAAGAGGGACATATCACCAAAACCGCCCACAACAGCTCAAGGTATGCTATAATTGTGGAAAGGAAGGACATATCGCCGAGATCAGACGCAGAATAAACCTAGTTCAATGGGACTCATGACTCAAAAGATCGTCCCGTAAAAGTCAAAGTCAACGATTCCGGAAGAAAGCGCTTTGTCAGGATCGGGTCATAATGCGAGGAACCCAAACGAGGTGATCACGGTAAGCTATTTATAAATTCTCAAGTTTATACCTTACTTGATACCGGCTACCCATTCATTTATCTCTCCCGCATGTGCTCAACGCTTAAACTCGACTCGAGAAATTAGACTTTGACCTATCTCGTGGAAACTCCGCTAGAGAAACTTTCATCACATCCACCGCTTATAAATCTTGTTTGATTCAAGTCGGCACCATCACCTTACCCGTCGTTGACCTTATCTCTTTAAAGATACTTGCTTTTGATGTGATTTTAGTGGATCGATCGTTAACTACTCATCATGCCAAAATTGATTGTTTTCGTAAGGTCATTAGTTTTCATATTCCTAACCAACCCGTTGTATTTAATTCAAGCAACTAAACCATTAAAATCAATCACCGCTATATCTAATCATAAAGCTATTCGCTTATCAAAAACTGGATGTCAAGCTTTCTTAGCCCATGTTATGGATTTGAATAAAGACACGCCAAATTTGAATAATATTCCCGTTGTTATCGATTTTCCCGACGATTTCAAGAACTTCCTGCCTACCCCCGTAACGTGAAGTCAATTCTTTATCGATCTTGAACCCGCACAAAGCCCATTTCTAAAACCCCATATCGAATGGCTCCTATTGAACTTCAGAGTTAAAGGTCCAACTACAGAATTGTTGGACATCGGCTTTCATTCGGCCCCAAGACATCTCCTCGGGGTGCTCCTGCTTTTATTTGTAAAAAAGAAAGACGGAGTATGCGACTTTGTATCGACTATCTGAATCGAACCATGTCACCATCAAGAATAGGTATCCTCTACCTCGTATTGATGACTTGTTCGACCAACCAGCAAGGGGCACAATTCTTTTCAAAAATCGATCTTCGCTCGATATCATCACCAAAATTAGAATCGAGGATATTCCAAAGACCGCCTTCGTAACTCCTGTAGATGGGCATTATGAATTTTAGTCATGTCTTTCTGACTAACTAATGCTCCTCATGGCCATGGATACGATGAACCGAGTATTCAAGGAATATTTGATCACCCATGTTGTCAGTTTTTATTGATGACATCCTTATATATTCCAAAAGTCGGAAGATCATGAGCACCATTTGAAGTCGGTACTCCAAAGGCTTCGTGAAAACCAACTATATGCCAAATTGAAGAAATGCGAAGTTCGCTTGAGGAAGTAGCATTTTTCGCACGTGGTGTCAAAACACGGAGTATCTGCTGATCCGCCAAGATCAAGCAATACAAAGTCGAGAGCAACCAAGCTCATGATCAAGTACGTAGCTTTTTGGGCTTAATGGTTATTATCGAGATTCGTGGAAGGGTTTTCTAATCGCTACTCCATTAACTCAAATAACTCCTAAGGATACAAAATTCGCTTGGAATGAAGAATGCGAGAAAAGTTTCCAAGAGCTTAAGAGAGACTTATTTCTAAGACTGCTTCTAACAATACCATCCGGTTCTTGATGGATTTGTTATCTCACAAATGATGCTTCGTGCAAAGGGGTTAGGATGTGTTCTCACGCAACGGGAAAGTCATAGCCTACGCCTCGATGACAAACTTAAAGAGTATGAGAGGAATTATCCTACTCATGATCTAGAGTCATAAAAGCAATGCTTTTCGCGCTTAAAGATATGGAGGCACTATCTATATGGGGAGAAAGTGGAGATATATTCGCACCATAAAAGCCTTAAATATTTCTTCACTCAAAAGAACTCAACACGCGGCAAATGACGCTGCTCGAACTATCGAAAGACTACGACCACACTATTCAATACCATCCCGGTAAAGTTTAACGTGGTAAATGACGATCGAGTAGAAGATCATATGCGAACGAAAAGCGATGATGTCAAGTATACGACAGAGCCAACTTTAATAGAAAAGTTAAGGTCGCTTCAAGCCACCGAATCTTGAGAATCGATGCGTATGAAGAAGAAAAAGTACAAGAAGGAGCTATTCCTAAGCGAGAATCGATGAAGAAGGAATACTTCGAGTCCACTCTAGACTTTGTGTTCCTAACGACTGATTTGAAGTACAAGATTATGATGGAGGCACACAATACACCATTTGCAATCCATCCTCGAAGTACTAAAATGTATCGTGATCTTCGACATACATTTTGGTGGAATAATACGAAGAGAGAGATTGCAAAGTTTATCTCGATGTGTTTAACTCATTAACGGTAAAGGCGAGATCTAGTACCTAAGGGTCCGCTGAACCACTTGAGATTCCTGAATGGAAGTGGGAACACATTACCATGGATTTCACATTTGGTCTTCCTACTGGCTTTCAAGGCATCAATGCTATTTGGGTTATTGTTGATAGATTAACCAAGTCCGCTTTCATTTCTTGCCGACACGGAGACTTATTCCTCGAACGCCTTGCTAGTATGTACGTAAAATGAGATCGTGAGGTCAGCATGGCATGCCCGTATCCATAGTTTCGATCGCGACCCAAGATTCACTTCAAGATTTTGGGTTAGCTTGCAAAAAGCTATGGGCACGGATTTACGATTTAGTTCTAATATACCATCCCCAAACCACGGACAATCGTAGAGGACTATTCAAACTCTCAAGATTTATTAAGACTCGTGGTCCTAGACTTCAAGGGCGCTTGGGATAAGTATTTACCATCGGTGGAATTCTCCTACAACAACAGCTTATCGTGCAAGTATAGTGTGTGGTTCCATTCAAGCATTATATGGACGAAAAATGTCGCTTCTCCAATATGTTGGGATGAGGTGGGTGAAGCAACATTGTTGGGACCCGAAAGTTAAGACGTATGACTCACCGAAAAGATCCAAATGATTCGACAACGATACAAACCAAGCACAAGATCGACAAAAGAGTTATGCGGATCTTCATCGAAAGGACGGGAATTTAATGTAGGGATCATGATTGTCATGAAGTCGCTCCATGGAAGGGAGTTACAAGATTCGGGAAGAGAGGAAAGCTCAATCCACGATTTATCGTCCATTTCAAATTCTCGACCGAGAAGTAGGAAATGTAGCCTATGTACTTGCTGCTACATTCCGAGTATGTCTCGTGTTCATAATGTGTTTCATATATCCGCATTTCAGAATATGTGAAAGACCCGAACCACGCTATCGAAGTTAGAACCGATTTAGATAGCCAAGACTTAACGTATGAGGAGGTACCTATCAAGATCTTGGATAGAAGGAGCATGTCCCCACGCTAAGAAAGGTCATACCACAAGTTAAAGTTTTGTGGAGGAATCATGCTATAGAGGAAATGACCGAATTGAAACTAAAATGAAAGCGAGGTATCCTCACCTTTTCAAACACTGTGTACGCACGCCAATTTCGAGGACGAAAATTTCATAAGAGGGAGGTCAGAAGACCTCAAATTTTTTAAATAAAAAGGAATTTCCTTTATTTATTATTTTGAAATAGTAAGGGTTGATTTGATTAATGTGGATAGTTAAGGGTTAAATACGCAAATATTTCAAAATAAGCAAGTGGTTATAAAATATTCATTTTGTTTGGGAATATTCGTTTGGTCGTGGAATATTCAGATCGCTTGTGAATATTCGCATTTACTACAAGCAAATGCATGTGGGGGCCCATAAACCGGAAAAAGCGATTGATGAAGAAAACGACAAATATAAGTTGGTTAAAAAATAACTACAGTAGTTGTTATCAAGTAAGACCGCTGAATACCCGTGGTTAAAATACAAGAATACGCGCTGGTCGCACAAAGAAGATTACCTGATCGCATGTAAAGATTGTTGAATTATCGATCCTTACGTAAGAAGGCACTACTCAATAATTTTCACAAGAAGTTATCGCTCAATATTTTATTTTATCGATTCAATAATCACATATTGATATTTTATATTATCATTGTTCAATAATTGTCACCGCATTATTATCTCCATTATCGATCAATAATTCATATTATTTAAATAATATTATTAGATAAAGATTATTGGCAATGTCTAGAAAGTTCTCACAAGGAGAGGTTTGGTCACCTAATCATGCGGCCAAGAAGTGAGAAATCCTTATCTGAAAGCCCCTCTTCCCGGGAACTACCGTCATTATAATCAGGATTCTCAGTATATTATTTATGAATAATTAATTATTGATTCATATGATAAAGAAATATTTATTTTATGTGGATATAAATGATGGATTTATTTATGTGGTTATAAATGAAGAAATTAATGTTGAGGTGTTTTATCAAGATTTTATCTGATCGAGGTATTAAAATCAAATCGTGGGTTTTGAGATATATCATGGGGTTATAATTTTTAATCCGACCGCTGATTGTGGTAATTTTTGGGTATGTTATACATACATAAGTTGAGTATATGTCCACAAATTTTGAACCGTTAAAATGCACGAATGATTTGTTATGAATTTTAAGAGGTGTCTGATTCTAAAAATTAGGTTTATAATTGATTTTGGTGGAAAATTTAGAATTGAGGGCCCCACTTGTGGTTGGTGAAGAAATGTGCTGAATTTTATTTCAAATGTGGTGGGTGGCAATAGTAGCAGTGTAAAGCCATCGTGTAGCAGTCAAGTCTGCTTTTACGGCTAACATTTTCCTATAAATAGAGGGCTAAGTTAGAATTGAAAATCACACCGTAAACAAAGTTTTCTCTTCTCTCTCTATATTATCGAGCGATTTTTTGTGAGTATTTAGATACTTTGAGAGTTGTTGCTCAAAGATAAGTTTCATTCAAAGATCACTTCCGACCTTTCCTCCGGCAATCGATTCTTCGAGGTGGGATATTATTTTTTTCAGAATGATATTATTTCTTCAATATCATTACGTCGAAATGTCGATCCAAGTTTTTATCAAATTTGAACTTTTTCATGCTCGGGTTACTATTCATGAGTTACTATTCACGAAGTTACTATTCATGAGTTACTATTCACGAAGTTACTATTCACGAGTACTATTCATTAAGCGTGAAAATGTTTTTTTTTGTGGAATTTCTATCTTTTGGTGTCTGAGTTACTATTCACGATATACTAAGACTATTCACGATACTAAGACTATTCACGATACTAACTATTCAATCGAAAAATAAAATTTCTTCTTTTCGTCCAAAATATCTATTCGATACTAGCTTTGATCAGATCCATGTTTTGATCATTCTCAATTTTACACCACTACGATTATTTTGAGGAGGTATTGTTGGACACGGATAAAACAAAGTACTAATCATTAATCCTTAATCCTCACTATTTTGTTTCACCGGATTCGCTTTTTAAAAATATTTTTCATCATCCTCGCCTTAAATGATGATATTATTGAATATCTTCGCCCAGAAGTAAAAAGATGAATGATTTCAAGAATATCTTTGGCCCAGAAGTGCAAAGATGAAATGTGTTTAAAATGAATACGACTAATCGATGAATATCTTTGGCTCTGTAGTAGCAAAAAGATGAACAGTGTTGAGATGAATACATGATTGATCGATGAATATCTTCGCCCAGTAGCAAAAGATGAATGTTTGATTTGAGATGAATATCGATTGATGTTACAGGATAAAATATCGATGATGGACCGTTAAATTCATAGATTATAGTAGATTTCATTCTCTACGTAACTCTTCTAATGAATTATTATTTCACCATGTAAATATTGATCCAAACTTGTTGTCTATCAGATTCTATTAAATTTTTCCTCGTCAAGACTAACGATAATTTGTCAGATATTATCTTAGTCATAATATTCTTTATCGAGCTAGTTGAGCTCACCCTTTTCCTTTTTGTTCCATTCTTCTCGTGAGGCGAGAATATATAAATGAAAGTACTTAGCCTGGGTATGGAATGAAGGTTTTAGAAAGGATTGTTTAGTAGTCCTCACCATTTTGTAAAATAATGTATCAATAAATGTGATGAGGATTTATTTGAGTATAAATATTGTCTGTAAGATAATATTTGTATTTAAACTCACGCTTTTACTTGTTATAATAAAGTTGTAGTTGCTTCATAAAAACCAGTAATGGGTGATTTACTATTTTGGGGCGCCACATTATGTATCGACAATAACCCAATGGGTGATGTATACCTATTATTTGGGGCGCACGATCTTACTTTTACTAATGACAATTTCAACCAGAAAATTCCGCCGTATTTCAATAAAATATTTTGTCATTTTCATTAATAAATTCTTTAGGGGTCCACCATGATCACCCTTATTCTTCTAATATAATATAACCACTTACTTTGCAAAAATTATAAATACGAACTATAATATTATCTCAAATTAATAATAAAAAATTATTTTCGATAAAATTTATTTTATCGATAAAACTGGGTCTCAATCCCCTCCTTATGGATTTCGCCTCTCGAATTATACGACCGTAAATCATTTGGATATCAAATACCTTTATTGTTAAAAAATATTAAATTCATCTTCGTTTCCGCCAAAGATATTCATTAACAATTCATCTTTGCACCATACAAAGCTAAGATATATAACAAATGAAAACCAATAAATATATTCCACTTATACTTTCAAATTTATAAATATTATCACAACCATGAATTATCCATGTACCAATAATATAAAGAAAAATATTTTGTGTTTTTCAATTACTTTTATATAATACCGAATAATAATCCTCGGTCATAATCATACCAAGTCTATCAATGCACTACTATGATAAAGATAACTTTATCTAAACATTCCATTTTAATATTATTATTTCATCAAATATAATTAACAGACTCAATGATAATAATTAAATGAACCATATCATCGAATCATCCCCGCATAATGAATCAAACTGCCAAGGATATTCATTAAGATTATGCTACTACTTAATTATCCACGCACTACTACCAAAGATAATCGTGTATTCAATTAAGATCACGACCATGTGA
Source organism: Panax quinquefolius (assembly GCA_020205615.1). NCBI lineage: Eukaryota > Viridiplantae > Streptophyta > Magnoliopsida > Apiales > Araliaceae > Panax > Panax quinquefolius. The sequence goes on from CM035173.1 coordinate 19,431,949, forward strand.
ATTATCCACGACTACTATAAAGATAATTGTGATAATCAGAAACTAAGGATATTCATTAAGATAACTTTTTACAAATTATCCATGCACTACTACCAAAGATAATCGTGTATTCATTAAGATATCATTCCAATAAATTATCCATGCACTACTACCAAATATAATCGTGTATTCATTAATATCATACCACAAATTATCCATTTACTACTACCCAAAGATAATCCATATTCATTAGTATCATGACCATCAAATTATCCATGCACATCTCACTCCCTAAAAGATAATTGTGTATTCATTAAGATCATAATGACCACAAATTATCCAATGCACTACTACCAAAGATAATTGTGTATTCATTAAGATTACCAAAGACCACCAAATTATCCATGCACTACTACCAAAGATAATTGTGTATTCATTAAGATCACGACCACAAATTATCCATGCACTACTACCAAAGATAATTGTGTATTCATTAGTATCACGACCACAAATTATCCATGCACTACTACCAAAGATAATCGTGTATTCATTAAGATCACGACCACAAATTATCCATGACACTACTACCAAAGATAATCGTGTATTCATTAGATTCACCACAAATTAAATTATCCATGACTACTACCAAAGATAATCGTGTATTCATTAAGATCAACCACACCACAAATTATCCATGCACTACTACCAAAGATAATTGTGGTATTCATTAAGATCACGACCACAAATTATCCATGCACTACTACCAAAGATAATTGTGTATTCATTAAGATCACGACCACAAATTATCCATGCACTACTACCAAAGATAATCGTGGTATTCATTAAGATCACGACCACAAATTATCCATGCACTACTACCAAAGATAATCGTGTATTCATTAAGTATCACGACCATGCAAATTATCCATGCACTACTACCAAAGATAATCGTGTATTCATTAAGATCACGACCACAAATTATCCATGCAATGCTACTACCAAAGATAATTGTGTATTCAATTAGATCCAATTGTGTAATTCAATTCAATTACTATGCTATGATTATACCTAATAATCCCTGGTCATAATCATACCAAGTCCATCTATGCACTACAGCCACGTATTTACTTTCAACATAATATAAACACGAGGATAATGATATAAAGAATCAATCAAATGAGATAAAGGATAAATATTAAACATTTATAATATAATTTATCCAGATTCAAGAATATCCCCATGTTATCAATCACTTAATAATCTCATAATCTAATAACATTAATATTATAATAATATTTTAATCACTTCTTAAATTTATAAACAATTTATCTCAATTGTTTACGCTTTTACCATATAATGCATTTAATCATTCAAAATGCCATACTCATAAAATATCATCACCAATTATCAAATCCTCATCAAAAAATATGCATATACTCTATATAGGATTCTCTAGCCATAAAATCCTATTTTCAACTTTGTTACTTCACATAACATATTTAACTCATATGTTCAGAATTAAACTATTTTCATGAAAAATACCAAATCAGTCCCAAAAATATTTCTTTTCTGGGATTTAGCATAATATAGTCCCATAATGAAAATATATTTTCTCTAATTTTAAAATTCATTTACTATTTTTCAAAAATCAATTTCTAATTAATTCCTTAAGAAATTAGCTACCTCAAGTTTAACTCCAAAATTCCCAAATCTTGGCAGGACCTTACACATGTTAACGTGAGCTTCTAGTTTAAATTTCATGGTCATCTGAGTTATAGAACTCCTGTTATAGCGTTTTTTTCGAAAAACCTAAATATTGAAATAGTCATAACTTGCTCATTTTAAGTCGTAATGAGCTCATTTTTGGACAGGAGGTACTTTATACCATATACTTTCATGTCCCAAAAAGGCCAGAATTTTTCTCATAATTTAAGTGGCCTAAACAGCCCTTAAAGTTTCTGGCAGTAGCATTTTCGAAATTTACAGCTTTGGCCTCCTTTTGCTAAAATCAGTCCACACAAAAAATCTACAACACCTTTTCCAGTAATTCCACTTGGATTAGTTAGGTAACTCATAGATCTAACTCTAGGACTTGACCACATTCAAAAATTCAAAATATAATAGGAGATATGGTCAATTGAATTTCATGTTACGCTTTTCACCAAAATCTGATTTTCAACTCTTTGTGATTTCTAAGAAACTTTCATGTTTTCACATACTAACCAACATAACTCATCATAACACTTACTAATACTTCATATACCCATGATTTTCATTAGTCCAATGCTTTTATTATGACTTTCATCATAAACCACGTAAATGCTCCATTTTAGTCAAGAAATATTTGAGGGTTTAAGAAATGGGTTTTTGATCGGGGTCAATACAAAATTCGATTTCACGCTCTAGGGTAGGCTAGGAAGTCTTCAAGAATACGCCAAGAAATTTATTAATGATAGAAATATCATTCAAAACTCATTATTTCTCTCGTCCAAGACTTGATAAGACGTCACATTAATACCAACTGCGACTTCTATCCCTTAACCTAGATAAGACCTCACAATGATACCTATAAACTTGCCATCTTCATTCACGACGTCGCCACAGAAAAGTCCGGCTTCGGTGCATTCCACACAAGGAAGTCAACAACGAAAAGGATCGGGCTCTTTACTTATGGCTTGATATGACAATGATTAACTTTAGTGGTTTGGTTACTTTGAATTCAGTGATAACAAAGTTGGTTAGAATATGAAAGCTAACAACCTTACAAAAAGAATAATGAGTAGTTAACCAATCGATTCCTAAAATCACATCAAAGGCAAGTATTTTCAAAGAGATAAGATCGACAGTAACGTGAAAGTGTTTATTTGAAACAACAAGATTAATAAATAGTGGAGTAACGAAGGTTCCTACTAACGGTTTTCAACCAATAAGTCAAAGTTTAACTTCTTGAGTCAAATTTAAACGCTGAACGCAAGCAAGAGAGATAAAAAAATAATGGGTAGAACCCCGATCTCTTATAAGGTATAGACTTCGCAAGAATTTATAATTAACTAACCCGCTAACTTCGCTCGGTTTACTCGCTTTTTGAGAAGTCATGAAAATGCACTTCCTAAAACCAACGACTTTGTTTTGTCCATATCCACCTTTGGTGCCACCGTCCCAACCTAGACTTGACTTTGGTGCACAACAAAATCGAGCTAAATGACCTTCTCTTCTTGCAATTTCCACTTCTATTATCTTTGCCATGATTACCAATCAAGTGGTTACCATTCTTAGCATGATAATTTCCCCACGATGGTTATCATTGTTCGATAAATTGCCACCACCAAAGATGATTTATTATCGTGTTGTTGGTCGTTACCTTTTGTTTGAAATAAATCAACACTCTCATGTGCTTCATTGCTTATCTCAAAGATTTTCGATGCCATTCTCAAACACCGCCACAAAACAAGGGTTAATTAACATATCACATATTATCCCTATACTCTCGACCACCAATTAAATACCAAATAAATTTAGATAGGTCATACTAAAGAAGGAATTCCCCGCCTCTCCCTCCTAGTTCTTATCTCACATCTCAGCCGTGGATCATATCCCTAAGCTCGATACCAACCGCGACGCCTCAAAATTAGGTATACGCCACCCATCTTGGGTCGCCACTTACATGGTACATAAATTCAAATACAACTTACTAATATAACTGCGTGTGGTACAATACGACATAAACCGTGAGTTTGAATACAAATATTGTCTACTAGATATTATACAAACTCAAAAGGAGTCCTCATTACAACTATTATCACACTATTTCACGTATAATAGTGAGGACTACTAATGCTATCCTCCTGACCATTACTTCGCTCCCCGACTCGTCCCAAAATATGTTCTCATTTCCTCAAGAGAATAAAGAAAAAGAAAGGGTGAGCTCAACTAGCCCAAGAAGAAATATTATGACTAAGATAATGCGTAATAAATTATCATTAGCCTTCAACAAAGGTTAAACCGATAAAATACAATAGACAACCCGCTTTAATCTGCAAATGAATAAGCAATCCATTAAAAGAGTCAAGTAGAGAATAAAGTCTACTATCTTTTAGGTTTTAAAAGGTTTTCATCAATTTTTATCACCGAGACTCAAATTTTAATAAATAAACCACCACATCTAATCATCCCGCACTACTACCAAGGATTTTCATCAAATTATCAATGGTCATGACTATACCGAATCACCCCCGGTCATAATCATACCAAAAACTATCCATCACCGCATTACAAAATACCGAGGACTTTTGTCACATCATTTATATCAAGTCATGATTATACCGAATGATCCTCGGTCATAATCATACTAAGTTCATCTACGCACGTAAGTAAGCCAAAGATAACATAATATAACACGAGGATGATGACAATGACATAATAATTCAATAAAACAAGTTCAAGAATTATTTAATCCATGAATTATTAACGCCCAAATTGTCAACATAATACTCTTTCAGAGAGTAAAATTCAAGAATGATCGTAAGAATATTTCCATGAAAAGATATCGATGAAACGCAAATATCAAGGATATTCTACTAATTTCATGGAGTATAGAAGTCAAAGTTTTAACCAACTGGGTATAATAAAGAATGGAATAACAAAAGAAATCACCACGCATGCAGATTGTGATGTATAAAAAGTTATTCCAATGTAATAATAATAACTAACCAGTGTCGTGAAATTCACAATCGGCACAGATGTTCCAATGTAATAATAAAGATGGAACCAGATCCTGTAAACACACACGATAGATATTCCAAACAGTAATGATAAAGATTTTAACCAGTCCTGTAAAACACATGCATGTGATGTTCCAATGTAATAATAAAATTTTAACTGTGTCCTGTAAAACACAGATATTCCAAATGATGTTCCAAATGTAATAATAAAGAATGTCACCAAGTATAGGTAAAATCACAGATACAAAAGTTATTCCAATGTAATAAATAAGAATGGAATAACATAAGGATTTCACCAAGTATAGGATATGCCATATATACAAAGTTATGTATAGGTATATCACTTTTACAAAAGTTATTCCAATGTAATAATAATGAATGGAATAATGTAAGTTCTCTTCAAGAAGAAAGAATAACACCCCTTACCGTAAAAAAGAACCTAATATAATCGAATAGTAAAGTAGTAAACAATATCACTCTTCTTCTTTCTATAATTTTCTCTATAGCTTCTCTCTATAATTTCTCTCTAGAGTTTCAATGAATTCGTAAGAAAATAATGAAGGAATGAGCTTCTATTTATAGAAAATGGAATGCATAAGAATTAATCCATGAACTATCTGATTGATTTACTTTAATCTGACGGTCCATATTTAAAGAAAAATCTTTTAAATAAAATATAATATATTCTATTTATATAAAAACATTTTACTATGCAAACACTATGCAATACTACGCAAAACACTATGCAAAAACACTACGCAACACTACGCATAATAAAATATAATATATTCTATTTATGTAATAACTTTAATAAAGTATCTCTATTTTATATAAAAGATGTTTCGCTTTTATTACGTTAATAATACTAATAAAACAAAAACGCCATTATCGCTATAATAATTCATATTATTAATCGACAATAATGGAATCAAACCGAGTGACTTCTCACATAAAGATCAATAATCAATACCGCAGTTTACTACTACGCAACCACACGTGACATCGTATTTTTACTACCGAGTAGTTCAACAAGAATCACTAGAAAAACTCCGCCGTTATTTCAATAAAATATTTTTGCTGCTTTCAATCCGACAATAATTTCATTAGGGGTCCACCAATGATTGAGCCGTTGTATTTAATATTCCCGCTAAACCGAATATTCCCCACCAATCGAATATAATATAACCACTGCATACTTTGCAAAATTTATAAATACTACCCACAACTATAATATTATCTCAAATTCACACCATAATATTAAAAAATTATTTTGACAAAATTTAAATCTTTATTGATAAAATCTGGGTCTCATATTATCTTAGTCATAATATTCTTTCTTGAGCTAGTTGAGCTCACCCTTTCCTTTTTGTTCCATTTTTCTCGTGAGGCGATTCAGAATATAACGATATTTGAGATATTATCTTAGTCATAATATTCTTTACCGAAGCTATTGAGCTCACCCTTTTAATTTTTTCTCTATGGGCTATGAATGAAGGTTTTAGAAAGGATTGTTTAGTAGTCCTCACCATTTTGTAAAATAATGTATCAATAAATGTGATGAGGATTTATTTGAGTATAGATATTGTCTAGAAGATAATATTTGTATTCAAACTCACAGCTTTCTTGTTGTAATAATAAAGTTGTAGTTGTTTCGTACCATGTATTGACAACCTCGTAATGGGTGATGTATACCTATTTTGGGGGCGCCACAATTGGTATCGAGCTTAGGATATGATCTCCAAGAGATCGGGAATAGAACTAGAGGGAGAGACGAGTAAATCCTTCGCTAGTGTGTCCTACCTAAGCTTATTTGTTAGTTGGTCAAGATATAGGGATATTATGTGATATATTGATTTCCTTAATTAACCCTTGTTTTATGACAATTTGAGAATGTCGAATCGAGAATATTAACAATGGAAATGAGACCGTGGAGATGCTCAGACTCACCAACGAGGAGAACGCGCAACAGTCGGGCAATGTTCCTCCCGTGAACAACACCATTGAAAGCGATGATGAACGAGGGATGTTTAGAAGTTTTTTGCGCTTCATGCAAAATCGCATTTGAGGAGACTCGTGTTCAAAATACAGGAGGAAATGATAGCAATTCACCGGGTTGTCACAAAAGGCAAGCGCTTCAAAGAGTCGGGACCACCGAATTTAAGGGAAAGCCGATCCGATCACGGCGGAAACACGGGTCAAACAAATTACCAAGATATTCGATGTCTTGGGATGCACGGAGGAACAGAAGGTTCCATTCGCCACCTTTATGTTCCGTGGCGAGGCGATCATCGGTGGGAGTCTCAGTGAAGTGCACCCATCCAAATTTCGACTCAAAGATGTCTTGGGAGACGCTTTCAGAAACTATTTAATGACAAATACTTTCCGAAAAGTGTTCGCTATACGAAGGAAGTGGAGTTCATCGATTGGAACAAAACAACACGACGCAAGGTGTCTCAAAGACGAGGCAAAGTTTGCAGAGTTATCCAGTTTTCACCTCATTTGGTGGAGAATGAGGAACGATGACGCGGATGTTTCTTAGAGGTTTGAAACCCCAAGATACGCCAATATCTCATTTCTCATAAATTTTCTCTTTATTCGGATGTTTGTAAAAATGGGGCTCAATTATTAGAGCGAGATAACGAGTACGGTCAACCGAGGGACCACAACCAGGATCGTATCGTAGATAGCGATCAATGTAATAATGATAACCAAATGGAGAAAGAAACAGACGGACAAAAATGGTAACCACTGTGGTAATCATGGCCATGAAAATAGAAGAAGCGAGTCGGGAGGAGATTTTAAAAGAGAGATTTTAAAAAGAGGAGATTTAACAACACCATGTGAAGATGATGATCATGCTTAAAAGAATCGGTTCTAAGGGAGGAGAACGACCACCCATTATATGCTACAAATGCGGAAAAGAGGGACATATCACCAAACCGCCCACAACAGCTCAAGGTATGCTATAATTATGGAAAGGAAGGACATATCGCCGAGATTGTACGAGAATAAACCTAGTTCAATGGGGACGGTGACTCAAAAGATCGTCCCAAAAAAGTCAAAGTCAACGATTCCGGAAGAGCGCTTTGTTGTGATCGGTCATAATGCGAGGAACCCAAACGAGGTGATCACGGTAAGCTATTTATAAATTCTCATGAAGTTTATACCTTACTTGATACCGGTGCTACCCATTCATTTATCTCTCCCCATGTGCTCAACGCTTAAACTCGACTCGAGAAATTAGACTTTCGACCTATCTCGTGGAAACTCCGCTAGAGAAACTTTCATCACATCCACCGCTTATAAATCTTGTTTGATTCAAGTTGGCACCATTACCTTACCTCGTTGACCTTATCTCTTTAAAGATACTTGCTTTTGATGTGATTTTAGGGATTGATTGGTTAACTACTCATCATGCCAAAATTGATTGTTTTCGTAAGGTTGTTAGTTTTCATATTCCTAACCAACCTGTTGTATGCAATTCAAGCAACTAAACCATTAAAATCAATCACTATCATATCTAATCATAAAGCTATTCGCTTATTGAAAAACGGATGTCAAGCTTTCTTAGCCCATGTTATGGATTTGAATAAAGACACGCCAAATTTGAATAATATTCCCGTTGTTATCGACTTTCCGACGATTTCAAAGAACTTCCCGCCTCACCCCCGTAACGTGAAGTCAATTCTTTATCGATCTTGAACCCGGTACAAAGCCCATTTCTAAAACCCCATATCGAATGGCTCCTATTGAACTTCAGAGTTAAAGGTCCAACTACGTGAATTGTTGGACATTGGTTTCATTCGTCCCCAAGACATCTCCTCGGGGTGCTCCTGCTTTATTTGTAAAGAAGAAAGACGGGAGTATGCGACTTTGTATCGACTATCTGGAATCGAACCATGTCACCATCAAGAATAGGTATCCTCACCTCGTATTGATGACTTGTTTGACCAACCACCGCAAGGGGCACAATTCTTTTCAAAAATCGATCTTCGCTCGGATATCATCACCAAGATTAGAATCGAGGATATTCCAAAGACCGCCTTTTAACTCGGTAGACGGGCATTATGAATTCTTAGTCATGTCTTTCTGGACTAACTAATGCTCCTCGCGGCTTTCATGGATATGATGAACCGAGTATTCAAGGAATATTTGGATCAATTCGTTGTTGTTTTTATCATGACATCCTCATATATTCCAAAAGTCGTGAAGATCATGAGCACCATTTGAAGTCGGTACTCCAAAGGCTTCGTGAAAACCAACTATATGCCAAATTGAAGAAATGCGAGTTCGCTTGAGGAAGTAGCATTCCTCGGGCACGCGGTGTCAAAACATGGAGTATCCGCTGATCCGTGAAGATCAAGCAATACAAAGTCGGAGCAACCAAGCTTGCGGATCAAGTACGTAGCTTTTTGGGCTTAAATGGTTATTATCTGAGATTCGTGGAAGGGTTTTCTTCTAATCGCTACTCCATTAACTCAAATTTAACTCTGGAAGGATACAAAATTCGCTTGGAGCGAAGAATGCGAGAAAAGTTTCCAAGAGCTTAAGAGGAGACTTATTTCTAAGACTGCTTCTAACAATACCATCCGGTTCTTGATGGATTTGTTATCTACAAATGATGCTTCGTGCAAAGGGTTAGGATGTGTTCTCATGCAACGTGGGAAAGTCATAGCCTATGCCTCATGACAACTTAAAGAGTATGAGAGGAATTATCCTACTCATGATCTAGAGTTAGCAAGCAATGCTTTTCGCTAAAAATATATGGAGGCACTATCTATATGGGGAGAAAGTGGAGATATATTCGCACCATAAAAGCCTTAAATATTTCTTCACTAAAAAAGAACTCAACACGCTAAGCAAATGACGCTGGCTCGAGCTATTGAAAGACTACGACCACACTATTCAATACCATCCCGGTAAAGCGAACGTGGTAAATGACGCATTGAGTAGAAGATCATATGCGGAACGAAAAGGCGATGATGTCAAGTATACGACAGAGCCAACTTTAATAGAAAAAGTTAAGGTTGCTCAAGCCACCGAATCTTGAAATGATGCGTATGATGAAGAAGAAAGTACAAGAAGGAGCTATTCCTAAGCGAGAATTAATGAAGAAGGAATACTTGAGTCCACTCTGACTTTGTGTTCCTAACGACTCGATTTGAAGTACAAGATTATGATGGAGGCACACAATACGCCATTTGCAATCCATCCTCGAAGTACTAAAATGTATCGTGATCTTCGACATACATTTTGGTGGAACAATATGAAGAGAGAGATTGCAAAGTTTATCTCGATGTGTTTAACTTGCTAACGTAAAAGGCGGAGCATCTTGTACCTAAGGGTCCGTTAGAACCACTTGAGATTCCGAAATGGAAGTGGGAACACATTACTATGGATTTCTTTACGGGTCTTCCTACGGCTTCTCAAGGCATCAATGCTATTTGGGTTATTGTTGATAGATTAACCAAGTCTCGCTTTCATTTCTTGCCGACACGGAGACTTATTCCTCGAACGCCTTGCTAGTATGTACGTGAATGAGATTGTGAGGTTGCATGGCATGCCTCAGATCCATAGTTTCGGATCGTGACCCAAGATTCACTTCAAGATTTTGGGTTAGCTTGCAAAAAGCTATGGGCACGGATTTGCGATTTAGTTCGCATACCATCCCCAAACGGACGGACAATCGAGAGAGGACTATTCAAACTCTTGAAGATCTATTAAGACTCGTGTCCTGCACTTCAAGGGTAGTTGGGATAAGTATTTACCATCGGTGGAATTCTCCTACAACAACAAAGCTTATCGTGCAAGTATAGTGTGGCTCCATTCAAGCATTATATGGACGAAAATGTCGCTTCCAATATGTTGGGATGAGGTGGGTGAAGCAACATTGTTGGGACCCGAAGTTAGATACGTATGACTCACCGAAAAGATCCAAATGATTCGACAACGATACAAACCAAGACAAGATCGACAAAAGAGTTATGCGGATCTTCATCGAAAGGACGTGGAATTTAATGTAGGGGATCATGATTGTCATGAAGTTGCTCCATGGAAGGGGAGTTACAAGATTTGGGAAAGAGAGGAAAGCTCAATCCACGATTTATCGGTCCATTTCAAATTCTTGACCGAGTAGGAAATGTAGCCTATAGACTTGCATTACTCCCAGTATGTCTCGTGTTCATAATGTGTTTCACATATCCGTATTTCAGAATATGTGAAAGACCCGAACCACGTTATCGAAAGTTAGAACCCACGAGATAGCCAAGACTTAACGTATGAGGAGGAGGTACCGCCAAGATCTTGGATAGAAGGAGCATGTCCTACGCCAAGAAAGGTCATACCACAAGTTAAAGTTTTGTGGAGGAATCATGCTATAGAGGAAATGACCGGGAATTGAAAACTAAATGAAAGCGAGGTATCCTCACCTTTTCAAACACTGTGTACGTACGCCAATTTCGAGGACGAAATTTCATAAGGAGGGAGGTCAGTAAGACCTCAAAATTTTTAAATAAAAAGGAATTTCCTTTATTTATTATTTTGAAATAGTAAGGGTTGATTTGATTAATGGGGATAGTTAAGGGTTAAATACGCAAATATTTCAAAATAAGCAAGTGGTTATAAAATATTCATTATCGTTTGGGAATATTCGTTTGGTCGTGGAATATTCGCATCGCTTGGGAATATTCGCATTTACGGCCAAGCAAATGCCATGTGTGGGCCCCATAACCGAAAGCGATTGGATGAAGAAAACGACAAATATAAGTTATTTTTAAATAACTACGTAGTTATTTACAGTAATACTGTTGAATACCCGGTGGTTAAAACACACTAATACGCTGCGTTGTTGAACAAGATACCTGCGGATTGCACCAATTATTGATTCTTACGTAAGAAGGCACTACTCAATAATGGTTACAAAATAATGCTCAAAGATTTTATCGAGTTAATAATTGTCATTGATATTTTATATTGTCATTGTTTCAATAATTGTCATTACACAATTTTTCATTATCGAAGCAATAATTCATATTATCTAAATAATATTATTAGATAACATTATTGGCAATGTCTAGAAAGTTCTGCCTAAGGAGAGGTTTGGTCACCTAATCATGCGCCCAAGAAGAAGAAATTCTTATCGAAAGCCCCTCTTCCCTGAACCGCCTCGTCATCAATATTGTGATTCTAATAATATTATTTGTGAATAATTAATTATTGATTTATATGATGAGGAAAATATTGATTTTATGTGGATATAGATGGAGAAAATTTTTAAAATGACAATTGTTGAAAATTAATATTTTATCTTTTTCTCGATAAAATAATTCATTTAAATATATTATTTTAATAATATATTAACTGGTGATATTTTTACAACGAATGTGGGATATATGAGTATACGAGGAGGAAGAGTATTTTTGTTGCAATAAATGTTTAAAACATGTTAAACATGTCGGTGGACCCCATTTATCGAATCGAAATTTGATTATAAATTGTAAAATCGCCTGCTTGTGGATTTCGATCAATTTCTGTTTGGAATTTGGAAAAACTTTCTTCTGCAAAGTTGTAGAGAATTGAATTTCCTATAAAAACTCGCGAGATTCAATTTTCTTATGAAAAGGCTATTTATTATGAATTATTGAAGTTCAAGTTCAAAATAATTGATTTTTGTAAGTTTTAATTATTTATTTTATGAAAAAACGTTTTTTATCATTTCTTTCTAGAAGTTTGGCATGTGGGAAATGTTGGGATCTGATTTCCAAAGAGGGCGTAGGAAATTTATTAATAATAATATATTTTATTAAATTTTCTACTTTGGTGTTCTAAGCATTTTCCTATAAATAGGTGCTTAGGTTAGAATTGAAAATCACACCGTAAACCAAGTTTTCTCTCTATATTATCGAGCGCATTCTTGTGAGTATTTTGAGTATACTTTGAGTATTGCTATATACGGTGCAAGTCCAAGTCATAGCCTATATCCTGTTTCAAATTTGTAAGTACTGATCTTTCGAGGTAAGGGATGTTATTTTTTTCTCAAATGATATTATTTCTTCAATATCATTATCTTTGAAATGTTGATATGAAGTTTTTATCAAATTTGGAACTTTTTCATGTCGAGGTTACTATTCATGAGTTACTATTCACGATTCACGAAGTTACTATTCACGAGTTACTATTCACGAGTTACTATTCACGAGTACTATTCATTCAAGATGTTTTTTTGTGGAATTTCTATCTTTTGGTGTCGAGTTACTATTCACGTATACGATCACTATTCACGATACTATATTCACACTATTCACCAAAAATAAAATTTCTTCTTTTCGTCTAAAACATCTATTCGGGATACTAACTTTCGATTGTATCCATGTTTTGATCATTCTTGAATTTTACACCACTATGATTATTTTTGAGGTATTTTTGACGTGGATAAAACCAAAGTACGAATCCTTAATCCTTAATCCTTGTCATTTTGTTTCACCGGATTCGCTTTTTTAAAAAATATTTTCATCATCCTCGCCTTTAAATGATGATATTATGGAATATCTTTGGCCTCAGAAGTGCAAAGATGAATGATTTCTTAAGAATATCTTTGGCTCAGTAGTGCAAAGATGAATGATTTCAAGAATATCTTTGGCCGTGTGTGCAAAGATGAACAGTGTTTAAATGAACATGACTAATCGATGAATATCTTTGGCCCGTAGTGCAAAGATGAATATTTGATTCCGTATGTATATTGATTGATGTTACAGGATAAAAGATAGACGATGAACTTTTAAATTCATACATGTAAGATAGTAGTTTGCATTCTCTACTTAACTCTTCTAATGAATTATTATTTCACCGCTAATATTGATTTAAAATTTGTTGTCTATCAGATTCTATTAGATTTTTTTCCTCGTTGAAGACTAACGATAATTTGTTGATATTATCTTAGTCATAATATTCTTTAACTTTATCGAGCTAGTTGAGCTCACCCTTTTCCTTTTTGTTCCATTTTTCTCGGAGGCGAGAATATAGCGAAGACGCAGCCTGGGTATGGAATGAAGGTTTTAGAAATGATTGTTTAGTAGTCCTCACCATTTTGTAAAATAATGTATCAATAAATGTGATGAGGATTTATTTGAGTATAGATATTGTCTGAAGATAATATTTGTATTCAAACTCACAGCTTTCTTGTTGTAATAATAAAGTTGTAGTTGTTTCGCACCATGTATTGACAACTCGTAATGGTGATGTATACCTATTTTGGGGGCGCCACAATAGTAGGATAATTCCTCTCATATTCTTTGAGTTATCATGGCGCATAGGCTATAACTTTTCCATGTTGCATGAGAACACATCCCAACCCTTTTTCGCTAGAAGCATCATTTGTAGATGATAAATCCTCTCGAACCGGATGGTATTGTCGAGCAGATCTTTGAAATAAGTCTCCTCTTGAGTTCTTGAAAACTCTTCTCACATTCTTCGCTCCAACCGAACTTTGTATTTTTTTCGAGTCAATTTGAGTCAATGGAGTAGCGATTCAAGAAAATCCTTCCACGAATCTCCGATAATAACCAAAATTAAACCGAAAAGCTACGTTACTTGGTCACTAATTTAGGTTGTTCCCAAACTTTGAATAGCTTCAATCTTTGTTGGGTCAACAGATATTCCATGACTTGATACCACGTGCCCAAGGAATGCTACTTCTTCTGCCAAAACTTCGCATTTCTTCAACTTGGCATAAAGCTTATATTCACGAAGCTTTTGGAGTGTCAGCCTCAAGTGTTGCTCATGATCTTCACGGCTTTTGGAATAAATAAGGATGTCATCAATAAAGACGACCACAAAGTGATCTAAATATTCTTTGAATACTCGGTTCATCATATCCATGAAGGCAGCAGGAGCATTAGTCAATCCAAAGGACATGACTAGGAATTCTTAATGCCCTTACCGAGTTCTGAAAGCCGTCTTTGGAATGTCAGCGGTTCTAATCTTCAATTGGTGATATCCGGAACGAAGATCAATCTTTGAAAAGAATTTGGCTCCTTGCAATCGGGTCAAACAGGTCATCAATACGTGGCAATGGATACCTATTTTGATGGTGACATGATTCAACTCCGATAATCAATACAAAGTCGCATACTCCCATCTTTCTTCTTCACGAATAGAACAGAGAGCACCCCAAGGAGAAGTACTAGGACGAATAAAGCCAATGTCTAACAATTCCATGCATTGGGTCTTTAACTCCTCGAAGTTCAATAGAGCCATTCGATATGGGGCTTTGGAAATAGGTTTTGTCTGGGGTTCAAGGTCGATACAAAATTCAATTTCACGCCTGGGGTAGGCCGTGAAGTTTTTCGGGAATACATCGGAAATTTATTAACAATAGAAATATCGCTCAAAAAGCGACGTATTTTTGTTTAAATCACGTGACATGAGCTAAGAAAGCTTGACATCCGCTTTTCAATAAACGAATAGCTTTATGGCTTGAGATGACCGTGATTGATTTTAATGGTTTGGTCGTTTGAATTTGCATAATAGGTTGATTAGGAATATGATAGCTAACAACCTTACGAAAAACAATCAATTTTTGCATGATAAGTAGTTAACCAATCAATCCCTAGAATCACGTCAAATGCAAGTATTTTTAATGAAATAAGATTGACGGTAATGTGAGGGTATCGATTTGAACCAAACAAGACTTATAAACAGTGGATGTAATGAAGGTTTCTCCCAACGGAGTTTCCACAGATAAGTCAAAGTCTAATTTCTCCGGAGTCAAATTTAATCGATGAGCGCAAGTAGGAGAAATAAAAGAATGGGTAGAACCGGTATCAAATAAAGTATAGACTTCATTAGAGTTTATGATAAGCTTACCTGTGATGACCTCATTCGGGTTCCTTGCTCTCTGGGAGGTCACAACAAACGCTCTCCCTTGCCACTGGATTTTGAATTTTCTGGGACGGCCTTTGGTGCCTCCATCCTAGTTGAATTTGTCTTCGGTAAACGACAAAATCGAGCTAAGTGACCTTCTCTTCCACAATTATAACATGCTTTGGACGGCATGGCACAGTTCGGACTGATGTGTCCCTCTTCTCCGCATTTGAAGCATATGATAGGTGGTCTTTCTCCTTCATTAACAACGGGTGCTGGTGCTGACGTCTTTCCATCATTGTTGAATCTCCGTTTCTTGAAATGTCCATTCTTATTGTTTTGGCCACGATTACCACCGGCGGTTACCGATATCTCGCCTGTTGATTCCCTCCACGCTTGTTGTCACCGCTTTGATGACTACTCGCACGGTATTATAATTTTCTGCTACCGCTTTCTTTTTAGTTAGGTTGACTCGTTATCTCGCTCCACTAATCGAGCCCTATTTACAACATCTCGAATACAAACACGCGCTTTATGAGAAATAAGATGTTGACGTATCTCGACTTCAAACCTCTTAAAACATTCGCCATTCTCTCTTCATTATCCACCAAGTGGGACGAAACCGTGATAACTCCGCAAATTTTGCCTCGTATTGCGACACGGTCATATTGTTTTGTTTCAACTTGATAAACTCCACCTCCTTCATGTGGCAAATACTTTCGGGAAAGTATTTGTCGTTGAATGCCTCCCCTGAATTTCTCCCAAGATATCTTCAAAGATGCGGAGTCGAGTACGCTTCTGATTCCCACCAAAGAATCTGCCTCTCACATGAATATAAAGGCGTGAAAGGAACTTTTTGCTCCTCGGGGCATCCCAAGACATCAAATATCTTGTAATCTGCTTTATCCATGCTTTACGCCGAGAAGTGGTTTTGCTCTCCCTTAAACTCCGGTGGTCCCAGCTCCTTGAATTGTTTAGCGGTGACCGCCGAGAGAGTTTCCGTGTTTCCACCTACGTTTTGGACGAGAGTCGCTCTCGCTTTCTTTGTTGCATAAATTGCGTAAAAAGCTCCGAACATTTGATCATTCATCATTTGGTCGGTGTTATTGTTTGCATGAGGATTGTCGCCTTCCTGATGCACATTATCCTCGATTATTGATATGCATGGTGAATCAACGATCGCTTTGTGCTCCATTCTATTCTCAACATTCTCGATGTTATTTTCGAGATCTTCGCCACAAAACAAAAGATTAATTGACATGTAACAATTATCTTTATATTACGACCAAACCAATAAAATAAAGACATAAACTTAGGTAGGTCATACTAGTGAAGGTATTCCCCGTCTCTCCCTCCTAGTATTATTCCCACATCTTAGCCAGTGGATCATATCCTAAGCTCGATACCAATCATGGCGCCCCAAAATTAGGTATACATCACCCATCTTGGGTAGTTAGATACATGGTATGTAATTTAAATACAACTTACTAATATAACTGTAGGTATACAATACGACATAAATCGTGAGTTTGAATACAAATAATGTCTACTAGATATTATACAAACTCAAAAGGAGTCCTCATTACAATTATTATCACACTATTTCACATAATAGTGAGGACTACTAATGCTATCCTCTGGACCATTACTCCGCTTCCCGACTAAGTCCCGGTATGTTCTCATTTCTCAAGAGAACGGTGAAAGAAAGGGTGAGCTCAACTAGCCCAATGAAATATTATGACTAAGATAATGCGAATAAATTATCAATAGCCTTCAACATTGTTAAACCGATAAAATATAATAAACATCAAGTTTAATCTGCAGTGAACAAGCAATCCATTAAAAGAGTCAAGTAGAAAATAAAATCTACTATCTTTTATGATTTAAAAGGTTTTCATCACTTGTTATATTTGAGACTCAAACTTTAATAAATAATCCACATCATCGAATCACCCCGCACTACTACGGCGAAGGATATTCTTTAAGTATCACGCGACCACAATTATTCACGCACTACGGGCCGAGAATAGTTGTGTATTCATTAATGGTCATGATCATGCCAACAATCGTCCATCAATGCACTACTGACCATTTGAGGACTTTTACCACATCATTTGTAACATTACGGTTATGATTACACCGAATAATCCCCATTCATAATCATACCAAGTCCATCCATGCTCTACAGTGCCACGTATGACTTTAAAAAAACATGAGGATGATGACAATGATATAAGAATTCAATAAAACAAGTTCAAGAATTAAGTTATTCAGAACTAATAACATCCAAATCTGTCAACATGATCTCGCTTTTATAGAGTAAAATTCAAGAATGATCGGGAAGAATATTTCCATGAAAAGATCTTTGGATGAAACGCAAATATCAAGGATATTGTACTAATTTCATGGAGTATAAAAGTCAAAGTTTTAACCAACCGGGTATAATAAAGAATGGAATAACAAAAGAAATCACCACGCATGCGATGAATCATGACAAAAAAGTTATTCCAATGAATAATAAATAACGGAACCGTGTCGGTGAAATTCACACCGATAGGATGTTCCAACAGAATAATAAAGATGGAACCGGATCCTGTAAAACACACGGATAGGATATTCAATGAATGATAAAAAGCGGAACCAGTCCTGTGTAAAACACACAGCATGTGATGTTCCAACAGAATAATAAAGATTTTAACCGTCCTGTAAAACACACGCATGTGGATGTTCCAATGTAATAATTGAAGAATGGAATAAAAGAAGAAGATCACCAAGTATAGGGGATTCCGCGTATACAAAGTTATTCCAATGTAATAAATAAGAATGGAATAACAAAAGAAGTTCTCTTCATGAATACAAAAGAATAACACCCTTACGAATACAACAAATAATATTCCCTACCTTAGAAGAACCTGAATATTGGCAAAGTGAAGTAGCGAGAATACTTTTCTTCTTTCTCTATAGTTTCTCTCTGTAGTTTCAAAGAATTAAGTAAGAAAATAATGAAGGAATGAGCTTCTATTTATAGGAAAATAGAATGCATAGTAATTAATCCATGAACGGTCCAGATTGATTTACTTTAATCTGACGGTCCATATTTAAAGCAAAATCTTTTAAATAAAATATAATATATTCTATTTATATAAAAACATTTTACTATGCAAACACTATGCAACACTATGCAAAACACTATACAAAACACTATGCATAATAAAATATAATATATTTTATTTATAGAATAACTTTAATAAAGTATTCATTTTATATAAAAAAGATGTTTACGTTTTATTACGTTAATAATACTGAATAAAACAAAACGTCATTATCGCTTATAATAATTCATATTATTAATCGACAATAATGGAATCAAACCGGAGTGACTTCTCACATAAGCATCAATAATCAATACTGGTGTTACTTATACAACCACACGACATCGTATTCTTTACTTTTACTACTGAGTATTTCAACGATTATCAACGGTAAAACTTCCGCCGTTATTTCAATAAAATATTTTTTTGTCGTTTTCTCGATCCGATAATAATTACATTGTGGGGTCCACCAATGATTGAGTAGTTGTCTGAATATTCCTCGCTAAACCGAATATTCCCAGGACCAATCGAATATAATATAACCACTTGCATATTTTGCAAAATTTATAAATATTACCCACAACTATAACATTATATCAAATTATTCCATAATATTCAAAAATAATATTTATAGAAAATTCATCTTTATTTATAAAAGCTGGGTCTTACATCTCCTCCTAGTTCTTATCTCACATCTCAACCAGGATCATATCCTAAGCTCGATACCCGCGTGGCGCCCCCAAAATTAGGTATACGTCACCCATCTTGGGTCGCCACTTACATGGTACATAAATTCAAATACAACTTACTAATATAAGCTGTAAGTAGTACAATACGACATAAACGTGAGTTTGAATACAAATATTGTCTACTAGATATTATACAAACTCAAAAGGAGTCCTTATTACAACTATTATCACACTATTTCACGAATAGTGAGGACTACTAATGCTATCCTCTGGACCATTACTCCGCTCCCCGACTCGTCCCCAAATATGTTCTCATTTCTGAAGAGAATAAAGGAAAGAAAAGGTGAGCTCAACTAGCCCGATGAAATATTATAACTAAGATAATGCGAATAAATTATCAATAGTCTTCAACAATGTTAAACCGATAAAATACAATGACAACCGGTTTAATCTGCGGTGAATATCTGATCCATTAAAATAGTCAAGTAGAAAATAAAATCTACTATCTTTTATAATTTAAAAGGTTTTTCATCAACGTTATAAATTGAGACTCGACTTTAATAAATATTCCACCACATCTAATCATCCCCGCACCACGGTCAAGAATTTTCATTAAATCATCAATGGTCAAACTATATCTGAAGAATAAACCTTGGTCATAATCATACCAAAAAATTATTCATCAATGCTTTACAGGCCACTGAGGACTTTTATCACATCATTTATAACAGGTCATGATTATACCGAATGATCCCTAGTCATAATCATACTAAGTCCATCTATGCACGTAAGCCAAAGATGACTATCATCACATCATTTGTAACGTTACGGTCATGATTACACCGAATAGTCTCTGATCATAATCATACCAAGTCCATCTATGCACTACAGGCCACAAATGACTTTCAACATAATATAAACATGAGGATGGTGACAATGATATAAGAATTCAATAAAACAAGTTCAAGAATTATTTTATCCGGAATTAAGAACGTCCCAAATTGTTAACAAGATCTTTGTTTTGTAGAGTAAAATTCAAGAATGATCAAAAGAATATTCCCATGAAAAGATACTTTAGATGAAACGCTTGAAATATCAAGGATATTCTACTAATTTCATGGAGTATAAAGTCAAAGTTTTAACCAACCGGGTATAATAAAGAATGGAATAACAAAAGAAATCACCATGCATGCGGTACTTGCAGATGTATTAAAAGTTATTCAATGTATAATAATAACGGAACCGGTCGGTGAAATTCACAAGCGGGATGATCCAATGAGAATAATAAATCTTTGAATAATAAACAATGGAACCCGGATCCGGTGTAAAACACACGACGGGATATTCCAATGAGAATAATAAATGCGGAATAATAAACAATGGAACCAGGTCCTTGTAAAACACACGAGCGGGATATTCAATGAATAATAAAGAATGGAATAACGAAAGAAGATCACCAAGTATAGGGGATTCCAGCGTATCTGAGTTATTCAAATGAGAATAAATAAGAATGGAATAATATAAGGATTTCACCAAGTATAGGGTATGCAGCGTACAAGTTATGTATAGGGTATACCACTTTTATAGGTTATTCCAATGTAATAATAATGAATGGAATAATGTAAGTTCTCTTCATGAATAAGAAAGAATAATACCCCTTACGAATACAACAAATAATACCCCTTCTAGTAAAAGACACCGGATATCAAAGTAGTGAAGTACCGTAATACTCTTCTTTCTCTCTATAAACTTCTCTCTATAATTTCTCTCTACAGAGTTTCATTGAATTAAAGAAAATAATGAAGGAATGAGCTTCTATTTATAGGAAAATAGAATGCATAGTAATTAATCCATGAGCGGTCCAGTTGATTTACTTTAATCGACGGTCCATATTTAAAGCAAAATCTTTTAAATAAAATATCATATATTCTATTTATATAAAACATTTTACTATCTGAACACTATGCAAAACACTATGCAACACTATGCATAATAAAATATAATATATTCTATTTATAGAATAACTTTAATAAAGTATTACTGTTTTATATAAAAGATGTTTACGCTTTTATTACGTTAATAATATGAATAAAACAAAACGTCATTATCACTATAATAATTCATATTATTAATCGTGAATAATGGAATCAAACCGAGTGACTTCTCACATAAGCATCGATAATCAATACTGGTGTCTTTTGTATGCAACCACACGTATTCTTTGTACTTTTACTACCGAGTAGTTCAACAATATCAACGGTAAAACTTCCGCCGTTATTTCAATAAAATATTTTTGTCGTTTTCTCGATCAAATGATAATTACATTATTAGGGTCCACCAATGATTGAGTAGTTATACGAATATTCCTCGCTAAACCGAATATTTCCCGACCAATCGAATATAATATAACCACTTGCATACTTTGCAAAATTTATAAATACTACCCACAACTATAATATTATCTCAAATTCACACCATAATATTAAAAATTATTTTAATAAAATTTAAATCTTTATTGATAAAATCTGGGTCTCTCACAATGGCGATCATTGATAGAGATTAATCGCTAAAAGAAAACGCGCCAGGGTTTCACACCAATTTTTTTTTTTTTGGGGAATTTATACGGCAATGATCATCGGCCGACGCATCTGATCATTTGAAATTAGATAGCGACTAAAATCCACAGTTGTCACAGATAGCGGTCACTATTCTTTATTATCGTGGACCTGGATAAGCGATCATGATATTGTTGGTCGCAGATAGACCTTTTTCTTGTAGTGAGATTGCATATTTAAAATTTGACGTTGAAAGTAAATATTCATGATTATATGTAAAGTCCTTCAAGGAACACATGTACAAAGACTTAGTGATAGATCAAACTTGTTAGGTTGATCTGAACTTTAATGTTTATCATTCTGTAAATGAATATATAGAATAAAAGATCAAAGCTGTTAGGTTGATCTATATCTTGAGATGTAATAGATAGGCTTCAGCAGAATTGTAGAGCATCGAGAATCGTAGTCTATCTACTTTGGAAGGCCTCTCATGGAATCGTAGAGTGACCTAAATGTCTGCCAAGTCTAACTCAAGAATCGTAGAGTGCTCTCTTAAAAACGTAGAGTCTGCAAGACAAACAAGTGAAGATCGTAGAGTATCGAAACTTAAGAGAAATCGTAGTGTCCTCATCCTTCAGTACCAGATCAAGCTCCAAGGTGGCAAGACACCACGATCAAGATCGTAGTGGATCATCTGTCTGCATCAAAAGCATCGAGCAGTGTCCATTATTTTAATAATAAAAGTTAACACATGTGGTTTGGATTATAGACGTTGAGAGTATCGGGAGTCCCAATGACACAACAGTCATCCTTAATATGCAACAAAGAAACGTATTGAAGAAGCTAAGGAAAGTACTATAAGTCAGCAAAAAATACCTTTTCAGGTGTTAGGTGAGATAGCAGTCTGCAGTGTCAGTGGGCCAGACGGCTGGACATAAGGTTTCTAGAAAGTCACTATCAGTGCTCAGAAATGTCAAATACAATTAATGCTTCAATGGATGTCTTCAAACGGATATATTTTCAAGGCATCATGTAAGACCCCGAAATTTTTTTAAATAAAAAGGAATTTTCTTTATTATTTTGAAATAGTAAGGGTTGATTTGATTAATGTGGATAGTTAAGGGTTAAATACGCAAATATTTCAAAATAAGCAAGTGGTTATAAAATATTCATTTTTATCGGGGAATATTCGTTTGGTCGTGGGAATATTAAATCTTTGTCGGGAATATTCGTGCGACGGCCAGCGACCCATGTGTATTGGCCCATAACTAAAGCGATTGGATGAAGAAAACGACAAATATAAGTTGGTTAAAAATAACAGGCGTAGTTATTCACCAATTAAGGCTGTTGGAATACCCGGTGGTTAAAATCGATGTCTGGCGTGGTTGCCGCGATGGCTGCGGTATTACACTGAGATTGTTGAATTATTGATCCTTACGTGAAGGCACTACTCAATAATTTTCACGATGAATTCTTGTTCAATATTTTATTTTATTGATTCAATAATTCTTTGCGTTGATATTTTATATTATTCTTTGTTCAATAATTGTCACCGCACATTATCTCCATTATCGGATCAATAATTCATATTATTTGAATAATATTATTAGATAGCATTATTGGCAATGTCTAGAAAGTTACATCGAGGAGAGGTTTGGTCACCTAATTGCGGCGCGATGAGGAGAAATCCTTATCGAAAGCCCCTCTTTCACAGGAGCGGCTGGTTGTCATAATTGTGATTACGTAATATTATTTGTGAATAATTAATTATTGATTCATATGATAAAGAAATATTTATTTTATGTGGATATAAATGATGGATTTATTTATGTGGTTATAAATGAAGAAATTATTGTTGAGGTGTTTTATCGATATTTTACCGGTTGGAGGTATTAAAAATTAAATCGGGGGGTTTTGAGATATATATTGGGGATTATAATTTTTAATCCGACCGTTGGATTGTGGTAATTTTTGGGTATGTTATACATACATAAGTTGAGTATATGTCCACAAATTTTGAACCGTTAAAATGTACGAATGATTTGTTATGAATTTTAAGAGGTGTCGATTCGGAATTAGGGTTATAATTGATTTTGGTGGAAAATTCTAGAATTGAGTGGGCCCCACTTGTGGTTGGTGAAGAAATGTGCTGAATTTTATTTCAAATGTGGTGGGTGGCAATAGTAGCGAGTAAAGCCATCGGTGCTAGCAGTCGAAATGCCTTGGGCTAACTAACATTTTCTATAAATAGAGGGCTAAGTTAGAATTGAAAATCACACGAAAACAAAGTTTTCTCTCTTTCTCTCTATATTATTATTGAGCGTATTTTGTGAGTATTTAGATACTTTGAGAGTTCTTTATTCGAAGATAAGTTTCATTCGAAATCACTTGACCCTTTCCTTCCAAATCTTGATTCTTTGAGGTAAGGGATATTATTTTTTTCGTAATGATATTATTTCTTCAATATCATTATCTTTGAAATGTTGATCTGAAGTTTTTATCAAATTTGGAACTTTTTCATTCGGGGTTACTATTCATGAGTTACTATTCACGAGTTCTATTCATGAGTTACTATTCACGAGTTCTTATTCACGAGTACTATTCATGTGAAGCGTGAAAATGTTTTTTGTGGAATTTCTATCTTTTGGTGTCGAGAGTTACTATTCACGTATCTGGCACTATTCACGTATACGACACTATTCACGTATACGGCACTATTCATCGAAAAATAAAATTTCTTCTTTTTGTCCAAAACATCTATTTTGGATACTAGCTTTGATTGTATCCATGTTTTGATCATTCTTGAATTTTACACCACCACGTGATTATTTTTGGGGTATTGTTGGACATGGATAAAACAAAGTACGAATCTTTAATCCTTAATCCTTGTCATTTTGTTTCACTGGATTCGTTCTTTAAAAATATTTTTCATCATCCTCAGTCTTAAATGATGATATTATTGAATATCTTTGGCACATAGTGCAAAGATGAATGATTTCTGAAGAATATCTTTGGCTTTAGTGCAAAGATGAGCAGTGTTGAGATGAACATGGTGAGGCGATTAATATCTTTGGCACATAGTGCAAAGATGAGCAGTGTTTAAATGAACATGACCAATGATGAATATCTTTGGCTTGTAGTGCAAAGATGAATATTTAATTCGGATGTATATTGATTGTTATTCTGAGGGGATAAAAGATGAGCGATGAACTTTTAAATTCATACATAGAAGATAGTAGTTTGCATTCTCTACTTAACTCTTCTAATGAATTATTATTTCATTGCGAATATTGATTGAAAATTTGTTGTCTATTGTATTCTATTAAATTTTTTCCTGTTGAAGACTAACGATAATTTGTTGTATATTATCTTAGTCATAATATTCTTTCTTGAGCTAGTTGAGCTCACCCTTTTCCTTTTGTTCCATTCTTCTCGTGGAGGCGAGAATATAGCGATGCAGTCGGGGTATGGAATGAAGGTTTTAGAAAGGATTGTTTAGTAGTCCTCACCATTTTGTAAAATAATGTATCAATAAATGTGATGAGGATTTATGTGAGTATAAATATTATCAGAAGATAATATTTGTATTTAAACTCACAGATTTCTTGTTGTAATAATAAAGTTGTAGTTGTTTACGTACCATATATTGACAACTCGGAATGGGTGATGTATACCTATTTTGGGGCGTCGCGGTTAGTATCGAGCTTAGGGATATGATCTCTGGCGGAGATCGGGGAATAGAACTAGGAGGGAGAGACGAGTAAATCCTTGGCTAGTGTGTCCTACCTAAGCTTATTTGTTAGTTAGTCAATATATAGGGATATTATGTGATATATTGATTTCCTTAATTAACCCTTGTTTTATGACGGTATTTGAGAATGTCGTTTGAGAATATTAACATGGAGTAAATGAGGCCGTGGAGATGCTGTCTTTACAACGAGGAGAACGTCTGTGCAGTGGCAATGTTCCTCCTGTGAAACAACACCAACTGGCGAGATGATGAGCGAGGGGATGTTTAGAAGCTTTTTGCGAGTTCATGCAAAATCGAGACGAGGAGACTTCGTGTTCAAAATACGAGGAGGAAATGATAGCAATTCACGGGTTGTCACAACCAAGCGATTCAAAGAGTTGGGACCACCAGAATTTAAGGAAAGCGAGATCCGATCATGGCGGAAACATGGGTCAAACAAATTACCAAGATATTCGATGTCTTGGGATGCGGAGGAGAAACGAAGGTTCCATTCGCCACCTTTATGTTCCGTGGCGAATGAGACTCTTGGTGGGAGATGCGTGAAGCGTACCCATCCAAACGCACTCAAAGATGTCTTGGGAGGCGTTTGAGACTATTTAATGACAAATACTTTCACGAAAGTGTTCGTCGTATGAAGGAAGTGGAGTTCATCGATTAGAGCAAAACAACACGGGCGGTGTCTCGATGCGAGGCAAAGTTTGCGAGTTATCGAGTTTGCACCTCATTTGGTGGAGAATGAGGAGCGATATGGCGGATGTTTCTTAGAGGTTTGAAACGGCGTACGTCGGTATCTCATTTCTCATAAACTTTCTCTTTATTGAGATGTTATAAATGAGGCTCAATTATTAGAAGCGAGATAACGAAATGCAGTCGGTGAGGACCATAACGAGGATCGTACGAGATGGCGGTCAATGAATAATGATAACTGCGGAAAAAAAAAGACGGACGAAATGGTAACCACTCTGGTGGTAATCATGGTCGTGAAAAGCGAAGAAGCGAGTCGGGAGGAGATTTTAAAAGAGGAGATTTAACAACGACTATGTGAAGACAGCGGTCTTGTTTAAAGAATCGGTTCTAAGGGAGGAGAACGACCACCGGTCATATCTTCTGAAATGCGGAAAAAGAGGGACATATCGGTCAAACGCCCTAACAGTTCAAGGTATGCTATATAGTTGTGGAAAGGAAGGACATATCGCTTCGAGATTATGCAGATGGCGAAACCTAGTTCAATGGGGACGGTGACTCGAAAAGATCGTCCCGAAAAAGTCAAAGTCAACGATTAGGGAAGAAGCGTTTGTTGTGATTGGTCATAATGCGAGGAACCCAAACGAGGTGATCACGGGTAAGCTATTTATAAATTCTTGCGAAGTTTATACCTTACTTGATCTGGGGTGCTACCCATTCATTTATCTCTCTGCATGTGCTCAACGTTTAAACTTGACTCGGAGAAATTAGACTTTGACCTATCTGTGGAAACTCCGTTAGGAGAAACTTTCATCACATCCAATTGTTTATAAATCTTGTTTGATTCAAGTTGGCACCATCACCTTACACCGTTGACCTTATCTCTTTAAAGATACTTGCTTTTGATGTGATTTTAGGGATTGATTGGTTAACTACTCATCATGCCAAAATTGATTGTTTTAAGTAAGGTTGTTAGTTTTCATATTCCTAACCAACTGTTATTTATGCAATTCAAGCAACTAAACCATTAAAATCAATCACTATCATATCTAATCATAAAGCTATTCGTTTATTGAAAAGCGGATGTCAAGCTTTCTTAGCCCATGTTATGGATTTGAATAAAGACACGTCAAATTTGAATAATATTCCTGTTGTTATTGACTTTCACGACGTATTTCAGAAGAACTTCCGGTCTACCCCCCCGAGCGTGAAGTTGAATTCTTTATTGATCTTGAACTTTGATACAAAGCCCATTTCTAAAACCCCATATCGAATGGCTCCTATTGAACTTCGGGAGTTAAAGGTCCAACTACGAGGAATTGTTGGACATCGGTTTCATTCGTCTAGTACATCTCCTTGGGGTGCTCTGTTTTATTTGTAAAAAAAGAAAGCGGAGTATCGACTTTATATTGACTATCGGAATTGAACCATGTCACCATCAAGAATAGGTATCCTCTACCTCGTATTGATGACTTGTTTGACCAAATGAGGGGCACAATTCTTTTCAAAATCGATCTTAGATTACGGATATCATCAATTGAAGATTAGAACCGAGGATATTCCAAAGACCGCTTGAAACTCGGTATGGGCATTATGAATTCTTAGTCATGTCTTTCGGACTAACTAATGCTCCTGCGGCTTTCATGGATATGATGAACCGAGTATTCAAGGAATATTTGGATCGATTCGTTGTTGTCTTTATTGATGACATCCTTATATATTCCAAAAGTCGTGAAGATCATGAGCAC
The DNA here is from genome assembly GCA_020205615.1 of Panax quinquefolius. NCBI lineage: Eukaryota > Viridiplantae > Streptophyta > Magnoliopsida > Apiales > Araliaceae > Panax > Panax quinquefolius. The sequence continues at coordinate 19,460,028 of CM035173.1, forward strand.
CATTTGAAGTTTGGTACTCGAAAGGCTTCGTGAAAACCAACTATATGCCAAATTGAAGAAATGCGAGTTACGGCGAGAGGAAGTAGCCTTTCTTGGGCATGTGGTGTCAAAACATGGAGTATTTGTTGATCCGTGAAGATTGAAGCAATCTGAAGTTAGGGACAAATAAAAGTCGGTGGTATGGTGAAGTCGTAGCTTTTGGGCTTAAATGGTTATTATCGGAGATTAAGTGGAAGGGTTTTCTCGAATCGCTACTCCATTAACTCGGCTTAACTTTCGAAGGATCTGAAATTCGTTTGGGGCGAAGAATGCGAGAAAAGTTTCCAAGAGCTTAAGAGGAGACTTATTTGGCACTGTTCTAACAATACCATCTGGTTGGGATGGATTTGTTATCTCTGATGATGCTTGAGCAAAGGGTTAGGATGTGTTCTCATGCAACGTGGGAAAGTCATAGCCTATGCCTCGCGACAACTTAAAGAGTATGAGAGGAATTATCCTACTCATGATCTAGAGTTAGCGTGATGAGTTTTTCATGCTAAAGATATGGAGGCACTATCTATATGGGGAGAAAGTGGAGATATATTCGGACCATAAAAGCCTTAAATATTTCTTCACTCAAAAAGAACTCAACATCGGCGTGACGTTGGCTCGAGCTATTGAAAGACTACGACCACACTATTCATACCATCCCGGTAAAGCGAGCGTGGTAGGCGGCGCATTGAGTAGAAGATCATATCTTTGAGGAAAAGTGCGATGATGTCAAGTATCGCGACAGAGCCAACTTTAATAGAAAAAGTTAAGGTTGCTCGAGCCACCAGGCCGGGGTGATGCGTATGAAGAAAAAAAATACTGAAAGGAGCTATTAGGAAGCGAGAATTGATGAAGAAGGAATACTTGAGTCTACTCTGAACTTTGTGTTCTAACGACTACGATTTGAAGTACAAGATTATGATGGAGGCACACAATACACCATTTGCAATCCATCCGGAAGTACTAAAATGTATCGTGATCTTGACATACATTTTGGTGGAATAATATGAAGAGAGAGATTGCAAAGTTTATCTCGATGTGTTTAACTTGCCGTGTAAAGGCGGAGCATCTAGTACCTAAGGGTCCGTTGCAACCACTTGAGATTCCTTGAATGGAAGTGGAACACATTACCATGGATTTCGTTCTGAGGTCTTCCTACTACGGTTTCTCAAGGCATCAATCTTATTTGGGTTATTGTTGATAGATTAACCAAGTCTCGCTCATTTCTTGCCGATCTGGAGACTTATTCACTTGAGCGTCTTGCTAGTATGTACGTAAATGAGATTGTGAGGTTGCATGGCATGCCCAGATCCATAGTTTGGATCGTGACCCAAGATTCACTTCAAGATTTTGGGTTAGCTTGCAAAAAGCTATGGAGCGCAGTTTTGCGATTTAGCTCGGCATACCATCCCCAAGCGGACGGACAATCGAGAGAGGACTATTCAAACTCTTGAAGATTTATTAAGACTCGTGTCCCTGACTTCAAGGGCGGTTTGGGATAAGTATTTACCATTGGTGGAATTCTCCTACAACAACGATTATCGAGCAAGTATAGGTGTGGCTCCATTCAAGCATTATATGGGCCGAAAATGTCGTTCTCAATATGTTGGGATGAGGTGGGTGAAGCAACATTGTTGGGGACCCGAGTTAAAATGCGTGATGACTCACCGAAAAGATCCAAATAATTCGACAACGTATACAAACGGCTCAAGATCGACAAAAGAGTTATGCGGATCTTCATCGAAAGGACGTGGAATTTAATGTAGGGGATCATGTATTGTTGCGAGTTGCTCCATGGAAGGAGTTACAAGATTTGGGAAGAGAGGAAAGCTCAATCCACGATTTATTGGTCCATTTCAAATTCTTGACCGAGTAGGAAATGTAGCCTATAGACTTGCGTTACCTCCGAGTATGTCTCGTGTTCATAATGTGTTTCACATATCATACTTAAATAAATATGTGAAAGACCCGAACCACGTTATTGAGTTAGAAATCCGGACGAGATAGCCCAGAAGACTTAACGTATGAGGAGGTACTGTCCAAGATCTTGGATAGGAAGGAGCATGTCCTACGCCAAGAAAAGGTCATACCACAAGTTAAAGTTTTGTGGAGGAATCATGCTATAGAGGAAATGACACGGGAATTGGAAGCGGAAATGAAAGCGGGTATCCTCACCTTTTGAAACACCGAATATCGTCGTCGAATTTCGAGGACGAAATTTCATAAGGAGGAGGTTGTAAAACCCAAAATTTTTAAATAAAAAGGAATTTGATTAATGTGGATAGTTAAGGGTTAAATACGCAAATATTTCAAAATAAGCAAGTGGTTATAAAATATTCATTTTGTCGGGAATATTCGTTTGGTCGTGGAATATTCGTCTTTGTCGGGAATATTAAATGCACAGACGGTGACATGACCATGTGGGCCCCATAACGAGCGATTGGATGAAGAAAACGACAAATATAAGTTGGTTAAAAATAATGGCGTAGTTATTCACATTAAGGCATTGGAATACGGTGGTTAAAATACGATGTCTGGCGTGGTTGCACAAAGAAGCACCAGTATTACCATTGCATTGTTGTTGAATTATTGATCCTTACGTGAAGGCACTACTCAATAATTTTCACGGTGAGTTCTTGTTCAATATTTTATTTTATTGATTCAATAATTCTTTGCGTTGATATTTTATATTATTCTTTGTTCAATAATTGTCACTTTGCATTATCTCCATTATCGGATCAATAATTCATATTATTTGAATAATATTATTAGATAGCATTATTGGCAATGTCTAGAAAGTTACATCGAGGAGAGGTTTGGTCACCTAATTGCGGCCATGATGGAGAAATCCTTATCGGAAAGCCCCCTTTTCGGAGGAGCGGCACGTTTTATCATAATTGTGATTACGTAATATTATTTGTGAATAATTAATTATTGATTCATATGATAAAGAAATATTTATTTTATGTGGATATAAATGATGGATTTATTTATGTGGTTATAAATGAAGAAATTATTGTTGAGGTGTTTTATCGGTATTTTACAGTTGGAGGTATTAAAAAATTAAATCAGGGGTTTTGAGATATATTGCGGGGATTATAATTTTTAATCCGACCGTTGGATTGTGGTAATTTTTGGGTATGTTATACATACATAAGTTGAGTATATGTCCACAAATTTTGAACCGTTAAAATGTACGAATGATTTGTTATGAATTTTAAGAGGTGTCTCGATTAGGAAATTAGGGTTATAATTGATTTTGGTGGAAAATTCTAGAATTGAGTGGGCCCCACTTGTGGTTGGTGAAGAAATGTGCTGAATTTTATTTCAAATGTGGTGGGTGGCAATAGTAGCGAGTAAAAAGCCATCGTGTAGCAAAGTCAAGTCCGCCCTTGGCCAGGGCTAACATTTTCCTATAAATAGAGGGCTAAGTTAGAATTGAAAATCACACCGAAAACAAAGTTTTCTCTCTTTCTCTCTATATTATTGGCGTATTTTGTGAGTATTTAGATACTTTGAGAGTTCTTTGTTCGATTACAAGTTTCATTCAAAGATCACTTCCGACCTTTCCTTCCGGCAATTGATTCTTTGAGGTAAGGGATATTATTTTTTTTTCGTAATGATATTATTTCTTCAATATCATTATCTTTGAAATGTTGATCTGAAGTTTTTATCAAATTTGGAACTTTTTCATTCGGGTTTACTATTCATGAGTTACTATTCACGAAGTTACTATTCATGAGTTACTATTCACGATTACTATTCACGAGTCTTTATTCAAGAAGCGTGAAAATGTTTTTTGTGGAATTTCTATCTTTTGGTGTCGAGATTCTTATTCACGTGTACTACGACCTTATTCACGATATCTGACACTATTCATCGAAAAATAAAATTTCTTCTTTTTGTCCAAAACATCTATTTTGGATACTAGCTTTGATTGTATCCATGTTTTGATCATTCTTGAATTTTACACCACTGTGATTATTTTTGGGGTATTGTTGGACATGGATAAAACAAAGTACGAATCTTTAATCCTTAATCCTTGTCATTTTGTTTCACTGGATTCGTTCTTTAAAAATATTTTTCATCATCCTCAGTCTTAAATGATGATATTATTGAATATCTTTGGCCTGTAGTGCAAAGATGAATGATTTCTGAAGAATATCTTTGGCCTGTAGTGCAAAGATGAACAGGTGTTGAGATGAACATGACCGGGATCGATTAATATCTTTGGCTTTGTAGTGCAAAGATGAACAGTGTTTAAATGAACATGACCAATCGATGAATATCTTTGGCACAGTAGTGCAAAGATGAATATTTAATTCGGATGTATATTGATTGTTATTCTGACGGGATAAAAGATGAGCGATGAACTTTTAAATTCATACATAGAAGATAGTAGTTTGCATTCTCTACTTAACTCTTCTAATGAATTATTATTTCATTGCGAATATTGATTGAAAATTTGTTGTCTATTGTATTCTATTAAATTTTTTTCTGTTGAAGACTAACGATAATTTGTTGTATATTATCTTAGTCATAATATTCTTTACTTGAGCTAGTTGAGCTCACCCTTTTCCTTTTTGTTCCATTCTTCTCGGGAGGCGAGAATATAAGCGAGTACGAGTGGGGTATGGAATGAAGGTTTTAGAAAGGATTGTTTAGTAGTCCTCACCATTTTGTAAAATAATGTATCAATAAATGTGATGAGGATTTATGTGAGTATAAATATTATACAGAAGATAATATTTGTATTTAAACTCACAGCTTTCTTGTTGTAATAATAAAGTTGTAGTTGTTTACGTACCATATATTGACAACTCAGAATGGGTGATGTATACCTATTTTGGGGGCGTCACACATCATATATGCAAAATACAAGCAGAAGGAAAGATCAAGTAAGCAAAAAGAGCAAAAACGTTGAAGAACACTCAACGCTCAACTCTACGATCTGAAAAGAAAGCTTGCTCAGCTACTCAGTTCTTTCGAACTCAAGCTTAACGGCAACTGAGTAACACCATTCAAGAACTCAACTATTATCAAGTGAAGAAAGAAGTTCCAAGTCAGAAAAGACTTGAAGAGTTCTAAGTGGTCGAGAAGTACCAAGTCTGCTGGACTTGAAGAGTTCAATAGTGAACTAAGAAGTTCCAAGATTGCTGGTCTTGAAGGAATCTGTGAGATTCGAAGATTATAAAGATATCCTTAGTGGATTTCCTACTCAAGGAGTAGAAGAGAGGACTAGGAGCTTTGAATGCTCTGAACCACTTAAAATCACCGTGTCTCTTACATTCTTGCCATAACTGCTATAACTGTCATAACTGCTTAACTCATATTAACTCATTATATCTTAAAAGAAAAACAAACAAATCTCAATTCCGCTGTTATTAAATCATTATCAAATCTAACAAGTGTGAGACCCCAAATTTTATGAATAAAGATTTAAATTTCTCGAAATATTTTTTTTTTCAAAATCATGGTGTGGATTTGATATAATGTTATAGTTGTGGGTAATATTTATAAATTTTGCAAAGTATGCAAGTTGTTATATAATATTCGATTGGTCGGGGAATATTCGTTTTAGAAGGGAATATTAAATGCAATGACACAATCATTGGTGGACCCCAGCGGAATTATTATTTGGATTGAAAAACGCAAAAAAAATATTTTTATGAAAATAACGGCGGAAGTTTTACCGTTAAAAGCTGTTGAACTACTCGGTAGTAAAGTAAATGCGATGTCTGGCGTGGTTGCATAGTAGCACACGGTATTGATTATTGATGCTTATGTGAGAAGTCACTCGGTTTTGTTCAATTATTGCTACGATAATTGTTTGCATAGTATCTCACGTTATTTGATTCAATTATTGTCGATATTTTATATATTATTAAATCAATAATTGAGATGACGAGTTATTAATATTATTATTTTCAATATTAACGATGTCTAGAAGTTACGCGAGGAGAGGTTTGGTCACCTAATTAATTGCTTGATAGGAGAAATCTTAATTGAAAAGCCCCTCTTTCACAGGAGCGACACAGTCGATTAATATTATGAATTATAATAATGATGATAAATGATGTTAAATATATTGAGGTGTCTTTTATGAAGTCACGGAAGTTTATATATATATATATATTTATTATATATATATAAATTTTGTTTTATTTGTATTATTAATGTAATAAAAAACAGAAAACTTTTTATATAAAACATAATACTTTTATAAAGTTATTTATTTTATTAGACAATAATTAGAATATATTATATTTTATTATACATAGTGTTTTGCATAGTAAAATCTTTTTATATAAAAAAATGAATACTTTTATAAAGTTATTTGTTTTATTAGACAATAATTAGTATATATTATATTTTATTATGCATAGTATTTGCATAGTACTGCGTATTATTGTTTTGCATAGTAAAATCTTTTTATATAAAAAATGTAATAATTTTATAAAGTTATTTGTTTTATTAGACTATAAATAGAATATATATATATTTTATTTAAAAATTTTGTTTTATTAGAATATTTTATTAATAATTGCATAGTAAATTAATATGGATGATCTTAGTTTAAAAGTAAATTAATCTGGACCATTCATAAATTAGTTATTCTTCAGGTCCATTCTCCTATAAATAGAAGCTCATTCCTTCATTATTTCTTACGAATTCATTGAAACTCTAGAGAAACTATAGAGAGAGAAAGAAGAAAAGTATTCTACTTCTTCACTACTCCTATATCCGGTTTCTTCTAAGGTAATGGGTATTATTTCTTTTCGTATTCATGAAGAGAACTTACATTATTCCATTCTTTATTATTATGTTGGAATAACTTTTGCATATGGAGACACCATATACATGGTGAAATTCTTACATTATTCCATTCTTTATTATTATGTTAGAATAACTTTGTATATCAAGATCTACCGCATACATGGTGAAATTCTTCATTATTCCATTCTTTATTATTACATTTGTAATATCCCATCTGTGCGTATTACGCTTTGACACAGTTCCATTAATTATTATTACATTGGAATAACCTATATGCATGCGGCTCTATCGATGCATGGTGATTTATCTTACTTGTTATTCCATTCTTTATTATTACATTTGGAATATCTTGTCGATTATGAATTTCTTTGACTGGTTTTGTTCTTTATTATTACATTTGGAATATCACATGCATGCGTTCGCGTGACGTGACTGTTCCATTTTTTATTATTACATTTTGGGAATAGCATTATGCATGTATCGATCTATCGCGCACATGGTATATCCTTCATTATTCCATTCTTTATTATTACATTGGAATAACTTTGTATATATATGGATTACCACATGCATGGTGAACGCGATCCTTTGTATTCATTCCTTATTAAATTGTGGGAATGATGCATATACGTGGAATACTGACATGGCGGTAAAAATCCATTTGCGATTTCATATATTCTATTATACTCGGTTGGTTAAAGTTTTGACTTCTATACTCCATGAAATTAGTGGAATATCCTTGATATTTGCGCTTCATCCAGTATCTTTTCATGGAAATATTCTTCTGAGCATTCTTGAATTTTACTCTACAAAGCAGTATCATGTTGACAATTTGGACGTTATTGAGTTCTGGATAAATTAATTCTTGAACTTGTTTTATAGGATTCTTATATCATTGTCATCATCCTCATGCTTATATTATGTTGAAAGTCATTTGTGGCCTGTTGTGCATAGATGGACGTGGTATGATTATGACCAGGGATTATTCGGAATAATCATGACCATAATGTTATAAATGATGTGGTAAAAGTCCTCATTGGCCCGTAGTGCATTGATGGACAGTTGTTGGCATGATCATGACCATTGATGAATACACGAATATCCTTGGCCCGTAGTGCATGGATAATTTATGGTTGCGATACTAATGAATATCCTTGGCGGTAGTGCAAGGATGATGTGGATTATTTATTAAGCTGAGTCTCAGCGATAAAAGTGATGAAAAACCTTTTTAAATCATAAAAGATAATAGATTTTATTTTCCACTTGACTCTTTTAATGGATTCTTGTTCCGCTGCAATTAAACTTGATGTTTGTTATATTTTATTAGTTTAACATTGTTGAAAACTAATGATAATTTATTCTACATTATCTTAGTCATAATACTTTTTACTGGGCTAGTTGAGCTCACCCTTTCTTTCACTGTTCTCTTCAGGAAATGAGAATATTGCTGGGAAGAGTCGGGGAACGGAGTGACGGTCCAGATGATAACATTAGTAGTCCTCACTATTCTGTTAATTAGTGTGACAATAAATGTAATGAGGACTCCATTGAGTGTGGATATTGTCTAGATGACAATTCTTATTAAAACTCTCAATTTATGTTTTGTCGTGTTTCACACGATAACTTATTATTAAGTTGTATTTGTATTCTGTACCATATTTTTGGCGACTCAGAATAGGTGATGTATACCTATTTTGGGGACGTCACAGTTGGTATCAAAGCTTTGGGATATGATCCCTGGCTGAGATGTGAGACAAGACCTAGGAGGGGAGAGACAGGGAATTCCTTCGCTAGTATGACCTACTTAAGTTTACTTGTTATTTAATTGGTCGGTCAGAGTATTAGAATAATATGTGATATGTCAATTAACCCTTGTTTTGTGACAGTGTTTGAAAATGGCATCTGAAAATATTGAGATCAGCAATGAAGCACATGAGACCGTTGAATCACCAACGATCAATACCCAAGATATTGTGCAACAGGAAAACAATAATCCTCAGATAAATAACAACACGGATCAGATGATGAACGATGGGATGTTCAGAGACTTTATGCAATTCATGCAACATCAGGTAAGAGAGACTCCTGTTCAAAATATAGGTGGAAATAATGGCAACCCACGGTCGGTCACTGCTAAGCTGTTCAAGGAGCTGGGACCACTGTTGTTTTTGGGAAAGCCAGAACCACTTAAGGAAGAGACGTGGATAAAGCAGATCACCAAGATATTTGATGTCTTGGAATGCTCAGAGGAGCAAAAGGTTCCATTCGCCACCTTTATGTTGCGTGAAGAAGCAGATCATTGGTGGGAATCTGTAAAACGTACCCAGCCTGATGCACTCAAGATGTATTGAGAGAAGTTTCAAGAATTGTTCAACGACAAGTACTTTCCTGAAAGTATTCGTCACATGAAGGAGGTGGAATTCATCAAGTTGGAGCAAAATAATATGACCGTGTCGCAATATGAGGCTAAGTTTGCGGAGTTATCCCGGTTTGCATCCCATTTGATAGATAACGAGGAGAGAATGACGCGAATGTTTCTGCGAGGTTTGAAACCCGAAATACGTCAATACCTCATTTCTCATAAACTTTGTTTATATTCAGATGTTGTGAATAGGGCTCAGTTATTGGAGCGCGATAATGAGTTAACACAACCAAAAGGCAACGACCAACAACATGATAGTAATCGTACCGGTGGCAATGGCCATCGGAACAATGATAACCATCGTGGGGAAAATTATCATGCCAAGAATGGTAACCACTTCGGTGGTAATCATGGCCAAGATAATAGAAGTGGAAATTTCAAGAAGAGGAGATTTAACAATGATGGAAAGACGTCAGCATCAGCACCCATTGTTAAGGAAGGAGAACGACCACCTATCATATGCTTCAAATGTGGAGGGGAGGGACACATGAGTCCAAACTACGCGATGCCATCCAAAGCATGCTACAATTGTGGAAGAGAAGGTCACCTAGCCAAATTTTATCGTGCACCAAAGTCAAGTCCAGCTTTGATGGAGGCATCTAAGGCCGTCCCAGACAAGATAAAGCCGGTAGTTTAAGTGAGAACGTTTATTGAGGAACCCGAACAAGGTTATTACGGGTAAGTTAATCATAAATTCTTGCGAAGTCTATACCTTATTAGATACCGGTTCTACCCATTCTTTTATCTCTCTTGCTTGCGCTCAACATTTAAATTTGACCCCAGAGAAGTTAGAAACCTTCGCGTTACCTTCGGTAGTCTATAAATCTTGTTTGATTCAAATTGACACTTTCACGTTACCTGTCGATCATATCTCTTTGAAAATACTTTCCCTTGATGTGATTTGAGGAATCAATTAGTTAACTACTCATCATGCTAAAATTGATTATTTTCATAAGGTTGTTAGCTTTTATATTCCTAACCAACCTGTTATACGAATTTAAGCAACCAAACCACTTAAGTCAATCATTGTCATATCAAGCCATAAGTAAAGAGCCCTGAACCTTTCGTTGGTGACTTCCTTGTGTGGATAGCACCTAAGCCATACTTTCCGTAGGGGACGTTGTGAATGACGATGGCAAATTGATAGGTATCAATGTGACGTGCTATCCAAGTCTTGGATGAGGGTTACAGTTTTGAATGATATTTCTATCATTAATAAATTTCTTAACGTATTCTTGAAGACTTCTTGGCCTACCCCAGAGTGTGAAATCGAATTTTGTATTGATCCCAGTACAAAACCTATTTCTTTAACTATTAAATATTTCTTCAACCAAAACGAACGTATAATGCGCCAAAGAAGTTGGCTCGAGCTGTTGAAGATTACGATCGTACCATTCAATACTATCATGAAAAAGTGAACGTGGTAGCTGACACATTGAGTAGAAGATCGTATGCGTTTACGAGTGCGAATATACGAACCTATGTGAAGATAACGAATATATAATTAGAATCGACTTTAATCGATAAAGTTAAAGCCACTCAAGCTACATACTCAGAGCTGATGAATGTGAAGAAGAAGGTTCAAGATGGCGTTATTCTAGAAGCAAAAATCGACGAAGAGAGGAAATCTCAACCCTCGATTTAATTGGCCCATTTGAAATCATTGATCGAGTAGGAACTGTGGCCTATAGACTCGTTTTACCGCCAAGTATGTCGTGTGTTCATAAAGTTTTTCACGTATCGATGTTACGTAAATATGTGGATGACCTGAACCATATTATTGAATTAGAACTAGACGAGATAGTAGAAGATTTAACGTATGAGGAGATACGTGTTAAAATCTTGGATAAGAAGGATCGTATTCAACACTCAAAGGTTATACCTCAAGAGTTAGAATCTCAAATGAAGTCAAGGTATCCTCACCTCTTTGGCATACTAGGTACGTACGTAAATTTTGAGGGCGAAATTTCATAAGGAGGGGAGATTGTGAGACCCCAAATTTTATGAATAAAGATTTAAATTTCTTGAAATATTTTTTTTTAAAAATTATGGTGTGGATTTGATATAATGTTATAGTTGTTGGTAATATTTATAAATTTTTCAAAGTATGCAAGTTGTTATATAATATTATTGATTGGGGGGGAATATTCATTTTAACGAGGAATATTAAATGCGATGGCACAATCATTAATGGACCCCACAACGGAATTATTGTCGGATTGAGAAAAAACGACAAAAATATTTTTATGAAAATAACGGTAAAGTTTTACCATTAAAAGCTGTTGAACTACTTAATACTAAAAAAGTGAATGTCGCTTGGTTGCATAGTAGCACCACGGTATTGATTATTGATCTTACGTGAGAAGTCACTTTCGGTTTTGTTTAATTATTGCTCACGATAATTGTTGCATAGTATCTCACGTTATTTGATTCAATTATTGTCGATATTTTATATATTATTAAATCAATAATTGAGATGACAGAGTTATTAATATTATTATTTACAATATTAACAATGTCTAGAAGTTACGCGAGGAGAGGTTTGGTCACCTAATTGCGGCGCTGATAGGGAGAAATCCTTATTGAAATCCCTTCTTTCTTGGGAACGACACAGTGATTAATATTATGAATTATAATAATGATGATAAATGTTGTTAAATATATTGAGGTGTCTTTTTATGAAGTCACGGAAGTTTATATATATATATATATATATATATATATTATATATATAAATTTTGTTTAATTAGTATTATTAATGTAATAAAACAGAAAAGCTTTTTATATAAAACAGAATACTTTTATAAAGTTATTTGTTTTATTAGACAATAATTAGAATATATTATATTTTATTATTGTTGGTCGATGTCGCAATCAATGAATACGTGCAAGTATACACGGTCAACAAGTAATAAAGTGATAAGAAAAGTATCGTTCCCGCGAGAAATTATTTAATAAAAATTACCAATTACTAACTCTTAACCAAATCAATTTTATTTAAACAATTGCAAAGTGTGATTTTTCTAATTAAGAAAGCTAAATTAACTAATTAAACGGAATTGCTTTATAAATGAATTCAAATAAATAAATGTTAAGACTACAATATCCCCAATTATGAACTATAAACCAATTATCCAACTATCCCAATTATTATGCTTATTGAATTGTTAACAGGAATTCTCAAATGCCAAAAGTCCTTTTCCAAGTGATCAAATGACTTCTATTTAATCCAGATTAATCTTGCTATATTCCTATGCAAAATAATTGAATTAAACTCCTTCAATTCCAATTCCTTATTTGTTACATACGGTGAATGTAAGACCCCAATTTATTATAAATAAAATCAAATTTCCTTTATTTATTATTTTTAAATAGTAAGGGTTGATTTGATTAATGTGGTTAGTTATGGGTAAAATCTTGAAATATTTCAAATATGCAAGTGGTTGTAAAATATTCATTTTATCGGAGAATATTAGTTTGGTCGTGGAATATTCTTCTTGTCGGGGAATATTAAATGCGGCCAGCGTAGCCTTGTGTGGGCCCATAACGGAAAAACGATTGGATGATGAAAATGATAAGTATCGTTATTTATAAATAACGACGTAGTTATTCACCAGTTAATCTTTGTTGGAATACCCGTTGGTTAAAACACACGAAGACTTTTCATTGCACCAATTATTGATTCTTACGTAGGAAGGCATTACTCAATAATTATTACGGTGAGTTCTTGTTCGATATTTTATTGATTCAATAATTGCTACGTTGATATTTTATATATTATTGTTGTTTCAATAATTATCACTACAATTGTATTTTCATTATCGGATCAATAATTCATATTATGTGAATAATATTATTAGATAACATTATTGGCAATGTCTAGAAAGTTACATCTAAGGAGAGGTTTGGTCACATAATTGCGGCGCAAGAAGGAGAAATCCTTATTGGAAAGCCCTCATTCTGAGAGCTGCACGGTTGTCGATATTGTGATTCGTAATATTATTTGTGAATAATTAATTATTGATTTATATGATAAGAAAAATATTCATTTTATGTGGATATAGATGGAGAAAATTTTAATGTGACAATTGTTGAAAAATTGTTATTTTATCTTTTCTGATAAATAATTCATTTAAATATATTATTATATTTTAATAATATAACAATGGTGATATTTTTACAATGAATGTGGGATATATGAATATATGAGGAGGAAGAGTATTTTTGTTATAATAAATGTTAAAAACATGTTAAACATGTTGGTGGACCCCATTTCTTGACTGAAATTTGATTATAGCCTGTAAAATCGTCCGTTTATGGATTTCGGTCAATTTCTGTTTGGAATTTGGAAAAACATTCTTCTGCAAAGTTGTAGATAATAGAATTTCCTATGAAAAAGACATGAGGTTCGAATTTTTCTAATAAAAGGGCTATTTATTGTGAATTATTGAAGTTTCGGTGTATCGGGTCTAAATTGATTTTTGGAGTTTTAAATGTTTTTGTTTAGAAAAACGTTTTTTGCATATGTGTGGCTGATGTTTTGGTCAAAAAGGTGGGCTAAGGAAAATTTATATAAATATATTTATATTTTATTAAATTTTCTACTTTGGTGTTCTAAGCATTTTCCTATAAATAGGGTGCTTAGGTTAGAATTGAAAATCACACCAGAAACTGAAGTTTTTTCTCTCTTTCTCTCTCTATATTATCGAGCGTATTTTTGTGAGTATTTTGATACTTTGAGTGTTGCTATCTGATTGCAGTTCCTTCAACACTATATTCGATTATTCTAATCGGAAATCTTGTCTTTTTCGAGTAAGGGATATTATTTGTTTTAAATGATATTATTTTTTCTAATATCATTATGTCGGATTATTAGTACGATTTTTCTTGTGAGATTCTTGTCTTTTAGTGTCGGAGTTACTATTCACGTATACGACACTATTCACAGAAAAACTAAATTCTTGTTTTTTTTGTCCAAAATATCTATTATGGATACTAGCTTTGATTGTATCCATGTTTTGATCATTCTTGAATTTTACTTCACAATGGTTATTTATGAAGTATTTTTGAACTTGAATTGTTTGAAATACGAATCCTTAATATTTATTCTTTTGTTTCACTAGATTCGTTTTCTTTAAAATATTTTTCATCATCCTCAGTCCTAAATGATGATATTACTGAATATCTTTGGCTTGTAGTGCAAAGATGGTTGATTTTTTTTATGAATATCTTTGGCTTGTAGTGCAAAGATGTACAGGTGTTGAGATGAACATGACCGACTGATGAATATCTTTGGCCTGTAGTGCAAAGATGAATATTTGATTCAAGATGAATATTGATTGATGTTACAGGGATAAAATATTGATGATGGACTTTTAAATTCATAGATTATAGTAGATTTCATTCTCTACGTAACTCATCTATGAATTATTATTTTCATTGCGAATATTGATCCAAACTTGTTGTACATTGTATTTTATCGATTTTTCCTGTTAAAGACTAACGATAATTTGTTCTATATTATCTTAGTCATAATATTCTTCTTTGGGCTAGTTGAGCTCACCCTTTTCCTTTTGTTCCATTTTTCTTCTCAAGAGGCGAGAATGTAGCGAGTCTTAGTGGGAATTATGGAATGAAGGTTCTAGAAAGTCGTTTTAGTAGTCCTCACCATTTTTGTAAAATAATGTACCAATAATTGTAATAAGGACTTATTTGGGTGTGAATATTGTCTAGATGGCAATATATGTATTTAAACTCACAGTTTTTATGTCGTATTAATAAAGTTGTAGTTGTTTCTGTACCATGATATTGACGACTCAAAATGGGTGATGTATACCTATTTTGGGGGCGTCACAGTTGGTATCAGAGCTTAGGGATATGATCTCTGGCGGAGATCGGGGAATAGAACTAGGAGGGGAGAGACGAGTAAATCCTTCGCTAGTGTGTCCTACCTAAGCTTATTTGTTAGTTGGTCAGTATATAGGGATATTATGTGATATGTTGATTTCCTTAATTAACCCTTGTTTTATGGCAGTATTTGAGAATATCGACTGAGAATGTTAACAGTAGAATAAACGAGACCGTGGAGACACCTTTACTCATCAACGAGGAGAACGTACAACAGGCTGGCAATGTTCCTCCTGTGAACAACACCACTGAGCAGATGATGAACGACGGGATGTTTAGAAGCTTTTTGCAGTTCATGCAAAATCAGATGAGGGAGACTCGTGCACAAAATACAGGTGGAAATGATAACAACGCACGGTTTTTCACAGCCAAGCAGTTCAAAGAGTTGGGACCACCAGAATTCTGGGGAAAGCATCCAGGTTTGCACCTCAATTGGTGGAGAATGAGGAACGTGTGACGCGAATGTTTCTGAGAGGTTTGAAACCTGGCATACGTCAGTATCTCATTTCTCATAAATTTTCTCTCTATTCAGATGTTGTCAACATGGCTCAATTGTTAGAGCGAGATAACGAGTACGTTCAACCGAGGGACCATAACCAAGATCATCATGGTGACAAGATCATCGTAACAACAATAACCAAATGGGAAAAGAAGAATACGAAAAAAGGCGGTAACCACTCTGGTGGTAATCATGACCATGAGAATAGAAGAAGCGAGACGGGAGGAGATTTTAAAAAGAGGAGATTCAACAATGACTATATGAAGACGTCAACACCAGCAGCAACTGGTTCTAAGGGAGGAGAACGACCATCGGTCGTATGCTATAAATGTGGAAAAGAAGGACATATCAGCCCAAACTGCCCACAACAGTTCAAGGTATGTTATAATTATGGAAAGGAAGGACATATTGCTCAAGATTGTACGGTAGCGAAACCAAGTCCAGCGGGGATGGTGACTCAAAAGGCTGTCCCAGAAAAGTCAAAGTCAACGGTTCCTGGAAGAGCGTTTGTCGTGACTGGTCAAAATGCGAGGAACCCAAACGAGGCAAAGACAATCCCCTCGGGCTTAATTACTCGAGTAACAAAGGCCAGAAAACTAGACAAGCATGCCACGGTGTTTATTATTTCTTTTTTTTCTTTTTCTGAATTTTTCATTCTTTTTTTTTCTTTTCATCATTTCTTTTTTTCTTTTTTTTTCTTTTTGTAATATATATGTACCATAGATTCCCCCAAACTCAAGCTTTTACGTCATTCCAACCTTTACTGCCAGTTCACTAATTTCCTTAAATTTTAACCTAGATTCTCCCTCAGATCAACAAATTATGAAACCCTTGAACCAAGTGGATTAAAACAGTTAAACTTTAAGTGCTAACCGGTTACATAAGTTTAAGACAGGATCAGATTATCATCATGATTAAAATTAGAACTCATCATCAATTATCAACACCTTTATTCAAGTTAACATGCAAAACCAATCTTATCATAGTAGAGCTAAGACTACACCAACCGTTGTGGCGCCCCCAAAAATTTGGTATCGTCACCCATCTTGGGTCGCCACTTATATGGTACATAAATTCAAATACAAACTTAATTATACATCACGTCGTGTAACATACTTGACAATACATAAATCGAGAGTTCTTGTGGCGCCCCCCCAAAATAGGTATACATCACCTATTACGAGTTGTCGATACATAGTGCGTAAAACAACTACAACTTTATTATTACAACGGTAAAAGCTGTGAGTTTGAATACAAATATTATCTTACAGACAATATCTATACTCAAATAAATCCTCATCACATTTATTGATACATTATTTTACAAAATGGTGAGGACTACTAAACAATCCTTTCTAAAACCTTCATTCCATACCCAGGACTAAATGTACTCATTATATATTCTCGCCTCCACGAGAAAAATGGAACAAAAGGAAAAGGGTGAGCTCAACTAGCTCGATAAAGAATATTATGACTAAGATAATATACAACAAATTATCGTTAGTCTTCATTGAGGAAAAAATCTAATAGAATACAATAGACAACAAATTTTAAATCAATATTAGCAGGAAATAATAATTCATTAGAAGAGTTAAGTAGAGAATGCAAACTACTTATCTTACATGTATGAATTTAAAAGTTCATCGTCTATCTTTTATCCTGTAACATCAATCAATATACATCGGAATCAAATATTCATCTTTGCTTCTGGGCCAAAGATATTCATCGATTAGTCATGTTCATTTAAACACTGTTCATCTTTGCACTACGGGCCAAAAAGATATTCTTGAAAATCATTCATCTTTTACTACTGGGCCAAAGATATTCTTAAGAAATCATTCATCTTTGCACTACGGTAAAAGATATTCCATAATATCATCATTTAAGGCCGAGGATGATGAAAATATTTTTTTTTTTTAAAGCGAATCCAGTGAAACAAAATGACAAGGATTAAGGATTAAGGATTAAATACTTGGTTTTATCCACGTCCAAAAATACCTCAAAAATAATCGTAGTGGTGTAAAATTCAAGAATGATCAAAAAAAGGATACAATCGAGTTAGTATCCGGAATAGATGTTTTGGACGAAAAGAAGAAATTTTATTTTTCGATTGAATAGTACAGAGTATCGTGAATAGTCTTGATCATCGTGAATAGTCTTGAAATATCGTGAATAAGAACTCAAAACACCAAAAGATAGAAATTCCATAAAAAAGCATCTTCACGCTTCATGAATAGTACTTTCGTGAATAGTAACTCATGAATAGTAACCTCGACATGAAAAAGTTCCAAATTTGATAAAAACTTGAGATCAACATTTCGACATAATGATATTGAAGAAATAATATCATTTGAGAAAAAATAACATCCACTTACCTCGAAAGATCGATCTTACAATTTGAAACAGGATATAGGCTATGACTTGGACTTGCATAGTATAGCAATACTCAAAGTATACTCAAAATACTCACAAGAATAAACTCGATAATATAAAGAGAAAACTTGATTTAAATGTGATTTTCAATTCTAACCTAAGCACCTATTTATAGGAAAATGCTTTAACACACAAAGCGAAAATTTAATAAAATATATTATTATTAATAAATTTCCTCGCCTCTTTGGAAATCAGATCCCAACATTTCCCACATGCCAACCTTCTAGAAAGAAATGATAAAAAACGTTTTTCATAAAATAAATAATTAAAACTTACAAAAATCAATTATTTGAACTTGAACTTCAATAATTCATAATAAATAGCCTTTTCATAAGAAAATTCGAATCTCGCGATTTTTTATAGGAAATTCAATTCTCTACAACTTTGCGAAAGAAAGTTTTTCAAATTCCAAAAAAATTGGCCGAAATCCACAAAGCAGGCGATTTTACGGTATAATCAAATTTCGATCGATAAATGGGGTCCATAGACATGTTTAACATGTTTTAAACATTTATTGCAACAAAAATACTCTTCCTCCTCAGTATACTCATATATCCCACATTAGATTTGTAAAAATATCACTAGTTAATATATTATTAAAATAATATATTTAAATGAATTATTTTATCGAAAAAAGATAAAATATTAATTTTCAACAATTGTCATTTTAAAATTTTCTCCATCTATATCCACATAAAATCAATATTTTCCTCATCATATAAATCAATAATTAATTATTCACAAATAATATTACTGAGAATCACAATATTGATGACCAGGCGGTTCAGGAAGAGGGGCTTTCGATAAAATTTCTTCTTCTTGGCGGCATGATTAGGTGACCAAACCTCTCCTTAGATGTAACTTTCTAGACATTGCCAATATTGTTATCTAATAATATTATTTAGATAATATGGATTATTGCTTCGATAATGAAAAATCTTGTGTAATGTGAATTATTGAAACAACAACAATATAAAATATCAACGCGACAATTATTAACTTCGATAAAATCTTTGAGCGATAATTACGTAACCATTATTGAGTAGTGCCTTCTTCGTAAGAATCAATAATTGGTGCAATCTGGTATCTTCTTGTTCAACAACGGCGTATTAGTGTGTTTTAACCAATAAGGTATTCTAACGATGATACTTGATAACAACTACGCCATTATTTAAAAACAACTTATATTTGTCGTTTTCTTCATCCAATTGCTTTCAGTTATGGGGCCCACACATGGGCTTTGGCGTGCAAATGCGAATATTCCCAACAGCGATGCAAATATTCCACGACCAAACGAATATTCCCAAACAACAATGAATATTTTATAACCACTTGCTTATTTTGAAATATTTAAGTATTTAACCCTTAACTATCCACATTAATCAAATCAACCCTTACTATTTCAAAATAATAAATAAAGGAAATTCCTTTTTATTTAAAATTTTGGGGTCTTACGTTTCTAATAGGAATATTGTCATTTAGACAATATCCATACTCAAGAGTCCTCATTACATTTATTGTCACACTATTTAACGTAATAGTGAGGACTACTAATCTTATCTTGAACCATCACTCTTTTCCCAGGACTAAGTCCAATTTATATTTTCATTTCAAGAGAAATAGTGAAAGAAAGGGTGAGCTCAACTAGCTTCGATAAGAAATATTATGACTAAGATAATGCGAGAATAAATTATCATTAGCCTACAACTGATGTTAAACCGATAAAATATAATGAACATCAAGTTTAACTACAACGGAACCAAAGATCCATTAAAAGAGTCAAGTAGAAAATAAAATCTACTATCTTTTATGATTTAAAAGGTTTTTCATCATCATTATAGTGAGACTCGACTTTAATAAATATTCCACCACATCTAATCATTCCCTGCATTACCTACGGTCGAAATTTTCATTAAATCATCAATGGTCATGACTATACCGAATAAACCGTGGTCATAATCATACCAAAACTATTCATCAATGCTTTACAGGCCACTGAGGACTTTTATCACTTCGTTTATAACAATGTCATGATTATACCGAATGATCCCTAGTTATAATCATACTAAGTCCATCTATGCACGTAAGCCAAAGATGACTTTCATCACATCATTTGTAACATTACGATTAAGATTACATTACAAGAATAGTCTCTCGGTCATAATCATACCAAGTCCATCTATGCACTACAGGCCACGTATGACTTTCAACATAATATAAACATGAGGATGATGACAATGATATAAGAATTCAATAAAACAAGTTCAAGAATTATTTTATCCGAGAATTATTAACGTCCAAATTGTCAACATGATACTATTTTGTAGAGTAAAATTCAAGAATGATCGGAAGAATATTTTCATGAAAAGATCTTTGGATGAAACGCAAATATCGAGGATATTCTACTAATTTCATGGAGTATAAAGTCAAAGTTTTAACCAATTTGGGTATAACAAAGAATGGAATTATAAGACCCTAAAATTTTAAATAAAAAGGAATTTCCTTTATTTATTATTTTGAAATAGTAAGGGTTGATTTGATTAATGTGGATAGTTAAGGGTTAAATCGCAAATATTTCAAAATAAGCAAGTGGTTATAAAATATTCATTATCGTCGGGAATATTCGTTTGTTAAATGGAATATTCGTCTTTAATCGGGAATATTAAATTTTACTGACGGCAGCGACCATGTGTGGCCCCCATAACGAGCGATTGGATGAAGAAAACGACAAATATAAGTTATTTTAAATAATGGCGTAGTTATTCACAATTATCTTTGTTGGAATACCCGGTGGTTAAAACACACTAATCTGCGTTGTTGAACAAGATAGCACACCGGTATTGCACCAATTATTGATTCTTACGTGAAGGCACTACTCAATAATGGTTACGATAATTCTTTATTCGATTATTTTATTGAGTTAATAATTCTTTGCGTTGATATTTTATATTCTTTGTTGTTTGATAATTGTCATTACACGATATTTTTATTATCGAAGCAATAATTCATATTATCTGAATAATATTATTAGATAACATTATTGGCAATGTCTAGAAAGTTACATCTAAGGAGAGGTTTGGTCACCTAATTGCGGCGCCATAAGAAGAAAATTCTTATTGGAAAGCCCCTCTTTCCTGAGGAGCTGCACAGTTGTCAATATTGTGATTACGTAATATTATTTGTGAATAATTAATTATTGATTTATATGATGAGGAAAATATTGATTTTATGTGGATATAGATAGAGAAAATTTTAAAATGACAATTGTTGAAAATTAATATTTTATCTTTTTACGATAAAATAATTCATTTCAATATATTATTTTAATAATATATTAACGGTGATATTTTACAAATAAATGTGGGATATATGAGTATACGAGGAGGAAGAGTATTTTGTTGCAATAAATGTTTAAAACATGTTAAACATGTCGGTGGACCCCATTTATTGATCAAATTTGATTATAACTTTATAAAAATCGCCTGGTTTGTGGATTTCGGTCAATTTTTGTTTGGAATTTGGAAAAACTTTCTTCTGCAAAGTTGTAGAGAATTGAATTTCCTATAAAAACTCATGAGATTCGAATTTTCTGATGAAAGGGATATTTATTATGAATTATTGAAGTTAAAAGTCAAAATAATTGATTTTGTAAGTTTTAATTATTTATTTTATGAAAAATGTTTTTATCATTTCTTTCTAGAAGGTTGGCATGTGGGAAATGTTGGGATCTAATTTCCAAAGAGGCGTAGAAATTTATTAATAATAATATATTTTATTAAATTTTCTGCTTTTGGTGTTCTAAGCGTTTTCCTATAAATAGGGTCTTGGGTTAAATTGAAAATCACACCATAAACTGAAGTTTTCTCTCTATATTATCGGCGTATTCTTGTGAGTATTTTGAGTATACTTTGAGTATTGCTATACTGGTGCAAGTCCAAGTTATAGCCTATATCCTGTGTTTAAATTTAGAAATCGATCTTTCGAGGTAAGGGATATTATTTTTTTCTCGAATGATATTATTTCTTCAATATCATTATCTTTTTGAAATGTTGATCTGAAGTTTTTATCAAATTTGGAACTTTTTCATGTCGGGGTTACTATTCATGAGTTCTTATTCACGAGTTACTATTCATGAGTTACTTATTCACGAGTTCTTATTCACGAGTACTATTAAGCGTCAAGCGTGAAGATGATTTTGTGGAATTTCTATCTTTTGGTGTCTGAGTTACTATTCATGTATACGTATCACTATTCATTCACGATATGGTACTTTATTCACCGAAAAATAAAATTTCTTCTTTTAGTCTAAAATATCTATTACGGATACTAACTCGATTGTATCCATGTTTTGATCATTCTTGAATTTTACACCACTATGATTATTTTTGAGGTATTTTTGGACGTGGATAAAACCAAGTACGAATCCTTAATCCTTAATCCTTGTCATTTTGTTTCACTGGATTCGTTTCTTTAAAAAAAAATATTTTTCATCATCCTCAGTCTTAAATGATGATATTATGGAATATCTTTGGCCTGTAGTGCAAAGATGAATGATTTCTTAAGAATATCTTTGGCCTGTAGTGCAAAGATGAATGATTTCTGAAGAATATCTTTGGCCCGTAGTGCAAAGATGAACAGGTGTTTAAATGAACATGACCAACTGATGAATATCTTTGGCCCGTAGTGCAAAGATGAATATTTGATTCCAGATGTATATTGATTGATGTTACAGGGATAAAAGATAGACGATGAACTTTTAAATTCATACATAGAAGATAGTAGTTTGCATTCTCTACTTAACTCTTCTAATGAATTATTATTTCCATTGCGAATATTGATTTAAAATTTGTTGTCTATTGTATTCTATTATATTTTTCCTGTTGAAGACTAACGATAATTTGTTGTATATTATCTTAGTCATAATATTCTTTACCGAGCTAGTTGAGCTCACCCTTTTCCTTTTGTTCCATTTTTCTCGGGAGGCGAGAATATAGCGAAATACGCAGTCGGGGTATGGAATGAAGGTTTTAGAAAGGATTGTTTAGTAGTCCTCACCATTTTTGTAAAATAATGTATCAATAAATGTGATGAGGATTTATTTGAGTATAGATATTATGCTGAAGATAATATTTGTATTCAAACTCACGATTTCTTGTTGTAATAATAAAGTTGTAGTTGTTTACATACCATGTATTGACAACTCGTAATAGGTGATGTATACCTATTTTGGGGCGTCCACAGAATAACAAAAGAAATCACCATACATGCGATATATACCGCATGACGCGCGTTATTCAACGAATAATAATAACGGAACCAGTCGGGTGAAATTCACAATCGACGGATGTTCCAACGAGAATAATAAATGCGGAATAATAAATGATGGAACCAGTCCCAGATATAAGCGAAGACGGGATATTACGACCGTAATAATTAAGACGGAATAATAAAAAATGGAACCAGTGCAGTGTAAAACACACAGACAGATATTCCAACAAAATAATAATAAAGAGCGGAACCGGAGTTGATTAAAAACACACGCATGGGATGTTCCAATGAAATAATAGAAGAATGTCACCAAGTATAGGGTAAACCACGTTATCAAAAGTTATTCAATGAGAATAATAAAGAAATGGAATAATAGAAGTTCTCTTTTTGAATACAAAAGAATAATATCCCTTACGGGTACAACAAATAATATCCCTTACCGTAAAAGACACTGGATATCAAAGTAGTGAAGTACCAGAATACTCTTCTTCTTTCTCTCTATAGATTTTCTCTATAGCTAAACTTCTCTATAATTTCTCTCTCTAGAGTTTCAAAGTGAATTAAGTAAGAAAATAATGAAGGAATGAGCTTATTTATAGGAAAATAGAATGCATAGTAATTAATCCATGAATCGGTCGATTTATTTACTTTAATCGGCGGTCCATATTTAAAGCAAAATCTTTTAAATAAAATATCATATATTCTATTTATATAAAACATTTTACTATGCAAATACTATGTAACACTATGCAAAACACTATACAAAATACTATGCAACACTATGTATCGTAATAAAATATAATATATTCTATTTATAGAATAACTTTAATAAAGTATTACATTTTATATAAAAGATATTTACATTTTATTACGTTAATAATCTGAATAAAACAAAAGCGTCATTATCGCTATAATAATTCATTATTATTAATCGACAATAATGGAATCAAACCGAGTGACTTCTCACATAAGCATCGATAATCAATACCGTGTCTTCTTATGCAACCACACGTATTCTTGTACTTTTACTACCGAAGTTGTTCTCAACAATGTCAACGGTAAAACTTCCGTAGTTATTTCAATAAAATATTTTTGTCGTTTTTCTCGATCAAATGAATAATTACATTAGGGGTCCACCAATGATTGAGTAGTTGTGCGAATATTCCTGCTAAACCAATATTCCCCAGACCAATCGAATATAATATAACCACTTGCATACTTTGCAAAATTTATAAATACTACCCACAACTATAATATTATCTCAAATTCACACCATAATATTAAAAATTATTTTGACAAAATTTAAATCTTTATTGATAAAATCTGGGGTCTCACAATCTCCCTCCTTATGGAATTTTAGCCCTCGAAATTAGAATGCGATACTTGGTATGATAAGAGGTGAGGATACCTTGAATACCTTTATCGTTGCTAACATTAAATTCATCATTGCAATCCGCCCAAAGATATTCATTAATAATTCATCTTTGCACTACTGAGGCCAAAGATATACAAGCAGTAAAACCAATAATCTTTGAGGCCTTGACTTAATAGTATCACAACCACGAATTATCCATGCACTTCTTGGCGAGGATATTCGTGATTTCAATTACTGATCATGATTATTCCGAATAATCCTTGGTCATAATCATACTAAGTCTATCAATGCACTACTGACCAAAGATGACTTTTACCACATCCATGAATTAATATTTCATTCTTTGAGACTCACTCAATAATTAATCCATATCATCAAATCATCCCCCTTGCTTCTGGGGCGAGGATATTCATTAGTATCACGACCACGAATTATCCATGCACTACTGCCAAAGATAATCGTGTATTCATTAGTATCACGACCACAAATTCTCCATGCTACTACTGACCAAAGATAATCGTGTATTCATTAGTATCACGACCACAAATTATCCATGCACTACGTGCAAAGATAATCGTGTATTCATTAGTATCACGACCACAAATTATCCATGCACTACGTGCGAAGATAATCGTGTATTCATTAGTATCACGACCACAAATTATCCATATACTACTGCGAAGATAATCGTGTATTCATTAGTATCACGACCACAAATTATCCATGCCTTACGGCCAAAGATAATCGTGTTTTCAATAACGGTTATGATTATCTTAGAAACAATCCACTCGTCATAATCATACCAAGTCCATCTATGCACTTCTGAAGCCGATGACTTTCAACATAATATAAACATGAGGATAATGATATAAAGAATCAATCAAATGAGATAAAGGATAAATATTAAACATTTATAATATAATTTATCCGAGATTCAAGAATATCCCATGTTATCAATCACTTAATAATCTCATAATCTAATATCATTAATATTATAACAATATTTTAATCACTTCTTAAATTTATAAACAATTTATCTCATTTGTTTACGCTTTACCATATAATGCATTTAATCATTCAAAAATGCCATACTCATAAGATACCATCACCAATTATCAAATCCTCAAAAAAATATGCATATACTACATATAGGATTCTCTAGCCATAAAATCCTATTTTCAACTTTGTTACTTCACATAACATATTTAACTCATATGTTAAGTAACTAAACTATTTTCATGAAAAATACCAAATCAGTCCCAAAAATATTTCTTTTAAGGATTTAGCATAATATAGTCCTATAATAAAAATATATTTTTCTCGAAATTTTTAAAATTCATTTACTATTTTTCAAAAATCAATTTCTAATTAATTCCTTAAGAAATTTGCTACCTCAAGTTTAACTCCAGAAATTTCCAAATCTTGGCAGGACCTTACACATGTTAATGTGAGCCTCGATTTAAATTTCATGGTCATCGAGAGTTATAGAACTCCGATTATAGCATTTTTAATCAAAAAAAACCTAAATATTGAAATGATCATAACTTGCTCATTTTAATTAGGAATGAGCTCATTTTTTGGACAGGAGGTACTTTATAACATATATTTTCATGTCCCAAAAGGCCAAAAATTTTCACATAAATTTAGTGGTAAAACATTACTACAAAAAATGTGGCGGCGAACTTTTTGGACATTTTGAAGTTTTGACTCCTTTGCTAAAATTAGTCCACACGAAAATCTACAACACCTTTTTCATTGATTCCACTTGGATTAGTTAGGTAACTCATAGATCTAACTCTAGGACTTAACCACACTCAAAAATTCAAAATATAATAGGAGATTTGGTCAATTGAATTTCATGTTACGTTTTTCACCAAAATCTGGTTTTTAACTCCTTGTGATTTGTAAGAAACTTTCATGTTTTCACATACTAACCAACATAACTCCTCACAACACTTACTAATACCACGTATACCCATGATTTTCATTAGTCCAATGCTTTTATTATGACTTTCATCATAAACCACGTAATTTGTTCATTTTAGTTGAAGAAATATTTGAGGGTTTAAGAAATGGGTTTTATCTTTGGGGTCAATCTGAAATTCAATTTCACGCTCTAAGTAGGCTAAGAAGTCTTCAAGAATCGCCAGAAATTTATTAATAATAGAAATATCATTCAAAGCGTGACTCTCATCCAAGACTTGGATAGTCGTCACATTGATACCAACTGTGACTTCATCCCTTAACCTAGATAAAGCACCTCTCAATGATACCTATAAACTTGCCATCTTCATTCACGATGTAAGCCTCTGAAAAAAGTTTGGCTTGATTGCATTCCACATAAGGAAGTCAACAACGAAAGGTTCGAGGCTCTTTACTTATGGCTTGATATGACAATAATTGACTTTAGTAGTTTGGTTACTTGAATTCGCACAACAAGTTGGTTATGAATATAAAAACAAACAACCTTATGAAAAGCATGATGAGTAGTTAACCAATTGATTCCTAAAATCACATCAAAGGCAAATATTTTCAAAAAGATAAGATCGACGAATAACGTGAAAATGTTTATTTGAATCAAACAAGATTTAAAAAGCAAGAGAGTAACAAAGGCTCCTACTTAACGAAGTTTCAAACCATAAGTCAAAGTCTAACTTCTCCTGGAGTTAAATTTAAGCGTTGAGCAAAACAAGAGAGATAAAATAATGGGTAGAACCCATATCTTATAAGGTATAGACTTACGTAATTTATAATTAACTAACTCGTGCTAACCGTTCGGGTTACTCGCTTTTTGAGAAGTCACGAAAAACGCTCTCCACTACACTACTGATTTTGACTTTTACGGAATGGTCTTTGGTGCCTCCATCCTAGTGAACTTGTCTTGGTGAACAACAAAATCGGGCTAAGTGACCTTCTTTTCCACAATTATAACATGCTTTAGATGACATCGTGCAGTTTGGACTGATATGTCCCTCCCCTCCGCATTTGAAACATATGATAGGTGGTCGTTCTCCTTCCTTAACAACGGTCTTCTTTGGTCTTGGCGTCTTTCCATCATTGTTGAATTTCCTCTTCTTGAAATTTCCATTCCTATTATCTTGGCCATGGTTACCATAAAATGATAATTTCCCCGATGGTTATCGTTGTTCCGATGGTAATTTGCCATTGATACGATTATTATTGTGTTGTTGGTCATTACCTTTTGGTTGTGCTAACTCATTATCGTGCTCCAATAATTGAGCCCTATTCACAATATCTGAATACAAACAAAGTTTATGAGAAATTAGGTATTAACGTATATCGGGTTTCAAACCTCTTAAAAACATTAGCGTCATTCGCTCCTCATTATCGACCAAATGGGATGCAAACCAGATAACTCGATAAACTTAGCCTCATCTTGTGACACGGTCGTATTATTTTGCTCGACTTGATAAACTCCACCTCCTTCATGTGACGAATACTTTCGGAAAGTACTTGTCGTTGAATGACTCTTGGAACTTCTCCCAAGACATCTTGAGTATGTCGATGCAGAGTGCGTTTTCTGATTCCCACCAAAGATGTCTGCCTTTTCACGCATAACATAAAGGTGGCAAATGGAACCTTTTGCTCCTCACGAGCATCCCAGACATCAAATATCTTGGTGATCTGCTTTAACCACGTCTCGCTTTTAAAGTGGTTACGGCTTTCCCAAAAACTCCGGTGGTCCCAGCTCCTTGAAGCGCTTAGCGGTGGCCGGCCAGTGGGTTGCCATTATTTTCACCGCTTTATGAGCAGGAGCCGCCTTCGTCGATATTGCATGAATTCTAAAAACTCCTAAACGCGTCTGGTCGTTAAATCATTTAATCGGTGTTGTTGTTTACGGGAGGATTATCGCCATCACATGCCGCACATTATCACGATTATTGATGCGTGGAGACTCAAAGGTCTCCTGTGCTCCATTGCTTATCTCAACATTTTTGGATGCCATTTTCAAATCGCCACAAAACAAGGGTTAATTAACATGTCACATATTATCCCTATATACAATCGGCCAACCAATTAAATACCAAATAAACTTAGGTAGGTCATACTAGCGAAGGAATTTTCCGTCTCTCCCTCCTAGTTCTTATCTCACATCTTAGCGGGGATCATATCCTAAGCTCGATACCAAATCAGCGCCCCCCAAATTTGGTATCGTCACCCATCTTGGGTCGCCACTTACATGGTACATAAATTCAAATACAAACTTAATTATACATCGTAGGTAACATACGACAATACATAAACGAGAGTTCTAATAGGAATATTGTCATTTAGAAAATATCCATACTCGAGGAGTCCTCATTACATTTATTGTCACACTATTTAACGAGAATAGTGAGGACTACTAATCTTATCTTCGGGACCATCACTCTTTTCCCAGGCTCGTCCCAAATTATATTCTCATTTCACGAAGAGAACGGTGAAAGAAAGGGTGAGCTCAACTAGCTCGAGAAGAAATATTATGACTAAGATAATGCGAGAATAAATTATCATTAGCCTTCAACACAGTGTTAAACCGATAAAATATAATGAACATCAAGTTTAACTACAGTGAAACCAAGAATTCATTAAAAGAGTCAAGTAGAAAATAAAATCTACTATCTTTTATGATTTAAAAGGTTTTCATCACTATTATAAATTTGAGACTCGACTTTAATAAATATTCCACCACATCTAATCATCCACCGCCCTACGGTCGAGAATTTTCATTAAATCATCAATGGTCATGACTATCTACCGAATAAACCACAGTCATAATCATACCAAAAACTATTCATCAATGCTTTACGAATAACACCGAGGACTTTTATCACATCATTTATAAAAGGTCATGATTATACCGAATGATCCCTGGTTATAATCATACTAAGTCTATCTATGCACGTAAGCCAAAGATGACTTTCATCACATCATTTGTAACATTATGGTCATGATTACACCGAATAGTCTCTAGTCATAATCATACCAAGTCCATCTATGCACTACAGGCCACAGATGACTTTCAACATAATATAAACATGAGGATGATGACAATGATATAAGAATTCAATAAAACAAGTTCAAGAATTATTTTATCCAGGAATTGTAAGACCCCAACTTTTATAAATATTATGGAATAAATTTGATATAATGTTATAGTTGTGGGTAATATTTATAAATTTTGCAAAGTATGCAAGTTGTTATAAAATATTCGTTTGGTGGGGAATATTCTTTTTGTAAGGAATATTCGTATACAATGGCTCAATCATTAGTGGACCCCTTAATGTAATTATTGTCGGATTGAGAAAACGACAAAAATATTTTATAAAAATAACGGCGGATGTGTTCTGAATTAAAGCATTGAACTACCCAAATGGTAAAAAATGCGATGTCTGGCGGGGTTGCGTAGTAGCACTAGAGTATTGATTATTGATGCTTACGTGAAGTCACTCAATTATGCTTAATTATTACTACGATAATTGCTTTGCGTCATATCTCTTATATTATTGATTCAATTATTGTCACAAGATATCATCATATAATATAATATGTTATAGTATTAAATCAATAATTGAGGCGACAAGTTATAAATGATTAATAATTGTTGAAAGATTAAATATGTGTTGATTAAAATAAAATGATTTGTGGTAAGTTTGATTATTTTATGGGGGCTCATATGTCATCATCTAAGAGTCTCTTCGTCGATAGTAATTACCTTTGTGAATAGTAATTACCTTCGTCGATAATATATTTACCTTCGTCGATAGTAATTACTTTCTTCAATAATGAATTATCCTTGTGAATAGTAATTACCTTCGTCAATAATAATTACCCTTGTGAATAGTAATTACCTTCGTCGATAGTAATTACCTTTACCGACGTCGAACCACTTATCGTTTCACATTACAAAGTCCGAACCACTTGTCGTTTCACATTCTGTCGTCGAAACCACTTTTCTTTTCACATCATCATCGTCGAGCCACTTGCTTTTTCACAGGCGGTGCTAACTAGAAATCTTCTATAAATAGAGGCCTAGTGCTTCATTATTTTCACGAATTCATTCAAGCTATAGAGAGAGAAAGTATAGAGAGAATAAGTGAGAAAGAAGAAGAGTATTTTATTCTTACACTTTCTTTGCGATATTCAATCTCCTACCAAAAGTAAGGGGTGTTATTCTTTCTTATTCATGAAGAGAAATGTTGTTATTCCATTGCTTATTATTACATTGGAATAACTTTTGTATCGCCGTGGTTTACCTATACTTGGTGACATTCTTCTATTATTACATTGGAACATCACATGCATGTGTTTTTTACCGGACTGGTTCCGCTCTTTATTATTATTACATTGGAACATCACATGCATGTGTTTTTACACCTTAACTGGTTAAAATCTTATTATTATTACATTGGAACATCACATGCATGTGTTTTACACCGACACAGTTCCGTCTTATTATTATTCATTGGAATATCCTATCATGTGTTTTACACCGATCAGTTCCATCTTTATTATTCTGTTGGAACATCCTGTGGGTGTGAATTTCACGACTGGTTCCGTTATTATTATTACATTGGAATAACTTTTACTATCTGAAGTACCACATGCGTGGTGATTTCTTTTGTTATTCCATTCTTTATTATACCCAGTTGGTTAAAACTTTGACTTATACTCCATGAAATTAGTAGAATATCCTTGATATTTGCGTTTCATCCATATCTTTTCATGGAAATATTCTTCGATCATTCTTGAATTTTACTCTACAAAACAAGTATCATGTTGACAATTTGGGCGTTAATAATTCCTGGATAAAATAATTCTTGAACTTGTTTTATTGAATTCTTATATCATTGTCATCATCCTCATGTTTATATTTTTAAAGTCATCGTGGCACATGTAGTGCATAGATAGACTTGGTATGATTATGACCGAGACTATTCGGTGTAATCATGGCCGTAATGTTACAAATGATGTGGTAAAAATCCTCGATGGTAGTAGTGCATTGATGGACAGATTGTTGGCATGATCATGACCATTAATGAATACACAAATATTCTTGGCCGTAGTGCATGAATAATTGTGGTCGTGATACTAAAGAATATCCTCTGGTCGTAGTAGTGCGGGGTGATTCGATGATGTGGAATATTTATTAAAGTGGAGTCTCAAATTTATAACGATGATGAAAAACCTTTTAAAACCTAAAAGATAGTAGACTTTATTTTCTACTTGACTCTTTTAATGGATTGCGTATATTCACCGCAGCTTAAACTGGTTGTCTATTGTATTTTATCGGTTTAACATTGTTGAAGACTATTGATAATTTATTACGCATTATCTTAGTCATAATATTTTCTTCTTGGGCTAGTTGAGCTCACCTTTCTTTCTTTCACCGTTCTCTTGAGAAATGAGAATATAGGCGGACGAGTCGGGAAGCGAGTGATGGTCCTGAAGATAGCATTAGTAGTCCTCACTATTACGTGAAATAGTGTGATAATAATTGTAATGAGGACTCCTTTTTGAGTTTGTATAATATCTAGTAGATTTATATTTGTATTTAAACTCACGATTTATATCGTATTGTACCACCTACGCTTATGTTAGTAAGTTGTATTTAAATTCTGTACCATGTAAGTGGCGACCCAAGATGGGTGATGTATACCTAATTTTGGGGGCGTCACAGTTGGTATCAAAGCTTAGGGATATGATCCCTGGCTAAGATGTGAGAATAGTACTAGGATGGGAGAGACGGGGAATATCTTCGCTAGTATGACCTACCTAAGTTTATGTGCTATTTTATTGGTTGGTCAGCAGATAGGGATAATTTGTTACAT
Organism: Panax quinquefolius; assembly: GCA_020205615.1. Taxonomy (NCBI): domain Eukaryota; kingdom Viridiplantae; phylum Streptophyta; class Magnoliopsida; order Apiales; family Araliaceae; genus Panax; species Panax quinquefolius. The sequence goes on from CM035173.1 coordinate 19,492,571, forward strand.
GTCAATTAACCTTTTGTTTTGTGGCAGTATCTGAAAATGACATCTGAGAATGTTGAAAATAGCAATGGAGCGCAGGCGATCGTTGATTCACCACATATCAATAATCAGGATAATGTGCATCAGGAAGGCGACAATCCTCATCTGAAACAACAACAACCGACCAAATGATGAATGATCAAATGTTCGAGGCTTTATGCAATTTATACAACAAAGAAAGCGAGGCGACTCCTGTCCAAAACTTAGGTGGAAACACGGAAAACTCTCGGGCGGTCACCGCTAAACAATTCAAGGAGCTGGGACCACCGGAGTTTAAGGGAGAGCCAAAACCACTTCTGGCGGAAGCATGGATAAAGCAGATTACCAAGATATTTGATGTCTTGGGATGCTCCGAGGAGCAAAGGTTCCCTTTGCCGCCTTTATGTTGCGCGGAGAGGCAGATTACTGGTGGGAATCGGTAAAACGTACTCAACTTGCTGTACTGAAGATATCTTGGGAGAAGTTCGGGAGTCGTTCAACGACAAATACTTTCACGAAAGTATTCGCCACATGAAGGAGGTGGACTTTATCAAGTTGGAACAAAACAATATGGCCAGTGTCGCAATCGAGGCAAAAATTGCGGAGTTATCACGGTTTGCGTCCCACTTGGTGGATAATAAAGAGAGAATGGCGCGAATGTTTTTAAGAGGTTTGAAGCCGGAGATACGTCAACATCTTATTTCTCATAAACTGTGTTTGTATTCAGATGTTGTAAATAGGGCTCGATTAGTGGAGCGCGATAATGAGTCAACGCAACTAAAAAGAAGCGGTAAACAAAAATTATAATACCGCGTGAGTAGTCATCGAGCGGTGACAACAAGCGTGGAGGAATCAATGGGCGGATATGGTAACCACTTGGGTGGTAATCGGGGCCAAACAATAAAATGGACATTTCAAGAAAAGGAGATTCAATGATGATGGAAAGACGTCGGCCTTTGGACCACGTTGTTAAGGAAGGAGAAAGACCACCTATCATATGCTTTAAATGCGGAGGAGGGACACATCGATCAAAATCTGCGCCATGCGAGTCCAAAGCATGTTATAATTGTGGAAGAGAAGGTCACTTAGCTCGATTTTGTTGCCATCAAGACAAATTCAGCTAGGATGGAGGCACCAAAGGCCGTCCCGAGAAAATTCAAAACCGTGAGTCTGATGAGAGGCGTTTGTTGTGACCTCCCGGAGAGAGCGAAGAACCCGAATGAAGTCGTCACGGGTAAGCTTATCATAAACTCTAATGAAGTCTATACTTTATTTGATACCCGGTTCTACCCATTCTTTTATTTCTCCTACTTGCGCTCATCGATTAAATTTGACTCAGGAGAAATTAGACTTTGACTTATCTGTGGAAACTCCGTTGGGAGAAACCTTCATTACATCCACTTGTTTATAAGTCTTGTTTGGTTCAAATCGGTACCCTCACATTACACATCGATCTTATTTCATTAAAATACTTGCATTTGACGTGATTCTGTGGGATTGATTGGTTAACTACTTATCATGCAAAAATTGATTGTTTTAAGTAAGGTTGTTAGCTTTCATATTCCTAATCAACCTATTATGCGAATTCAAACGACCAAACCATTAAAATCAATCACGGTGATCTCAAGCCATAAAGCTATTCGTTTATTGAAAAAGCGGATGTCGAAGCTTTCTTAGCTCATGTCATGATTTAAACAAAAATACGTCGGTTTTAAACGATATTTCTATTGTTAATACAGAAGAACTTCCTCGCCTACCCCAGGCGTGAAATTGAATTTTGTATCGACCTTGAACCCGGTGACAAAACCTATTTCCAAAGCCCCATATCGAATGGCTCTATTGAACTTCGGAGTTAAAGACCCAACTGCGAGGAATTGTTAGACATTGGCTTTATTAGATCCTAGTACTTCTCCTTGGGGTGCTCTGTTACATTCGTGAAGAAAAAAGATGGGAGTATCGACTTTGTATTGATTATCGGGAGTTGAATCATGTCACCATCAAAAATAGGTATCCATTGCCATGTATTGATGACTGTTTGACCAGATTCTGGAGCCAAATTCTTTTCAAAGATTGATCTCCGTTCCGGATATCACCATTGAAGATTAGAACCGCTAACATTCCAAAGACGGCTTTCGGAACTCCTATGCGGGCATTATGAATTCTAGTCGTATCCTTTGGATTGACTAATACTCCTCGCCGCCTTCATGGATATGATGAACCTAGTATTCAAGGAATATTTAGATCACTTTGTGGTCGTCTTTATTGATGACATCCTTATTTATTCCAAAAGCCGTGAAGATCATGAAAGCAACACTTGAGGTGACACTCCAAAATCTTCGTGAATATAAGCTTTATGCCAAGTGAAGAAATGTGAGTTACGGCTTGAAGAAGTAGCATTCCTTGGGCACGTGGTATCAAGTCATGGAATATCTGTTGACCCAAAGAAAGATTGAAGCTATTCAAAGTCGGGAACAACCTAAATCGATGACCAAATCGTAGCTTTCTCGGTTTAAATTTGGTTATTATCGGAGATTCGTGGAAGGATTTTCTCGAATTGCTACTCCATTGACTCGGTGACTCGAAAAGATACAAAGTTCGGTTGGAGCGAAGAATGTGAGAAGAGTTTTCAAGAACTCGAGAGGAGACTTATTTCAAAGACTGTTACGTGATACCATCTCGCTCGGAGGGATTTGTCATCTACAAATGATGCTTCGCAAAGGGTTGGGATGTGTTCTTATGCAACATGGAAAAGTTATAGCTTATGTCTCACGACAACTCAAAGAATATGAGAGGAATTATCCTACTCATGATCTAGAGTTAGCGGTACATTGTTTCTTTACACTTAAAATTTGGAGGCATTACTTGTATGGGGAGAAAGTGGAGATCTTTACGGATCATAAAAGCCTCAAATATTTCTTCACTCAAAAGGAACTCAACATGCGACAACGACGCGTTGGCTTGAACTGTTGAAAGATTATGATCATACCATCCAATACCATCCCGGAAAAGAAACGCGTGGTAGGCGGCGCGATTGAAGCGTAAGATCGTATGCAAGTACGAGTGCGTTATTGTCAACACAAAGGCCCATTTGTGTGACTTGCAAAGGATGGAGATAGAGTTAAAGACTCGGGGGACGCGTGTGATGATAGCAAATATCTGAGTAGAACAGACTTTAATCGATAAAGTTAAAGTCTGCTCAAGCTACGGACACGGAGGCGATGCGTATGAGGAAGAAAGTGCAAGAAGGTGCTATCTGCCGAAGCAAGAATCGATGAAGAAGGAATACTTGAGTCAACTCCGGACTTTGTGTTCTAACGACCACGATTTAAAGTATAATATCATGATGGAGGCGCACAACACACCATTTGCAATCCATCTCGGAAGTACCAAAATGTATCATGATATTAAATAAATACATTTGGTGGAGCAATATGAAGAGAGAGATAAGCGGTACTGTTTATCTCAAGGTGTCTAACTTGTCAACGAGTTAAAGCGGAGCATCAAGTACCAAAAGGTCCATTGCAACCACTTGAAATTCCGAATGGAAGTGGGAGCACATTACCATGGATTTAAGTTCTGGGTCTTCCCTAAGGTTTCTCAAGGCATTGATGCGATTTGGGTCATTGTTGATAGATTAACCAAGTCGCTCATTTCTTACCGAATCTGAGAAACTTATACACTTGAACGTCTTGCTCAGTATGTACATAAACGAGATTGTAAGATCGCATGGTATCTGCAAGATCCATAGTTTACGATCGAGACCCAAGATTCACTTCACGATTTTGGGTTAGTTTTTGCAAAAAGCTATGAGCACAGACTTACGATTTAGCTCTCGGCATATCATCCTCGAATTTTGACCAGACGATCGAGAGGACTATTCAAACTCTTGAAGATCTATTAAGACCTCGTGTCCTTGATTTCATGGGGAGTTGGGACAAGTTCTTACCATTGGTGGAGTTTTCCTACAACAACAGTTATCAAGCAAGTATTGGCATGGCTCCATTCGAAGCGTTGTATGGAAGAAAGTGTCGTTCTCCAGTATGCTGGGATGAGGTGGGTGAAGCAACGTTGTTGGGACCGGAGTTGGTACGTATGACTACGAAAAAGATTCAAACGATCCGACAACGTATAAAAACCTCACAAAATCGACAAAAGAGTTATGCTGATCTTCATCGAAAGGACGTGGAATTCGATATAGGAGATCATGTGTTGTTAAAAGTTGCTCCATGGAAAGGAGTTACAAGATTTGGAAAGAGAGGAAAACTTAATCCTCGATTCATCGGTCCATTTTTAATCCTCGATCGAGTAGGAATCTGGCCTATAAACTCGCTTTCCGCTAAATATGTCTCGTGTTCATAACGTTTTTCACATATCCATGTTACGTAAATATGTGAAAGACCGAAACACATTATTGAGTTAGAACCGACGACGAAATAGCGGAAGATTTGACGTATGAAGAGGTTCTGTTCAAATCTTGGATAAGAAGGAACATATTCTACGCTCGAGGTTATACCTCAAGTCAAAGTTTTGTGGAGGAACCACGATGTTGAGGAAATGACTTGGGAGTTAGAATCAAAATGAAATCAAGGTATCCTTACCTCTTCGACATACCAGTATCATTACCAAATTTAGAGGGCGAAAATTTCATAAGAAGGGAGGTTGTAAGACCCCAACTTTTATAAATAAAGATGAATTTTTCTATAAATATTATTTTTGAATATTATGGAATAAATTTGATATAATGTTATAGTTGTGGGTAATATTTATAAATTTTGCAAAGTATGCGATGTGACGCCCCCAAAATAGGTATACATCACACATTACGAGTTGTCGATACATGGTACGTAAAAAGCAACTACAACTTTATTATTACAACAAGAAAAAGCTGTGAGTTTAAATACAAATATTATCTTCTAGACAATATCTATACTCAAATAAATCCTCATCACATTTATTGATACATTATTTTACAAAATGGTGAGGACTACTAAACAACTCTCTCTAGAACCTTCATTCCATACCCCAGGCTAAATCGCTTATATTCTCGCCTCCCGAGAAAAATGGAACAAAAGGAAAAGGGTGAGCTCAACTAGCCCAATAAAGAATATTATGACTAAGATAATATACAACAAATTATCGTTAGTCTTCAACGAGGAAAAATCTAATAGAATACTGATAGACAACAAATTTTAAATCAATATTCGCAGCGTGAAATAATAATTCATTAGAAGAGTTAAGTAGAGAATGCAAACTACTATCTTACTATATATGAATTTAAAAGTTCATCGTCGATATTTTATCCTCAGTAACATCAATCAATATACATCTGGAATCAAATATTCATCTTTGCACTACAGCCAAAGATATTCATCGATTAATCATGTTCATCTAAACACTGCTCATCTTTGCACTATGGGCCAAAGATATTCTTGAAATCATTCATCTTTTGCTTACAGGGCCAAAGATATTCAATAATATCATCATTTAAGATCAAGATGATGAAAATATTTTTAAAGAAACGAATCCAGTGAAACAAAATGACAAGGATTAAGGATTAAGGATTCGTACTTTATTTTATCCACGTCCAAAAATACCTCAAAAATAATCATAGTGGTGTAAAATTCAAGAATGATCAAAACATGGATACAATCAAAGCTAGTATCCAGAATAGATATTTTGGACAAAGAGAAGAAATTTCATTTTTCTATTGAATAGTGCAGATATCGTGAATAGTCAAGATCACGTGAATAAAGTAACTCAAACACCAAAAGATAGAAATTCCACAAAAACATCTTCAAATGCTTCATGAATAGTACTTCGTGAATAATAACTCATGAATAGTAACCCCAGGCATGAAAAAGTTCTAAATTTGATAAAAAGTTCCAACCAATATTTTAGCATAATGATATTGAAGAAATAATATCATTTGAGAAAAAAAATAACATCCTTACCTCGAAAGATTAAGATTTAAATTGGAATACAGGATATAGTCTTTGAAGGGAACTTTACACCGCCTCTAACAATACTCAAAGTATACTCAAAATACTCACAAGAATACGCTTTCGATAATATAGAGAGAAAACTTGATTTACGGTGTGATTTTCAATTCTAACCTAAGCACCCTATTTATAGGAAAATGCTTAGAACACCAAAGCGAAAATTTAATAAAATATTAATATTAATATTACAAATTCCTACGCCCACTTTTAAGGATCTGAATTCAGCATTTACATCATACAAGACCCACCTTTAATGACAAAAAAACGTTTTCATAATAAAAATAATTAAAACTTCCAAAAATTAATTATTTGAACTTGAACTTCAATAATTCATAATAAATAGCCCTTTTATCAATAAATTCGAATCTCGTGAGTTTTTATAGGAAATTCAATTCTCTACAACTTTACGAAGAAAGTTTTTCCAAATTCCAATCGAAATTGGCGAAAATCCACAAACAAAGCGATTTTACAGGTATAATCAAATTTCGATCGATAAATGGGGTCCATGACATGTTTAACATGTTTTAAACATTTATTGCAACAAAAATACTCTTCCTCCTCGTATACTCATATATCCCACATTCGTTGTAAAAATATCACCATTATTATATTATTAAAATATAATAATATATTTAAAAGAATTATTTTATCGAAAAAGATAAAATTTCAATTTTCAACAATTGTCACATTAAAATTTTTCTTCATCTATATCCACATAAAATCAATATTTTCCTCATCATATGAATCAATAATTAATTATTCACAAATAATATTACGAATCACAATATTGACAACCGAGCGGTTCAGGAAAAGGGGGCTTTCCAATAAGAATTTCTCTCTTTCTTGGCCGCAATTAGGTGACCAAACCTCTCCTTAATGTAACTTTCTAGACATTGCCAATAATGTTATCTAATAATATTATTCAGATAATATGAATTATTGCTTCGATAATGAAAAATATTGTGTAATGACAATTATTGAAACAACAGCAATATAAAATATCAACGCAGCAATTATTAACTCAATAAAATAAAATACTAAACAGTAATTACTGTAACCATTATTGAGTAGTGCCTTCAATAATTGGTGCAATACCGTGTGCTACTGTGCAACAACGCGTATTACTGTGTTTTAACCACCGGGTATTCCAATAGTGTTAACGGTAACAACTACGCCGTTATTTTTAACCAACTTATATTTGTCGTTTTCTTCATCCAATCGCTTTCCGTTATGGGGCCCACACATGGTCTTGCCGTCGTCATGCGAATATTCCCAAAAGCGATTTAATATTCCACGACCAAACGAATATTCCCAAACAATGATGAATATTTTATAACCACTTGCTTATTTTAAAATATTTGCGTATTTAACCCCCTAACTATCCACATTAATCAAATCAACCCTTACTATTTCAAAATAATAAATAGAAAATTAAATTTCATTAATAATAAGTTGGGGTCTTACAACCTCCCTCCTTATGAAATTTCGTCCTCGAAATTGACGTGCGTACACGGTGTTTCAAAAGGTGAGGATACCTCGCTTTCATTTCCGTTTCCAATTCCTGGTCATTTCCTCTATAAGCATGATTCCTCCACAAAACTTTAACTTGTGGTATGACCTTTCTTGTGTAGGACATGCTCCTTCCTATCCAAAATCTTGGCAGGTACCTCTCCACATACGTTAAGTCTTGGCTATCTCATCCGGTTCTAACTCTATAACGTGGTTCGGGTCTTTCACATATTTACTGAAGTGCGATATGTGAAACACATTATCACACGAGACATACTCGAGAGTGAGGTAACGCAGAGTCTATAGGCTACATTTCCTACTCGGTCAAGAATTTGAAATGGACCAATAAATCGTGGATTGAGCTTTCCTCTCTTCCCAAATCTTGTAAATCCTTTCCATGGAAGCAACTTCATGACAATACATGATCCCTACACTAAATTCCACGTCCTTTCGATGAAGATCCGCATAACTCTTTTATCGATCTTGTGCCATTTGTATCGTTGTCGAATCATTTGGATCTTTTCGGTGAGTCATATACGTCTTAACTTCGGGTCCCAACAATGTTGCTTCACCCACCTCATCCCAACATATTGGAGAACGACATTTTCGTCCCATATAATGCTTGAATGGAGCCACACCTATACTTGCACGATAAGCATTGTTGTAGGAGAATTCCACCATGGTAAATACTTATCCCAACTACCCTTGAAGTCTAGGACACGAGTCTTAATAGATCTTCAAGAGTTTGAATAGTCCTCTCTCGATTGTCCGTCCGTTTGGGGATGGTATATGCGAACTAAATCGCAAATCCGTGCCCATAGCTTTTTGCAAGCTAACCCAAAATCTTGAAGTGAATCTTGGGTCACGATTGAAACTATGGATCTGAGCATGCCATGCAACCTCACAATCTCATTCACGTCATCTACTAGCAAGACGTTCAAGGAATAAGTCTCCGTGTCGGCAAGAAATGAGCGGACTTGGTTAATCTATCAACAATAACCCAAATAGCATTGATGCCTTGAGAAACCGTAGGAAGACCCAGTAAAGAAATCCATGGTAATGTGTTCCCACTTCCATTTCGGAATCTCAAGTGGTTGCAACGGACCCTTAGGTACTAGATGCTCCGCCTTTACACGTTGACAAGTTAAACACATTGAGATAAACTTTGCAATCTCTCTCTTCATATTGTTCCACCAAAATATATGTCGAAGATCACGATACATTTTAGTACTTCCAGTGTGACGCCCCCAAAATAGGTATACATCACCCATTCTGAGTTGTCATTACATGATACAGAAACAACTACAACTTTATTATTACAACAGTAAAACTGTGAGTTTGAATACAAATATTATCTTCTAGACAATATCCATACTCAAATAAATCCTCATCACATTTATTGATACATTATTTTAAAAAAATGGTGAGGACTACTAAACAACTTTCTCTAAAACCTTCATTCCATACCCCAGACTAAATCTTTCGCTATATTCTCGCCTCCTGAGAAAAATGGAACAAAAAGGAAAAGGGTGAGCTCAACTAGCCCAGTAAAGAATATTATGACTAAGATAATATACAACAAATTACCGTTAGTCTTCAACAGGGAAAAATCTAATAGAATACAATAGACAACAAATTTTAAATCAATATTCGCAGCGGAAATAATAATTCATTAGAAGAGTTAAGTAGAGAATGCAAACTACTATCTTCTATGTATGAATTTAAAAGTTCATCGTCTATCTTTTATCCTGTAACATCAATCAATATACATCCGGAATCAAATATTCATCTTTGCACTACAGCCAAAGATATTCATCGATTAGTCATGTTCATCTAAACACTGTTCATCTTTGCACTTACTGACCAAAGATATTCTTGAAATCATTCATCTTTGCTTCTGGGGCCAAAGATATTCAATAATATCACCATTTAAGGTAAGGGATGATGAAAATATTTTTAAAGAAACGAATCCAATTGAAACAAAATGACAAGGATTAAGGATTAAGGATTAGTACTTTATTTTATCCACGTCCAAAATACCTCAAAAATAATCGTAGTGGTGTAAAATTCAAGAATGATCAAAACATGGATACAATCAAAGCTAGTATCCGAAATAGATATTTTGGACAAAAGAAGAAATTTTATTTTTCGGTGAATAGTCTTAGTATATCGTGAATAGTAACTCAAACACCAAAAGATAAAATTCCACAAAAAATCATCTTCACGCTTCATGAATAGTACTGTGAATAATAACTCGTGAATAAGTAACTTCATGAATAGTAACTCGTGAATAGTAACTCATGAATAATAACCCCGATATGAAAAAGTTCCAAATTTGATAAAAGTTTCAACCAATATTTCAAATAATGATATTAAAGAAATAATATCATTTGAGAATAAAATAACATCCTTACCTCGAAAGATCGGTCTTCTAAATAAAACACCTGGATATAGGCTATGACTTGGACTTGCGCTTAAAATGCAAATACTCAAAGTATACTCAAAATACTCACAAGAATACGCGATAATATAGAGAGAAAAAACTTGATTTACGGTGTGATTTTCAATTAAACCTAAGCACCCTATTTATAGAAATTGCTTAGAACACAGCGCGAAAATTTAATAAAATATTAATATATATATTATAATTTCCTACGCACACTTTCTAAGATTCAAATTATCAGCCAAACAAATGGTCCCCCTCACCAAAATCAATAAAAACGTTTTCTTAATAAAATTAATAAAACTCCCAAAATCAATTATTCGAATTTGAACATCAATAATTCATAATAAATAACCCTTTTATCAGAAAATTCGAATCTCGCGAGTTTTTATAGGAAATTCAATTCTCTACAACTTTACGGAAAAAGTTTTCCAAATTCCAAATGAAATTGACCGAAATCCACAAGCAGAAGCGATTTTACAGTTATAATCAAATTTCGATCGATAAATGGGGTCCACCAGACATGTTTAACATGTTTTAAACATTTATTGCAACAAAAATACTCTTCCTCCTCGTATACTCATATATCCCACATTCGTTGTAAAAATATCACCATTATTATATTATTAAAATATAATAATACATTATCTTATCAGAAAAAGATAAAATTTTAATTTTCAACAATTGTCACATTAAAATTTTTCTCCATCTATATCCACATAAAATCAATATTTTCCTCATCATATGAATCAATAATTAATTATTCACAAATAATATTACAGAATCACAATATTGACAACCCAGTGCGGTTCCCGAGGAAGAGGGGCTTTCCAATAAGAATTTCTCTTCTTCTTGGCGTATGATTAGGTGACCAAACCTCTCCTTAGAGCGAAACTTTCTAGACATTGCCAATAATGTTATCTAATAATATTATTCAGATAATATGAATTATTGCTTCGATAATGAAAAATATTGTGTAATGACAATTATTGAAATAACAGCAATATAAAATATCAACGCAGCAATTATTAACTCAATAAAATACTGAACAATAATTAATTGTAACCATTATTGAGTAGTGCCTTCTTACGTAAGAATCAATAATTGGTGCAATACCGTGTGCTACTGTGTTTTAACCACCGAGTATTTTAACAGTATTAACTTGAATAACAACTACGTGCAGTTATTTTTAACCAACTTATATTTGTCGTTTTCTTCATCCAATCGCTTTCCGTTATGGGGCCCACACATGGTCATGCTGGTCATACGAATATTCCCAGATAAAATCGAATATTCCACGACCAAACGAATATTCTCCCACAACAACAATGAATATTTTATAACCACTTGCTTATTTTGAAATATTTATATATTTTACCCTAACTATCCACATTAATCAAATCAACCCTTACTATTTCAAAATAATAAATAGAAAATTAAATTTCATTAAGAATAAGTTGGGGTCTTACATCCGGGATGGATTGTAAATGGTGTATTGTGTGCCTCCATCATAATCTTGTACTTGAAATCGAGTCGTTAGGAACACAAAGTCTAGTGGACTCAAAGTATTCCTTCTTCATCAATTCTCGCTTAGGAATAGCTCCTTCTTGTACTTTCTTCTTCATACGCGCATCATTCCGATTCGGTGGCTTGAAAGCAACCTTAACTTTTCTATTAAAGTTGGCTCTGTCGTATACTTGACATCATCGCACTTTTCGTTCCTGCATATGATCTTCTCTTTCTCAACGTCAAATTACCACATTCGCTTTTCGGGATGGTATTGAATAGTGTGGTCGTAGTCTTTCAATAGCTCGAGCCAACGTCATTGCCGTGTTGAGTTCTTTTTGAGTGAAGAAATATTTAAAGGCTTTTATGGTGCGAATATATCTCCACTTTCTCCCCATATAGATAGTGCCTCCATATCTTTAGCGCAAACTTATTGCTGCTAACTCTAGATCATGAGTAGGATAATTCTCTCATACTCTTTAAGTTATCGAGGCATATAGGCTATGACTTTCCCACGTTGCATGAGAACACATCCTAACCCTTTGCACAAGCATCGTTTGTAGATAACAAATCCATCCGAACCAAATGGTATTGTTAGAACAGTGTAAAATAAGTCTCCTCTTAAGCTCTTGGAAACTTTTCTCGCATTCTTCGCTCCAAACGAATTTTGTATCCTTCCGAGTTAATTGAGTTAATGGAGTAGCGATTCGAAAAAACCCTTCCACGAATCTCAGATAATAACCAAATAAGCCCAAAAGCTACGTACTTGATCCACCGAACTTGGTTGCTCCCAACTTTGTATTGCTTCAATCTTCACGGGTCCACGGATATTCCATGTTTCGACACCACGTGCCCAAGGAATGCTACTTCCTCGAAGCGAACTCGCATTTCTTCAATTTGGCATATAGTTTATTTTCACGAAGCCTTTGGAGTACTAGCTTCAAATGGTGCTCATGATCTTCACGACTTTTGGAATATATAAGGATGTCATCAATAAAAACAACAACAAAGCCCGATCCAAATATTCCTTGAATACTCGGTTCATCATATCCATGAAAATTGCAGGAGCATTAGTTAGTCAAGAAAGACATGACTAAGAATTCATAATGCCCATACTAGAATTTTGAAGGCGGTCTTTGGAATATCCTCGGTTCTAATCTTGGTGATGATATCCGAACGAAGATCGATTTTTTGAAAAGAATTGTGCCCTTACAGAATTGGTCAAACAAGTCATCAATACGAGGTGAGAGGATACCTATTCTTGATGGTGACATGGTTCAATTCCAGATAGTCGATACAAAATCGCGTACTCCGTCTTTCTTCTTTACAAATAAAACAGGAGCACCCCAAGGAGATGTACTAGGGCCAATGAAACCGATGTCCAACAATTCCTCGTAGTTGGACCTTTAACTCCTGAAGTTCAATAGGAGCCATTCGATATGGGGTTTAGAAATGGGCTTTGTACGGGTTCAAGATCAATAAAGAATTCAACTTCACGTTACGGGGGTGGTAGGAAGTTCTTGAAAATCGTCGGGAAAGTCGATAACAACAGAATATTATTCAAATTTGGCGTGTCTTTATTCAAATCCATAACATGGGCTAAGAAAGCATGACATCCGTTTTTCAATAAGCGAATAGCTTTATGATTAGATATGATGGTGATTGATTTTAATGGTTTAGTTGCTTGAATTAAATACAACGGGTTGGTTAGGAATATGAAAACTAACAACCTTACGAAAATAATCAATTTTGGCATGATGAGTAGTTAACGATCAATCCCTAAAATCACATCAAAAGCAAGTATCTTTAAAGAGATAAAATTGACGGTAAGGTGATGGTGCCAACTTGAATCAAACAAGATTTATAAGCGATGGGATGTGATGAAAGTTTCTCTAACGGAGTTTCCACAGATAGGTCAAAGTCTAATTTCTCAGAGTCAAGTTTAAGCGTTGAGCACATGCGGAGAGATAAATGAATGGGTAGCACCGGTATCAAGTAAGGTATAAACTTGCAAGAATTTATAAATAGCTTACCCGTGATAACCTCGTTTGGGTTCCTCGCATTATGACCGATCACAACAAACGCTCTTCCGGAATCGTTGACTTTGACTTTTACGGGACGATCTTTTGAGTCACCGCTCCATTGAACTAGGTTTATTCTTGCGTATAATCTCGGCGATATGTCCTTCCTTTCCACAATTATAGCATACCTTGAACTGTTGTGGGCCGGTTTGGGCGATATGTCCCTCTTTCCGCATTTATAGCATATGACCGGGTGGTCGTTCTCCTCCCTTAGAACCGATTCTTCTTAAGCCTTTATCGTCTTCTTCATAATGGTCGTTGTTAAATCTCCTCTTTTAAAATCTCCTCCTCGACTCGCTTCTTCTTACATTTCATGGCCATGATTACCACCAGTGTGGTTACAATTTTTGTCCGTCTGTTTTCTTTCTCCATTTGGTTATCATTATTACATTGATTGCTTATCTACGGTATGATCCTGGTTGTGGTCCTCGGTTGAATAGTACTCGTTATCTCGCTCTAATAATTGAGCCACATTTTACAACATCTGAATAAAGAAAAAATTTATGAGAAATGAGATCTTGACGTATGTCGGGTTTCAAACCTCTAAGAAACATCCGCGTCATCGTTCCTCATTCTCCACCAAATGAGGTGCAAACTGGATAACTCTGCAAACTTTGCCTCGTCTTGAGACACCGTCATGTTGTTACTGCTCGGTCTAATAAACTCCACTTCCTTCATATGGCGAACACTTTCGGAAAGTATTTGTCATTAAATAGTTTCAAACGTCTCCCAAGACATCTTTGAGTCTTGTTGGATGGAGTGCGCTTCACGAGACTCCCACCGATGATCTCGCCTTCGCCACGGAACATAAAGGTGGCGAATGGAACCTTCTGTTCCTCCGTGCATCCCAAGACATCGAATATCTTGGTAATTTGTTTAACCCATGTTTCCGCCATGATCGGATCTGGCTTTCCCTTAAATTCTGTGGTCCCAACTCTTTGAATCGCTTGGTTGTGACAACCCGTGAATTGCTATCATTTCCTCCTGTATTTTGAACACGAGTCTCCTAAATGCGATTTTGCATGAATCGCTAAAAAAGCTTCTAAACATCCCTCGTTCATCATCTGCTTTCGGTGGTGTTGTTCACGGGAGGAACATTGCCCGACTGTTGTTCTCCCCGTTGGTGAGTACATGCGTCTCCATATCTCATTTTCATTGTTAATATTCTCGATCGACATTCTCAAATACTATCATAAAACAAGGGTTAATTAAGGAAATTAATATATCACATAATATCCCTATATCTTGACCAACTAAAAAATAAGCTTAGGTGGGACACCTTTAGCGAAGGATTTACTCGTCTCTCCTCTCCTAGTTCTATACCCCGATCTCATGGAGATCATATCCTAAGCTCGATACCAACTATGGCGCCCCCAAAATAGGTATACATCACCTATTACGGAAGAGAAGGTCACTTAGCTCGATTTTTGTCGTGTGTTTTACACCCGGACACAGTTCCGTCTTTATTATTATTATTACGTTGGAACATCACATGCATGTGTTTTTACAGGACTGATTCGGTTCTTATTATTATTACATTGGAATATCCTATCATGTGTTTTACACCGGATCTGGTTCCATCTTTATTATTACATTGGAACATCCAGCTGTGCTTGTGAATTTCACCGACACAGGTTCCGTTATTATTATTACATTGGAATAACTTTTGTCTTCTTGCCAAGTACCACATGCATGGTGATTTCTTTTGTTATTCCATTCTTTATTATACCCAAATAGGTTAAAACTTTGACTTCTATACTCCATGAAATTAGTAGAATATCCTTGATATTTGCGTTTCATCCAAAGATATCTTTTCATGGAAATATTCTTACGATCATTCTTGAATTTTACTCTACAAAAGCAATGATCATGTTGACAATTTGGGCGTTAATAATTCTGGATAAAATAATTCTTGAACTTGTTTTATTGAATTCTTATATCATTGTCATCATCCTCATGTTTATATTTTTTAAAGTCATCTCATGGCACCTGTAGTGCATAGATAGACTTGGTATGATTATGACCGAGGACTATTCGGTGTAATCATGGTAGTAATGTTACAAATGATGTGGTAAAAATCCTCGATTAGTAGTAGTGCATTGATGGACGATTGTTGGCATGATCATGACCATTAATGAATACACAAATATTCTTGGCCGTAGTGCATGAATAATTGTGGTCGTGATACTAAAGAATATCCTTGGCAGTAGTGCGAGGGGTGATTCGATGATGTGGAATATTTATTAAAGTGAGTCTCGGTATATAACATGATGAAAAACCTTTTAAAACCTAAAAGATAGTAGACTTTATTTTCTACTTGACTCTTTTAATGGATTACGTATTCATTGCAGATTAAACCGGTTGTCTATTGTATTTTATCGGTTTAACATTGTTGAAGACTATTGATAATTTATTCTGCATTATCTTAGTCATAATATTTCTTCTTGGGCTAGTTGAGCTCACCCTTTCTTTCACCGTTCTCTTGAAAATGAGAATATAAATTTGGGACGAGTCGGGGAAGCGAGTGATGGTCTGAAGATAGCATTAGTAGTCCTCACTATTACGTGAAATAGTGTGATAATAATTGTAATGAGGACTCCTTTTGAGTTTGTAAAATATCTAGTGAAGCGATATTTGTATTTAAACTCACGATTTATGTCGTATTGTACCACAGCGATTATGTTAGTAAGTTGTATTTAAATTACATACCATGTAAGTGGCGACCCAAGATGGGTGATGTATACCTAATTTTGGGGGCGTCACAGGTTAGTATCAAAGCTTAGGATATGATCCTGGCTAAGATGTGAGAATAGTACTAGGATGGGAGAGCAGGGAATATCTTCGCTAGTATGACCTACCTAAGTTTATGTCTATATTTATTGGTTGGTCGTGAGATAGGGATAATTTGTTACATGTCAATTAACCTTTTGTTTTGTGGCGATGTCTGAAAATGACATCGAGAATGTTGAAAATAGCAATGGAGCGCAGACGATCGTTGATTCACCACATATCAATAATCGGGATAATGTGCATCGAAGGCGATCCCTCATGCAAACAACAACACCGACCAAATGATGAATGATCAAATGTTCGAGAGGCTTTATGCAATTTATCTACAACAAAGAAAGGCGACTCTGTCCAAAACTTAGGTGGAAACACGGAAAACTCTCGGTGGTCACCGCTAAACAATTCAAGGAGCCGGACCACCGTAGAGTTTAAGGAGAGCGAAAACCACTTACAGGCGGAAGCATGGATAAAGCAGATTACCAAGATATTTGATGTCTTGGGATGCTCCGAGGAGCAAAAGGTTCCTTTACGCCTTTATGTTCTTGTGGAGAGGCGATTCTTGGTGGGAATCGGTAAAAGCGTACTCAACTTCTTTGTCTTGAAGATATCTTGGGAGAAGTTCGGGGAGTCATTCAACGACAAATACTTTCACGAAAGTATTACATACATGAAGGAGGTGGAGTTTATCAAGTTGGAACAAAACAATATGGCCAGTGTCGCGTACGAGAGGCAAAATTTGCGGAGTTATCACGGTTCGTCCCCACTTGGTGGATAATAAAGAGAAATGGCGCGAATGTTTTTAAGAGGTTTGAAGCGGGAGATACGTCAACATCTTATTTCTCATAAAGCGTGTTTGTATTCGGATGTTGTAAATAGGGCTCGATTAGTGGAGTAGCGATAATGAGTCAACGAACTAAAAGAGAAGCGGTAAGCAAAATTATAATACCAAATGAGAGTAGTCGTCGAGCGGTGACAACAAGCGTGGAGGAATCAACGGGCGGAGATATGGTAACCACTTGGTGGTAATCGTGGCCAAAACAATAAAATGGACATTTCAAGAAAAGGAGATTCAACAATGATGGAAAGACGTCGGCCCAAAGACCGTTGTTAAGGAAGGAGAAAGACCACCTATCATATGCTTTAAATGCGGAGGAGAGGGACACATCGATCAAATCGCGCCATGCCGTCCCAAAGCATGTTATAATTGTGGAAGAGAAGGTCACTTAGCTCGATTTTTGTCGTTTCTGAAGACAAATTCACTAGGATGGAGGCACCAAAGGTCGTCCCCGGAAAATTCAAAACCGGTAGTCTGAGGAGAGGCGTTTGTTGTGACCTCCCAGAGAGCGAGGAACCGAATGAAGTCGTCCACGGGTAAGCTTATCATAAACTCTAATGAAGTCTATACTTTATTTGATCTGGGTTCTACCCATTCTTTTATTTCTCCTACTTGCGCTCATCGATTAAATTTGACTCGGAGAAATTAGACTTTGACTTATCTGTGGAAACTCCGTTGGGAGAAACCTTCATTACATCCAATTGTTTATAAGTCTTGTTTGGTTCAAATCGGTACCTCACATTACTGTCGATCTTATTTCATTAAAAATACTTGCATTTGGCGTGATTCTGAGGATTGATTGGTTAACTACTTATCATGCAAAAAATTGATTGTTTTCGTAAGGGTTGTTAGCTTTCATATTCCTAATCAACCTATTATCACGAATTCAAACGACCAAACCATTAAAATCAATCACGGTGATCTCAAGCCATAAAGCTATTCGTTTATTGAAAAGCGGATGTCGAGCTTTCTTAGCTCATATCACGATTTAAACAAAAATACGTCGGTTTTAAACGATATTTCTATTGTTAATGCGAAGAACTTCCTGGCCTACCCCCCGGCGTGAAATTGAATTTTGTATCGACCTTGAACCCGGTGACAAAACCTATTTCCAAAGCCCCATGTCGAATGGCTCTATTGAACTTCGAGGAGTTAAAGACCCAATGCAGAAATTGTTAGACATTGGCTTTATTCGTCCTAGTACTTCTCCTTGGGGTGCTCCTGTTCTATTCGTGAAGAAAAAAGATGGGAGTATGCGACTTTGTATTGATTATCGGGAGTTGAATCATGTCACCATCAAAAATAGGTATCCATTGCCATGTATTGATGACCTGTTTGACCAGTTGCAAGGAGCCAAATTCTTTTCAAAGATTGATCTCCGTTCCGGATATCACCATTGAAGATTAGAACCGCTAACATTCCAAAGACGGCTTTCAGAACTCGGTACGGGCATTATGAATTCCTAGTCATGTCCTTTGGATTGACTAATACTCCTGCTGCCTTCATGGATATGATGAACCTAGTATTCAAGGAATATTTAGATCACTTTGTGGTCGTCTTTATTGATGACATCCTTATTTATTCCAAAAGCCGTGAAGATCATGAGCAACACTTGAGGCTGACACTCCAAAATCTTCGTGAATATAAGCTTTATGCCAAGTTGAAGAAATGTGAGTTACGGCTTGAAGAAGTAGCATTCCTTGGGCACGTGGTATCAAGTCATGGAATATCTGTTGACCCAAAGAAAGATTGAAGCTATTCAAAGTCGGGAACAACCTAAATCGATGATAAAATCGTAGCTTTCTCGGTTTAAATTTGGTTATTATCGGAGATTCGTGGAAGGATTTTCTCGAATTGCTACTCCATTGACTCGGTGACTCGAAAAGATACAAAGTTCGGTTGGAGCGAAGAATGTGAGAAGAGTTTTCAAGAACTCGAGAGGAGACTTATTTCAAAGACTGTTACGACAATACCATCGGCTCGGAGGGATTTGTCATCTCTGATGATGCTTGAAGCAAAAGGGTTAGGATGTGTTCTTATGCAACATGGAAAAGTTATAGCCTATGTCTCACGACAACTCAAAGAATATGAGAGGAATTATCCTACTCATGATCTAGAGTTAGCATTTGTTATCTTCTGCACTTAAAATTTGGAGGCATTACTTGTATGGGGAGAAAGTGGAGATCTTTACGGATCATAAAAGCCTCAAATATTTCTTCACTCAAAAGGAACTCAACATGCGACAACGACGTTGGCTTGAACTGCTGAAAGATTATGATCATACCATCCAATACCATCCTGGAAAAAGCAAACGTGGTAGGCGACGCATTGAAGCGTAAGATCGTATGCAAGTCTGAGTGCGTTATTATCAACACAAAGGCCCATTTGTGTGACTTGCAAAGGATGGAGATAGAGTTAAAGACTCGAGGGGACGCGTGTGATGATAGCAAATATCGAGTAGAACCGACTTTAATCGATAAAGTTAAAGGCGCTCAAGCTACGAGACACGGTGATGCGTATGAGGAAGAAAGTGCAAGAAGGTGCTATCTTAGGAAGCAAGAATCGATGAAGAAGGAATACTTGAGTCAACTCCGGACTTTGTGTTCTAACGACCACGATTTAAAGTATAATATCATGATGGGCGCACAACACACCATTTGCAATCCATCTCGAAGTACCAAAATGTATCATGATATTAATACATACATTTTGGTGGAGCAATATGAAGAGAGATATATTTTGTTTATCTCAAGGTGTCTAACTTGTCAACGAGTTAAAGCGGAGCATCAAGTACCAAAAGGTCCATTGCAACCACTTGAAATTCCGAATGGAAGTGGGAGCACATTACCATGGATTTAGTTCTGGGTCTTCCTAAGGTTTCTCAAGGCATTGATGCGATTTGGGTCATTGTTGATAGATTAACCAAGTCTGCTCATTTCTTACCGATACGAGAAACTTATACACTTGAACGTCTTGCTCGTATGTACATAAACGAGATTGTAAGACTGCATGGTATGTTGGTATCCATAGTTTCTGATCGAGACCCAAGATTCACTTCACGATTTTGGGTTAGTTTGCAAAAAGCTATGGGCACAGACTTACGATTTAGCTCGGCATATCATCCTCAGACGGACGGACAATCGGAGAGGACTATTCAAACTCTTGAAGATCTATTAAGACCTGTGTCCTTGATTTCAAGGGAGTTGGGACAAGTTCTTACCATTGGTGGAGTTTTCCTCTGACAACGATTATCAAGCAAGTATTGGCATGGCTCCATTCGAGCGTTGTATGGAAGAAAGTGTCGTTCTCTAGTATCTTTGGGATGAGGTGGGTGAAGCAACGTTGTTGGGGCCGGGAGTTGATACGTATGACTACGGAAAAGATTCAAACGATCCGACAACGTATAAAAACCTCACAAAATCGACAAAAGAGTTATCTTGATCTTCATCGAAAGGGCGTGGAATTCGATATAGGAGATCATGTGTTGTTAAAAGTTGCTCCATGGAAAGGAGTTACAAGATTTGGAAAGAGAGGAAAACTTAATCCTCGATTCATCGGTCCATTTTAATCCTCGATCGAGTAGGAACTGTGGCCTATAAACTCGCTTTCTGCTAAATATGTCTCGTGTTCATAACGCTTTTCACATATCCATGTTACGTAAATATGTGAAAGACCCGAAACACATTATTGAGTTAGAACCGGACGAAATAGCGGAAGATTTGGCGTATATGAAGAGGTTCTGTTCAAATCTTGGATAAGAAGGAACATATTCTACGCTCGAGGTTATACCTCAAGTCAAAGTTTTGTGGAGGAACCACGATGTTGAGGAAATGACTTGGGAGTTAGAATCAAAATGAAATCAAGGTATCCTTACCTCTTGACATACCAGTGTATCGTACCCTAATTTCGAGCGAAATTTCATAAGAAGGGGAGGTTGTAAGACCCTGAACTTTTATAAATAAAGATGAATTTTTCTATAAATATTATTTTTGAATATTATGGAATAAATTTATATATAATGTTATAGTTGTGGTAAATATTTATAAATTTTGCAAAGTATGCAATGTGGCGCCCCAAAATAGGTATACATCACCTATTACGAGTTTGTCATACATGAGTGCGAAAACAACTACAACTTTATTATTACAACAAGATAAAAGCTGTGAGTTTAAATACAAATATTATCTTCTAAACAATATCTATACTCAAATAAATCCTCATCACATTTATTGATACATTATTTTACAAAATGGTGAGGACTACTAAACAACTCTCTCTAGAACCTTCATTCCATACCCACAGGCTAAATACTTTCATTATATTCTCGCCTCCTCGAGAAAAATGGAACAAAAAGGAAAAGGGTGAGCTCAACTAGCCCGATAAAGAATATTATGACTAAGATAATATACAACAAATTATCGTTAGTCTTCAACGAGGAAAAATCTAATAGAATACAATAGACAACAAATTTTAAATCAATATTATAATGAAATAATAATTCATTAGAAGAGTTAAGTAGAGAATGCAAACTACTATCTTCATATATGAATTTAAAAGTTCATCGTCGATATTTTATCCTGTAACATCAATCAATATACATACGGAATCAAATATTCATCTTTGCACTACTGAGGCGAAGATATTCATCGATTAATTAAGTATTCAAACAACACTGTTCATCTTTGCACTTTATGGGCCAAAGATATTCTTGAAAATCATTCATCTTTTGCCTTTCTGGGCCAAAGATATTCAATAATATCATCATTTAAGGTGAAGATGATGAAAATATTTTTTAAAAGCGAATCCGGTTGAAACAAAATGACAAGGATTAAGGATTAAGGATTAGTACTTTATTTTATCCACGTCGAAAATACCTCAAAAATAATCATAGTGGTGTAAAATTCAAGAATGATCAAAACATGGATACAATCAAAGCTAGTATCCGAATAGATATTTTGGACAAAGAGAAGAAATTTCATTTTTCGTGAATAGTCTTGGTATCGTGAATAGTCTTGATATCGTGAATAAGAACTCAAACACCAAAAGATAGAAATTCCACAAAAACATCTTCATGCTTCATGAATAGTACTATCGTGAATAGTAACTCATGAATAGTAACCCCGACATGAAAAAGTTCTAAATTTGATAAAAAGTTCCAACCAATATTTTAGCATAATGATATTGAAGAAATAATATCATTTGAGAAGAAAATAACATCCACTTACCTCGAAAGATTAGTACTTACTAGGCGGAATCTGGGGTATAGTCTTTGAAGGAACTTGCTACCGCCTAACAATACTCAAAGTATACTCAAAATACTCACAAGAATACGCTCGATAATATAGAGAGAAAACTTGATTTAAATTGTGATTTTCAATTCTAACTTAAGCACCTATTTATAGGAAAATGCTTTAGAACACCAAAGCGAAAAATTTAATAAAATATTAATATTAATATTACAAATTCCTACGCCCACTTTTAAGGATCTGAATTCAGCATTTACATCACATGAAAGACCCACCTTTAATGACAAAAACGTTTTTCATAATAAAAATAATTAAAACTTCCAAAAATTAATTATTTCGGAGCTTCAGAACTTCAATAATTCATAATAAATAGCCCTTTTATCAGTAAATTCGAATCTTGCGAGTTTTTATAGGAAATTCAATTCTCTACAACTTTGCGGAAGAAAGTTTTTCCAAATTCCAATCGAAATTTGACCGAAATCCACAAGCAAAATTTTTACATTTATAATCAAATTTCAAATGATAAATGGGGCCCATTGACATGTTTAACATGTTTTAAACATTTATTGCAACAAAATACTCTTCCTCCTCGTATACTCATATATCCCACATTCGTTGTAAAAATATCACCATTATTATATTATTAAAATATAATAATATATTTAAAAAAATTATTTTATCGAAAAAGATAAAATTTCAATTTTCAACAATTGTCACATTAAAATTTTTCTCCATCTATATCCACATAAAATCAATATTTTCCTCATCATATGAATCAATAATTAATTATTCACAAATAATATTACGAATCACAATATTGACAACCCGAGGCGGGTTCAGGAAGAGGGGCTTTCGATAAAAATTCTCTCTTCTTGGTAGCCTTGATTAGGTGACCAAACCTCTCCTTGAGGCAGAACTTTCTAGACATTGCCAATAATGTTATTTAATAATATTATTCGAGATAATATGAATTATTGCTTCGATAATGAAAAATATTGTGTAATGACAATTATTGAAACAACGAAAGAATATAAAATATCAACGCGAAGAATTATTAACTCAATAAAATAAAATCTTTGAGCGATTAATTACATAACCATTATTGAGTAGTGCCTTCAATAATTGGTGCAATACGGTAATATTCTTGTCATGACGACATAACGTATTACATCGTATGTTTTAACCAAGGGTATTCGATAGTGTTAATGGTAACAACTTCTGTAGAGATTATTTTTAAACAACTTATATTTGTCGTTTTCTTCATCCAATCGCTTTTAGTTATGGGGCCCACACATGGTCATTTACTTGTCGTCGTCACGAATATTCTCGACAAGCGATCTAATATTCCACGACCAAACGAATATTCCCAAAATGACAATGAATATTTTATAACCACTTGCTTATTTTTTGAAATATTTGCGTATTTAACCCTAACTATCCACATTAATCAAATCAACCCTTACTATTTCAAAATAATAAATAGAAAATTAAATTTCATTAATAATAAGTTGGGGTCTTACATGCAAGTTGTTATAAAATATTAGTTTGGTCGGGGAATATTCTTTTTTTAGGGAATATTAAATGCAACTACTCAATCGTTAGTGGACCCCACAATGAAATTATTGTCGGATTGAAAAACGACAAAATATTTTATAAAAATAACGGCGGAGGTGTTACTGTTAAAAACTGCTGAACTACCGATGGTAAAAGTACTGATGTCTGGCGAGATATAATGTAAGACACTGATGATTGATTATTGATCTTACGTGAGAAGTCACTCACCTATGCTTAATTATTACTCTGATAATTGTTTGCATCATATCTCTTATATTATTGATTCAATTATTGTCACAATTATCATCCATATAATATGTTATAGTATTAAATCAATAATTGAGACGACAAGTTATAAATGATTAATAATTGTTGAAAGATTAAATATGTGTTGATTAAAAATAAAATGATTTGTGGTAAGTTTGATTATTTTATGGGGGCTCATATGTCATCATCTAAGAGTCTCTTAAATCGATAGTAATTACCTTTGTGAATAGTAATTACCTTCGTCGATAGTATTTACCTTCGTCGATAGTAATTACTTTCGTCGATAGTAATTACCCTTGTGAATAGTAATTACCTTCGTCGATAGTAATTACCCTTGTGAATAGTAATTACCTTCGTCAATAGTAATTACCTTTTTACCAAGCGTCGAACCACTTATCGTTTCACATTCTGATGTCGAACCACTTGTCGTTTCACATTCTGAGCGTCCAAACCACTTTTCTTTTCACATCATCGATCGTCGAGCCTTTTTCTTTTCACACGGCGGTCTTAAGCTAGAAATCTTCTATAAATAGAGGCCTAGTGCTTCATTATTTTCACTGAATTCATTGAAGCTATAGAGAGAAAGTATAGAGAATAAGAGAGAAAGAAGAAGAGTATTTTGTTACTTTACACCGCTTTGCGATATTCAATCTCCTACCAAAAGTAAGGGGTGTTATTCTTTCTTATTCATGAAGAAAATGTTGTTATTCCATTGCTTATTATTACATTGGAATAACTTTGTATCGCGATTTACCCTATACTTGGTGACATTCTTCTATTATTACATTGGAACATCCATGCTGTAGAAGACCCCGAAATTTTTTAAATAAAAGGAATTTCCTTTATTTATTATTTTGAAATAGTAAGGGTGGATTTGATTAATGTGGTTAGTTATGGGTAAAATGCTTAAATATTTTAAATAAGCAGTGGTGATAAAATATTCATTGTTGTCGGGAATATTCGTTTGGTGGAGTGGAATATTAAATCTTTGTCGAGGGAATATTAAATGCGGACGGTAGCGACCATGTGTGGGCCCCATGTGAAAGCGATTGGATGAGGAAAGCAGCAAAGTTTGGGTGGTTATAAATAACGGCGTAGTTATTCGAATTAAGGCTGTTGGAATACCGGTGGTTAAAATCGATGTCTGGCGTGGTTGCTGATGCTACTTACGGTATTGCCGCAGTATTGTTGAATTATTGATCCTTACGTAAGATGGCACTTTACTCGATAATTTTCCACGATGAATTCTTTATTCGATATTTTATTTTATTGATTCAATAATTCTTTGCGTTGATATTTTATATTATTGTTGTTCAATAATTGTCAACACACGATATTTCCCATTATCGGATCAATAATTCATATTATTTGAATAATATTATTAGATAACATTATTGGCAATGTCTAGAAAGTTACGTCTAAGGAGAGGTTTGGTCACCTAATTGCGGCGCCAAGATGAGAGAGATCCTTATTGGAAAGCCCCTCTTCACAGGAGCGACTGGTTGTCGTAAATGTGATTACGTAATATTATTTGTGAATAATTAATTATTGATTCATATGATAAGGAAATATTTATTTTATATGAATATAAATGATGTATTTATTTATGTGGTTATTAATGAAGGAATTAATGTTGAGGTGTTTTATCGGTATTTTATCGGATTGGAGGTATTAAAAAATCAAATCGGGGTTTTGAGATATATTGCGGGGTTATAATTTTTAATCCGAATAGTTGGATCGTTGTAATTTTTGGATATGTTATACATACATAAGTTGAGTATATGTCCACAAATTTTGAACCGTTAAAAGATGCACGAATGATTGGTTGTGAATTTTAAGAGGTGTCGGATTAGGAAATTAGGTTTATAATTGATTTTGGTGGAAAATTCTAGAATTGAGTGGGCCCCACTTGTGGTTGGTGAAGAAATGTGCTGAATTTTATTTCAAATGTGGTGGGTGGCAATAGTAGCGAGTAAAGCCATCGGTGTAGCGTCGAAATGCTTCGGTAAGCTAACATTTTCCTATAAATGAAATTTAAGTTAGAATTGAAAATCACACGAAACAAAGTTTTCTCTCTTCTCTCTATATATTATTGGCGTATTTTGTGAGTATTTAGATACTTTGAGAGTTCTTTGTTAAGATCTGAGTTTCATTCAAAGATCACTTGAGCCTTTCCTTAGGAAATCTTGATTCTTTGAGGTAAGGGATGTTATTTTCTTCTCGAATGATATTAATTCTTGATATCATTATCTTTGAAATATTGGTTGGTACTTTTTATCAAATTTGGAACTTTTTCATGTCGGGGTTACTATTCATTCTTATTCACGAGTTTCTTATTCACGAGTTACTATTCACGAGTACTATTCATTAAGCTGAAGCGTGAAGATGTTTTTTTTGTGGAATTTCTATCTTTTGGTGTCGAGATTACTATTCATGTATATTTGCCTTTATTCACGTATCTGACCTTTATTCACGTATCTGACTATTCATTCATAGAAAAATGAAAATTTTTCTTTTTATCCAAAATATCTATTTTGGATACTAGCTTTGATTGTATCCATGTTTTGATCATTCTTGAATTTTACACCACTATGATTATTTTTGAGGTATTGTTGGACATGGATAAAACAAAGTACGAATCCTTAATCCTTAATCCTTGTCATTTTGTTTCACTGGATTCGTTCTTTAAAAATATTTTTCATCATCCTCAGTCTTAAATGATGATATTATTGAATATCTTTGGCCTGTAGTGCAAAGATGAATGATTTCTGAAGAATATCTTTGGCCTGTAGTGCAAAGATGAATGATTTCTGAAGAATATCTTTGGCACAGAGTCTGCAAAGATGAGCAGTGTTTAAATGAACATGATGATCGTGATGAATATCTTTGGCCTTTAGTGCAAAGATGAGCAGTGTTGAGATGAACATGATGGATTGATGAATATCTTTGGCCTTTAGTACAAAGATGAGCAGTGTTGAGATGAACATGATGGATGATGAATATCTTTGGCACAAGTGCAAAGATGAATATTTGATTTGAGATGAATATTGATTGATGTTCGAGGGATAAAATATTGATGATGGTATTAAATTCATAGATTATAGTAGATTTCATTCTCTACGTAACTCTTACATGAATTATTATTTCATTGCGAATATTGATCTGAAACTTGTTGTCTATTGTATTCTATCAGTTTTTCCTGTTGGAGACTAACGATAATTTGTTGTATATTATCTTAGTCATAACATTCTTTCTTGGGCTAGTTGAGCTCACCCTTTTCCTTGTTGTTCCATTTTTCTTCTCGGGAGGCGAGAATGTAGCGAGTCTTAGTCGGGTATGGAATGAAGGTTCTAGAGAGTTGTTTAATAGTCCTCACCATTATTGTAAAATAATGTATCAATAAATGTGATGAGGATTTATTTGAGTATAAATATTATCAGAAGATAATATTTGTATTTAAACTCACAGATTTTATTGTTGTGATAATAAAGTTGTAGTTGTTTACATACCATGTATTTGGCGACTCGAGAATGGGTTGGATGGAATGGACCTATTTTGGGGCGTCACGGTTGGTATCGAGCTTAGGGATATGATCTCTGGCGGAGATCGGGGAATAGAACTAGGAAGGAGAGGCGAGTAAATCCTTCGCTAGTGTGTCCTACTAAGCTTATTTGTTAGTTGGTCGATATATAGGGATATTATGTGATATATTGATTTCCTTAATTAACCCTTATTTTATGGCGATGTTTGAGAATGTCGTGAGAATATTAATGATGGAGTAAATGAGGCCAGTGGAGATGCTGTACTCACCAACGAGGAGAGCGTGCAACAGTGGCAATGTTCCTCCTGTGAATAACACCGAGCGAGATGAAGAACGAGGGGATGTTTAGAAGCTTTTTGCGATTCATGCAAAATCGGACGAGGAGACTCGTGTTCAAAATCTGAGGAGGAAATGATAGCAATTCACGGGTGGTCACGATGAAGCGATTCAAAGTTGGGACCACGAGTGCAGGAAAGCGTGTCCGATTAAAGGCGGAGCGTGGGTCAAACAAATTACCAAGATATTCGATGTCTTGGGATGTGCGGAAGAAACGAAGGTTCCATTCGCCACCTTTATGTTCCGTGGCGAAGCGATTCTTGGTGGGAATCGTGAAGCGTACCATCCAAATGCACTTTCGGCGTGTCGTGGGAGATGTTTGAAAGCAGATTCAATGACAAGTACTTCCACGAAAGTATTAAATCGTATGAAGGAAGTGGAGTTTATTAGACTGAAAGCGAGAATAACATGGCGGTGTCCCGATCAAAGCGAAGTTCATGGAGTTATCGAGTTTTGCACCTCATTTGGTGGAGAATGAGGAGCGTATGTGGCGGATGTTTCTTAGAGGTTTGAAACCCAAGCGTCGTCGATATCTCATTTCTCATAAATTTTCTCTCTATTCCGAGATGTTGTCAACAGGGCTCAGTTGTTAGAACGAGATAACGAGTACGTTCAACCGAGGGACCATAACCAGGATCATACCAAAGATAGCAGTCATCAGAATAATGATAACCAGTGGAGAAAGAAGAATACGGACAAAGGCGGTTACCACTCTGGTGGTAATCGTGGCCATGAAAATAGAAGAAGCGAGTCGGGAGGAGATTTTAAAAAGAGGAGATTCAACAACGACCGTGTGAAGCGTCGTGCCCGATGCAACTAGTTCTAAGGAGGAGAACGACCACCGGTCATATGTTATAAATCACGGGAAAGAGGGACATATCGGTCAAAGCGCCCCTGACAGTTTAAGGTATGCTATAATTGTGGAAAGAAGGACATATCGCTCGAGATTGTATGATATCGAAACCAAGTCCAGTGAGAATGGTGACTCAAAAGGATGTCCCGAGAAAAGTCAAAGTCAACGATTCTGGGAAGAAGCGTTTGTCGTGGCCAGGTCAAAATCTGAGGAACCCGAACGAAGTTAGCAGGTTTAGTTAATTATAAATTCTTGCGAAGTTTATACCTTACTAGATATCGGTTCTACCCATTCTTTTATCTCTTTTGCTTTGCGCTCAACGTTTGAACTTGACTACGGAGAAATTAGACTTTGACCTATTTATGGAGAATCCGTTAGGAGAAACTTTCATTACATCCGTTGTTTAAAAATCTTGCTTGATTCGAGTTGGCACTTATCACATTACACATTAACCTTATTTCTATAGAGATATTTGTTTTTGATGTGATTTTAAGGTTAACTACTCATCATACCAAAATTGATTGCTTTTGTAAGGTTGTTAGTTTTCATATTCCTAAGCAACACATTATTATTGAACTCAAGCGATCAAACCATTGTAGTCAAACATTTTCATATCAAGCCATGAAGTCATTCGTTTATTACGGATGTCAAGTTTTCTTAGTCCATGTTATGGATTTGAATAAAGACACGTCGATTTGAATAATATTCTTGTTGTTATTGATTTTTCACGACATATTTCTGAAAGAATTTATTGGCTTACTCCCAGATCGATATTAAATTTTGTATCGACTTTGAACCCGTCTACAAAACTCATTTCTAAAATCTCATATCGAATGGCTCTATTGAACTTGAGGAGTTAAAATTCAACTATAAATTTGGTACTGAGCCTTTATCTTGTGACTTCCTTTGTGGAATTCACCTAAGCGAGACTCTCTATAGGGGGCGTCATATTAGATGCGATAGTAAAGCGATAGGTGTCATTGTGACGTCTATCCAAGATTGGGATATGAGTCACGATTGAGAGCAACCTAAGTCGATGTCGAAATCGTAGCTTTAGAAGCTTAGTTGGTTATTATCGGAGATTCGTTGAAGGATATTCTCGAATCGCTATCGCAATTTGACTTCGTAGAGATACAAAATTCGAATGGAGCAAAGAATGTGGGAAGAGCTTGAAGAACTCAAGAGAGAGACTCATTTCAAAGACGTGTTACGACCATGCCATCTGGAAAAGCGAGCGTGGTAGGCGGCGTGTTGAGTAGAAGATCGTATACAAAATCTGATACGATATTGTCAAAGACTCATTTAAGTATAATATACAAATAATAGAGATGGAGATGAAAACTCTAGGTACCCACGTGATGATATCTGATGCGTGATGATATCTGAGTATAATCGACTTTAATCGATAAAGTTAAAATCATTTCGAGCTACACACACCGGGTGATGAATTTGAAGAAGGAGGTGCAAGAAGTTGTTATTTTAAAAGCGAGAATCGGTGAGGTGAGAAAGCTCAAACCTTGATTTATTAATCCATTTGAAATTCTCGATCGAATAGGAATCGTGGCCTATAGACTCGTTTTACCACCAAGTATGTACGCGTGTTCATAACGTTTTTCACGTGTCGATGTTACGTAAATATGTGGATGACCGAAACACGTCATTGAGTTAGAACCGGACGAGATAGCCAGAAGACTTAACGTCACGAGGAGGTACTGTCGAAGATTTTGTAGAGGAAAGAACATGACCTATGTACTGAGGTTATACCACAAGTTAAAGTTTTGTGGAGGAATCATGATATAGAGGAAATGACCTGGGAGTTGGAAACGAAAATGAAGGGAGGTATCTTTACCTTTTCGAAACACTAGAAATGTCGTCGTCGATTTCGAGGACGAAATTTCATAAGGAGGGAGGTTGTAAGACCCCAAATTTTTTAAATAAAAGGAATTTCCTTTATTTATTATTTTAAAATAGTAAGGGTGGATTTGATTAATGTGGTTAGTTATGGGTAAAATCTTAAATATTTTAAATAAGCAAGTGGTGATAAAATATTCATTGTTGTTTGGGAATATTCGTTTGGTCGTGGAATATTAAATGCTTTGTCGGGGGAATATTAAATGCGACCAGTAGCGACCATGTATGGGCCCCATAACGTGAAAGCGATTGGATGAGGAAAAGCGACAAAGTTTGGGTGGTTATAAATAGCGGCGTAGTTATTACCGTTAAGGCTTGTTGGAATACCCGGTGGTTAAAATCGATGTCTGGCGTGGTTGCTTGCGATGGCACGGTATTGCAGATATTGTTGAATTATTGATCCTTACGTAAGATGGCACTACTTTCAATAATTTTCACAGTGAATTCTTTATTCAATATTTTATTTTATTGATTCAATAATTCTTTGCGTTGATATTTTATATTATTGTTGTTCAATAATTGTCACGCGCCGATATTTCCCATTATCGGATCAATAATTCATATTATTTGAATAATATTATTAGATAACATTATTGGCAATGTCTAGAAAGTTACATCTAAGGAGAGGTTTGGTCACCTAATTGCGGCGCCCGATGAAGGAGAGATCCTTATTGGAAAGCCCCTCTTCACTGGGAACGACTGGTTTATCGTAAATGTGATTACATAATATTATTTGTGAATAATTAATTATTGATTCATATGATAAGGAAATATTTATTTTATATGAATATAAATGATGTATTTATTTATGTGGTTATTAATGAAGGAATTAATGTTGAGGTGTTTTATCGATATATTTTATCGGATTGGAGGTATTAAAAATCAAATCGGGGTTTTTGAGATATATTGCGGGGTTATAATTTTTAATCCGACCGTTGGATCGTTGTAATTTTTGGATATGTTATACATACATAAGTTGAGTATATGTCCACAAATTTTGAACCGTTAAAGATGCACGAATGATTGGTTGTGAATTTTAAGAGGTGTCGGATTCGGAAATTAGGTTTATAATTGATTTTGGTGGAAAATTCTAGAATTGAGTGGGCCCCACTTGTGGTTGGTGAAGAAATGTGCTGAATTTTATTTCAAATGTGGTGGGTGGCAATAGTAGCAAGGTAAAGCCATCGGTAGCAGGTCAAGTCTGCCTTGGTGGCTAACATTTTCTATAAATAGAGGGCTAAGTTAGAATTGAAAATCACACCGAAACAAAGTTTTCTCTCTTTCTCTCTATATTATTGAGCGTATTTTGTGAGTATTTAGATACTTTGAGAGTTCTTTGTTCAATTACAAGTTTCATTCAAATCACTTGAGCCTTTCCTTAGAAATCTTCGATTCTTTGAGGTAAGGGATGTTATTTTCTTCTCAAATGATATTAATTCTTGATATCATTATCTTTGAAATATTGGTTGGTACTTTTTATCAAATTTGGAACTTTTTCATGTCGGGTTACTATTCATGAGTTACTATTCACGAGTTACTATTCACGAGTACTATTAAATGAAGCGTGAAGATGTTTTTTGTAGAATTTCTATCTTTTGGTGTCAGATTCTATTCATGTATCTGGCCTTTATTCACGTATCTGACCTTATTCACGTATCTGACCTTATTCATAGAAAAATGAAAATTTTTCTTTTTATCCAAAATATCTATTTTGGATACTAGCTTTGATTGTATCCATGTTTTGATCATTCTTGAATTTTACACCACTATGATTATTTTTGAGGTATTGTTGGACATGGATAAAACAAAATACGAATCCTTAATCCTTAATCCTTGTCATTTTGTTTCAATTGGATTAGTTTCTTAAAAATATTTTCATCATCCTCGAGTCTTAAATGATGATATTATTGAATATCTTTGGCACATAGTGCAAAAGATGAATGATTTCTGAAGAATATCTTTGGCTTTTGGTGAAAAGATGAATGATTTCGAAGAATATCTTTGGCTGTAGTCAAAGATGAGCAGTGTTTAAATGAACATGACCGATGATGAATATCTTTGGCCTTTAGTGCAAAGATGAGCAGTGTTGAGATGAACATGGTTGATCGATGAATATCTTTGGCCTTTAGTACAAAAGATGAGCAGTGTTGAGATGAACATGATGGATGATGAATATCTTTG
The DNA here is from genome assembly GCA_020205615.1 of Panax quinquefolius. Taxonomy (NCBI): domain Eukaryota; kingdom Viridiplantae; phylum Streptophyta; class Magnoliopsida; order Apiales; family Araliaceae; genus Panax; species Panax quinquefolius. Next base: position 19,525,635 of record CM035173.1, read on the forward strand.
GCACATAGTGCAAAGATGAATATTTGATTTGAGATGAATATTGATTGATGTTCTGACGGGATAAAATATTGATGATGGATTTATTAAATTCATAGATTATAGTAGATTTCATTCTCTACGTAACTCTTTACATGAATTATTATTTCATTGCGAATATTGATCCGAAACTTGTTGTACATTGTATTACTATCGATTTTTCCTGTTGGAGACTAACGATAATTTGTTGTATATTATCTTAGTCATAACATTCTTCTTGGGCTAGTTGAGCTCACCCTTTTCCTTGTTGTTCCATTTTTTCTTCTCGAGAGGCGAGAATGTAGCGAGTCTTAGTCGGGTATGGAATGAAGGTTCTAGAGAGAGTTGTTTAATAGTCCTCACCATTATTGTAAAATAATGTATCAATAAATGTGATGAGGATTTATTTGAGTATAAATATTGTCTAGAAGATAATATTTGTATTTAAACTCACATTTTATTGTTGTGATAATAAAGTTGTAGTTGTTTACATACCATGTATTTGGCGGCTTACTTCGAATGGGTTGGATGGAATGGACCTATTTTGGGGGCGTCACACTTTGTCTGCATGTGTTTTACAGGACTGGTTCCGTCTTTATTATTATTACATTGGAACATCACATGCATGTGTTTTACACCGGACACAGGTTAAAATCTTATTATTATTACATTGGAACATCACATGCATGTGTTTTACAGGACTGGTTCCATCTTATTATTATTACATTGGAATATCCAATGCATGTGTTTTACAGGATCTGGTTCCATCTTTATTATTACATTGGAACATCACATCGATTGTGAATTTCACGACACAGTTCCGTTATTATTATTACATTTGGAATAACTTTGTCTGCGAAGTACCACATGCATGGTGATTTCTTTTGTTATTCCATTCTTTATTATACCCGGTTGGTTAAAACTTTGACTTATACTCCATGAAATTAGTAGAATATCCTTGATATTTGCGTTTCATCCAAAGATATCTTTTCATGGAAATATTCTTGATCATTCTTGAATTTTACTCTACAAAACAATATCATGTTGACAATTTGGGCGTTAATAATTCTGGATAAAATAATTCTTGAACTTGTTTTATTGAATTCTTATATCATTGTCATCATCCTCATATTTATATTTTTAAAGTCATCGTGGCACATGTAGTGCGTAGATAGACTTGGTATGATTATGACTAGAGACTGATTGATTGTAATCATGGTAGTAATGTTACAAATGATGTGGTAAAAATCCTCGATTAGTAGTAGTGCATTGATGGAAAGTTGTTGGCATGATCATGACCATTAATGAATACACAAATATTCTTGGCAGTAGTGCATGAATAATTGTGGTCGTGATACTAAAAGAATATCCTTGGCCGTAGTGCGGGGGTGATTCGATGATGTGGAATATTTATTAAAGTGAGTCTCAAATATAACGATGATGAAAAACCTTTTAAAACCTAAAAGATAGTAGACTTTATTTTCTACTTGACTCTTTTAATGGATTGCGTATTCATTTGCAGTTAAAGCTGGTTTATCTATTGTATTTTATCGGTTTAACATTGTTGAAGACTATTGATAATTTATTACGCATTATCTTAGTCATAATATTTCTTCTTTGGGCTAGTTGAGCTCACCCTTTCTTTCACCATTATTCTCTTGAAATGAGAATATAAATTTGGAGACGAGTCGGGGAAGCAGTGATGGTCCTGAAGATAGCATTAGTAGTCCTCACTATTACGTGAAATAGTGTGATAATAATTATAATGAGGACTCCTTTTTGAGTTTGTATAATATCTAGTGAGCGATATTTGTATTTAAACTCACGGTTTATGTCGTATTGTACCACGAGTTATGTTAGTAAGTTGTATTTAAATTACATACCATGTAAGTGGCGACCCAAGATGGGTGATGTATACCTAATTTTGGGGCGTCACGGGAATTATTAACGTCAAATTGTCAACATGATCTTGTTTTGTAGAGTAAAATTCAAGAATGATCGGAAGAATATTTCCATGAAAAGATCTTTGGATGAAACGCAAATATCGAGGATATTCTACTAATTTCATGAAGTATAGAAGTCAAAGTTTTAACTAATTTGGGTATAACAAAGAATGGAATAACAAAAGAAATCACCATGCATGCGATATACCGCACAGCGAGTTATTCCAACGAAATAATAATAACGGAACCGAATCGGTGAAATTCACACCAACAGGATGTTCCAATGAATAATAAATGCGGAATAATAAATGATGGAACCGGTCCGGCAGATAAGCAGACGAGATATTCCGACGAGAATAATAAAGACGAATAATAAAAATAGAACCAGTGCAGTGTAAAACACACGAGACGGATATTCAAACAAAATAATAATAAAGAGCGGAACCAGTCCTGTAAAACACCTGAGCGAGGATGTTCCAACGAGAATAATAGAAGAATGTCACCAAGTATAGGGTAAACCACGTGCTCAAAGTTATTCCAATGTAATAATAAAGAAATGGAATAACGAAGTTCTCTTTTTGAATACAAAGAATAATATCCCTTACGAATACAATAAATAATATCCCTTACAAGTAAAAAGACACTTGGATATCAAAGTAGTGAAGCACCGAAATACTCTTCTTCTTTCTCTCTATAGATTTTCTCTCTATAACTTCTCTCTATAATTTCTCTCTCTAGTTTCAATGAATTCATAAGAAAATAATGAATGAATGAGCTTCTATTTATAGGAAAATAGAATGCATAGTAATAATCCATGAAACGGTCCAGTTGATTTACTTTAATCGGCGGTCCATATTTAAAGCAAAATATTTTAAATAAAATATCATATATTCTATTTATATAAAACATTTTACTATGCAAACACTATGTAACACTATGCAAAACACTATGCAAAAATACTATGCAACACTATGCATAATAAAATATAATATATTCTATTTATAGAATAACTTTAATAAAGTATTACATTTTTATATAAAAGATGTTTACATTTTTTATTACGTTAATAATACTGAATAAAACAAAACGTCATTATCATTATAATAATTCATATTATTAATCGACATAATGGAATCAAACCGAGTGACTTCTCACATAAGCATCGATAATCAATACGTGTGCTACTATGCAACCACACGTATTCTTTGTACTTTTACTACTTAGAGTAGTTCAACAAGATCGATGGTAAAACTTCCGTAGTTATTTCAATAAAATATTTTTGTGGTTTTCTCAATCCGACAATAATTACATTATGGGTCCACCAATGATTGAGTAGTTATACGAATATTCCTCGCTAAACCGAATATTCCCAGAATCAATCGAATATAATATAACCACTTGCATACTTTGCAAAATTTATAAATACTACCCACAACTATAATATTATCTCAAATTCACACCATAATATTAAAAAATTATTTCGACAAAATTTAAATCTTTATTGATAAAATCACTGGGTCTCACACTTTGACTTATCGCATGATTAAGTGCAAAAAATAAAAATAAATAAATAAAATGCAATTATACTACATGAACACATATTAATGCAACACGTATATGAATATCAAATAACTACCATGTATTATATGCACCTAAAAAACACAATGCTAACACATAAAAAAAATGAACTACTATGCAGATAACTAACTATATGCAATACGACACTAAAATGCCCCCAAATTTAAACTAGACATTGTCCTCAATGGCTGAAATATAAAAAAGTAAAGTAGAGGACTTCCCTGAAAAATATAGCAATCTTCCTCCTTGTCCACTAAGTTTGGAGGATAGGCTAAGCACATGGAATAAATTGGGCACCACACTTGAATTTGACTTGAATAACCTGTAAACCATGATAGAAACAATTTTATTAAATTCTAAATAAATGCAAATTCAAAACTACTAATATAAAACCTAATAAAAACTAAAAATAAAAATTAAACTTGGGTTGCCTCCCAATACGCGCTTATTTTATAGTCTCAGCCTGACTTCTTCAATTCTCTATCCAATTCCCCTTCGAAAATTCAGGAATCCTCCATCCATCAGTAGCAATGTCTCTTTTGGGAGGTTCACATTAGTAATGACCCTTGAATGAAAGTCACCTAGCATGCTCTTTGTATATATGTTCCCCATTAAGAACGTCCAAAAACTAGGTGTTTCCTCTATTATGTCGTTGATCAGATTAGGGCATTGAAGCTTAAATAACATAATGGAATCTTCCTCTATCTTCTCCTTTTCATCCCACCATGACTCCATAACTGTACTAGCTCTTATGTCACAAAGAGCTTTGCCGACGACATGACTGCCAATTGGGCATGGTTTTACAAAACTGCCCGGATCCTTAAACTTTGGTGGAGAAGGTACATGGGACACTATAAAAATTGGCTCATCTTCGTTGGTACTAAAATTTAGATCTTCGCCGATCTCCTTTTCTTGGTCCCCAAGTCTTTCCTCTCTTTCAACATCTATATCATTTGGCACATCCGGTTGCAGATTTGGTTCGGGCTTACCATCAGTCTCGGAATTCATGTCATAGAGCCAAGTGTATTGAGGACAAATGTTTGAGGCATTGGTTAGTTGTTCCGTTTGGTTCATAAAATTTTGACTCAATATCTCTTGATTAATCCTCCTCTCCTCACATGAAGCTATGTACTTAGACAAAACTTCCTCCAAATTTGAATGTTCTTCCCGTTGTAGTGGAGGTGGACACGAGAAATTCGGTGGAGTGCGTTGGACTTGGAGCATAAAATTGATCTTGATGAGTATGGTTCCATGAAACACCTTGGCTTTTCACATTCATATCTACTTGACTCAATAACTTATCTTGTTCACTGATCCTTTTGTCAGTAGCTAAAATGAATTTTTCCAAAGCTTCTTCCAAACTTGTTTTCCTCTCTGGATATTGTTGAGTCTGATTTTGAAATCCGGATATGTTTTGCTGTCTAGGTGCTTGAGCTTGATTGTTACTCCATGAAAAATCCGGGTGATACCCCCAATCCTGATGATAGTTGTTAGGATAGACATAATTGTTGGGGTAATCACCACCATACTGTACCGGCTCAAAACTGATGGCGCATTGATGACTCATATAATTTCCAGCACAATAATCACAAGTAACACCACACTTTGACGACGTTGTGCTTCAGAAGCGTCTAACCTCCTCGAAAGTGTCTCAATCTGTGCTGATAATGCCTAAAGTGTCGCGAGTTTGTCAATCTCTGCTCCCCTTAACTGAGTCATTTTTGCCATCCTTCGACTCTGTTGGGCTGCGATAACCTCCAACGTCTTCAAATTTGCCTCAATTTGTATTGGCTCTATAGAAAATGTATTAAGTCCATCAATCCTGTTTCCCTTGGTTGAGTCATATTAGGTAATATGGCCATTGATCATAAAGTCATCCATGGTACCTAAAAAGAGAGAAATATAGGAAGAGAATGAAAAATAAAAATAAAAATGTTTAATTTAAGACTAATTTGATTGAAATTAATATTGGTAAAAAAATATTAAACTAATTCCCCGGCAACGGCGCCAAAAACTTGTTGGTCGATTTCGCAATCAATGAATACGTGCAAGTATACATGGTCAGCAAGTAATAAAGTGATAAGAAAAGTATCGTTCCCACGAGAAATTATTTAATATAAATTACCAATTACTAACTCTTAACCAAATCAATTTTATTTAAACAATTGCAAAGTGTGATTTTTCTAATTAAGAAAACTAAATTAACTAATTAAACGGAATTGCTTTATAAATGACTTCAAATAAATAAAGGTTAAGACTACAATATCCCCAATTATGAACTATAAACCAATTATCCAACTATCCCAATTATTATGCCTACTGAATTGTTAACAAGAATTCTCAAATGCCAAAAGTTCTCTTTCAAGTGATCAAATGACTTCTATTTAATCCAGATTAATCTTGCTATATTCATATGCAAAACAATTGAATTAAACTCCTTCAATTCCAATTCCTTATGTGTTACATGCGGTGAACATATATTTTCATTCAATTCACAAACCTAATTATTCACCATGCAAATAACTAAGTCACATGTTATCATGCCCAGTTCTAATCCTAGATCTCCTCTTTCAATTCCTTCTAGAGTAACAAGGTAATTACTGATCAAATAATTAATCAATTAACACAAGGCAAGATAAACAACTCACTTTGACACAAATAATTGGAATAAATCGAATAACTAATTTATAGACATCAAAGGTTCAATTGGTAGTCTTAATAAAAGAGTTAGTTCATAATTAATGAATTAAAACCAAGAATCATAACTGAATAGACATCAAAAGATAAAAGTATGATAAGAGAAGAGAATAGAATCATTGTCGACCAATTTGATGCTCCCTCTTTTCTTTTCTCTTGATCTTCAGTGTTCTTCAATTTGCTTCAATCTCCAATGGCTAATTAAGATCTAAGGTTATATTCTAAACTAATGGAGTGTTTTATATAGTCTAATCTATGTAATCTCCCTTTATTTTATGCCTTACATCATGTATTTATAGGTTACAAGTAAAATTTTTAGCTTAAGAACAAACCCAATCCAATTTGGAGTCAAAAAGGTGTCAACATTCGCCCCAAAACGCGTCCAAGCCTAACCAGACCCTTCCCCAAATTACTCACTCTGGGCACGGCACTCACACATTGCTCCCTTCCCCCAAACCTTTGCAACTAGCCTTGGTTTGGGCGCCTCGGCGCTGACCCATTTTTGGAAATTTTCTACTCCAACGTCCTTTGAGAAAATGGCCATAACTTCTTCGTTCGAACTTCGATTTTGATGATTCAAGATGTTCCGGAAAGAGGAGACGTAGATATACAACTTTAATTCTTTGAGTTTTTCGAAATAAGGTACAGAGAAATACTCAAATTAGCTCTGAAGTAACTGCTGTGTAAATGGCAAGCCGAAAACGGGAATCTAGCCACCCCGAACGTCGATCCAAGTAACACTTGTCCCAATTCCTTCAAAACAACATAATACATGCATGAATAGACACAAACACTTAAAATCAACCAAAAAATTAAGCTCAGACGCACTCAATTATGAGTATAAAACTCACTCATCAATTATGCATAGTGTTTTGCATAGTAAAATCTTTTTATATAAAACAGAATACTTTTATAAAGTTATTTGTTTTATTAGCTGACAATAATTAGAATATATTATATTTTATTATGCATAGTGTTTGCATAGTGCTTGCATAGTATTTTGCATAGTAAAATCTTTTTATATAAAACAAAATACTTTTATAAAGTTATTTGTTTTATTAGACTATAAATAGAATATATTATATTTTATTTAAAATATTTTGTTTTATTAGAATATTTTAGTAATAATTTGCGTATAGTAAATTAATATGGACCGTCTGGTTTAAAAGTAAATCAATCTGGACCGTTCATGAATTAGTTCTTATTTAGTCCATTCTCCTATAAATAAGCTCATTCCTTCATTATTTCTTACGAATTCACTTTGAAACTCTAGAGAGAAAACTATAGAGAGAAAGAAGAAAAGTATTACGCTACTTCTTCACTACTCCTATACCCGCTTTCTTCTAGGTAAGGGTATTATTTCTTTCGTATTCATGAAGAGAACTTCATTATTCCATTCTTTATTATTATGTTGGAATAACTTTTGTCCCATGCAAGTACCGCATACATGGTGAAATTCTTCATTATTCCATTCTTTATTATTCTATTGAAATATCACATGCATGCGTATTACGCTGACACAGTTCCATTAATTATTATTACATTGGAATAACTTGTGCATGGCGGTCTATCGCATGCATGGTGATTTCATTGTTATTCCATTCTTTATTATTCATTGGAATATCCCGCTTGTCTAATTTACTTTGACACGGTTTCGATTCTTTATTATTACAGCCGAATATCACTCGCATGCGTTCTGCACGGCACAGGTTCCATTCTTTATTATTACATTGGGAATAACTTTTATGCATGCGATCTATCGCATACATGGTGAATCCTTCATTATTCCATTCTTTATTATTCTCGTGGAATAACCGATCTATATGGATTACCACATGCATGGTGAACGATCCTTTGTATTCATTCCTTATTAAATTGTGGAAATGATGCATGTCGTGGATTATCGCATGACAAAGTAAAAATACATTTCATAGATTTCATATATTCTATTATACTCAATTGGTTAAAGTTTTGACTTCTATACTCCATAAAATTAGTGGAATATCCTTGATATTTGCGCTTCATCCAAAGATATCTTTTCATGAAAATATTCTTACGAGCATTCTAGAATTTTACTCTACAAAGCGATGTCGTATTTGACAATTTGGGACGTTATTGAATTACGGATAAATTAATTCTTGAACTTGTTTTATTGGATTCTTATATCATTGTCATCATCCTCATGCTTATATTATGTTGAAAGTCATCTCGTGGCTTTGTTGTGCATAGATGGACTTGGTATGATTATGACCAGGGATTATTCGGTATAATCATGACCGTAATATTACAAATGATATGGTAAAAGTCCTCATTGACCCGTAGTGCATTGATGGACAGTTGTTGGCATGATCATAACCATTGATGAATACACGAATATCCTTGGCCCGTAGTGCATGGATAATTTGTGGTTGTGATACTAATGAATATACTTGGTCGTAGTGCAAGGATGATGTGGTTTATTTATTAAGCTGAGTCTCAACGATAAAAGTGGTGAAAAACCTTTTTTAATCATAAAAGATAGTAGATTTTATTCTCTACTTGACTCTTTTAATGGATTCTTGTTTCGCTGCAGTTAAACTTGATGTTTGTTATATTTTATCAGTTTAACATTGTTGAAGACTAATGATAATTTATTCTACATTATCTTAGTCATAATATTTCTTACTAGGCTAGTTGAGCTCACCCTTTCTTTCACTGTTCTCTTCAGAAAATGAGAATATAGCTGGGACGAGTCGGGGAAAGGAGTGACGGTCCAGATGATAGCATTAGTAGTCCTCACTATTCTGTTAATTAGTGTGACAATAAATGTAATGAGGACTCCATTGAGTGTGGATATTGTCTAGATGACAATATTCTTATTAAAACTCTCAATTTATGTTTTGTCGTGTTTTACACGGCAGCTGTATTATTAATTTGTATTTGTATTCTGTACCATATTTTTGGTGACTCAGAATAGGTGATGTATATCAATTTTGGGGACGTCACAACAAGTACTTTGAAAAGAAAAGAATTTAAAAATATCTATTCAACCCCCCCTCCCCATCCTTTCTGGATAACTTTTCTGCCTCTAGGAACTAACATAACACCCTAGTCTTTCACATATAAAGATATGGAAAATTTTGTCTGTATATAAGGAATTAAATTACTAACAATAATACATTCAGTCATGACCTTTTGGGTGAGCTTGTGTTAGGCTAAAATGACCCAAGAAGATACTATTGGGTCAATGGTTTAAGGCCTTATTTAGATGAATTTGATTTGATTCGGACTTGGAATTTGACTCGAGATTTATTTCGGACTCGGGATTAGTCGGGTCATCCGATCAGGTTCCCGGAGGTGGGGACACGAAGGCAGGTGAGGAGGAAATATTTTGTCTGTGTATAAGGAATTAAATTACTAACAATAGTACATTCAGTCATGACCTTTTAGGTGAGCCTGTGGTGGGTTAAGATGACCCAAAAACATACCATTGGATCAGTGATTTAAGGCCTTATTTGGATGAATTTAATTCGATTCGGATTTAGGATTTGACCTGAAATTTATTCCGGACTCGAGATTTGACCCGGGTTGTTTCAATGATAGTAAGCTAACTCTGTTATAGTAAAGATTGAAATCACTCTAAACTCTACGATTTAAGTCATAACTTTCTACGATTGTTAAGTCATGACCTATATATATATATATATATATATATATATATATATATATATATATATATATATATATGGAATTAAAGTATTACAAGGTAGGTTTATATAACATAATCTGATTTGGGGTTGAATTATAATCAACAAAACTAATGTTGACTCGAATTTGGTATTTTGACTGAAATTACAATTTTAAAATACTCGTCAACTACTAATTAATATATAGTAGCAGACTATTAAAATAAGCAAATTATTACGGGATCAGTTGAGTTAACTTGAGGCTATAATGATCATAATATTATAAACACTTCGTCTTAGTAATCTTATCGTGTGTGTGTATATATATATATATATATATATATATATATATATATATATATATAGAAGCCTTTCCATGTAATCGGTTGTTATAGATGCTTATCTGACACCCTTTTTGGATAGTTGATAAACTTATTGGAAGGTGAGATTGAAACATAAATATACCAGTAGTAACTTGACTTATGCTTTTATTTTAATATGAGGATCCCACCATAGTCAACATGTTGTCGGTTTGTTTAACTAAAACGAATTTTTAATATTAAATAATCTGATAGTCTGACATGAAACATGTATAAAAAAAATAAAAAATAAATTCCAATAGTAAGAGCCTCTTCCTACACAAAAAAAATAAAATAAAAAAATAAAATATAATACAAATAGTAAGAGCCTCTTAGAACTTAAAAAAAAAAAAAAACCAACCATGCCTGACCTCTTTACGACTTATAAAAAATCAAATAGTGGCACAAGTTCTTTATTTGCTATTTTTTATAACAATATTTGTTATTTTATAAAAACAAATATTTTATAAAAACAAATATTTTATAATAACAATAAAGAATATAAAATATTTTATAAAAACATTTGTTTTATAAAATATTTTATATAAACATTGTTATAAAATATTTATTTTTATAAAATATTTTATAATAACATTTGTTTTAAAACATTTGTTATAAATTATTTATTATAAAAACATTTGTTATAAAATATTTTATAATAACATTTGTTATAAAATATTTGTTATTATAAAATATTTTATAAAAACATTTTTTATAAAATAGAGTGCATTTGTCATTTCTTACAAATGTTTTATAACAAATGTTATTATAAAATATTTTATAAAATAAATATTTTATAACAAATGTTTATATAAAATATTTTATAAAATAAATGTTTTATAAAATATTTGTTTTTATAAAATATTTTATATTCTTTATTTGTTATTATAAAATATTTGTTTTTATAAAATATTTGTTTTATAAAATAACAAATATTGTTATAAAAATAACAAATAAAGAACTTGTGCCACTATTTGATTTTTATACAAGTAGTAAGAGGTTGTCTTGGTTGGTAATTTTTTTTTTTTTTTTTGAAGAAGCTCTTACTATTTGTATTATTATTATTATTATTATTATTATTATTATTTGTAAGTTTTAAGAGGCTCTTATGGTTTATTATTTTAATTTTTTTATTTTTTTTTTGTAAGTCGGAAGAGGCTCTTACGGTTTGAATTTTTTTTTTTTTTTTATACAAGTAATTTAAACTGCATATCTACATTATTATTAATATTAAAAATTCATTTTAGTTAAACAAACCGACAACAATGTTGACTATGGTGGGGTCCTCATATTAAAATAAAAGCTTAGTATAATTGTACTACTTGGGTATATTTATGTTTCAATCTCACCTTCCAAATAAGTTTATCAACTATCCAAAAGGGTGTGTTGATAGACTATAAGAATGTAAAGAACCTATGGAAAGAAACTCCCTATATATATATAGCAGACCATGGGACAAAAAAAATATTTTTCTTAATTTTTTCAACTTACCTTCCATTTTAAAGAAGAAACAAATCACTAAAAGCTAATACTTATATTACAAAAATTATATACTCTCTCTATATTTAATGACATTATTATAGGTAATTTTGTCATTTTATTTATCTTCTTAATATGGGTAAAAAGTCCCCAGGACTTTTATCCTGAGATAGAAAGAGTAAATAAATAAAACTACAAACAACAAAAGTTGTAACTGTAGAGGTTTTCCTATTGCTAGTTTTAGAACACCTTATTGCTAGTCGGAGGCGGAGGCGGAGGGGGAGGGGGAGTGCGGGGATTCAAAGCAATTAAGATATAGGTGAAGTTGGAGAAGGAGTTAATATCTTTGCCTAAATATGTGTACATGCTTTCTTAACAAATTAATCAGATATTAAACCAAGTTGCACCATCAAAACAAGTTGAAGAATAAAATATGACTTGAGAGCGACCTCAGTTCCATATATTATTTAATGCGTCTTTCAATTGTTACTAGAATAGCTAAACAAGTTGCACCATCAGTTCCATATTTCTAGTCATGCCACCACGGGAACATGGATGCAGGTGCAGTCCCGGACCACCTCTCAGTACTCTCTTTGTATATAAATAAGTGTGTGTAATTTGGATCTATATATAACTAATTTCTTATATACGTATATAATTAAGATATATGCAACACAAACAAACAAGCTTGACAGAAACTTAAAGGAGCGATTGAGTGAGTTTGTTTCTCTCTCTCTCTCCCTCTCTCTCTCTCTAGAAATGGGAAGAGCACCTTGCTGCGAAAAAATAGGGCTGAAGAAAGGAAAATGGACAGATGAAGAAGACCAGATATTGATTAAGTACATTCAGGCCATTGGAGAAGGGTCATGGAGGTCATTACCCAAGAATGCAGGTACATGCATGTATTTGAGTCTTCTAGCTAATATATCCTTAAATTCTACGAGAAAAATAAAATAAAATAATAATAATTTTATGCATGCATATGCATATGGTATATTGAATTAGGATTGTTAAGGTGTGGGAAGAGTTGTAGATTGAGATGGATTAACTACCTGAGAGCAGACTTAAAGAGAGGGAACATCACTGAAGAAGAAGAAACTACCATTGTCAAGTTACATGCATCTATTGGAAATAGGTACGTACGTACTGGTACTAAATATTTCTTTCTAATTAAACTTGCATGCCCATTCATACCAATAAGTTAATTGTCATACCAATAAGTTGAGTATAATTATTTTTGATTAAAAATTTATTTAAAATACATATATATAGATCGACTTAATGTATTTACTAAAAACATGTTTGTTATTATATATTCTATATAAAACACAATATACAACTTTTATTTATATATAATAGATAAATTAGATATTGCGCGCAAACAAGTTCTTTTTGTTCAGTGACATACTAAATAAATAAATATATTATTTAGATTTTTTTACTTAAAAAACATTATTCCAGTTCTCCATTTGTACATTTATTAAATATCTATTAAGTATAAGATATATATTTTGTAATAAAATATATCTTTAACTATAATTTGATAATATCTTTTATTTTAATTTTTTTTTAAATAAAAAATTAATATCTTATTCAAATGTGCCCGTATTTTGCACGGTTTACCATGCTTGGGGAGGGAGGGAGGGAGGGAGGGGGGAGGGGGGGTTGTGTGTATGTATACAGGACATATGATTTTTGACATAATAATTTTCTATATCAATGCAATCATGAATAGCAATATACAGCAGATCATATGAATTTGGAGATCATATTTTCTTATAGTTTATAGTCATTCATCTGCAAATATCAGGACAGGGATCAGAAGTTATTTAGTCATTCATATATATTTTGGTGGTTGAATATGTATTGATGATTTAGTATGTATTAATTATTGTGGTGGAATTAATCTTTTAAAAAAACTCTACCGACTAATTTGATATTTTTTTTTCTGTGCCAGGTATCTTACACGCATTTGCGAGTTATATATATATAAAAGAGTGCATACACATAGCATGTGAATTGAGTTATTATGGATACCTTAATTTGGTAAGTAGGACTCCTTTTCACAATCTCTAATGGACCTCTAGTTTCTTAACTGTCAAAATCACACTCCTACATAAAAAAAAAAAATATGTACTCATGGATGTTGGATCCATAAAAAAAAGAATTGATTATTTTTCAAACGGCACTAAAGAAGGAGTACTCTCTACAATCTAAAATAAAAAATCAGTTTTACATTTATAAAAATATAAAAAGACACCTGATCATATATTTTAAAATAGATATGGTAAAATAAAATAAAAATTGTCAAATTATCAATTGCTCTAAAAGTTTAAACGGTTATACATAACGATCAACAAAAATAATCAAATTAGCGTATATATATACTAAAGGTAATTGGGTTTAACTTCTGCTTTACTTTAAGAAATCTATAATTACTTTTGGGTTATGTTTGTTTGTAAGGATTATACTTGCGATATGACTATTAATTAATCTTAAGTGTCTTGTTTGTTTTCAAATTTAGACATGAGACTATTAGTATCGTGATTATAAAATGACTTAATAGTCTTGACATTATAATTATAATCCCGGAATTATAATCTTAGAATTAACTGTCTTGGGATTATAATCATCCTTGTAAATAAACATAGCTTTGGGGAATTACATTTATCATTTTAGTACTAGCTAGCTTTGAATTTGGCAAGTCTAATACAGTATTCAAATAATATATTCCTAATTGGTTTCATTGTAGGTGGTCTGTGATAGCTAGCCATTTACCAGGAAGAACAGATAACGAAATAAAGAACTACTGAAACTCTCATCTTAGAAGGAAGATTTACAGATTCTACAAGCACGGGACTGAACCCAAACCCCTTCAAACAACGTTGTCAAGATGACAAGTCTAAAAAAGAAGAGAGCTGGACGAGTTAGCCACTCAGTAGCTAAGAAATACAACAAAAACAGTCCCCTAAATATTAAAATGTCAAGGACAGCCAACTGCAAGTGATGCACAAAATCCTATGGACGCAATCACATTCAATCCTATGATAGGAACTTTCAACCAACAAGAAGAAGAGTCGAGAAATGGTGCAATTGATAATGATCATTCTTGTAAGGTAAGTGATCATTTATGCCCTGCCGATGGTGAGGACAAAGAAGATGAGGTTTTGGACCCCCCATATGATTATGAAGAACTTGAACAACACATAGCTGAGCTCAGGTATGTTCTGGAAAGTGGGGCTGAGGATTCATGTGAGAATTTAAGACTTAATAATATCGAGACAGAAAATGCATTCATGGGGGTTGAAGAAATGATAGTGAATGAACATGAAATTATGGAAAATATTAATGGTGATGGGAGGTCGAGTCTTTATAACAGTACTAGGGAAGTAGGCTACGCGATGAATTCATGCTTTCATGAGGATGAATGGTTTGATTGTGATTTGGAAGCTGCTCCTGTTGGAGGCCTCACACTACCATGGGATGAAGGAGAGGAGATGCAGCTGCATTGGCTTTGGGAATTAGGAGACTGACGATATTACTAGAAAGCTAAGGTTAAGCTCTTCTAGAGACAAACGCGTATTTAACATATATTTTCAGCTTTAATCTATTTTTTGTATTGAATCACCCAACTACCAATTTGTTTTATTGAGAACCAAGCAATAATCCAAAGGAAAGTGGTAAATTGGTGGTTAGTGGGGGTAGGGGTTGAATGCATATCTTACCCCAAAAGTATATACTCTTTTACATTTTATATCTTGAGGTTTAAAAGTTCTCATCCCGCTACTTAAAATAATAATATCATCCCGATACTCACCGTTGAGAAAAATTCGGCCAAAAAAAAACTACTAGAATGGCCATGTGCTCCGGGCACGTGTGTATAATTATAGTTGACTGTATATATTTTATATTTGACCGTATAAAAACATTTAAATACTAATATAACACTAATAAGTTTTGTATAAATGCTTTATAAATAAATAAAATTTTATATTTTTCTTGTTGTCATCATCTTCAAATAGATTCCAGAAATCCAAAAACCTTTAAACCATTTATCATCATCTATTCATTAAATCTCAAATCATCTTAAATTTGAAGATCAAAGTATATAAATTTATAAATCAATTTAATTTGACGATTCCACGACCCATAATTTTAGAAATCTCAACACCCATAAATTTCAAACCACAATTAATATTATTTTTCCCCATTTATTATCTAATACACCAAATAATTCAAAACAAAAACATACAAAGATGTGAAATTTGTGTTAAGAAAGAAAAGAAGAATAATCTATATATACATGCTTGGTGATTAGAAGACCTAGAAGCAAATCTTTTCAATTGAAGAGCGGTGACGCGATTGAAGAACACCAACAATAGGAGAAGAACACCAAACTTAGAAAAATCCAAGAAACAAACCCATAACAGAAATACAAACCCAAACAAGAACCCAAAATTCATAAATCATTAAAAAAAATCAAATCCATAACTTCAACTACTAAATATGGTGTTTGTGATTAAATATTCATCACATCCAAAAAAATACTCATGTGGTCGCAATACCTACTTTGCCTATGGTGTCATTTTTCAACAACAAAATGGTGCAACAATATCAATACATGTATCAAACCCAAGTTGATCCAAATCAAATCCAACTCGAATCCAGTCTAATTAACAAATCGAAATCAAATCCAGATCTAGCACCAAACGTAAGACCAAACCCAAATCGAGCCCTTGATTTAAGCATCCATGGTGATCCGGACCAAAACCAGTCGCATCAATCGTAGATCTAGGTTTGAACCTTCGAGATCTTTCACAAAAATTCGCCATAATTCGAGGACCCTTGGGTTGATAATGAAGATGAAGATTAAATGAAAATGAATGAGATGAAGATGGAAATTTTCATTATGTTTTGGTTTGATGATCGAAATGAGATGAAAACTATTAAATCAATTAATTAGTTATATAATTGCATATTTTTACCTTTTATTTTGTTAATCTAGTATTTAACATATATTTCTATAACTTAATTAAGTCAACTACGGTATTTATACAGTCAACTATATTTATATATTAAATAAAGACACGTGGCCATTTTTCGGAAAAAAAAATTGACTGAAAACTAACTATCATTGGTTACTTAACGGTACTATGGGTAGCGAGAAGGGAACTTTTAAACTTTAGGGTACAAAGTGTAAAAGGGTGTATATTTACGGGTCTGATATGCATTTAACCTTATGAAGAACTTGAGCAATACATAGCTGAGCTCAGCTATATTCTGCAAAATGGGGTTGAGAATTCTTGCGGGATTCTAAATATGTTTTCAAAGAATCTATCTAAAAACAAATGTTGCCAAGAAAAAAGATTCTAATCATAAAGAGCTCAATGAAGATTAGCAAAAGACATGGTCTTTAAGACAGAAATTTTAGACCAACTTACAATGGAGTTATGAAGGAGAAGGAAAACTATGTTTAATTGACTAACAAAGCAAGATATATATTGGTTTCGTCATTTCTTTTGGTAAACCTTCTTTAAAGACTTTCAATTCTGAAAACAACTCATTTCTGTTGATATCAGAAGTTCCTTCATGTTTCAAAGCATCTTCTAACTTGGAGCAATACATCTTCAAACGTTCATCGGTTGTAGACTTTAACTTGTTCACATCAAACAAAAAACCCCAAATTTCCTCATATTTTCTCAAAGCTGCTCAAACCTAACTCTTAAGTGATGAAAGAGCTTGATCTACTATAGATAAGAAGTAGTTAACTCTAAATGAGTCTTCAGCCGAAAGGGTCACCTCTTCACTCCCATTCTCATCAAAATGTTTCTTTCGATGAATGACGCGCTTCTCGTAAAATACGGGCTCAACTCCCATTTTGGACGCAATTGCCTTAGCTTCATCAATAGCCTCCGTCAAACCACTTTCTCTATATTTCTCAAGAAAAGAAACAAGCCCATTTAAGCGATCGATGGCAACATCAATATCATATCTTCTTTTGCAAGGTCTTGCTGACAACGTTAACTGCAAAAAAAATAGTATGTCAAACAACCATGCTAACTAAGAATCCAAAATCCTCAATTGCATATCTTACTAAGGCATCAGCTTCACTCTTTTCACCAGCATCATCACGAGAATTAACCAATTCAAGTAAAGTCTCTTCGATTTCTGGAGCTTGGTATCTTATTGCTCTAACACTTTCAACATGACTTTCCCAGCGCGTTTGTGGTAATGACTTAACAGTGAGATTTGCAACATGTTTTATCAAAACTTGCCATCATTTGGTAGAAGCCACAAACAAACAGTAGATACGTTGTACAACTCCAAAAAAGATATCTTTGTTACAACTGTTGGCCATATCACAAAGCATGAGATTAAGACTATGGCAACCACATGGCGTGTAAAATGCTCTACTATTTCTATCGAGACGCCTTTTCTGAACACCTTTGTGTTTCCCTTTCATATTGGAGTCGTTATCATATCATTGCCTTCTTATATCACTAATATCGAGTTGAATAGTGGACAAGACTTCTTCTAGTTCACCAAAAAGTCCAGATCCCGTTGTATCTTCCACTTTCAAAAATTGTAAGAAGAATTCCTCCACTTTTGGTATACTCATTGAAACACCCACACATTGTATTACAAGTGACATTTGTTCTTCGTGACTTATATCTGGACTACAATTAAGAATCACGGCAAAATATTTTGCATTTTTTATCTTACAAATCATTGCACTTTTGAGATCATCATCAAGCATTTGTATCAATTCATTCTGAATTTTATGGCTAAGATAATGGTAATGAATCTCACCTTTCAAAATCCGCCAAAAGTGCTCTTGCATTATTGGATCATATACAACAACCATTTCGATTATGGTTAGAAAAATCTCATTCTTCTCTTGAAAAATCTTCTCATTCTCTCCACGAAATGCTAAATTCACTTTAGCAAGTGATTTTACAGCAGTAATTATCATTACTATTACCAATTTCCAATGCACTTTCTCTTTGTTGATTTGATCTTGCACACATTTGTCGATTGTTTCATTCTTTTTCAATCTCATCTCTAATTCAATCCATTTGCTCATAAAAGCAATATGCTCGTTACTACCTTTATGACTTTTGAGCCTTTGACCAATATTTCTCCAATTTCTCAAGTCATTATTAGCCAACAAAGTATTTTTTTCACCTTGCGCAAATAATTTACAACAAAAGCAAAATACTTTGTCGGAAGCACATGAATATACAAGCCACCTCCTATCTTTCTTGTCTCCGTTTGACAAACGACGGATGTAATGAAAGGAAGTGAAATGCCTACCCTCTGTATCCTTAGGAAATTGATCCCCGTCTCTTCTTAAAGGCCCCCTTTTAACTACAAAGTCAATAAAATTTTGATCAATTTTGTCCCAATTGCTTAGATCATCAATGTTTGTAGATCCATATTGTGAGACCCCAAATTTTATGAATAAATATTTAAATTTCTCGAAATATTTTTTTTGAATATTATGGTGTGGATTTGATATAATGTTATAGTTGTGGGTAATATTTATAAATTTTGTAAAGTATGCAAGTTGTTATAAAATATTCTTTTTGTCGTCGGAAAATATCCGGTGTGATGGCACAATCATTGGTGGACCCCATGATGGAAGTATTATAAGTAGTTAGTTAAACAATGAAATTATCTTTTATAAAAATAACGGCGAGTGTTCTACTATTAAAAGCTGTTGTACCGGTTAGTAAAAGTACGATAATATGCGTGGTTGCATAGTAGCACATGGTATTGATTATTGATGCTTACGTTGAAGTCACTCGAGTTATACTCAATTATTACTTCTGATAATTGTTGCATCATATCTCTCGTATTATTGATTTAATTATTATATGATGTCATCTACGCATAATATGTTATATTATTAAATCAATAATTGAGACAACAAAAGTTATTTATATTATTATTTGAAATATTGACAATGTCAGAAGTTACATCGATGAGAGGTTTGGTCACCTAATTACACGCCATTAAGGAGAAATCCTTATCGGAAAGCCCTCTTTCACAGGAGCGACACAGTTGTTAAATATTGTGAATTATAATATAAATGATGAATAAGTTCGTGTTTATTAAAGATGAAATTTATAGTTTCATTGTGTTGAAATTATTAGTGTTAGTGAAAATCGACATTTATTTCGATAATAATTGATGTCTGGAGGTTATATTGACCAATCGGGTAATTAACCGGATAAATGAGTAATTAATTACTATTGATTCACATGATTATAACTATTTGTTCACATGTGTGTACTATTGATTCACATTCATTTACTATTAGGGGAGTTGGTGCAAGATTGATTATACTTGCATGACTAAGTTAAAAATGGAGGTATAGATGGAGGTACCATACTGTAATTCGTATTTTCACATGTCTAGAACTATTGATTCACATGATTTACTATTGATTCACATGATTTACTATTAGGGGAGGTGGTGCAAGTTTGATAATACTTGTAGTACTAAATTAAAAATGAAGGAAAAGAGGAAGGTATTGTACTGTAATATTTTGAGCCCAAAACGTGCAATTATCGAAACTACATTTTTCTATAAATAGAAGCTCATTCTTCCTTCATTTCTCACCAATTCACTAAGTCTCACAAGAGCAATTATTATAGAGAAATTATAGAAAAAAAGAAGAAGAGAAGTCTGCTACCTCATTATTCCAGTATCCAGTTTTCTTCCAAAGTAAGGGGTATTATTCTTTCGTATTCATGAAGAGAGTTATTTTCTTTCAATACTACGTAAGGTTTGTTATTCCATTCTTTATTATTATGTTGGAATAACTTTTGTACATCTGATAATCTGCATACGTGGTGAAATTCTTACATTATTCCATTCTTTATTATTACATTGGAATAACTTTTATCATGTCTGATCTATCGCGTGCACAGTGAATTCATTGCTATTCCATTCTTTATTATTATGTTAGAATAACTTTGTCTGTCTGCAATCTACCGCATACATGGTGAAACTCTTCTGTTATTCCATTCTTTATTGAATTACATCGCATGCACGATGAATTACATTGTTATTTCATTCTTTATTATTACATTGGAATATCACATGCATGCGGATTCGCGCAACACTTTGGTTCTATTCTTTATTATTACATTGGGAATAACTTTGTTTTGTGCGGTCTATCGCATGCATGGTGAATTCTTCATTATTCCATTCTTTATTATTACATTGGAATAACACATACATGTGGATTCTTCGCATGCGTGGTGAATGATCCTTTGTATTCATTCTTTATTAAATTGTGGAAATGATGCATCTACATGGATTACTGCATGGCGGTAAAAATCCATTTGCGATTTAAGTATATTCTATTATACTTTGATGAGATATCATTTCTTTTGTACTCGCTATGGAATATCATTTTCTTTGGTATTTTTTTTACGAGTTACTATTCACCGATTCTTATTCACTCTAGTATTATTCACTCGGGTATTGAGGTACTTTTAGTGTCAGAGTACTATTCACGAGTTACTATTCACGGGTTACTATTCACCCGATTACTATTCACTCTAGTATCATTCACTCGGGTATTCGGGACACTTTTAGTGTCGGGATACTATTCACGGGGTACTATTCACCCGAAAAATATATTTCTTTTCTGTCCAAATTATTTTTGGTACATGAATATTATTCTTGAATTTTACTCTACAAAGCAGTATCATGTTGACAATTTGGATGTTATTGATTCCTGGATAAATTAAATTATAAATCTTTAAAATTTATCCTTGAACTTGTTTTATTGAATTATTATGTCATTGTCATCATCCTCATGCTTATATTGTGATGAAAGTCATCTTTGGCTTACGTGCATAGATAGACTTGGTATGATTATGACCAGGGATTATTCGGTATAATCATGACCGTAATGTGACGAATGATGTGGTGAAAGTTCTCATTGGCCTATAGTTCATTGATGGACAGTTGTTGGTATGATTATGACCAGGGTTTATTCGGTATAATCATGACCATTGATGATTACATGAATATCCTTGGCCGTGATGCATGGATGATTCGATTTTATTTATTAAGCTGAGTTTCAGCGATAAAGTTGATGAAAAACTTTTAAATCATAGAAGATAGTAGATTTTATGCTCTCTTGACTCTTCTTCTAAATGGATTGCTTATTTCTGCTGCAGATTGTTGATCTAAAACTTGTTGTCTATTGTATTCTATCAGTTGTTATATTGTTGAAGGCTAAGGATAATTTATTCTGCATTATCTTAGTCATAATATTTCTTACTGGACTAGTTGAGCTCACCCTTTCTTTCATTATTCTCTTCAGGAAATGAAAATATAGCTGGGATGAGTCGGGGAATGGAGTGATGGTCCAGGATAAATGACTTTAGTAGTCCTCACTATTCTACGGAATAATGTGATAATAATTGTAATGAGGACACCATTGAGTGTGGATATTGTCTAGATGATAATATTCTTGTTTAAACTCTCAGCTATGTTTTGTCATATTTTACACGATTGTTGTATAATTAAGTTGTATTTGAATTTATGTACCATGTATCTGGCGACCCAAGATGGATGATGTATACCTGTTTTGGGGGCGTCACACATATTCACAATCCAAGCCTTCATTTTGACCCTCATCATTCATATCTTCATGGTCACTCTCATTCACACATTCATTTGGTTCCTTTGCAATGACATCTGTATCTTCTACTAAATTTTCTTGTTTTTCATTCCCCATATCTACTATTTGTTCTTCATTCTCTGACGGTTCAACCACACTAGAACTCTCCTTTTGTTTCTTACTACAAAAAAATTTATCGAGTGAACCCGTTTGAGATTGAACTAATTCATCCGCTCTTTTCTTTCTTTTTCTTTTTTCAGATCTAGACATATACTTTTTAGGAGCCATGGTGAATTAAAATTTAAAAATTTTCAAAATTCCAGCATAATCTCGTGATTATCTATAAATTAATTATCAAATAGGGCCTCCTTTATTAAGAGTCTAACACTACTCTCAAACAATTAAAAAAACTCAAAAGAGATTAAATTTTTCACTTGATTCATAATAGCATAAACAAATCCATAATAGCATAAACAAATCTACTGACTACTCAATCAGTCATCAAGCCCAATTAAATTAAACAATGCTTCTAAATCTCATAAACAAAATAATTAATTTCAAAACCCTAAAAATATAATTAATATCAGAAATTAACTTGAAATTTGTGAGAAGGAATATCATTTAACAATTAACACTTGAGCCTTTAATATGCCACTCGGTCCAGTGGGTCTACTATTTTTCTTCTGTGATTGAATCTGCGGCGAACTTCTTCTTCATTGTTCTTTTCGGCTTTCTCGAGAAGTCACCAGAGATTGCTTATTTGATTTTCAAATGGAAGCAAAAAGCCAAAAAGGTTTGTACGTGTAAAAAAGTTGTGTAGGTGTAATATGAAAAAGGGCCTTCCTGATTTAAAAACTACAAGTCTGCCATTGAAATTTGGGCCTATTTCATTGATTTTTGTAGTTGGGTTCTTTTTTTTGGGCTAAGTTCTTTTGTTTGTGTAAATATACATAACACAAATACTCTTGGGGGCCCTAAATATTTGTCAATTTTAGTGGGCCTAAATCCCGGACACCTTGGACTTTAGCTCAGGGCCGGTGCTGATTTTGATCACGAGCGGAGGGACAACGTCGATGACGATTTTCCTACGCCAGAGGAGCAGCGTCAACGTCCGCCTGATGATCCTCCTCACACCGGCGGTAGTACTACTGGTTTGACTTAGTTTAGTTAATATTTGACATTTTTGTAGTTTAAACCTTGTATATAATTCATTTTTGTATATATTATAGAGTGTTATACGTAGTTCAAGAGTATTTTTGTATATCTTATGGAGAGTAAGACATATTGTAGTTAATGTAGAGTATTATATTGTAGTTCAAGAGTATGAAAATGTTTTTGTTGGACTTGTATGCATGTGATTGGAAGGTTATTATTATGTTGATTGTACTATTGAAAATATAAACAGGTTTACAGGTATAAAAATGTGACTTAAAACCCTGGATGTTACCAAAATAGAGCAGATATTTAAAAAAAATCCCTATCCTCGACGGAATAAGGTAACATCGACGGAATTTCGTCGGGAATAAGCCTTTTTACATTTTACAGGATGTGCCACGTGGCAGCTTAATACTGACCGAATAAGCTAGACGAAAGGAATTCAGTCGAGGATATCCTAAAATCGATGGAATTTTCGGTCGCCGTATACTCGTTGGAATTACTTATTCCCGACTGAAATTTCGATGTGCTTAAACCCGATCGAATCCTCGACTGAATTATCCGTCAAGATTAAGGTATCATCGACAGAATATTCTTAACTTCGACGGACTATTCCGTCGGAAATAATTCCTTTTATTGTAGTGACCTATGTTATTGTTAACAAGGTCATTTGTCTTGTTATGAAGATTTCCATAATGCATAATTTGGTGGTCAAGATGAAAGTCAGGGTTTTTCTTAAAGTAACGAGCATTTCGAATAGACTGGGAGTCAAAAAAATGAGGCAGAGTAGGCCTCTGAAAAGTTGGATGTAGGCAAGAAATCAAATCCCATAAACTTGACAACTAATCCAGTCTCGAGGGGCCTTACTTCCACCAACTTCCTTATTTGTTACTGACGAAACACAACTATAATCACTACTTCCTTTCATACTTGACCCTGCTAGACTGTCATTCTGATCGATCTGCAGAAATAAGAGAAGTAAAGTATTATATATAGGACTAGTAAGATAAACAATAAAGATTTACTAACCGCGTCATTGGAAAATTTTTCTGCTTTGATTGATCTATAGAAATTAAATGACAGGAAAAAATGATAGATAATTCATTCACCATATTATATTATAAGCGTAAAAGCTATTACACGTAAATTAATTTAACTTTCTTAAAAAAATAAAAATGAAAATCATTCATTTCAACCCTTAATCTAGGCAGCAGCCAGCCCTCCATCATAAATTTAATATATTTCAGAACAGTGATGAGCTATAAAAATCAACTAATTAATGAGATCACAGGAAAATAAATAAATAAATTTTTTTGATGGGATCATCTTGAATTGTAACAAACGGGTCTATTTAAAATTTTATCAATAACTTTACTGTAATAATCTGAAAGACCACAAATTGGCACCCTTTTTTCTTTTTTCTTTTTTGTGCAATGAGAATAATAGCAAACATTAGTTCATTGTGACGTGAGAATAATTGCAATTACTTGTAAGATGATTTAATCGTTACTCGTTTAATTGATAAATGAAGCTGCAACAAATGAATTTATTTGAATTATAGTACTTTTGGATTTAAATATTGGCATGTAGTTTCTTAATTCTCTCGTCTTTTTTATTCACCTCCGACCGACTCTGTTTTATGAAAATTGTTCAATTCACAGGATTAACAATTTTTAATGATATATTTATTCTCTTCAATTATTGTCATCGGTAACCGCTCCAAAGTAATTTGATTATAATTCAATTCGTGACAACCATACTTAGAAAGTTCATATTTTTTTGTCATTGATAAATAATTTATTAGACAATACTCAACGTAATTATCACAAAATATACAGATTCCGAAATCAATACTGTAATTAAGTAACCCAATAAATTATTGGGTGTTCTTTTAATGGTTTCAGTACCCGCGGGATTATTAACAATACCCTTTTTAAAAAATATTAATAAATTCTAAAATTTATTTCGTCGTCCAGTAACGACAATCGTCTTTTTGATTAGTATAAATTATTTTTCAATAAAGATAACATGAATATAAATGTAGCGTGATAAATTTTGGATAGATGTCACTTTATATTATCATTAATACAAATAATTTAACAAATGAGACATTTTATTAAACGGATAGAATATAAAATTACTTGCCTTTATAAGATATTAAAAAATAAATCTATTATTAATTATATTAAAACACAAGATACGTAGCGATGATAAACATGCATGTTATTTTCAAAATTTAAAACATGTATAAGTATAAATTAATGTTCCTTAAGACCCTTAACAAAAATGTTCAACTAAAATAACAAATGAGGTTGAAACAAACCTAAATTTATTCCCCTAAATTTGGGACCAACTATTCAAATATGGCATCTAAAATAACATTTAAATAACAAATAATATCAATCGTAACTTTCTATGTTGATTTTATAATCCCCAAAATCTACTATTTTTCTAAATATAATTATTATATCCTAAAATCACTATTTTTCTAATATTATATCATTCATAATTATACCATACATTATATCATACATGTATGATATAATATTATATATAATACACGTATATAACAAAATATTAAAATTACTACCTATCTAAACTATGCGGATATTTACTAATTAAATTATATTACAACATAATATTTTACCATTTATAATTATATTACAACATAATATTATACAATTTAAAATATTTAAAACAAGATTAAAATAACAAATAATATCATTCATAACTTACTATGTTGATTTTATAATCCCTAAATCATTACTTTAAAATCAATACTTTTGAATTCCACATTAATATTTTAATTTTATAATTTAATAAATCACTACAAATCTAAACTGCTTACGATAATGTTAACTGCTCTAATATTATCATTACTAATTTAATTATTATCTCCTAAAATCACTACTTTTTTAATCCCAAATTAATATTTTAAATTTATAATCTCCTAAATCACTATAAATCTAAATTGTTTTGGTAATGTCAACTGTTTTGATATTATCATTTCTAACTTAATTATTATATCCTAAAATCACTACTTTGTTATATTATCATTACTCTTAGTTATTTAACCTAATTTTATTTCTCTTAATACAACATAATATTATACCATTTATAATTATATTACAACAATATATTATACAGATTTAAAAGAACAAATAATATCAATCATAACTTACTACTTTGTAAAACATAATTATTATATCCTAAAATTACTATTTTTCTAATATTATACCATAAATTATACCATACATGTATGGTAAAATATTATAATACACGTATATAACAAAATAACAAAATCACCACCTATCTAAATCAGGTAAAATATTATCATTACTAATTAAATTATATTACAACATAATATTATACCATTTATAATTATATTAAAATATAATATTATCTGATTAAAACAAAATTAAAATAACAAATAATATCAATCATAACTTACGTCTTATGTTGATTTTATAATCTCTAAATTACTATATTTTCAATCTAAACGGTTTTTATATTATAATTACTTAATTATTATCTCCTAAAATCACTACTTTATAATATTTTAATTTTATAATCCTATAAATCACTACAAATCTAAACCTGTTTTGATAATGTTAAGCTTGTTTTAATATTATCATTACTAATTTAATATTTTGAATTTATAATCCCTAAATCACTATAAATTTAAACTGTTTTGGTAATGTAAATACATTACGATATTATTCTTTTTAATTTAATTATTATCTTTTAAAAGCACTACTTTATGATATTATCATTATTATTTTGAATGACACTACATCCTCCAAATTACCACCCATTTTAAAGTCGTCTCTAAAGTTCAATTATTGTCGAGTTAGGTCCTTAAAATGACATTTTGTTGGCATTTTCATTCATTCATTGAATTTAACCTCAACTCGACCTATTTTGAGCAATTTTGACCCAACCCGATCCAGTTTGACCCAACCCAAAATTTTAATATTTTAAAATATAAAATTATTTTTAAAATAAGTTTAAAATAATAATTATCGGGTTGAGGTCAAATTGAATGATGTAACAAACTGTAATGCCAACAAAATGTCATGACGAAAATTGAACTTTAGGGACAACTTTAAAAGTGGGTGGCAACTTGAAGGGACAGAAGTGTCATTCAACCGAAATTGAGCTATTATCATTATTCTCCGTTAATTAATCTAATTTCTACATATAAATACATACCAACTATTATGCAACAACTCATGTTACATACAAACAATTCTAAATACTTTTGAAAGTGCAAATGACTTATATATCTGGATACCTTCAAATTATGGTGACAATGCATTCAATGGGAGGGGCTATGACTTCATTTTGTGGACTATATCTGTGACGCCCCCAAAATAGGTATACACAACACCCATTCTGAGTCGCCAAATACATAGTACAAGAAGCAAACTACAACTTTAATAATACGAATGTCGTGTGAAATACGACAATATATCTTAATGAGTTTAAATATAATATTGTCTTCTAGACAATATCCACACGCAAATAAATCCCCATCATAATTATTGATACATTATTTTACAAAATGGTGAGGACTACTAAACAACTCTTTCTAGAACCTTCATTCCATACCCCACACTAGTACTGCTACATTCTCGCCTCCCGAGAAGAAAATGGAACAACAAGGAAAAGGGTGAGCTCAACTAGCCCGATAAAGAATACTATGACTAAGATAATATACAACAAATTATCGTTAGTCTCCAACAGAGGAAAAATCGATAGAATCTGATAGACAACAAGTTTCAGATCAATATTAGCGGTGAAAATAATAATTCATAGAAAGAGTTACGTAGAGAATGAAATCTACTATAATCTATGAATTTAACGATCCATCATCAATATTTTATCCTGTAACATCAATCAATATTCATCTCAAATCAAATATTCATCTTTTTGCTTCTGAGCCAAAGATATTCATCAATCGATCGTATTCATCTCAACACTGCTCATCTTTTACACTAAAGGCCAAAGATATTCATCGATCGGTCATATTCATTTAAACACTGTGCATCATCTTTGCACTACTGGGCCAAAGATATTCTTCAAATCATTCATCTTTTACACTTCTGGGCCAAAAAGATATTCAATAATATCATCATTTAAGGTAGGATGATGAAAATATTTTTTTAAAAGCGAATCCAAGAAACAAAATGACAAGGATTAAGGATTAAGGATTAAGTACTTTGTTTTATCCATGTCCAACAATACCTCAAAAATAATCATAGTGGTGTAAAATTCAAGAATGATCAAAACATGGATACAATCAAAGCTAGTATCCGAATAGATATTTTGAACGAAAAGAAGAAATTTTATTTTTTGTGAATAGTCAAGATATCGTGAATAGTCTTGAGTATCGTGAATAAAGTCGTCATCGTGAATAGTAACTCAGACACCAAAAGATAGAAATTCCACAAAAAAAAATATTTTCACGCTTCATGAATAGTACTGCGTGAATAGTAACTTTCGTGAATAGTAACTCATGAATAGTAACTCGTGAATAGTAACTCATGAATAAGTAACCCCATACATGAAAAAAGTTCCAAATTTGATAAAAGTTCGAACCAATATTTCAAAGATAATGATATTGAAGAAATAATATCATTACTGAAAAAATAATATCCCTTACTTCAAAGAATCAAGATTTGGAAAGAAAGGTCGGAAGTGATCTTTGAATGAAACTTATCTTTGAACAACAACTTTCAAAGTATCTAAATACTCACAAAATACGCTCGATAATATAGAGAGAAAGAGAGAAAACTTTGTTTACGGTGTGATTTTCAATTCTAACTTAGCCCTCTATTTATAGGAAAATGTTAGCCCATGAAGCAGACTTGACCACGCTACTGATGGCTTTACTACTCGCTACTATTGCCACCCACCACATTTGAAATAAAATTCAGCATATTTTTCACCAACCACAAGTGGGGCCCACCAATTCTAGAATTTTCCACCAAAATCATTTATAACCTAATTTACGAATCAATCACCTCTTAAGATTCATAATAAATTATCGCTCTTTTTTAACGGTTCAAAATTTGTGGACATATACTCAACTTATATATGTATAACATATCCAAAAATTACAACGATCCAACGGTCGGATTAAATATTATAACTCACACAATAAAGTCAGAATAACACCAATTTGATCTTTTAATACCTCCAATCCGACAAAATACAAATAAAACATCTCAAAGATTAATTCCTTCATTAATAACCACATAAATAAATCCATCATTTATATTCATATAAAATAAATATTTCCTTATCATATGAATTAATAATTAATTATTCACAAATAATATTACGAATCACATTTATTTATAACCGACAATTTGTTCCCGGAAAGGGGCTTTCCAATAAGGATCTCTCCTTCTTGGCGCCGCAATTAGGTGACCAAACCTCTCCTTAGAATGAACTTTCTAGACATTGCCAATAATGTTATCTAATAATATTATTCAAATAATATGAATTATTGATCCGATAATGGGAAATCTTGTGCGATGACAATTATTGAAACAATGATAATATAAAATACCAACGCAAAGAATTATTGAATCAATAAAATAAAATCTTGAGCGATAATTCTTCGTAACAATTATTGAGTAGTGCCTTCTTACGTAAGGATCAATAATTCAACAATCTTGTATGCAATACTGGTGTATCGCTTCTTTAACCACGCCAGACATCGTATTTTAACCAATTTGGGTATTCCAATGCAGTCTTAATTGTAATAACTACACCGTTATTTATAACCACCCAAACTTTGTCGTTTTCTTCATCCGACGGTTATCCGTTATGGGCCCCATACATGGTCATTTACTTTTGCAGTCGTATTTAATATTCCCAGAAGCATTCTAATATTCCACGACCAAAACGAATATTCCCAAACAACAATGAATATTTTATAACCACTTGCTTATTTTGAAATATTTGCGTATTTAACCCTTAACTATCCACATTAATCAAATCAACCCTTACTATTTCAAAATAATAGATAAAGGAAATTCCTTTTATTTAAAAAATTTGAGGTCTTACAACCTCCCTCCTTATGAAATTTCGTCCTCGAAATTGAGGTACATACACAGTGTTTCAAAAAGGTGAGGATACCTCGCTTTCATTTCCGTTTTCAATTCCTGGTCATTTCCTCTATAAGCATGATTCCTCCACAAAACTTTAACTTGTGGTATGACCTTTCTTAGCGTAGGACATGCTCCTTCCTATCCAAAATCTTGGCAGTACCTCCTCATACGTTAAGTCTTGGCTATCTCATCCTGTTTCTAACTCTATAACGTGGTTCGGGTCTTTCACATATTTACTGAAGTGCAGATATATGAAACACATTATGAACACGAGACATACTTGGAGGTAATGCAAGTCTATAGGCTACATTTTCTACTCGGTCAAGAATTTGAAATGGACCGATAAATCGTGGATTGAGCTTTCCTCTCTTCCCAAATCTTGTAACTCCTTCCATGGAGCAACTTCATGATAATACATGATCCCCACACTAAATTCCACGTCCTTTCGATGAAGATCCGCATAACTCTTTTGTCGATCTTGTGCCGTTTTGTATCGTTGTCGAATCATTTGGATCTTTTCGGTGAGTCATGCGTCTTAACTTTCGGGTCCCAACAATGTTGCTTCACCCACTCCATCCCAACATATTGGAGAACGACATTTTCGTCCATATAATGCTTGAATGGAGCCACACCTATACTTGCTTGCGATAATCATTGTTGTTGTAGGAGAATTCCACCAATGGTAAATACTTATCCCAACTACCTTGAAGTCTAGGACACAGAGTCTTAATATATCTTCAAGAGTTTGAATAGTCCTCTCTCGATTGTCCGTCTGTTTGGGGATGGTATGCGAACTAAATCGCAAATCCGTGCCCATAGCTTTTTGCAAGCTAACCCAAATCTTGAAGTAAATCTTGGGTCACGATCCGAAAACTATGGATACAGGCATGCCATGCAACCTCACGATCTCATTTACGTGCATATACTGTGCAAGACGTTCAAGGAATAAGTCTCCGTATCGGCAAAAATGAGCGATTTGGTTAATCTATCAACAATAACCCAAATAGCATTGATGCCTTGAGAAACCGTAGGAAGACCCGTGAATTGAAATCCATGGTAATGTGTTCCCACTTCCATTCCGGAATCTCAAGTGGTTGCAACGGACCCTTAGGTACTAGATGCTCCGCCTTTACACGTTAGCGAAGTTAAACACATCGAGATAAACTTTGCAATCTCTCTCTTCATATTGTTCCACCAAAATGTATGTCAAGATCACGATACATTTTAGTACTTCCGGGATGGATTGCAAATGGTGTATTGTGTGCCTCCATCATAATCTTGTTCTTCAAATCGAGTCGTTAGGAACACAAAGTCTAGAGTGGACTCAAGTATTCCTTCTTCATCAATTCTCGCTTAAAATAACTCCTTCTTGTACTTTCTTCTTCATACGCATCATTTCCGGATTGGGTGGCTTGAGGAACCTTAACTTTTTCTATTAAAGTTGGCTCTATCGTATACTTGACATCATCGCTTTTCGTTCCGCATATGATCTTCTACTTCAATGCGTTCGGCTACCACGTTAAACTTTTACCGGGATGGCATGGTGAAACATGTCTTTGAAATAAGTCTCCTCTTGAGTTCTTGAAGCTCTTCCCACATTCCTTGCTCCATTCGAATTTTGTATCTCTACGAGTCAATTTGCGTTAATGGAATAGCGATTCGAGAATATCCTTCAACGAATCTCAGATAATAACCAACTAAGCCTAAAGCTACGCATTTCGATTCTCGACTTAGGTTGTTCTCAACTTGTGACTCATATCCCAATCTTGGATAAAGACGTCACAATGACACCTATCAATTTACTATCGCACGAATATGGCGTCCCTACAGAGAGTGCAGCTTAGGTGAATTCCACAAAGGAAGTCACAAGATAAAGGCTCAGTACCAAATTTATAGTTGAATTTTTAACTCACGAAGTTCAATAGAGCCATTCGATATAAGATTTTAGAAATGAGTTTTGTCTGGGTTTAAAGTCAATACAAAATTTAATATCGAAGCTTTGGGAGTAAGCCAAGAAATTCTTCAGAAATACGTCGGAAAAATCAATAACAACATGAATATTATTCAAATCGGCGTGTCTTTATTCAAATCCATAACATGGACTAAGAAAATTTGACATCCGTAATAAACGAATGACTTCATGGCTTGATATGAAAATGTTTGATTACAATGGTTTGATTGCTTGAATTGAATAACGGGTTTACTTAGAATATGAAACCTAACAACCTTACAAAAGCAATCAATTTGGCATGATGAGTAGTTAACCTTAAAATCACATCAAAAGCAAATATCTCTATAGAAATAAGGTTAACGGTGTAATGTGATAGTGCCAACTGAATCAAGCAAGATTTCTAAACAACGGATGTAATGAAAGTTTCTCTAACGGAGTCTCCATAAATAGGTCAAAGTCTAATTTCTCCGTAGTTAAGTTCAAGCGTTGAGCGCAAGCAAGAGAGATAAAAGAATGGGTAGAACCGGTATCTAGTAAGGTATAAACTTCGCAAAAATTTATAATTAACTAACCCGTCTAACCGTTCGGGTTCCTCGTATTTTGACCAGAATCACGACAAATGCTCTTCCAAGAACCGTTGACTTTGACTTTTACGGGACATCCTTTTGAGTCACCATTCCCATCGGATTGGGTTTCGATATCGTAAAATCTCGAGCGATATGTCCTTCTTTTCCATAATTATAGCATACCTTAAACTGCTGTGGGACGGTTTGGTGATATGTCCTCTTTTCCGCATTTATAACATATACGACCGTGGTCGTTCTCCTCCCTTAGAACCGGTTACTTCTAAGACTTTGTCGTCTTCTTCATATGGTCATTGTTAAATCTCCTCTTTTAAAATCTCCTCTGACTTCGCTTCTTCTATTTTCATGACCATGATTACCACCAGAGTGGTTACCGCTTTTATCCGTATTCTTCTTTCTCCATTTGGTTATCGTTATTACGATGACTGCTATCTTGATATGATCCTGGTTATGGTCCCTCGGTTGAACGTACTTTCGTTATCTCACTCTAACAACCGAGCCTCATTGACAACATCTGAATAGAGAAAAAATTTAGAAATGAGATCTTGGACGTATCTGCCGGTTTCAAACCTCTAAGAAACATCCGCGTCATCGTTCCTCATTCTCCACCAAATGAGTCTGAAACTGGATAACTCATGAACTTCGCCTTCGTCTTTGGGACACCGTCATGTTATTCTGCTCTAGTCTAATAAACTCCACTTCCTTCATATGACGAATACTTTCAGGGAAGTACTTGTCATTGAACTATTTCTGAAATGTCTCCCATGACATCTTTGAGTGCGGTTGGATGGAGTGCAGCTACGAGACTCCCACCAGATGAGTCCGCCTCGCCACGGAACATAAAAGTAGCGAATGGAACCTTACATTCTCCGTGCATCCCAAGACATCGAATATCTTGGTAATTTACTTGACCCATGTTTCCGCCATGATCGGATCTGCTTTCCGCTTAAATTCGTGGTCCCAACTCTTTGAAGCTGCTTGTCATTTGTGACAACCCGTGAATTGCTATCATTTCCTCCAGTATTTTGAACATGAGTCTCCTCGTCGATTTTGCATGAACTGCAAAAAAAACTTCTAAACATCCCTCGTTCATCATCTCTTCGGTGGTGTTGTTCACGGGAGGAACATTGCCACGACTGTTGCGTTTCTCCTCGTTGGTGAAAGACAGAGCATCTCCACGGTCTCATTTACTCCATCATTAATATTCTCAATCGACATTCTCAAATCATCATCATAAAATAAGGGTTAATTAAGGAAATCAATATATCACATAATATCCCTATATCTTGACCAACTAACAAATAAGCTTAGGTAGGACACACTAGCGAAAGATTTACTCGTCTCTCCCTCTAGTTCTATTCCCGATCTCTCCTTGGAGATCATATCCCTAAGCTCGATAACAATGTGGCGCCCCAAAATAGGTATACATAACACCCATTCTCGAGTCGCCAAATACATGGTACAAGAAGCAAACTACAACTTCAATAAAACAAATGTCGTGTGAAATACGACAATATATACTTATGAGTTTAAATATAATATTGTCTTCTAGATAATATCCACACGCAAATAAATCCCCATCATAATTATTGATACATTATTTTACAAAATGGTGAGGACTACTAAACAACTCTCTCTAGAACCTTCATTCCATACCCCGACTAGTACCCGCTTACATTCTCGCCTCCCGAGAAGAAAATGGAACAACAAGGAAAAGGGTGAGCTCAACTAGCCCGATAAAGAATACTATGACTAAGATAATATACAACAAATTATCGTTAGTCTCCAACGAGGAAAAATCGATAGAATACAATAGACAACAAGTTTCGGATCAATATTCGCATGAAAAATAATAATTCATAGAAGAGTTACGTAGAGAATGAAATCTCTATAATCTATGAATTTAACGATCCATCATCAATATTTTATCCACTGTAACATCAATCAATATTCATCTCAAATCAAATATTCATCTTTGCTACTGTGCCAAAGATATTCATCAATCGGTCATGTTCATCTCAACACTGCTCATCTTTGCACTAAAGGCCAAAAGATATTCATCGATCGGTCGTATTCATTTAAACACTGCTCATCTTTTGCACTACAGGGCCAAAGATATTCTTGAAATCATTCATCTTTTTACACTTCTGGGCCAAAGATATTCAATAATATCATCATTTAAGGTGAGGGATGATGAAAATATTTTAAAAGAACGAATCCATGAAACAAAATGACAAGGATTAAGGATTAAGGATTCAGATTTTTGTTTTATCCATGTCCAACAATACCTCAAAAATAATCATAGTGGTGTAAAATTCAAGAATGATCAAAACATGGATACAATCAAAGCTAGTATCCGAATAGATATTTTGGACGAAAAGAAGAAATTTTATTTTTCTATGAATAGTCAGTATCGTGAATAGTCTTGAGTATCGTGAATAAGACTCTCAGAACCAAAAGATAGAAATTCCACAAAAAACATTTTCACGCTTTATGAATAGTACTCGTGAATAAGAACTCGTGAATAGTAACTCATGAATAGTAACTCGTGAATAGTAACTCATGAATAGTAACCCCGACATGAAAAAGTTCCAAATTTGATAAAAGTTCCAACTAATATTTCAAAGATAATGATATTGAAGAAATAATATCATTCTGAAAAAATAATATCCCTTACCTCAAAGAATCGATGCTTGGAAGGAAAGGTTGGGAAGTGATCTTGAATGAAACTTGTCTTGAACAACAACTTTCAAAGTATCTAAATACTCACAAAATACGCTCAATAATATAGAGAGAAAAGAGAAAACTTTGTTTACGGTGTGATTTTCAATTCTAACTTAGCCTCTATTTATAGGAAAATGTTAGCCGTACCAAGCGGACTTGACTTCACTACCGATGGCTTTACTTCGCTACTATTACCACCCACCACATTTGAAATAAAATTCAGCACATTTTTTACCAACCACAAGTGGGGCCCACCAATTCTAGAATTTTCCACCAAAATCATTTATAACCTAATTTACGAATCAGTCACCTCTTAAGATTCATAATAAATTATACGCTCATTTTAACGGTTCAAAATTTGTGGACATATACTCAACTTATATATGTATAACATATCCAAAATTACAACGATCCAACGGTCGGATTAAATATTATAACTCACACAATAAAGTCAGTAATAACACCGATTTGATCTTTTAATACCTCCAATCCGACAAAATACAAATAAAACATCTCAAATTAATTCCTTCATTAATAACCACATAAATAAATCCATCATTTATATTCATATAAAATAAATATTTCCTTATCATATGAATTAATAATTAATTATTCACAAATAATATTACGTAATCACATTTATGATAACCAGTCGCTCCTGGAAAGAGGGGCTTTCCAATAAGGATCTCTCCTCTTGGCGGCGCAATTAGGTGACCAAACCTCTCCTTGATGTAACTTTCTAGACATTGCCAATAATGTTATCTAATAATATTATTCAAATAATATGAATTATTGATCCGATAATGGGAAATATTGCGAAAAGGACAATTATTGAAACAAAGAATAATATAAAATATCAACGCAAAGAAATTATTGAATCAATAAAATAAAATAACGAAACAATAATTACATAACAATTATTGAGTAGTGTCATCTTACGTAAGGATCAATAATTCAACAATCTGTATGCAATACTGGTGTCTTCTTTATTAACCACGTATTCATCAGATTTTAACCAATTTGGTATTCCAATGATCTTAACTTGAACAACTACTACGCCAGTTATTTATAACCACCCAAACTTTGTCGCTTTCTTCATCCGAAGCGCTTATCCGTTATGGGGCCCACACACGGTCGCTACCAGTCGCATTTAATATTCCCCGACAATCTGAATATTCCACGACCAAACGAATATTCCCAAACAACAATGAATATTTTATAACCACTTGCTTATTTTGAAATATTTGCGTATTTAACCCTTAACTATCCACATTAATCAAATCAACCATTACTATTTTAAAATAATAGATAAAGGAAATTCCTTTTTATTTAAAAAAATTTCGGGGTCTTACAATATCTCACAGTGTTTATATTTATGGCTTCTTCATCTATTGTATTTTATTATCTGGATTGTAGCTTTGCATGGTTTGTTAAGTACTAGCATCTGGTAAATCATTTTCATCATCATTAATAATTTTTTTTGGCATTATGGTATACTGTGACAATTGCCAAAAATGGATAAAAAACTAATGAGACAATGTATTCATTTTTTAACTATAACATTGTGTTATGTATGACACAGTGTTATACTACTATGTTTTTGGACATGATGTTTGTTTAACATGTAATTTTCCTTAAGGTCTGAGGACTGAAACTGGTACATTCTTTATCTGTTTCTCTTTTTGTTTGGAAGTTTGAATTCTGGTGCAAGTAAGTATATGAGACATGAACTCTTTAAAATGCATCAAGTACCTGTGCCAGATATTTGAGGCTTGGTGAGGTTTGTGTAATGTGTAACAGACTTCAAATATGCCACTAACAATCGTATCAATATAACAACTCGATGACATTGTGCATTACACTTTCTAAATATTTATTAGTGTTTTAGAATGCAAGAGGTACCCATTTTAACTCTATTGGTTACATTATAAATATTTTTATCAAAATTAATATATATATATATATATATATATATATATATATATATATATACACACACACACACACACACAAAACTGTTATCCAACTCTATACAACATATGTTATACTTGGATATGTATTTGCTCACAAAATTTTTACCCAACTCTATACAATATATGCTACCAAAATTTGATCATCGCATAACAATCTACCATCTTTTTATTATATTTTAATTTAGTAATTACACGTATAAATTTATTATTAACAAAATGAATAATTCCGCTGCAACACGCGGGTTTATATCTAGTAATCTTCTATTTTTTGGCTGACGGAGTATTTTTTTTTCCTGGTGCTGACAAAGAATCTAATTATAATCTTCGTGATAAATTAATCGTTTCTTTTTTCTCTCAAATATCCTCCAAAATTCATGAGCAGCGCAAGAAACCACATAGGAGACTAATTATTAATTAAGCAATTCTACAAGTATAAACTCAATAACATAACAAATTTCAAACTTGACAGCATCGATGATAAGTTAACTTGACGTATACACTATAAGTAATACTCTTTTTGCCTAAATTAAATACCCAATTTAGATTTTTAAAATTATTTAATTGACTATTCTTAGAATTAATTTTATAGTGACAAAATATAAGTGAAAAGATTAGGGTTGCAACACGATCGAACCAACACACATGTACGAGTTCGGATCGTTAGCTGTTCACGAACATACTCGAATTCGCAAATATAGTCGAATATCATCATGTTCGAGAACATCATCAACACACTGAATAAAAAATTAGGCCAAATATTGTAAATACTCGAGCTACTCGCGAGTGGACCACCTCCTTACCTAAAAGGTTAACATATTAGATTGAGGCTCCACCATACTTATTAACTCATCTATACTCGTGAATTTATCTAAAGTGGGATTCATGTGAAATATCCCAACAACCGAACTAAATGGATCGCGAACATGATTAAACACGATACCATGTGCGAATTCGACTCAACAAGACAATTCAATCGAACTTGAACCGAACTGAATTGTTCGCAAACGATTCGGTTCGTTTGCAGGCCTAGAAGAGATTATAACCACAAGAAAAGTATATATACACAATTTACTACTAACCTCAATTTTCATAATTTAAAAAATATATTTATATATGCTTAAAATTAATTTTAAAAATAGTTTATTTAACGAAAAAAAGTTAAAATTGATCATTTAGTTTCGGACGAAGGAGCGCTTGTGAAAATATTATAATATATTGCCCATAAGGGTTACATAATTTATAATTATGACAACCAAAAAATGATTTTAAAAAAGGAGAAAAAAAATCAGGACTCCTTTTTAATAATGTATATTCTCCTAATTAAATAGTAATATATAAATTAATAGCCATGCACAATATAATGACACTTATTCTTGATCCAGCTAAAGCTGCTACGTAAAGAAGCTTTCATTTTGCCTTCCACAGCGTAGGCCTTGTATCCCGCCACTCGTTTCTTTCTTTTCACGTCGGTATCACCAATTCGGAATGTCGACGATTTTCCTGCTGCTTTTGATAGCGAAAGCCGGCCGCCGGAATGTGGATGAGCTAGCTGAGGTATGTGATAAACGAAGCGGCGGTTCGTGGTGGTGTTGGTAGCTTTTGATGGTGGCTCACACCGCTGGTCAGCCATGTAAGGCGGTCGGAAGATTTCCGGTTCCCTCATCTCTCCATCTCACGTCTTAATTATTCTCTCAACATGTATGCTTTAATTATTGTAAATATATGAGAGAGGGAGAGGGAGGGGAAATATGAATTTTTGTAAATATTGGAAAATTATTTATGTTTATGGATTTTTTTTATGGTATGTGAGGAAGAGGGAAGGAAATTAGAATTTAGGATTGAGTTTTTTTTTTTGAAATCATTTAATTTATTTCATTAAAGAGAAGCAATGCATGTGGACAACCAAAAATTTCTCATAGTTGATGGTCTAATTCATTTGTTTGATTTGGAGCGTCAAACCAAATTCAAAGGTCAAGAAATTAAACAGTACCTCACTTTTTTTTGTTTGAGGAATACAATTCATTTAAAAAAATAAACTCTCACAATACCTCAATTTTAATCACTAAACTAAGAACTTATATACTTAATCACCTCTCACTCTTGGATATAAGGTTCATGTTTTTAGGTTAATTAAAAATACTTTTTATCCCATCCTCAAACTCAACTTTTCTTCATATATATATATATATATATATATATATATATTTAGGTCACCTAGTGATAGTGTATACATTTGTGTCAGCAATGAACAAGGTAGGAGGGCGAAATTATCTAAAAATATTGTCGCTTCAAAAAAAAGGGTAAACAATTAATAGTGGTTGCATAATTACACTATTGTAGAATTGCTTTTAAAATATAATAAAAGGACTAAATTATACGGAAGCTAGTTTAATTTGTGGTATTAAATTTTAATTCTTAAAAGACAAATTTATAAATTGTATTTACTCCAAAAGTACTTCCCTAAAAATATAAATTTTCTGGTTGGATCTTCTAAAATTACTTTTATATAACCAAAATCTCTACTTATTAAAAATGTTACTAGAGAGTTACCGAACACTAATATATTTAATTAAAATATACTTAATTACTTCTATTCTACCATATGTAGTTAATTACTATAAAATGTATTAATTGACATTTAAACTTCAATAAGATCATATATATATATAAAAGGCCACAGCATTCTTCTTCCAAATAAATAAACAATTATCAAATCGTTTTATCATATACTCTCAAATTCTTAAATTAGGATGCTACTCTCTCTCTCTCGTACGACTTGCCTACTTAATTACTACCCCAAAAGAAATGCTAGTATTAAATAATTAAGAAAAACATTGCACAACTTAATTTACATGATTCAATGCATCGCGTCTCATCTATGGTTGATACTGGCGCGAATCATAGGTGGAGATCAACGTCTACTCCTTCTCCTACTTCCACGGCCATTGCTGATCTCGAGGGCCGAACCACACCATCCGGTGGTCCGACAACGCCAAGCTGATCATATGGCCGTCGGATGAAAAATTTGTTAGGGTGTCTCAAGGAACCCCTGATAATACCTGTGGTGCTTGATATACACAACCCGCTGCCGGTGGTCGGAACCGTGCACCACCGGCACCGATACTTGTTGGCCCACGACCCGAATAAATCAACGGCCCTGATTGAGCTGCATGTTCGTTGATAAGCGGAACAGTCACTCCTAGCCGTCGATGGTGATGATCGTCTATAAACTGGGCCCGCTTTAATTTTTGCCGTTCCTTCTTGTGTGCATTCTGATGGCCACCTAAGGCTTGAGAGTGGGCGAACTCTCGGTGACAATATTGGCATTCATATCTTTTGTTGTCAGCATCGTATTGGACTGTCACGGGAGCTTTGTCACAGTCAGTGACCACAAAACCAAAGAGCTTCACTACTGAAGATGAAGGTTTATTATGATCAGACTCATGGTCATGCAAATCTCTCTCTGCCATTTTAGAGAGACGGAGCAGAGGAGAGGAGA
Organism: Panax quinquefolius; assembly: GCA_020205615.1. Taxonomy (NCBI): domain Eukaryota; kingdom Viridiplantae; phylum Streptophyta; class Magnoliopsida; order Apiales; family Araliaceae; genus Panax; species Panax quinquefolius. The sequence goes on from CM035173.1 coordinate 19,567,023, forward strand.
GAGAGGAGTATATGAACAATATAGTAAGTCGAAAGTATATTATTAGCAAATATATAGAGAGAAAATATCCATTATTACATCCCCATTTCAAAATTAAAATAAATTTTAATTTTTGGAGTCTATTTCTAAAAGGCAAAACTAAAGAAAATTTGATACATTTTATTTATTACATCATTAAATTTTTAAGAATTTAAATTATCTCATTAAACTAATTAAAATTTTGAAATTTTACCATTTTATTAAAAAAATTTGAGATCCGTCAACTTTAACCCGGTGGTATGACCCAACTCATGGTAACTATGAGGTTGAGAGTTATTATTAATTTTATAAAATCAACTTAAGATATTTTTAAATTTGAAATTAACATGAATTCTTTTAATTTTACTCAATAGAATGATAAAATTTGTATATGATCATCTTAAAAGGATACTACTCATTATTTTAAGATGTATTATTTCATAATTTTTAATATAGCTAGCATTAGCATCTCACTTTTAGGCTGAAAATAATTTAAATTGACTTCTTCAAGCCAACAATGTTTGAGTAATTAGTATTACTTTTTAATTGATTTGTAATATTTATAATTGTTCATACTAATAAATTATCAATCTTATTTTATTTTAAATGGAGTACTAGTACTCTAAAAGATTAAAAATATATATATATATATATATCTAAATTTAAAAGATTGGGAATAGTATGGTACTATAAGAGCTAGCATTGAATTATGTACAAATTATGGTACATAGACCCACGTTGATGAACACTAGATGCGAAAAGATGGAACGTAAAAAGACTTTATGGGTACATTATAATATTCATGCTTTTACTGTGGGATATTTTGTAGTTTAATTATGTGGGGCTTAATTTCATGAAAAATGCCAAAACCTTTAACCTAAACCGAAAGGAAAGACATAGATTTTAATTAGCTAGCTAGGAGATATATCTTTTCTATTTCACGTCACATCTTACAATTAATTTAAAACCGAGGACCCACAAAAAGGAGAGTTCTCCCTAACATCATTTTCTCTATTTATAAAACTTGAACTGGAGACTTTATTTAAAGGACACTACTCATTTCACTCGATCCGACGTCGTGAGTTTGGTTTGTCTTAATGTAACGTGATTGTACCCTAGTTGGAGTATAAATTATGGAATTAAATGGTTCATTGGTGGTGGTGCTAGTGAATGTAGTTTGTCTAATATAAGGAACGACATTAGTTTTATTAAAATATAATAAAAGTTAAAGATAGAATAAAAAAAATAAGGACGAGATTGTAATAAAAATAAATTTATAAGAACTAAAAGGAAATAAGATTTGTTACATAGCTTCAAAAGAGATTCCCTAACTTGAGTGAATCTATATATAAAGGAATTGATAATGAGATTAATTAAAGAAGAAAAACATTGAAACAATCAGCTTTGTACGTAATTGAAGAGAAGAAAAATACTAAAAAGTGTAAAGAAAATGTTGTAATTAATTCAGTGCAAAATGATTCTTAATTAAGTAATTTTCGTGTTTACTTCTCCGTAACAAACTCTTAATTGATTGATGGTAATGTATGTCCACTTGATCTATTTATATATGCTTATTGATAAAATGTTATTATCAATCACAAACATGTAATGGGGCTGCAATGTAATTCGTTCTTGTGATGATAACCATATCTGTTGCAATCTAGTTATACTTTATTAACTTTTGATTTCATGTCTACATTTTGGCCAAAATATTTGAATTATCACACTAGATCTAGTTCAAGTGGTATTAAAATAAATTAATAACCATTTTTTGCCAAAAAGTTAATTAAGGTGGTGATATATATATATATATATAGCGCCGTTTTCTTCCGTCACTATATCATATAAAGCCAACGATATAACGACGTTTCAAACCGTCACTATAGTTCAAAAAATTGTCGCTATAGTCGGTTCGTTTTGGTTCAATGTTTAAAGTTCGCTAAAGAAAGGAATGTGTATATATATTTGTGTGTGTGAATTATTAATTGCACACTTAATAAGTAAGAGAATAATTCGTCTTTATAAATGAGACACGAATTCTTTTATTTATCATCTTCTAATTTTGTCGTTTATCCTATACAATAATAACTATAAAATAAAAACAAATTTAATCAAATACAACCATTATGTAAAATGCTTGGTTAAACACTAGGTAATCTTTATAAAAGAGAAAGACAAATTAATTTAACATTGTCTCCTTCAAAAATATAAAATGTTAATGTATTAAAAGAAAATTAGTCAAAAAAAAAATTCATCCAATTTTCCGATAATAATACTAACTAAACTAATATTCATCATACACTCGTTCATCGGTTTATTTAGCTACCAAATAATGAGTTTATTTTAGCGTTATTATTAAAAGATAGGATTTTTTCTAATTTTTTTATGGCATGAGAATTTTATATTTTACAGGAAACAGTTAAGTTTGTTTTATCTTTTGATAAGTATTATGTAATGATTTTACAAAATAATTACACTTGATTAAGTTGTTCTCGTTGTTTTATAATTATTATGTTTAATAGGATAAAGACCAAAATTAAAAGATAATATATATAAGAGAACTACGGTATTATTTAGTAAGGACAACTAGGCACTTACTTGTATTTGGATACACAATTATATTACTGAGGTAACGGATTTTAACTAATTTTTTATAATGTTAATGATTTATTTTTTGAACGTTTGAATTTTGACATGTAATGAATGTCTAAATTAATTAAAATACAAGTATACAACAATTTCAAACAAATAATTATTTTATACAACATAAATAGAATTCTAAATATTCAATAAATAAATATTCATAATCCAAACTAAAAAAAAAAGAATTTCAAAATAAAACATTTAGGTACAATTTAAAATTTTGTTTCAGTTACTTGTCATAATTTAATTTAAATGATTCCCCAAATGTTCAAAACTTAAAACCAAATTTGCTTTCTATATTCAAACAAAATCATGAATTAATTTCAAAGTATAAACTAGTTTTAGTATCTTTTTATAAGTTTCAAATAACCTTTATTTGACATAAGAGAAATAAGTCATCCAAAATTTATACTCAAAACACCAAAAATTATGCAAGGTCCATTAGTTAGATACATTCTTACTTCTTATTTGCTTCTAAGGTCATGACAAAGAGGTAAAATTTAAATATAACTTCCACTCTTGACTATAATCTTGACTAGAATACAACATATGTGACGCCCCCAAAATTAGGTATACATCACCCATCATGGGTCGCCACTATACGTAGGTACAAATTTAAATACAACTTATTAACATAATCATGTCTTGTCAGTATAATACGACATAAATCATGAGTTTAAATACAAATATCGCTCTCTTAGATATTATACAAACTCAAACAAAAGTCCTCATTACAATTATTATCACACTATTTCACGAATAGTGAGGACTACTAATCTTATCTTCGAACCATCACTCGTTTCCCACTCTAAGTCCCCAATTTATATTCTCATTTCTGAAGAGAACAGTGAAAGAAAGGGTGAGCTCAACTAGCCCGAAGAAATATTATGACTAAGATAATGCGAAATAAATTATCAATAGTCTTCAACAATGTTAAACCGATAAAATCTGATAGACAACCAGTTTAATCACAGCTGAATATCTGATCCATTAAAAGAGTCAAGTAGAAAATAAAATCTACTATTTTTATGATTTAAAAGGTTTTTCATCATCGTTATAAATTTGAGACTCGACTTTAATAAATAATCCACATCATCGAATCACCCTTGCACTACTGACCAGGATATTCTTTAAGATCACGCGACCACAATTATTCTGCACTACGGGCCAAGAATAGTTGTGTATTCATTAATGGTCATGATCATACCAACAATCGTCCATCAATGCACTACTGACACCGAGGATTTTTACCACATCATTTGTAACATTACTAATCGACACCGGAATAATCCTCATCATAATCATACCAAGTCCATCCATGCTCTGCAGAGCCACGTATGACTTTAAAAAAATATAAACATGAGGATGATGACAATGATATAAGAATTCAATAAAACAAGTTCAAGAATTATTTTATCCGAAAATTATTAACGTCAAAATGTCAACGTGATCATCGCTTTGTAGAGTAAAATTCAAGAATCTTGAGAAGAATATTTCCATGAAAGGATCTTTGGATGAAGCCTTGAATGTCAAGGATATTCCACTAATTTCATGGAGTATAGAAGTCAAAGTTTTAACCAACCGGGTATAATAAAGAATGGGTTAACAAAAGAAATCACCATGCATGCGGTACTTGCATGTATAAAAGTTATTCCAACAAAATAATAATAACGGAACCAGTCGGTGAAATTCACACCGGCGGGATGTTCCAATGTAATAATAAAGATGGAACCGGATCCGGTGTAAAACACATGAGATAGGATATTCCAACAGAATGATAAAGATTTTAACCAGTCCGGTGTAAAACACATGCATGGATGTTCAATGTATAATAATAAAGACGGAACCGTGTCCTGTAAAAACACATGCATGGATGTTCCAATGAATAATAGAAGAATGTCACCAAGTATAGGGTAAACCACAGATCACAGTTATTCCAATGTAATAATAAGCAATGGAATAACATAAGGATTTCACCAAGTATAGGGTATCTGGCATATATACGAGGTTATGTATAGGGTATGCCACTTTTTACAAAGTTATTCCAATGAATAATAGTGAATGGAATAACGAAGTTCTCTTCAAGAAGAAAGAATAACACCCCTTACTGTAAAAGAAATGAATATAGAAGTAGTGAAGTAAGCGAATAATAATCTTCTTCTTTCTATAACTTTCTCTATATAAAACACTCTCTATAATTTCTCTCTCAGAGTTTCAATGAATTCTTAAGAAAATAATGAAGGAATGAGCTTTCATTTATAGGAAAATGGAATGCATAAGAATTAATCCATGAACGGTCCAGTTGATTTACTTTAATCGTGACGGTCCATATTTAAAGCAAAATCTTTTAAATAAAATATAATATATTCTATTTATATAAAAAACATTTTACTATGTAAACACTATGCAAAACACTATATCAAAATACTACGACAACACTATGATAATAAAATATAATATATTTTATTTATAAAATAACTTTAATAAAGTATTACATTTTATATAAAAGATGTTTCATTTTATTACGTTAATAATACTGAATAAAACAAAAAGTCATTATCATTATAATAATTCAGCATGATAATGGAATCAAACCGAAACACTTCACATAAGCATTAATAATCAATCTGGTAATACTTCTTATGCAACCACACGTATTCTTGTCTTTTACTACCGAGTAGTTCAACAATGTCAACGGTAAAACTTCATAGTTATTTTAATAAAATATTTTGTCTTTTCTCAATCCGATGATAATTACATTGTGAGGTCCACCAATGATTGAGTCGTTGTACTGAATATTCCCTTCGCTAAACCTAATATTCCCCACCAATCGAATATAATATAACCACTTGCATACTTTGCAAAATTTATAAATATTACCCACAACTATAACATTATATCAAATTATTCCATAATATTCAAAAATAATATTTATAGAAAATTCATCTTTATTTATAAAAGTTTGGGGTCTTACAACCTCCCTTCTTATGAAATTTACCCTCGAAATTAGAATACGATGCGGTATGTTGAAGAGGTAAGGATACCTTGATTTCATTTCGATTCTAACTCCCAAGTCATTTCCTCAACATCGTGGTTCCTCCATAAAACTTTGACTTGAGGTATAACCTTGGGCGTAGAATATGTTCCTTCTTATCCAAAATTTGAACAGAACCTCTTCATACGTCCAAATCTTCCGCTATTTCGTCCGGTTCTAACTTCGATAATATGGTTCGGTCTTTCACATATTTACGTAACATGGATATGTGAAAAACGTTATGAACACGAGACATATTTGGCGAAAAAAGCGAGTCTATAGGCCACGCGGTTCCTACTCGATCGAGGATTAAAATGGGCCCGATGAATCGAGGATTAAGTTTCCTCTCTTTCCAAATCTTGTAACTCCTTTCCATGGAGCAACTTTTAACAACACACGATCTCTATATCGAATTCTACGTCCTTTCGATGAAGATCAAAGCATAACTCTTTTCGTTTTTTTGTGAGGTTTTTATACGTTGTCGGATCGTTTGAATCTTTTTCCGTAGTCATATCGTACCAACTCCGGTCCCAACAACGTTGCTTCACCCACCTCATCCCAAAGATACTTTGAAAGCGACACTTTCTTCCATACAACGCTTGAATGGAGCCATGCCAATACTTGCTTGATAAGCATTGTTGTAGGAAAACTCCACCAATGGTAAAAACTTGTCCCAACTCCTTGAAATCAAGAACACGAGTCTTAATAGATCTTGAAGAGTTTGAATAGTCCTCTCCGATCGTCCGTCTGTCCGAGGATGATATCTTAGAAAGCTAAATCGTGAAATCTGCGCCCATAGCTTTTTGCAAACTAACCCAAAATCGTGAAGTGAATCTTGGGTCTCGATCGGAAACTATGGATACCAGGCATATACCGTCTGCGATCTTACAATCTCGTTTATGTACATACGAGCAAGACGTTCAAGTGTATAAGTTTCTCGTATCGGTAAGAAATGAGCAGACTTGGTCAATCTATCAACAATGACCCAAATTGCATCAATGCCTTGAGAAACCTTAGGAAGGCCGTGCGAAATCCATGGTAATGTGCTCCCACTTCCATTCTGGAATTTCAAGTGGTTGCAATGGACCTTTTGGTACTTGATGCTCCGCTTTAACTCGTTGACAAGTTAGACACCTTGAGATAAACAGAGCTATCTCTCTCTTCATATTGCTCCACCAAAATGTATGACGAATATCATGATATATTTTGGTACTCCCAGGATGGATTGCAAATGGTGTGTTGTGCGCCTCCATCATGATATTATACTTTAAATCGTAATCGTTAGAACACAAAAAGTCCGGAGTTGACTCAAGTATTCCTTCTTCATCGATTCTTGCTTAGCGTAGCACCCTCTTGCACTTTCTTCCTCATAATGCATCGGCTCCAGTGCAGTAGCTTGAGCGGCTTTTAACTTTATTGATTAAAGTCGGTTCTACTCAGTATATTCGCTATCATCACATGCGTCCCTCGAGTCTTTAACTCTATCTCCATCCTTTGCAAGTCACATAAAATGGGCCTTTGTGTTGATTAATAACGCACTCGTGCTTGCATACGATCTTCTACTCAATGCGTCACCTACCACGTTCGCTTTTCCGGGATGGTATTGGATGGTATGATCATAATCTTTCAACGAGCCTCGCCAACGTCGTTGTCGCATGTTGAGTTCCTTTTGAGTGAAGAAATATTTGAGGCTTTTATGATCTGTAAAGATCTCCACTTTCTCCCATACAAGTAATGCCTCCAAATTTTAAGTCAAAGATAATAAATGCTAACTCGGATCATGAGTAGGATAATTCCTCTCATATTCTTTGAGTTGTCATGAGGCATAGGCTATAACTTTTCCATGTTGCATAAGAACACATCCCAACCCTTTGCTCAAAGCATCACCAGAGATGACAAATCCCTCCGAGCCGGATGGTATTGTCGAGCAGTCTTTGAAATAAATAAGTCTTCTTCTCGAGTTCTTGAAAACTCTTCTCACATTCTTCGCTCCAACCGAACTTTGTATCTTTTCGAGTCACCGAGTCAATGGAGTAGCGATTCGAGAAAATCCTTCCACGAATCTCCGATAATAACCACTAAACCGAGAAAGCTACGTTTCTTGGTCACTAATTTAGGTTGTTCCCGACTTTGAATAGCTTCAATCTTTCTTGGGTCAATGATATTCCATGACTTGATACCACGTGCCCAAGGAATGCTACTTCTTCTTGCCGTAACTCGCATTTCTTCAACTTGGCATAAAGCTTATATTCACGGCTTTTGGAGTGTCGGACTCAAGTGTTGCTCATGATCTTCACGGCTTTTGGAATAAATAAGGATGTCATCAATAAAGACGACCACAAAGTGATCTAAATATTCCTTGAATACTTGGTTCATCATATCCATGAAGGCAAAGAGGAGCATTAGTCAATCCAAAGGACATGACTAGGAATTCATAATGCCCGTATCGAGTTCCGAAAAGCCGTCTTTGGAATGTCGGTGGTTCTAATCTTCAATTGGTGATATCCTAACGAAGATCAATCTTTGAAAAGAATTTGGCTCTTACAATCGGGTCAAACAGGTCATCAATACGTGGCAATGGATACCTATTTTTTATGGTGACATGATTCAACTCCCGATAATCAATACAAAGTCGCGATACTCCCATCTTTCTTTTTCACGAATAGAACAGAGCACCCCAAGGAGAAGTACTAGGGACTAATAAAGCCAATGTCTAACAATTCTGCGATTGGGTCTTTAACTCCTCGAAGTTCAATAGAGCCATTCGATATGGGGCTTTGGAAATAGGTTTTGTACCGGGTTCAAGGTCGATACAAAATTCAATTTCACGCTCTGGGGGTAGGCCAGGAAGTTCTTCGGGGAATACGTCAGGAAATTTATTAACAATAGAAATATCGCTCAAAACTGACGTATTTTTGTTTAAATCTGTGACATGAGCTAAGAAAGCTTGACATCCATTTTTCAATAAACGAATAGCTTTATGGCTTGAGATGACCGTGATTAATTTTAATGGTTTGGTCGTTTGAATTCGCATAATAGGTTGATTAGGAATATGAAAGCTAACAACCTTACGAAAACAATCAATTTTTGCATGATAAGTAGTTAACCAATCAATCCCTAGAATCACGTCAAATGCAAGTATTTTTAATGAAATAAGATCGACAGGTAATGTGAGGGTACCGATTTGAACCAAACAAGACTTATAAACAGTGGATGTAATGAAGGTTTCTCCCAACGGAGTTTCCACAGATAAGTCAAAGTCTAATTTCTCCGGAGTCAAATTTAATCGATGAGCGCAAGTAGGAGAAATAAAAGAATGGGTAGAACCCAGATCAAATAAAGTGTAGACTTCATTAGAGTTTATGATAAGCTTACCCGTGATGACCTCATTCGGGTTCCTTGCTTCTCTGGAGGTCACAACAAACGCCTCCTTGCACTACCTGGTTTGACTTTTACGGGACTGACCTTTGGTGCCTTCATCCTAGTTGAATTTGTCTTGATGGCACGATAAAATCGAGCTAAGTGACCTTCTTTCCACAATTATAACATACTTTGGACGACATAGCACAGTTCGGATCGATGTGTCCCTCTTCTCGCATTTGAAGCATATGATGGGTGGTCTTTCTCCTTCCTTAACAACGGTCTTTGATTGACGTCTTTCCATCATTGTTGAATCTCCGCTTCTTGAAATGTCCATTCTTATTGTTTTGGCCACGATTACCACCGGCGGTTACCATATCTAGCTTGTTGATTCCTCCACGCTTGTTGTCACCGCTTGATGACTACTCTCATTGGTATTATAACTTTGCGGTTGCTCTCTTTTTAGTTCATTGACTCATTATCGCGCTCCACTAATCGAGCCCTATTTACAACATCTCGAATACAAACACGGTTTATGAGAAATAAGATGTTGACGTATCTCGACCTCAAACCTCTTAAAAACATTCGCGCCATTTTCTCTTCATTATCCACCAGTGGGGACGAAAACCGTGATAACTCCGCAAATTTTGGCTCATATCATGACACGGTCATATTGTTTTGTTCCAACTTGATAAACTCTACCTCCTTCATGTGGCGAATACTTTCGGAAAAAGTATTTGTCGTTGAATGCCTCCTGGAACTTCTCCCAAGATATCTTCATCACAAAGAGGTTGAGTCGTTTCTGGAATTCCACCGATGTCTGCCTCTCAGCCAACATAAAGGCGTGAAGAAGGGAACCTTTGCTCTCGGAGCATCCCAAGACATCAAATATCTTGTAATCTGCTTTATCCATGCTTCCGCCGGAAGTGGTTTTGGCTCTCCCTTAAACTCCGGTGGTCCCACTTTAATTGTTTAATGGTGACCGCCTCGAGTTTTTCCGTGTTTCCACCTACGTTTTGGATGAGAAGTCGCTTCGCTTTCATTGTTGCATAAATTAGTATAAAGCCTCCGAACATTTGATCATTCATCATTTGGTCGGTGTTGTTGTTTCATGTAGGATTATCGCCTTGGGATGCACATTATCCCCCGATTATTGATATGCTGGTGAATCAACGATCGCGCAGTGCTCCATTCTTATTCTCAACATTCTCGGATGTCATTTTCGATATCTTGCCACAAAACAAAAGATTAATTGACATGTAACAATTATCTTTATATTACGACCGACCAATAAAATAAAGACATAAACTTAGGTAGGTCATACTAGCGAAGGTATTCCCGTCTCTCCCCCTCCTAGTACTTTTCTCACATCTTAGCCAGGATCATATCCTTAGCTCGATACCAACCGCTGTGACCCCCAAAATTAGGTATACATCACCCATCATGGGTCGCCACTTACGTGGTATGTAATTTAAATACAACTTATTAACATAACTGTCTTGTACAATACGACATAAACCGTGAGTTTAAATACAAATATCGTCTACTAGATATTATACAAACTCAAACAAAAAGTTCTCATTACAATTATTATCACACTATTTCACGAATATAGTGAGGACTACTAATGCTATCTTCGTAACCATCACTGCGTTTCCCAGACTCGTCCCAAATATATTCTCATTTCAAGAGAAAACGATGAAAGAAAGGGTGAGCTCAAATAGCCCAAGAAGAAATATTATGACTAAGATAATGCGTAATAAATTATCAATAGTCTTCAACAATGTTAAACCGATAAAATACAATAGGCAACCGGTTTAATCTGCAGTGAATATACGAATCCATTAAAAGAGTCAAGTAGAAAATAAAATCTACTATTTTTATGATTTAAAAGGTTTTTCATCATCATTATAGTTTGAGACTCACTTTTAATAAATAATCCACATCATCGAATCACCTCTTGCACTACTGCCCAAGATATTCTTTAAGATATCGCGACCACAATTATTCCCGCACTACGGGCGAGAATAGTTGTGTATTCATTAATGGTCATGATCATGCCAACAATCATCCATCAATGCACTACTACCAATCGAGGATTTTTACCACATTATTTGTAACATTACGGTTATGATTACACCAATAATCCTCATTCATAATCATACTACCAAGTCCATCCATGCTTCTACAAATACGATGACTTTAAAAAAATATAAACATGAGGATGATGACAATGATATAAGAATTCAATAAAACAAGTTCAAGAATTATTTTATCCGAAAATTATTAACGTCCAAACCGGCGACACGATCTTCGCTTTGTAGAGTAAAATTCAAGAATATTGAGAAGAATATTTCCATGAAAGGATCTTTGGATGAAGCCTTGAAATGTCGAGGATATTCCACTAATTTCATGGAGTATAGAAGTCAAAGTTTTAACCAACCGGGTATAATAAAGAATGGGTTAACAAAAGAAATCACCATGCGTGCGGTTTCATGGCATAGGCAGTTATTCCAACAAAATAATAATAATGGAACCGGTGTCAGTGAAATTCACACCGACGAGGATGTTCCAATGAATAATAAAGATGGAACCCGGTCCGATGTAAAACACACGAGATAGGATATTCCAATGAATGATAAAGATTTTAACCAGTCCTAGTGTAAAACACATGCATGTGATGTTCCAATGTAATAATAATAAAAAGCGGAACCAGTCCGTTAAAACACATGAATGTGGATGTTCCAATGAATAATAGAAGAATGTCACCAAGTATAGGTAAAATCACAGATACAAAGTTATTCCAATGTAATAATAAGCGATGGAATAACATAAGGATTTCACCAAGTATAGGGTATCTTAGCGTACATACAAAGTTATGTATAGGGTATGCCACTTTTTACAAAGTTATTAAGCCAATGTAATAATAGTGAATGGAATAACGTAAGTTCTCTTCAAGAAGAAAGAATAACACCCTCTACCGTAAAAGAACCGAATATAGAAGTAGTGAAGTAGTTGAATAATCTTCTTCTTTCTATAACTTTCTCTATATACCTTCTCTATAAATTTCTCTCTACAGAGTTTCATGAATTCTTAAGAAAATAATGAAGGAATGAGCTTATTTATAGGAAAATGGAATGCGTATAAGAATTAATCCATGAACGGTCCAGATTGATTTACTTTAATCGTGACGGTCCATATTTAAAGCAAAATCTTTTAAATAAAATATAATATATTCTATTTATATAAAACATTTTACTATGTAAACACTATATCAAAACACTACTGCAAAACACTACGCAACACTACGCATAATAAAATATAATATATTTTATTTATAAAATAACTTTAATAAAGTATTACATTTTTATATAAAAAGATGTTTACATTTTATTACGTTAATAATACGAATAAAACAAAAAGTCATTATCGCTATAATAATTCAGCATGATAATGGAATCAAACCGAGTGAAACACATAAGATTAATAATCAATACCGCGTGTCTTCTTTACGCAACCACACGTGACATCGTATTTTTACTACCGTAGTAGTTCAACAAGATCAATTCGGAAAACTTCCGTAGTTATTTTAATAAAATATTTTTGTCTTTTTCTCAATCCGATAATAATTACATTGTAGGGTCCACCAATGATTGAGTAGTTGTCAGAATATTCCCTCGCTAAACCGAATATTCCCCACCAATCGAATATAATATAACCACTTGCATACTTTGCAAAATTTATAAATATTACCCACAACTATAACATTATATCAAATTATTCCATAATATTCAAAAATAATATTTATAGAAAATTCATCTTTATTTATAAAAGCTGGGGTCTTACAACATACATTAAATCCTTAACTTTACCCCAATTGTGCTCAATTTATCTTTCCAAAACAATAATTAGCTTTGACAAAATTATTATCACATTTTGTGTAATGTAATTAATTAATAACATAACCTTGAAAAAATTAGTGCCACATAATTACCTAAATCATCATACATCTAGTTTCTACAACCAAAACAAAGTAAGGAATTACACCCCGAAGTAAAAATTCAAATTACGGTAAACTCAAACTTAAATAATAAATATCAAGTTATAACTTTCAATTGGAGCAAATTTAAAATGTAAATATTTATAATTCCAGCAACCACTTCAATTAATCAGATAATAGCCAAAAACATTATTTGCCATTGATGAAAAAGATAATTGATAAATGAAATATTTAAAGATAATTATCACTTCAATGAAAGTTATAAAAATTTTTATTAATCTACCCCCTTGAATTTATTAAGTTATATTTTTACCCCTACTGTGCATATCTCACCACCGCCCAAAAGTTGATGTTTTGATATGATTGAGCTGAGCTAAGCTAAGCTAGATTCATATACGTTAATATTAATTTTGAAGTGAGTAAAAGACAAAACGTATCGAAAGAGAAAGATGCATAGCTTTATATAACACACACATGAATGTTGTTGAATCGGACACGAAACATTGTCCTCCATATAGAGAGGACATAGTTTAAAGGGCTCCTGCATGAAAGGACATCAACATAGGAAATGGATAGCCTGTTTTCTTTTCTATTGTCCGATGTGGTACATTTGATGTTTCTTTTCATAGTACAAAGATTCCAACCCAACATTTTGATGTAATATGCACCCAATGCAGACATGCAGTTGTAGTAAAATAATTTTATCACCAATTACCAATAAGTTGATTCAGTATTTTTTGTAGGGCATGCATATATATATATATATATATATATATATATATATATATATATATATCTTCATCCTTTTCCCTCTCTTTCTCTGCTCTCGTATGATGATGTTTATCTGTTTAGTATTCGATCATCAATTACATTCTCAACCAAAACCCCACAAATAATACTGATCGGTAGAGATAGGGTGGCTGAATAATGCTCCTCAATTCATTATTTGGAAGCAATGATTCATTATTTTTGGCGGTTCAAAAATAACATTTTAAAGTGTTAATGAAATGAAGAATAATGTAATTTTTAGCATTTTAAATAGATGTTAAGTTGTTGGCGGTGGGATTTTAATTACCAACTTTTACTGCTTTCTGCAAAAAACTTAAGTTAGGAAAAAACTTAATCCGTGTGTTAGTGTATTACTGTAGATCGAGTTATTCAGGGATGCTTATTTATTTCAGATGAGTACATGCATGCATCAGAAGCCTAGAAACAGGGTATTTTTCCATAATCCAAACTTGAAATAGTCTCTTCATTTACAAGTACAGAAAGTAAAGTGGAGTGAGTAACATCAAAAGATTGTAGAATCAGAGATATGGTCCACCAACCAATTAAAACCTTCTTTGTTACCACCATGTGACTCACTTCCATAGTACCATCTAAATAATAATGCAACACAATGATCAAAGCTTAAAGATAATGAATGTCAACTTAACATGACCTCATGTACACCACTCCATTCGGATAAAATAAATATATATATCCCACTATAAAGCTGTCGGTCTTTCCCTTTTTCTTTTTTTACACTTGAAAAATAAAATCAGAGCATTCAAAAATGTAAATTGTAGTTGCTCTAGCTATTAAATAGTATGATTTGAGAGACTATGATGAAACATTCAATAAGTGAGCATTCGACTATTCTGCCAAGTACGTATCATAATAAACAATATATTTAAAATAAAAACCAAAAATAGAGCAACTTGAGGACATGGCCCATACATAGCTTGTATGCTTATTGTATTATTATTGTTCTTAGTTTTGTTGTTGTATTCTTTGGCACATATATAGTTATATATGGACAGTCCACATGCTTGTATGTTTGTACATGGGTACTTTTCCTGAGCTTGGAATTATAAGATTGGTATCTCATCAGGATTTTGAGTTTGTTTTCCAAGCCTAGTTTACTCTGTTTGGTAATTACCTGGGTTAATTATAACCCATTTGCAATGCACAGATAGGCAAAAAATTGCCAGAACCAAATTAATTGGATAGTTCTTTAAAATTACAGAAAGACAAAACAAAAAGAGGACATAACAAACTAAGTTTATCGAAATTGGCTCCCAAGTTCCATTCAAACCACTTGCAGCATTGCAAAAAAAAAAAAATATGTCCTGCCTCCATAGTATGCATCAACTGCTAGACAAAATTTTTTCTTTGGGTTGTAAATATTCCGATCATTGCATTATGCATATGCACGTTTTAGATTCAGGAAAGAAGTTTTGCCCTATATTTTTTTGTAGTTTTGTGTGCAAAACTTTCTTGGCTGCTGCTGGTTTAGACTTAGTAATCACAAAAGGTTACTCATGGTGAAAAATGCCATGAGGCTCATTTATCTATTTTAGCTTGTCACAATTTGTATGTGTGTATATTTGATTAAAGAGAATTTTATACTTAGTGTTACAGAATAGGAATTCTAATCAAGAATATATACCTTTGTGTGTGTGAAAAGAGAATATCATCTTATTACTATAAATGGCAGTTGATGCAACAAAAGGTACCCTCAGTAATACTATCCTCTGTAGAAACCTGTGTAAGAATTATTCTACTTAGTGGTTTTGGGGGGGGGGGGGGGAACAAGTCCTTCTGAAATGCACCCAAATCAAATCTAGATTAGCTACATTATATAAATTTCTGAAAGTCCACCTGGTAATTGCCTTTTGGAAGCTTCTTAAACTTCAATAAATTGAATCAATCTAACTCCACATGTGTATACCATCATTATCAGTTTGATGATCATACGTGAACATTGAGAAAAATCGCAGGTCGGATCTTTATTTCTTTATTCGCCAAAGGAGTTTTTAGTTCAAATATCATGAAGGTTGCTTTTGATCATAAAGGCACAGTTTTCTAACTAAGGAGTACAATTTAACTATCAAACAGTGGTTTGGTATGAACATCAAGGCTGCCCTTATCTAATAATCGGTGTAAAAATGCCTTTTCCTTCTAATTATTCTGCTCAAACCACCTTGAAAAACAAGAAAGTTTTATGCCCTTATGTGAAAACTTGAATGGAAAGCCCAGACCAAAGGAATATCTAACCTTTAAGCAACCTTTGTTCCAAGCAATACTAACACCCCCTCCTCCCCACAACCCAGAAAAAAAAAACATGTCCCTCTGTATGTCCTAAATCATTTTCTTTCATACATTTTGAACCACCCCAAATCCGGTTTCTTGCCAAAACAGGCCTTCAGTCATGGCAGTAACACATGCTGATCTCGCCCCAAGTTATCGAGGAACTGGTATAGTTAACAAAACAGCTGCCATTCTCATGATTTTTACAGTACTATTTGGCCTAATTTGCTTCATTCTTAGTCTCATTGCTGAGGCCACTCATTCGCAGGTACTAATGCAACACCACTTGTATGAACAACTATGATTATCATAAAAATCTCATAGGTCTTGTGTAATTGAGGGTCATAATTTTGCAGGTTATATGGCTGAGCTCAACTGGCGCAGGACATGTAGAGAAATATGAGTGTACATACAGTAGCAGTGGCAAAACGCCGCTGCTGTGTGCTGCTGCTGCATTTGCGGCCTTGGCGATTGCCATGGTGGTGGAGCATACTTACATGCTTGTTTTAGTCAGCAAATCGACCCCCATGGCTTTCGTGACTTGGGATCTTGACTCTGATCCTGCAAAGTCTCTCACTTGGCAAGCTGGCTTTTTCTTCGTCACAACATGGTATAAATTAATTTTCTGCAACAATATTAATTCATATCTATGCACAAAAGAAAGAAGACTCGGAACATCAAAATTAGACAATGTAAAACGATATAAACAAAAAAGTTGCAACTTTTGTTGCGAACAGAGACGCATTCACAAATTACCACCTATTTACAAAATGTGTCGTCGCAATTTTTGTGGCAAGATATAGCTGGACTTGGATTACACCTATTTACAAAGTGATACAATTACTTTGGTTTTTATGTAGGATTTGTTTTGCTATTGGAGAAATTTTGTTATTAGTAGGACTGAGTGTGGAATCAGGACATCTCAAAAACTGGTCTACTCCAAGGCCTAATTGCCTCGGTCTTCGACAAGGCTTGTTCTCTGCTGCCGGAGTGTTTGGATTAACCACAGTTTTTCTTGCGACTGAATTGTATATAACAGCTTTGCGCGCGCAAGATGAAGAAAATGCGCATATTGAGGCTTTAGAGGCCTCTGCGCACTATGTATCTCAACCAAGGCATCGCATGACAACAGTTAGTCCAATAATCAGGCAGAGTAATGAGCAGGAATTGTGCATATACATGTCGGATTTCGACAAATATATCAATTCAGTGTAAAGGATCAGAGTTGTGATACATGATACATCCATCCCATTTCATAGAGTATTGATTGAAAACATATATATATATATATATATATATATATATATATATATATATATATATATAGCCTTACCTGAGTTTTTAATTAATTAAAGCGAAAATAAAAAATTTGGTACTATTTCATTGTGTAATTTTTTTGTAATCCTTTAAATTTAAAATGACGTGGGTACCTTTTTTTTATATATATATACATAACACAAATAACTCTTGTAGCTCTAAAATTTGTCGATTTTAAGTGAACTTAAAGTTCTGCAACACACCAGAACTTTAGCCTAGGGCGATCTATATATATATATATATATATATATATATATATATATATATATATATATATATATATAAGTTTACATAATGTTAGCTGTTTTATAATTTTTGTATTAAATAATGTAACATCATTATATTTGTTTATACGTCTATTTCATAAATTACTGTCTTATTTAATATATTATCATTTGAGAAACATTTGTGACAATTTTTTTGTTATGATATGGATTATGAGGTCATGGAACAAAAAATTTCATAGTAATTTTTTTTTGAATTTTTAAAGCCCCAACAAAAATATAAATTAATAATTATTAAATTTATATATATATAATCCACATATTCTTGAACTTTATGTAATAAAATACATACAATAGACCGAAATTTTTCAGTCAATCAACAATATCCATATAAAAAGCCATTTTTTCTGAAAATATTCATCTAAAGTTACTTGTTTTTTGGTTTACAACTAAATCAAATTCAACCTCATCTTTAACTTTTTGTAGTGCATACACAACTTCCATAAGTAACTTAAAAAAAAATTATTTTTCAAGACATTATAAGTTTCACCGATTATTTTTAGTTTCTCTAGACTCAAATTAATATATTAATTGTTGTCTCTTGATTTTTCTAACCACATACATAAATTAAAAACTTTCTTTAAAATAATAAATATTAATTTATCGATAAATAAGTAGTCTTGTTAAAGTAATATTTTTTGGATCTCATTTATAGAGGTTTTACTCTATCTTTTTTTTATCAAATGATCTGTTAATAACGAATAAATATACTGAATAAATATATTGAAAGTTGAAGGCATTTTCATTTTATTTTTTCTTTAAACTCTCTTCTTCTTTTTATATCAATTTTCATTTTTGTTTTGTTGTAGTACTTTTATGAGCTTCCATATTAGCCAAAGTCTTATTATTATTTTTAAATCATTATTCTGAATATTTAGTATTTTTAGAAATGAGTCTTTTATTATTATTATTAAATCATTATTCTGAATATTTAAAAATACTTTCAGAGACATATGGGTTTTAAAAAATTAATAAAAATAAATCATTTTATACAGTAATATTAATACAAATAAGACAAAAATAGATAGAATTGAATGAAACTCTGCAATACATGTTTTAAATCACTAAATATCCTTAATAATAAATATCAAATTTTATAGACGATGGTGTTGATTCGGTCCTTGTTTACGATGAGCCCAACAAGTCCAACCAAATTAAAACTTAGATCTGGGTGTAATCATCATTAACCAAAAAATCTTAAGTACAATTGTTGACACCAATAATTTATATATGGATTGAGAAATTTTTCGTTTTTGATAACAAATTTACACCATTAAAATCAGACCTAAATGTTTTTTTTTTTTTTAAGATTTGTTTTTGAATTAATATCAAAATTAAGAGGGATAATAGAGGAAAGAAGAGCGAAGAATGAAAGACTCGATAATAATCAAAGTTTACAATACTATCTTCACCATGATTGCCGTCTGAACAAAAGAAAAGAAAACGAAAACAAGAAGAAAAAGATTGGATGTTGAATATCGGGAGTGGTTAGCAATGATAAGTTCACTTCATGCTTAATATAGTGTTGATATGTAGGCAGAGAAATCACCTATTATCTGTCTGTCAACATTGTATTGGGCATGAAATGAACTTACTAAATTCAATTCATGCTAATCCGATCCATGAATATTAGAATCATGTTTATACCATTTTGATAAATTTTTGACCGACTTATTTTGGGCATTAATAACTAAGAAGAGCTCTTTATTTTATAATTATTCTTTCGTTTTGTTTTTAAATTTGTTTATTTTATTTTAATTTTTTATTCTACCGTAATTTTTGTTTTTTTAACTTGTAACTTGATATAGGAGTATGTTTTAAGAGGATAAGTGTAGTTATTGTATTTTTAGAATTAATTATATGATAAGTGTATTATTTTTTTTAATTAAATTCTTTACCTGTTTTTTACCTTTTTAACAATTAAAAATATGATGTGATATATTTAATTGATATATATTAATCATATCAGCATGTCATGTCAATTTATAACGTGATATATTTAATTAAATTAAAATAAAAAAATAATAAAAATTTAATTATGTAATTGAAAAAATTAAAAGGTTAAATAAAAGTATATATAATTTAGAAAATAATTTATATTTAAATCTAAATAAAGTATTAAAGTTCAATCTTAAAGTATTTTACCGTTAATTTTAACAAGCTACGAGTTACTCTGGTAAAACTCGCCGAGGTGGGCAGGAAGAAATTTCAAAGGGAGACAACAATTTCCCGTAGTCGTCTCGTCGGTGCACTTTCAAATTCAAAGTAAGTGTGGCACCACCGTAATTAACTCTCAAAACCAAGCCCAGATTTAAACCTTTTCATCGCTTTCAATGATTTAGCTCCATTTAAACTCTCCCTCTCTCGCATATAAAAAGAAGAGGAGAGTACTTTCGATAAAAATCCAGGCCTCAAAATCCATCCTTCTCTCTTACCAGGTGAGTGTGCTGTTTTTTTCTCTCTCTATGTGTATATATGTATGCATATGATTATAGGTATTTATTTATTTGCTTGATGCTTTGTGGTTGTTAGGGTTTTTGATAGAAGCTATGTCGCTGAGGCCGAGTGCGAGGACCGAGGTTCGTCGGAACCGGTACAAGGTTTCCGTCGATGCGGATGAAGGTCGGAGGCGGAGAGAGGATAATATGGTTGAGATCCGAAAGATCAAGCGCGAAGAAGGCTTGCTTAAGAAGCGTCGCGAAGGTCTTCAAGCCCAGAACCATTTCCCTTCTTCCATTCACGCATCCACCGTCGAAAAAAAGGTATCTATATTAATTCAATCAATTTATTTTGTTTGATTAATCGAATTCCAGTTATTAGGGTTTTGTTGGTTGGATCAATTGTGAAGATTAGGTTTTTTTTACTGCATGTTGTTTTTACTGAATAAACTTGATTGTGGTTTGTGAGGTCTCTTACGTGAGTGTTTGTGAAATTGCAGTTAGAGAGTCTTCCCTCTATGGTTGCTGGAGTGTGGTCGAATGACAGTAATTTGCAGCTTGAGGCTACTACTCAGTTTCGTAAATTGCTTTCAATAGGTATAATAAGAATAAAGCTTCTTTTATTTAAAAAAAAAAACTTATGTATTTGCTAATTAATGTCAGGTGGTCCTTATTTGTTAAGTGATTTTTGATTAACAGAACGAAGCCCTCCAATCGAAGAAGTTATACTAGCAGGCGTTGTTCCTCGCTTCGTAGAGTTTCTTATGAGGGAAGATTTCCCACAGTTACAGGTTTGTAGTTTGAAGTTGAGACATGTTTCATTCTGAATGTTATTATTGTTTTTAATCTTTTTAGTATACATGCATTGTCTTACAGTTTGAGGCTGCTTGGGCACTTACAAATATTGCTTCCGGAACCTCTGAAAATACAAAAGTGGTGATAGATCATGGGGCAGTCCCAATCTTTGTGAAGCTTCTCGGTTCTCCGAGTGATGATGTTCGCGAGCAGGTAGTCTTTTCAAAATTAATGATCCATGTGTTAACATAGACGGTACAACTAAATTGGAATTACAAATTTGGCACGTGTCTTGTATAATCCTCTTTGTATCTGTAGGCTGTGTGGGCATTGGGCAATGTAGCTGGTGACTCTCCTCGGTGTCGTGATCTTGTCCTTGGTAATGGGGCTTTGATACCTTTGCTGGCTCAGTTGAATGAGCATGCCAAGCTTTCAATGTTAAGGAATGCCACCTGGACTCTATCAAATTTCTGTCGTGGCAAGCCGCAGCCTTCCTTTGAGCTGGTTGTCTGTTGGATTATCTTTTAGCTATTTGACTTTCCATTATTTAGTCCTGGTTGTAAATAACTAAAAACATTTGTATTATTTTGCCAGACTAGACCAGCACTTCCTGCCCTCCAGCGCCTTGTTCACTCAAATGATGAGGAGGTGTTGACAGATGCATGCTGGGCACTCTCATATCTTTCCGATGGCACCAATGACAAAATTCAAGCTGTGATCGAAGCAGGTGTCTGTCAACGTCTTGTCGAGCTCCTCCTGTAAGTTGCACTTCATTTATTCCTTATGTGATCTATTTCCTTCATTTTTACAAATTTAGGTCTAACTTGATTGTGTTTACTGGTGTTTCAGTCATCCATCGCCGTCAGTGCTCATTCCTGCACTTCGAACAGTTGGAAACATTGTGACAGGGGATGATGTCCAGACTCAGGTACTAGCTCGGAGAGATGCTTGCAATTATGTTAAGCTCTGAGTTCTTATGTTATGCAATATCAAAAAAATTAATAAATTAGATTAAATGTGAATGTCATTGACAAAATTCTTTACAAGGACAATTAGTCTTTTACTTGATTGTTGAAGTTTGAATCTACCCTGTCGTTTGATCCTTTATCGGCATGCATAATATGACGCACATTCAATTGCCTATAACATGAAAGAATGAATATTGTAATTCTCCTGGGATTGCTTATAATAATAGACATTCCATTAGTGACTTAATGAAAAAAACAGAGAACATAATTGCTAAATGCCACATACATTGTCTAGCAGCAAATAGTGCAAGGAGAAATATTGAACAAGTATGAAAGTAATCATATCCAAACCAAAACCTATATTTTTGTAATTATTAGAAAAGTTATTGGTTGTATTATCTTTTAAATGGGATCTTTGTGAAATGAAATCTTTTAAAACATTGCTTTAATGATTTTCAAAAACTGAAAATTTTCTTTCCTTGTTTTTTTCTCAAATGAATCAACTTTTGGCTTGTATGGATAGCACTTAACCTATCGGCCATGTATTTGATTTGGCTATTTTCTACTTTGTGGTTATTATGATAACAGTGATGCTCTTGTTGACCATGAATAAGGGGCACATATTGGCTCCGAATAATTCTTTTGGTTTTAATTAAATCTTGTAGAACTCAAGTTCTGTAGATACATCCATTGGATTCTTGAATTTTTTACATTAGCCCAAGAAGTTGCATGCAATTGATGAACCAAACAATTTGAACTATATTTGTGTAATCCTTTAGTGATGATACTGGGTAGCCAACGCTAATTATTGGAACAAGTTGAGTCATTTTAACATAATGTTTAGGCGTAGACCTTTGGGTGAAGCCTTCTGTTGCTGCCTCCTGACAGGCAATTTCATTGGAGCTGCATTACTTGGATTTCCATTTGGGCTCCTCTTGAACTATTGCTTAGTCAATTTAGTTCTTGCTGTCATGGTACTGAGCTTGGGAGATGATTCCTCAAGTACATGTATCCAAGTTAAATTAGAAAACCTCTCGATGTATTACACATCTAGTCTAATAAATTGTTCTATGATGGTGCTATTGCTCTTGTTCCCAGTACTTGTAGATCATGTTTTGAGTACATGGTTTGAAAGAAATGATCACATCACATTCTCTCTCTTGTAATCTTTTTAATGCATTTGTAGATCTATGTCGATTTCTAACCTTTATGATGCATGTTTGTGGCATGCTCTGGTTTTGTGCCTAATGTTGTTTCTTTCTTCCAGTGTATAATTGACCATGGTGCACTGCCGTGCCTGCTGAGCTTGTTAACCCATAATCATAAAAAAAGCATCAAGAAGGAAGCTTGCTGGACAATTTCAAACATTACTGCTGGAAACAAGGAACAGATACAGGTCAGTGTGTAGCTTGTAACTGCCTTGTTTAATGCTTTTAAGCCCCATGTTTTTGTTCAGAGTATCATAATAATGTTACTTTTGATCTTTACGGCTTTGTACAATTGTTGTTTTACCTGTTATTAGTTAGTAGGATCCCATCTAATCCATATAACTTGAAATATATAGGCTGTTATTGAAGCTGGATTAATTGGTCCTCTGGTCAATCTACTTCAAACTGCCGAGTTTGATATAAAGAAAGAGGCAGCATGGGCAATTTCAAATGCTACTTCTGGCGGTAGCCATGATCAAATCAAGTATGCTTTTGTACTAGGCCCATCTGTTATTCGCCTTATGGTTTTTCTTCATATATATGTGAATTGTGAAATTGACCTGCATCAATCATCATGTTTTGATAGGTACCTGGTGAACCAGAACTGCATTAAGCCTTTGTGTGATCTACTAGTATGCCCTGATCCTAGGATTGTTACCGTCTGTTTAGAAGGGCTGGAGAATATCTTGAAGGTTGGGGAGAATGAGAAGAATTTGGGAAACAGTGGAGAAGTCAACTACTATGCCCAATTAATCGATGATGCTGAGGGGTTAGAGAAAATAGAGAACTTGCAGAGTCATGACAATAATGAAATTTACGAGAAGGCTGTTAAGATTCTTGAGACGTACTGGTTGGAAGAGGAAGATGAGACATTACCTCCTGGTGATGGTACTCAGCCTGGGTTCAACTTTGGAGGAGCTGATGTTAACCTTCCATCTGGTGGATTCAATTTCGGTTGAGGGTAAGCACAGTATTCTACCACAAGTTTTTTCTGTTTTGTTAATGTTAAAATCACAGGCTTTGCCTGAATTCTGAACTTTTAAGTTGTGCCAACCGGAGTTGTTTACTTGCATAGGGATTTTTACTAGGTGGATGGAAAGCAGTTCAGGTTGAAGGGAACAAGGTCTATGTTGGCGTCGCGTCAGGTCAGGTCGAGATTGGTCACAGGTCAGGTCAAGTCAGGTCAGGTCGGGTCGGGTCAAAGCACCTCCTGTGTCTTGTTGCAGTCAGATCATCCAGTGTCTGTTGCGGTGAAAGAGTGGCTAGGTTGGTCAGTCTATAATACACTGGTCAAATAAACGAGACGGGGTGGGCAGTTAAATTGTGTCAAAGGTGTCTGGGGGGCATTGTTTGGTTCTTTGCCTTGAGCAGTTGAATGTTTTGCAAAAAGCCTCAAGGTTGTCGTAGTAGCTTGAGCAAGGTTCTGTAAAATCGGAGTCTTCTTTTTGTCCTTGGTGTTTTTTAGTTGGTCCTATTTGAGTCGGTACCGGTATTTGATGCTGTAGGGTGAATATTGTCTATAGCCCTTTATAGTGTATTGCGGGAAAGTAAAGAATGCTTGTTTTTGTGTTGAATACCATCTGTTTCTGTATCTGTTGATGGCTTTTGTTTTACTTTTGCATATTATAGCAAGAAAGAATTGCGTAAAGCTTTTCTATCCGGACTGGACATGGTTGATAATTTTATCTGTTTGTATTTATAACTTCCGATTATCATGTGTTGGATCCGATTTTCATTGGTTTGCATTAAGTTTTAATTGAATTAATATAAAGGCCACGGACTGCCAGGCAGCGCAGCACGCATACTGAAATATAAAGCTCGAGGATGTGTTAAGGGTCATGATGGATTACCTATTTAAACAGCGATTATTGGGTATCTGATTATCGATAATAGTAATTTATCATATTATTATTTCTATTTATTTGATATGTGAATATTTTTTTAATATTAATATTTTACTAAAATATCTTTATACTAATTTTCAGTGGTTGATTCAATTATTATCATATTTAACAATCATTAAAATGCTATCCAATTATTAATATTATTTAGTAAATTGTATTAAATTTTTTAATAAAGTACTATCGAACTATTAATATGTATTATTATTGAACTATTAATATGTATTACTTAATAAATTGTATTAAAAATTTAATATGTTATGTCGACAAAAAAAAAAAAAAAAATGTAAATTATGTGAGTAATAATGAAATTTATGTCTCAATTATAAATATAAAGGATATTTTTGTCTATTTCAAGATGACAACTATCCGCAATTTTATATTATCATATTTTTTTGATCATTTGATTATCGAAAATATAATATTATCAATGTAACAAATATGATCTATAAAAAGACTAACTCATATTACCAATTTACCATTAATATTATCGGGTTTTTTTTTTACCCCTAATTTTTTTTACCATTATAATAATGTATTCTTAATATTAGAAATTTTAAAAAAAAACTAAAAATAGAAAGTAAAATAAAAAATAAAATTTAAAAACAATTATTATTTTTAGGAAAAAATTTAAATTTAAAATATTATTTTTTAAATAATAATTATTTTAATATTTTAATATTTTAAAATTAAATATTATCTTTAAAAAGTAATAAAAGTAATTATTATTTTCATGAAAAAAATATTAGAAACTTTTATTTTTTTCAAAAATGAATAAAGTTTCATAAAATATAGATTAAAAAATTTTAAAGTTTAAATTTTTTTTTTCTAAAAAATAATAATATTTAAATTTATTATTTTTAAAAATTTGAATCAGTTTTTTTATTTATCTTTTAATATTTTTTATTTTAATTTCTGTTTTGACTTTTAGTTTTTAAAAAAAAACTCAAATATTAAGAATACATATAATAATGGTAAAGACAAAAAAAAAATTCTTCTAAAAATAAATATTTTACATAAAAATGAAATAAAAAATATAAACTTTTTTTTTTCAAAACAAAGTTTTATTTTCTTATTTAATTTTTTGAAATTTATATTTTATGAAACTTTACTCATTTTATGAAAAAAATAAAAGTTTCTAATATTTTTTCCTAAAATTAATAATTATTTTTGAAAAATATTTAAAATAATAATAATTTTAATTTCAAACCTTTAAAACTTTTTTTTAAAATAATTTTTTTTTAAAAAAATAATTTTAAAATATTAATAGTTTTTAGAATAATTTTAAAACTTTTAGCTTTTTTTTAAATAAAATTGAAATCATTTTAAAATGGACCTTTTTCAAAAAAACAACTAAAAAACTAAATTTTGATGTTGGGTTTAAATTTGATAAAATAGATCAGGATTTGGTCAAAATCATTTTATGAAAAAATTTCAATTAAAAAAAAAAAACTCAATAACTCCAAAAAAAAAAATCATAATAACTTGATTGACAAAAAATAAACTGTATGAATGATTTTAAAAGTGAGCGGTAATTTAGAAGATCAAAAGAAATGTCAATGAAATTTAAAAATTTATTGGAGTTGTTTCACTTTCAACGATCTTCTAACATATTGTACACTCAATGTATTGCACATCCTCATATTAGAATGCGCAACGATCAATACAGAGTCCAAATATTAAAATCCATATTTTTTTTAAAAAGAGTATAGATAATTATCTTCGTTAATATATATATATATATATATATATATATATATATATATATATATATATATGACAAATGACTATGTCGATATTATAACATCAAGTTGCTCTCCTTGATCTTGTCATACTAAACCAATAATATTCAATGTTCTGAACCACTAGCTTCACAATTACAAGCACATATGAAAGTACTCAACCATATTATGGATCTGCATAATTTCATAGCCTAAAGAGATCTGAATTAAAGCCACAAAAAGTTATACATGAGAAACCAGGATGAGTCACAGAGTTGTGTCTTTTACTGGTGGAAAACAGGCACAAATCTTGTTGATGAAATTGAGCATCTGAAGGTGGATCTTTCTGACATCTCAAAGCTCACTCCGAGACTCAAACTCCTCAGAGAAATGGAAAGGCTAGCTTTAATCTCACAGAAAGGAATTGATGATCTTCGTCACAAGCTCATCACATATAGGTCAGGCGATTTTTGGCTCCCCGTTGGTGGAATCAAGAAGGAAGATATGAACATACCACCAATCATCACCATTCTCTTGGTTGGTCTTTCCGGTTCTGGCAAAAGTTCTCTTGTAAACCTTATGTACAGCGTCCTAGGCCGATCCGGTCTACTCCCTTTTGCTCAAACATCAAGTATATACATATGTTATAAAAACTACTTTCATAATCCTTTACTTTGGTATACAAAGAAAGCATTGATGATGTTTTGTCTAGTTGTAGTTGAAAAATACATACATACAGTTTTAGTCTATGTTTAGCATAAAGTATGTGGTGTGTTTGTTGTGTAATTATTTTCAATTGAATCAATGCAGGTAACTCGTCGAATTATACAACTATGTTTATGGAGGAGCATAATGTTTTAAGGTCAATGAGAAGCGGATTTTGCATATATGACACGAGGGGCTTAGACTACAATCACTTGAGCTCTGGTCTTGATGAGGTTTCGAAATGGATGGCTGATGGAGTTCGCCATAACCAGTTAATTTGCTATAGACCGGGAGATCTAATTCCCGAACCGCTATTATCCTCTGCAAGATTTGCAAGAAGAAGCATCAATTGTGTACTAGTGGTGGCTAATTTAGCAGAGATTTACAAGGCTTATAAATGTGGAGACTTGAAGCCTTTACAAGCCATTAGATACCTTTTTCACTGCCCTTCTATAAGAAAATCAAGTAAGTTCATATATATATATATATATATATATATATATAGGGAATAAAACGATATATATAATATATATTAATGCACTACACTAGTCACTTTTTAATGGAGTACTTGATTTTGGTTTGGTGACAGATGAGAATCCTATCCTTATATTAACACATGGGGATATGCTGTCAGGGGAGGATAGGATGAATGGTAGGGTGAAAGTATGGGAGTATTTGGGAGTATCGGAGACAATGGGTGCATATGACATAGCATGTATTACGGAGCAAGGAATACTACCCGACGAAGTTACCTCATATGCCTTGACCGAAGCGGTTTATTGCAATCGGATCGGACCCATCTCCCTAGGAGGAAGGTCAAGGACTGGATATTACTTTTTGTGTCATGGGTCATGGGTTCCATTGCTGCTTTCTTTGCTATGCTTGCATTTCTCTTCTCAAAACTAAGCCATAACCAGAATAAATTGTTGTAAAAGTTTTTTTTTTTATTTTTAAAAAAAAAATTATGAAAGAACAATAATATATTGTGGATAAAGCCAGCCTATTTTGAGTTGGGTTGACTTAACTCATTCCTTATGATAAGCTTTAATATGTGGCAAGCAGATGAGCTTGAGCTTGAGATATTGTATGAAGGTGGTGGGGCTAACTCCCATTATTTGTGTGGTTGTGCTTGATGTGGTTGATTATTTATAGATACGTACTCTGGAAATTTGAATATGAGGATTTGACTTGTTTGTTTAACTATTTCAACTGTCAATTACTTCTTTTACAATTGTATTTTACTTTTATTTTTTATTTCATCTTATCTTCATCCACATTATGTGCCTAGTTTTTAATTTATAATAATCTTGATTAGTAACCCTAATGAGCCTGCTCATCACAAGCTTAAGATCACTCACACTAGTCAACACATATTACACTTGATTAAAGTCCATATGTTCCATTTAATTAGACCAATTGATTTAATATATACAAATAATATTATCCCATAAAATAATATTACAAGCAGGGCAATTAATTAAATGGGTTCGCGGCTTATAGTTCATACGGTGTTGTACAAGGGGGTGGTGATGATATAAATGGGTTACCACAGAGAGAGATGATGAAGATGAGTTTGCCTCGTATTTCCTCCCTTTTTATTTCTCTATTGGTTTCATGATTACAAAGGGTAAATTTATCTCTGAATGTATGTATGAAACGTTGGTGTTAATGTCAAGATCTATTCCGACGTCCCAATCACGTAAAACGCCTGCGATTCTGCGCGATGCAAGAAACACGATAAACACCATGTTTCGACGGCACGGACCGTCGTGATAAATTTCAAAGTGAGAGTCGATATATCGTGTTCACGAGGTTAACAATAGAGGATGTAATGTCACAGTGTCTTGAGAGATAATAATTCTCGAGTTGTGTGTATATGTGAATATGAATGTGAACGTGACGCATCTGCATTGTGAAGACTTGGGCGATAGGTTATACTCTCTTTCGCTTTCCGGTTTCGTACACCCACTACCTCCGACACCACCCGTGATTTGATGATGGTTCCCGCCGGGTGTATACCACCCACTACTTCGACCTCTGTTTCCCATCTGGCCACCAACGGATCTCATCCACATTAATGCATGGCGATAATAAGCATCAACTATCATGCTTTTTCATCATTATGAGTCAAAAGTAATAGATATTAAAATATATACGATGGCCAATCCAATCGACCCGATCCGATCTTGTAAGGACTTAACAGTAAATAAGGTAGTGACTAAGCTAATAATATCAACACCCTATAAATGAGATCTAGTGGACTAACCAATAAGTAGGCCAATCCATTTTACCCGATGGGAGAAATATCACGACCCAACATTGCTTCTGGTTTTTTATTAAATGAGGAGGTTTAATAGGAAACTATAAATGGCATCGATTCAGGACAAAAGGAATTTTAATAAGACCAATAAAAACCCAAAATATGGCTTACCGAAGCCCATCTGGTGAACATTAAATAACAACATAAAGGGTTCATCTTCACCGACTTCTGAGAAGTACCAACCGAATCGCTTTTAACTATCGAAGCTCAAGCCATAGAATGAAATACTGGGTTCGTGTAATAAGCGTAAATCCACGATCTGGATGATCATTGGTTCGGACATAGTTCCATCATGGGCATCACGCCCATCAATTCGAACTGATTGATTAATAATGGTCATTTCAGAAAGACACTACCTTCGGGTGCCTCTGTCCCAAATACAAAGAAGCCGAAGAGGATACCGAAGAGAATGCCGAAGAGAATACCGAAGAGGAGACCGAAGGGAGAAAGCCATTCTGAAGTCTGTGTTGGCAAAAGAAAGAAGCAACCTTGACATTGTTCTTCCTAACAATG
This sequence comes from Panax quinquefolius, assembly GCA_020205615.1. Classification (NCBI taxonomy): domain Eukaryota; kingdom Viridiplantae; phylum Streptophyta; class Magnoliopsida; order Apiales; family Araliaceae; genus Panax; species Panax quinquefolius. Next base: position 19,597,320 of record CM035173.1, read on the forward strand.
AATAACTTCGGAAGGATCTCGACAAGGTCAAAAAAGAGTTGGAGACGATCAACGCCACACATCGGGTCATCACAGATATAAATATCGACCTGCTTCCGAAGAATGAAATTTTGACGAAGAAGAATAGACGATCCGGCCGAAGTCTAATCGAGCCTCGGCGAAATAAAATAACAATATCCACGCTAAAGAGGTAAGATATATAAAGACTTCGTCAAAAGCTTGAAGAGGAATTCGATAACTTCTGCCCTTAGAACTAGGATCCGCCATCGATCAAGATATTTGTAAGGAGATCCAAGCAGAATACAGAAAACCCGCCGAGCTGAACGATGAGATCGTCCATATATATGCCAAATGATATAAAATCACGAAGGGACTGACGAAGTCTAAAGAACGACAGTTGTCTACCACAAAGGGTCTGACAAGGTCTGAAGGACAACGTTTGCCTACCACGAAGGGCCTGACAAGGTCTAAAGGACAACGCTTGCCTACCACGAAGGGTCTGACAAGGTCTAAATGTCGACAATTGCCTACCACGCAGGGCTTGACAACGTCTTAAGGATGACACTTGCCTACCACGAAGGGCCTAACAAGGTCTGAAGGACAACGCTTGCCTACCACGAAGGGTCTGACAAGATCTAAATATCGACAATTGCCTACCACGCAGGGCCTGACAACGTCTTAAGGATGACACTTGCCTACCACGAAGGGCCTAACAAGGTCTGAAGGACAACGCTTGCCTACCACGAAGGGCCTGACAAGGTCTAAATGTCGATAATTGCCTATCACGCAGGGCCTGACAACGTCTTAAGGATGACACTTGCCTACCACGGCGGGGCTGACAAGGTCTCAAGGACAACGCCGCTTACCACGAAGGGCCTGACAAGGTCTAAATGTCGACAATTGCCTACCACGCAGGGCCTGACAACGTTTTAAGGATGACACTTGCCTACCACGAAGGGCCTGATAAGGTCTAAATGACAACGCTTGCCTGCCACGAAGGGCCTGACAAGGTTTAAATGTCAATAATTGCCTACCACACAGGGCCTGACAACGTCTTAAGGATGACACTTGCCTACCACGAAGGGCCTGACAAGGTCTGAAGGACAACGCTTGCCTACCACGAAGGGCCTGACAAGGTCTAAATGTCGACAATTGCCTACCACGCAGGGCCTGACAACGTCTTAAGGATGACACTTGCCTACCACGAAGGGCCTGACAAGGTCTAAATGTCGACAATTGCCTACCACGCAGGGCCTGACAACGTCTTAAGGATGAGCCACCGAAGTCTTTCTGTGCTGAATCCCTGGTTCTTTTAAGAATATCCCAGCCGAAGTGCTTTATGGGCCAACAACTTTGGGTCAAATGATCGCCACAGATGTCTTTGTGAACTTCCCGAAGAACATACTCTGCTTCGGATGGAACCAAATGTTTGAGCAATGATGACGAAAATGGTCCTTCGATAAAGATTCTCATCAATGAGAACAAAATTGACACTCTTGTACTTGGTCTTCTTTAGCCGGCATCTAATCTGAAGGAAGGAAACCGTCTGCCATCGAAGTTATAAGCATCTGTAGTAGCCAACTTCGATAATGCATCCGCAATGGAATTGTTATTGTGATCGACTCCTTGATAGCCTGCTGTACTGATGTCCGAAATAGAATATCCATCTTCATGCAATGTCCATGAGCTCTGCTTCTGCTGAAGTACTGCAACGGCTTTGTCGGACTCTTCAACTTCTCCTTGACTATCATCAGCTTCAGAAGAGACATGTTTGACCACAACATCAATCAGCCGTGGAAACATGGCCGAAATGTTTGGATTTCCAGGAGTGCGGTTTATAGATCTGCTTTGGTGATGAGCCCTTCGTTGTGGCGAGAACACTCAAGGCAGAGTGCCTTTTTTGGCATTCTCGGGTGAATATCCTCCTGTGCTGCTCCTTTGTCTGCTGCGACCATAATCCCGAGAACAGATAGGGTGAGGTACCCTATTCGGATAATCAGGAAAATGGCTGTTGGGTCTTCATCTACTCTGCTCCGACCATAATCCCGAAGACCAATAGGGAGGAACACCCTCTTCGGTCAATCAGGAAAATGGTTGTTGGGTCTTCATCTACTTTGCTTCGACCATAATCCCGAAGACCAATAGGGCGGAACACCCTCTTCGGTCAATCAGGAAAATGGTTGTTGGGTCTTCATCTACTCTGCTTCGACCATAATCCCGAAGACCAATAGGGCGGAACACCCTCTTGGCCAATCGGAAAAATGGTTGTTGGGTTCATCTCTACTCGCTTGACCATAATCCCAAGACCAATAGGGCGGAACACCCTCTTGGTCAATCGGAAAATGGTTGTTGGGTCTTCATCTACTCGCTTGACCATAATCCAGAAGACCAATAGGGATGGAACACCCTCTTGGCCAATCGAAAAAATGGTACGCTGGGTCTTCATCTACTCTGCTTCGACCATAATCCCGAAGACCAATAGGGCGGAACACTCTCTTCGGTCAATCAGGAAAATGGTTGTTGGGTCTTCATCGATCCCGAGGACGACCTCGAGACATGTCTGGATTATTGGTATAGACTGCTTTTCAACTCATGGCTGTCCATCTTTAGGTGTACTATGTCTTTCAGATTGAACATACTTGGACGCTTCGTCCCTCAGCTTGGTTGATGAGAATTCATGCCTTTCGATGTAGAATAATTGGAAGGATTGTGATTGATAACTCAAGAACACTAGAACTCGCCCTCCTTCTAGCGCCAATGTTAACGCCAAGATCTACTCCAACGTCCCAATCACGTAAAAACGCCTCGATCTCGCAGACAAGAAACACGATAAACACCATTAAGCTTGACCAACTTGGATCACGGGAGATAATTTTCAAGCGTGAGAGTCAGTATACGTGTTCACAAGGTTAATAATGGAGGATGTAATATCTAGTGTCTTGAGAGAGATAATAATATCACGACCCAACAATTGGAAAATAGGGACAAAATGTTAATTAAAAATGAATGAAATTTGTAAAATTTTATTTAAACAAATACTCCTATATGATTTAACGTTTCATAAGTTTAAAGTTCTATTAAGTGCATGTTTTATTATATAAGATAAGAAGTGATTATGACAATTAATTAGTATTTGGTGGAAAAAGATTACATTATTTTTTAGCCATCCAAAAGATCTTCAAGACCTTCTGGGGATGAATTAATATACGGGAAAAGGGAGTATGTCGGTCTGTGTCTTAGATACATAAATTTATGTGTATTCTGTACTTAATATGATGTAATTTTAATTAATAAATTGGTAAAATGTCAAAACAATTATTAACATCAAAAATTTTCTCATGCTTAACTTATTTATGACTAACTTAATTAGAAAATTATGTGATATTGGAGGAGAAAGTATTTCTCTTTGGTGGTGTTTGTTTACCTCTTAACAGATTCAAATCTAATTTGATAAAAAGATAAATTTTATTTGGTAAAATTTTATTTGCCTCTTATATTGTCTTAATTGATAAGCGAAAGATATAAATTTAAATCATTAAGAGTAGGCTCTTAATGAAATTTTTAAATTTATGGAGCGTCTATAAATATTATAACCTCCATTCAAAATTTTAAGATTCATTATTGAGTTTTGAAAATCAATTTTAGATATTTTAAATTTTAAAATTGATTTTTTAAATTTAAAATTCATTCAAATGTTTTATATTTTTTACTTACCTAATAATTTTTTAATTCAAATATTATTTCACTTAAATAATTTAATTTATTAAGATATACTAATCATTCGATTTTAATTTCTTAATTTTTTCAACAATCACCTTAGTAAAGGTTTATATATATGTAAAATGTACAAATATGATATGTATGCCATTGAAGGGACTGAACTTTCTACAAAATATGTAGTATGTAACAAGTACCCATGGTCATTTCTGAGATTGTGTATGGTAACAAAGGATGAAAATGAAAACTATTTTTTTAAATATTGTTTTTATCTAAAAAAAATAGAAATAAATAAATAATACAAATTATATTCAAAAAAATGTCTTTCCGAAACTTAAAACATAATAATTCGACTATAACAAAATATATAAAAACTTCGATTATAGTCAAATATATGAGAAATTTGACTACAACACAATATATAAAAATATATTCATTAAAAGATACTTTTTCTAATATTCCTAAAAATAAATTAGGACTCCTTTGATGGGGACCCTTCTGATCGGGGCCTGTCGGAGGGTGTACAATACATGATTTGATTTCCTCACTCTATAAAATTATTTATATATATATAGAAAATATTTCTTAAAAACTTATTTTATGTTATATAATTTGTGAAATATACGCGTGACATTGTCTCATTGTTGTTTTTTAAGATTATTGGTAGGCTTACCAAATGGGCTAGATTAAAAATGGACAGGCCAAAAAGGTCCAATTTTTATGGGTAATTTACAGTTTATATTACATTTTGAAAAGTAATTACAACAATAGTGCACTCATTAAATATTTACATTTTTAATATATATAAATTTTTTTTTTATTAGTAGTGAAAATATAATATCCCTTTAATTATGGTGTGTTATTTAATGTGCTGGTGACATGGTAATTCAGTTTAATTTTTGAAAAAAAACTGATCACGCTTTATGCGGTAGAGTGGGCTCGTTTTTCAATTTAAATTTTGTTATTATCTTTGTTAGTCTACGTTTTTTCATTTGGAAACCCTTATTCTGTGTTTTTGAAACTCCTTATGTAATCCTTTCTTCTTTATGTTGTTGGCCTTAGTTCTTCCCGGCAGAGATTGCTCGTCGGCGTTTTGGGTTTCTGGGTAGTTGTGTTCGTATTATTCTTATCCTCGTGATTATTTGTAAGTTGTGTGGTTTCTCGTTTCTACATTCTTAGATTTATTTTGATTTTTATTTGGGATGGTGTCTACGAGGAAGAAAATGGAGGGAGTTGGGCATAAGATGAGTGATGAGAAGGGTAAACGGGTTAGGGATGATGATTGTAGAAAGGATATGAAGAAATTTGTAGAGGGGAGTGATAAAATGGCAAAGTCTTCAAAACGGGGGAAGTTGTTAATGTTGAAATCAGAGGTTGAAGATAAGAATATGGGTAGACATACCAATAAGAAGGCTAAATCATTGGTATGCTTCGATTATGATTTTGAAGTTTCTTTAAAAAAAGAGGGGAAAGAAGATGCAGTCGAGGCTCACAAACGAAAAATTGTTTCCAGGCAAAAAAAATTGAAGGTTTGTTTTTTTTTTAAATAATATATTTTTTTTGTTGTTTTTGTTTACATTTATTTTTGTTTTTGTTTAAGGTGATGTTTCAACCTTTACAGTGTTTTCGATTGTGTTTAGTTTCGAAGATTAGTATCTAAATTTCATTGTTGTTATTATGCGTGTTGTTTATGTTTTGATGGTAACTTGTTAATTGAGTTTTGGTTTCTAACATGTATATGTTTGGAAAATGAAGATTTCATAGTTATTCAAATGTATTATATTACATTAGAGTTCTAGTTGCTTTAATGATTTTTTAAATTGAATTTGTTTACATTATTGCTGTCATTCATATTTGTGAGTCAGTTAATAGTGTATTATGTCTTGGTAAGTAGTTTACATTATTGTGATTATGTATGTTGACAATCTTTTGATGATTACTTGCTAATTGAGTTTTGGTTACCAACATTTATCATTATGGGCCGATTATTTCATAATGATAAAATGATTTTTTATTATAAAAGAGTTGGAGATTGATGCATGTTTTTAATGTTTGTGGAAAAATGGTTATGTTGTTGTCGTGTGGATGTGTTGTTAGTATTATTTTCTAAATCATCATTTATAATTAGTTATATATTAAATAATTTGATGATTAATTGGTTTTGGTCTCTCTTCGATATTATTTGGTTATCGATATTAGTGTTTTGTGTATTCTTGATTTAATAGTTTTGGTTTTAAAGTTTACGGATGTTATATTTTGCTTTCCCAAATTTGTTTGTAATGTATATTTTTGCATTTTCAGATTTGGGAGTTTTTCTATGAGAGATCAACGGAACTTTTCTCGCAAAAGTTATATATTGGTGTGAAATGAATGTTCCAAATATTATTAAAATAAATTATCTGTAGCTTTCGACTGGATAAGTTTAAGTTGACTTTGCTTTGGTAAATTTTTAGATTTTGGGCAGCCCCAGATGTTTTCCCAAATATTACATCATGCTTTGATTAGGGAAGTTTATCAGAGGGATAGTGGGGAAATGTGGTTTGTATTTGGCGAGAAAAGGGTTAGATTTGGATTGCCTGAATTTTGTTTAATTTCTAGTCTAAATTGGCGAGGAGATGAAGACATTGGTAGTTTCAAGGGGATTGAAAACTTTTTGGTTAAGAAATTTTTTCAAAATGAGGTTCTAACTCGTTCTACTATAGGGAGGATTTATAGGAGTGCTTGTTTTGATGATGATGATGAGGCAATTAGGATGTCTATCATTTTCTTGGTTTTTAATTTCATACTAGCTACTGTTTCTGATAATTATGTTGATGAAGTTTTGTTTAACTTTTTGTCATATGGTGATGTTGCAAGTTATCCATGGGGAAAAGTTGCTTTTGAACAAACAAAGAATTCTCATCCCTCTTCTTGTAAAGGGACATGTAAAGAAGGATAAGTTCTTGGGGTGATATACAATTTTTATAGTGATAGTTATTGTAAATCTTACAAGCTTAGTGGTTTACCTTATGTGTTTCAAGTTTTCTTGTTTGACACAATTCCCACATTGAAAGTCAGGGGTTTTTGTATTGATGATAATGATTCAGAATTCAGATTATTCAGATGGAGAGAGATAGGAAAGGCTCCGAAGAATGAGAAGTTGAACGACCTGGTTTTTGGTTCTGGTCAGGTATGCTGGTTACCATTTTCATTAAATGCAGTTTCCTTTTCATAAGTTATTGGTTTCTTTTTTTTTTTTTTTGTGTACTGACTTTTTTTCTTTTTTATTTTCAATGTTTCTGATATGGTATATTTGGTGCTTTTTAATTTGTTTCAGTTGACTATCCAAAACATTGTTCCTACGGAGGTTGAGAAGTTTCGGTTGGATTTAGGAGTTTTTTTATTTTTCAGTGGAAATGACAGTGGAGCCAAAAGGTCTGATATTAAAGTTGAATCATTAAGGAAGGTTAGAGACCCTATGTTTTCTATTTCTGATCTTGAAAAAATTATTGATGAACGGGTGAAGCCATTGGAAGGGAAGTTGATGGAAGTGAAGAAAGAAATCGAGAATTTGGGTGTTGAGGTTAAAGATCATTTGCAGGTGTTTCATGTTCAAATTTGTATGGACATTAAAAAGATGTTTAGAAAGCAGTTTTATGGAAAGTCTAGTTATCTTAAACGGAGAAGTGTAAATGTTAATGATGATGGTGATGGTGATGACGATGATAATGATGATGATTCATACGATGATGATGATGATTTTGATGATGATGGTGATGATGTTGAGATGGATGAGAATGTTGATGCTTATGATGTTGAGATGGATGAGAATGTTGATGGTGGCAATGTTAATGTAGTAGTTGATGATGTTTTGAAGGTTGAGGGTGATGTTGTAATTGAAGGTGGTGACAATTCAAAACAGTTTCATGGAAGTAATATTGCGAATGTTGGTGAGGTTGGTCCGAATAAGTTTGAAGAAATCGATGCAAAGGTTTACAAATATGTTAGATTTTCCATTTTTATTTTATGTTTATTAAGTAAATCCTGATTTGTTTGGCCTTATTTTTTTTTACAGTTCCATTATAAGAATGGCAATTTAAATTCCGATGGTAAAGAGATTGTTGTTTTTACCCTAGGCGGGTCCTAATTAATGTGGAGAATGAAAAGGTAACAAATTTTTTTTACAATTTTTTTTATGTTATATTCCTATGTCTTATATTGATGAGATGTTTTTTTTTTGGTAGGTTGAAAAGATTAATGATATTCCAAGTTTTGATATTTTAAGTCGGTCGTTAATTGAGAAATTTGTTGCTTTCAACACGGTTAGAGGTTAGTGAATTTTTCAATATTAGTTACATTTACATGTTGTATTAGTAACTTAGTTACGGTGTGTGTCTTAAAATCCAATATAGGGTATTAAAATCCAATCTGAGGCGATAATTTTATTATGGTTTGTTTATGTTAATATTGATTCTTTTTAGAATTTTTATTTGATATTGAAATAGTATTTTTATATCATGTCTTAAAATCCAATCTGAGGCGAAGAAAAGTGAAACTATGCGAGACATCTGCCGATGCTTGATGATATGGTTTTGACAACTCAAGATTTAATCCATTTTGTTGAAGTTGAAAAATCTGCAACTAACCCACTTGGTAGGCCTGTCCGCATGCGTGTCACGAGAGTCTTGTGTTGAAGAGTCCTTATACGTCGAAGTTTGGTTCTGCTGACTCAACTTCGGCTGTTGTTGATGATAAAACATTACGCAGAGGGCTGTATGCATTTTCAGACATTTTTATGGGAATGCCTTTGAAATCAGAAGATGTCATGTTTGACCAAATGGTTTAAAATTGGTTTAAATAATAGAAAAAGGTATGTTTATTGGAGTTTAATATATTTATATTATTTTTTTTCTAGGAGATAAAATCATTCATTTTATATTTGCTATATGTGTTTGTTTTGAAGAATTGAAAAATTTGTGGGGAACAATGACAAAATAGAGCCTCCCTTCAGATTTGGGTCTATTACAATATCTTCCAAAATGTGGTTTTACAAGCTGAAGACTCCTGGACAATGGCTTGATGATGATGTGAGTTTTTTTATTGTTTTTAATTAATGCATGTTAGTTTGGATATCTTATCTTATAAGTTTGGTTACTATATGTTTACATTTTGGATCTGACTTATATTAAAGTTTGTTTTTTTTTTGTTAATATCTGATTATTATTATGGTTTCATTTCTGGTTTAGCACATCAACGTCTGTTTGTACTATATGCGTAAATTGGCTACATACTCAAACAATATCCAATTAAGGGTTACAACAACAGATTGTTGGTTTCATGTGAAGTTAACCAACTTATATGGGGAATATTGTAATAACAATGGTGATAAAACTTTGTTGTTGGGCAACATTGATGTGGCTGAGTACATTCAAGGGTTTTATATGGAGGTCAACAAACCGTGGGTTGATGTTGATTTTGTCATGTTTCCCATTCATATGACAGTTCCTGGACATTGGTTTTTATTGGTTTTTGATGTCCATCGTAGGGTGTTAGTAGTTTATAATTCTCTTCAGCAGAACAGGAACATCATGCGAACAAATATAATGGATGTGTGCGAGCCTTATATTTTCATTCTTCCGATTATATTGTCTGGTTGTGGTTTTTGGAAGAATAGATGTGATATTGATTTCAATAGTGAACCATATCGCACAAAAGGAGAAAATGATATGATTGATCTTGAATTTGCTGAGGGTCTACCTGAGCAAATTGATGGGTAAGTTTACATTTTCTATATTTTTTTAGTTTTCCATATATTATGATGTCTGTACTGATTTCCATTATATCTTTTTATTTTTCAGTGATTGTGGTATGTTCACTATTTCTTTTGTGGAACATATTCTCCACAAGCAGACTTCTGCACTGCCAAATCCATTCCCAATAACTCAATACCGCAAGAAACTGTGTGTCAATTTGTTTATCCATGCGAGGAACAAGCAAGTAGGCGGATATGAGTCTGAATCCGAACACCCAGGCAGAATTGGTAGTGATGTCTAGTTTGGTTTTGCATCATTTTTCATTTCTGTTTTGACATTAGATACCATTTGATATGGTTATTGAATGTGAAATGATATTATAAATATTTTGATGATGGAATGATGTATTAATTTTTACTGTTACACGTATGATATTGTTTTGTTGGTTCAGTTTTTTATTTTTTTGTTTTGTTTTTTTATTTTTAAACAATATTGGTATTATTTTTTTCTGGTTCAGTAGGTTTACATCTTTGTATATACGGGTAATAATTTTATCAGTGGTTGGTAACCATTCAATCTTAACAGTCTTATGTATAAGCATTTTATACCTTGTATCAGGTATTTGTTTGTTATGATTTAGTTGGTTGCCAAATTTGAATGTATAGGTAACATTTTTTTATTGTTGTTGGTAACTAATTAATTAATACTAACAGTAAATTATAAAACAGCTATTAACGATTTGTATCATGAATTTGTTCTTTATGTTTGGGTTTGTTGGAAACAGTAATACCAAAGTTACCAACTATTGTTTGTTATTGTCATAATCATTCATTTTAAGTTAAAGAATAAATGTTATTTATATGTTTCAGTTCGTTGCCAAAATTTGATTATAATGTAACTATATTAGTTTATGTTAGTAAATAAACATTGATAACAGTAAATTTAATGAATCTTTTTTTTTTAAATTTTTGGCCTTTTTTATTCACATGGGTTGCAATCAGTCATATAAAGGTTTTTAAAGAACGTTTGTTATTGTTATAATCAATAGTAATTGTTGGTAACCAAATTTGTATAGTAATTTAAAATTCATTTAACTAAATACTATGGGTTTTCTAATGTTTATAGTGTACCCAAGCATACAAAGAATTGTAATCATTTTTTATGCTATGCTTTAAAAACTAATAATTAACTAAAATACATAAAACAATTACAAAGCTTACAATTATAATTTTTTTAACACGGCACAGTTGGTTGCCAACTATGAATCTAATGGTTTCCAGTTAAATGTTAGTCTGTAGCCAGAATGTCATAAAGGTTTCTAAAGAACGTTTGTTATTGTTATAATCAATAGTAATTGTTGGTAACCAAATTGGTATAGTAATTTAAAATTCAGTTAACTAAATACTATGGGTTTTCTAATGTTTATAGTGTACCCAAGCATACAAAGAAATGTAATCATTTTTTATGCTATGCTTTAAAAAACTAATGATTAACTAATATACATAAAACAATTACAAAGCTTACAATTATATTTTTTTAACACGGTACAGTTGGTTGCCAACTATGAATCCAAAGGTTTCCAGTTAAATGTTAGTGTGTAGGCAGAATGTCATAAAGGTTTCTAAAGAACGTTTGTTATAGTTATAATCAATAGTAATTGTTGGTAACCAAATTGGTATAGTAATTTAAAATTCAGTTAACTAAATACTATGGGTTTTCTAATGTTTATAGTGTACCCAAGCATACAAAGAAATGTAATCATTTTTTATGCTATGCTTTAAAAAACTAATGATTAACTAATATACATAAAACAATTACAAAGCTTACAATTATATTTTTTTAACACGGTACAGTTGGTTGCCAATTATGAATTTAAAGGTTTCCAATTAAATGTTAGTGTGTAGCCAGAATGTCATAAAGAAGATTTACAACTTAATTATCCAATTATCACATGCCATTAAGAAGAAATACAACTTAATTAACCAATTATGAAATTAATCATCTTTAAATACTGTGCAATTGAAATTTATTTTTATTACACAAGCAAAATGATTAAAATGATTACAATATGTCTGATTACAGAAGGTATGTATATATCAAATTTTTCGTGGTCTTGAAATTGGTGGTTTATTGCATGTTTTTCTATTGTGTCCTTTTTCTTGGCATCTGCTGCACTTATTTTGAAATGTAATTTCAGATATATGCTTGTATCTACCTTTCTTTGGTCTTCCGGCTGGTCTTCTTGTATTTGGTGGTTTGACACATATGCTCTTAATAGCTTCTGGAACATCCCAAGTCTCTCTGTCATCTAATGGCATGATGGAAGTTGAATACGTGTCGACCAAAGTTTTATTTGAATAATATTCTGAGCAAAAATCATAACAGCTCAAATTCCTCTTTCCAATAATAATGAAGACGTGTCATGTGAGCATCTCATGGTCTTGAAAATTTTCTAAGCGTGTGCGTGTCTTTTGTTCCATATCCACGATAAATTGTTTGACGTTATCATAAACAGTGAAAATCACTAGGTTTGATGTCTCGACCTCAATAGCATTTAATTGTGTAGTCAGTATGTATAATAATATTTTTGTATATATAATTTGAAATAATGAAAGTCATATGTAATGTTGGTATCTTTATCAAACTTTAATGCTGGAAAACAAAACTGCATAACTTTGTTTAATTTCATTTCAGATGCAATTTTTGTCGTAGGTATCATTAACAATTTAAAAGATGTATGACTTACCTTAAGTTTCTTTGACTCAATGATATTAGATTGCAATTTTCTCTCAATTTGTTGTGGAAAGGGTTGTGAAAGAAGACATTCTTGGATTGTTTGTTTGTGAAATACCATCTTTGAACCGTCTAACGTAGGCATTCAATCATTGATGCAATTGGAAGATTTCTGATTTCCTTTATTGCATTATTAATAGATTCGGCGGTGTTCGAAGTCATTGTTGAGTATCTGCTTACAGTCCCATGGAGCCTTGTACACTTGTCTAGATGAACTTCTTCTTCCAAATATTTTCTTATTCGAGCATCAATTGCATCAAGTTGATTCATGTGTATGTTGAATTCTTCAACGGTGTAAGCTCTGCATGCCGCGTTGTATGCTTGTTTGACTTCTTCTCCTTTCTTTTTGAACCTGTTTTTTATGTTTTTCAAAATATGGTATGTGCATGAACCGTGCGTGACATCGTGGAACACACTTTATTAAGTCCCTTTATAATTGCTTCATGTATATCTCAAACAATGCATTGTCCTTCTCTAACTCCACAAGCATCTCTTAAATTAATGAAAAACCATGTCCGGGATAATTCATTTTCACCGTCCCACACTCCAAAAGCAATTGGTATAATGTTTCTGTTTGCATCTTGAGTGCTTGCTATGAGAAGTGTACCCCCGTAGGTTGATTGTATGAAGGTGCCATCAATTACAATGATGGGAAAACAATGGCGCCATGCTTCAATGGATGCTCTTATTGCAAAGAAGAGATATTTGAATCGACCATTATTATCCAACTGCAAGGCTGTAATTGAACCTGAAATGAATTTCCAGTTTGGTCAATGTAAATATATGTACTACATATTGCCCATATTTGTAGTTGATAATGCTCTAAGTGTAGTACTAATGGCTTGCAAGTAATCATAAATTAATAATTTTTATAGTGTTCAGATGGTGTCTAAAATGCTTTTTAAATAGTTATATTTATTGTATACACTGCTCGCATGAAAAAATTATTTTTATTTTTTTTTAATTATTATATTTATTAGCCAAACTTTAATTAATAGGTAACCAAATCATTTAATATTGGTAATTGAAATTTTAAAAACATAAAAAAATGGTTTCTAATTGATACCTGGATTTGTTTTTTTTAGCATGTGCAACCACGAAGGAATCATAGTGTAGTCGTGTGGATTCCCTCTTACTTTTTCCATTGCTTTTTCCTTCGCTCTCCATGCTTTTTGGTAGGAGATGGACACATTATACTCCGTCATCATATCTTCCACAATATCGGTTGGTGTGTAAATTTTCTTGAAGTTAGTTAGTCTATGCATTATGCATTCACTAACCATTTCACTATTTGCTTGTCTATGATCTCCAAGTAGTATGTTGGATGAACAAGTGTGTATATCATTAAACTCTCTCACCTTGAACATATTTGTTTTCCGTAATTTTGATGCTCTTAGTTTCCATTTGCAACTTTCATTGTCGATGCATACCAGAACAAAGTCCCTTCCACTTGTTCTTTCTACCTTGTGTTGCCTGTTTTGTCTGATTGAATGTAGCCTTATTGCTTGTGTTAATATTCTTTTGTCTTTGTAAGTTGAATGAATTCTTACCTCAAACTTATTCGGATCCGATATGACCTCATCATTTGTTCTTTCTTTTTCTTGTGTTTATGCATCGTATTTTCTTTACCAATGCTTGATGGCGGATGCTCAACAAAATTTGATCCAAATTGGTCTCCTTGTGTTTTCAAAATTTCAAGATCGGTATTCCTTTGTGCCAATCTCATCGGCGTTTCATCTTGCATTATATTTTCTTCTTGATTATGACGTTTTGTAAGTCTGTAGTTCCTCCAATGTGGTATTCAGAATCTATAATCAGAGGATACTTGCCATGTTCAACTGATTTTTTACTGATTTCCATATAGAATTTGAAAGTTGATTCATTTGTCACCTTGATTGGAGGGATGTTGCTGCTAATATGAAATTTGATTGACAACTCTGTTTTGTAGCATTCTAGGCTTAATGCATTGCATATCAAGTTGTGCATTTACGTGAATGAACATGTTGAAGGGGACTAGTAGTAGGTGACTTCAAAATTTTGATATTGATTCTTTATCACTCCACGTCATGGTTGAAGTAAATTACAACTAGAATCATATCCATGTTACGGCAACTGAAACAGTAAAATTATTACAATTATGTAAATAGTCAGTATATGAACATATAGTAATCAAATTGTCACTTTTTTAGTACTAATAAATTTTCCCTACATTATTTGCATTTTCAAATTTAAGAATGCTTAGATAGTCAACTGTAACAAAATATTTTTTAAATGTTGATGGATTATGAATGTTTGAATTGAAATTTTATTTATTATTTTGCAGTAACCTAATCAACAATTTTCGATAATCAAAATAGACATTATAAGTATCTATGAATGTGAATTAAAATAGACATTCTAGAATCAAAATAGACATTCAAGAATCAAAATAGACATTCTTAGTTGTATACTAATACTTTATTAGTTTCAAAATCAACTTTACATAGTTACCAAAATATATATTATTAGTATCAATATTTTTGGAAAAATTTGTTTTCAACTCTGCGAATTAAATTTTTTAAAAGTTATGAAATTGGTATCAAGTCTTACTTTTTCCATAATCAATTTTACTGATTATGAATGTATATTAGTAGGTAGTTAGTATATGTAAATCACATAGTAATCAATTATAACTTTTTAGAAATACTTATTTTTTACACAATGTTTGCATTATCGACTTTAAAGAATGAATAGACATACATATGTAAACCAAATTATTATATGAATGATGCGGATTATGAATGTTTAAATTTTTAAATTATTATTAGTTGAGTGAATCAACAATATTCGATTTCCAAAACAGTATATAAGTAGTATCTATGCATATGTAATTGATTTGCTTTCATTCATTTTATAAAGAAAACACAAATTATGGTTCGGGGAGGTTAAATACAAACTTATGTATACTTAAAATTTGAACCACGATTGAACATTTAATTTACCTTTAGTAACCTGAAATTAATAATATTTTTTATTGGTTTCCAAATCAACATGTTATAGTAACCAAAATATTTTATGAATTATTCCAGATTATGCATGCTTATATTTAAAAAAAAATAGTATTATTTAAAAAGTAATAAAATTATTCTTATTTTCCATGTGTATAACTTAACAATTTTAAGTAACCAAAATAGAAATATTTAGTATATATACATATGTAACAAAGATGTCTTAAGTCAATTTATAAACAAAACTAAAATAATGTTTTTGCAGAGGATAAGTTATAAATAATGAACATTTACATTCGAAACTAAATTGTATTTAATTATGCATGCGTTTAAAGTAACCAAATATATATTTTAATGTTGCCAATATATTAAATGAATTCTTCAATCAATGAATGAAAATATATTTTCCTTTCAAACCGATATTAATAATATTACTTTATGGGTTTCCAAATCAATATTTTATAGTTTCCAAAATATATAATAATAGTATCAATATTTTCTGCAAAATTTTATGTTCATTCATTTTATTAAATTTTGAAAAGATATGATTTTGTATGGTTAATCTGCGAAATATTGTTTACTTTACTCAAAGTAACCAAACCTTGATATGAATATCCCCAAACTTCAATTTTGTAACGAATACGTACCTTTGAATGAAGATGCAGATTTAGTTTGATTTCTCAGAATATAATTTTTCCTTCATTAGAAAATATCTTGAAATCTCTTATTCTAATGTAATGTTCGGATCTATGTTTGTTTTCTGTTTTTACGCTTTACATTGCTTTTCGATTTCGATTTCTATCATATTTCTCACAAACCTTCTTCTCGCAAGCTTCTTCAATGGATGCTCTGTTTTTTTTTTTTTTTTTCCGTCGGAATTTTATGTAATTTGGTGACGTGATTTGGTGAGTATCTATTTTAGTTGGTAACTGACAAAATAGGTGGAGTAGTTTTCTCTTGAAATTAGGGATTTCTTTTTTGTTGGTTTGGATATCTTGATGTGTATTGCATTATTTTTGGCATTATTATTCATTATTTCAACGTTATTAAAATTATTTAGTTGATGATTTATTGTTGTAATTCTTTTATTTTTGTTGTATCTTTATGTAAAGAACCCAATTTTTATTCGGCTCTAAAAGTGAGGCTCATGGCTCAGGGAACAATAGGTTGGGCTGGGCTGGGCTGGGCTGACCCATGAGTTTTTTTTATATATTTTTATTTAAAAAAAAAGGTAATTGACTAATTGTAATGTTATTAATCTTTTTTATTACAGAGTAATAAGAATCTTGGAAAAAAAAATGATGTAGATGAAAACAAACAAGCAATTTCAATTTGAAGCATATAGAAAGAAATGGACACCAAAGTTTTAGCTCAGTTGGAGGACTAGGCCTTCTGCAAAGCAGAAGGTCCTAATTTCAGTCAAAAATTAGTACAAAAAAATGGAACCAGCTTTTCAATAAAGAGCTTGAATTAAAAGACTAGAAACAATTAAATTAAGAAGAGTGAGAGATAGAGAGAACACATGAGTTGAACTTTAGATTAATGTTATATCGGATACACTTAATTTTTGAAATGTTATTAGGAAATAAGTTAGATTAGGTTTAAAAATATATAAGTTAAAAGCTCACTAGCTTTTTTTTTTATGGTCTTATGGGGTCTAATTATTGGGTTTAGAAATTTTATAGTAAATGTATTTGAGAAAAACAATAATATCTTACAAGGTCATGTAAACGTAACTTGTTATAAAGAATATTATAAGTACTTTTGCTGGAGGAATTAATAATATCTATGATTGAATTACCCGTTAGTCAAAGTCAAAGTCAAATTCAGAAATACATAAAATGAAGATAATTAATTACTTAAGTAATTATAGAAAAGTAATATATCATTTTTTTGTAATTGAATCCAATCTCTTCCATGAATCATGTATTAAAAGATACTCTATATTATTAATATATATATTCGCATCTTTGACCATTTTGTCACACTAAGGTTTGATCAACACATTAAAAATTTATTGGACGGTTCAGATCCAACTCTAAGAAACCCCTAACAATGTAAGCCGCAACACAAAATTATAACTTTCTAATATCCCAAAAAAAAAAATCATCTGGTCGCGCCATTTTTATTGTGAGGGAGTTTTTTGGCGGGTGGACTCGAGGATCAAAAAGTTTTGTAAACGAGGGCCATTTGGTCATTTACAAAATCCCCAGCAGTCTAGGGTTTTCCTCACTCCCTTATAATTAAGCTTATATTTTTATTTTGCCGCTTCATCTGCTACGATTAGTCTTGTCGGTTTTCCTTTTTTTCTCTCTCTCTCAGTCACTCTGAGCTTCTGCATGTCGGCTTTGTTTCATTCTTTAGCCGAATTCCTATACATTTATCTTTCTCTAATTCTTGCAGCTTTCTTCTTCACATTAGTATAGACCTGTCGGTGGCTGTAGCTTAAATCTCTGATCTCCATTTTCTTAGAAAGGATCACCCTAGTGTTTTTTATAGCTCTGATCAGCTATTGTTCTTTCTAGGTTTTGCTTGATTTTCTATTATTTCACGTAAATTAGCTAAAGGTTTAGTTTCATCAAGTTTTTGAGTGACTAATTTCAGTTTCAAACTAGTTTGATCGATCATTTTGAAGTGGGTGTTGATTCCAATGGTGGATCCAAGTGATAAAGTGAGTGATCACTAGCTTTCCCGTTGTATGTTGTTGATCAGTGTCTGATTTGATCAGGGTCTAATTTGATTTTGTTCTTGTGTTACAGGGATCAGATTCTGAAGAAATGAGTAACAAAACACCAGACAGGGTTTCATCAGAAGAAAACCAACATAAAATCTGTGCTGATTGTGGAACCACCAAAACCCCACTTTGGAGAGGCGGCCCAGCTGGACCCAAGGTATACACTATATAGACAGATTGATAGATAAATTCTTGATTTTTGTTTGATCAGTGGGTTTAATAAGGGGTTTTTTCAAGAATCTAATTTTATGATCTGGGTTTTGTTTATGTGATGCAGTCGTTGTGTAACGCTTGCGGGATCAGAAGTAGGAAAAAAAGGAGGACGCTTTTGGGTCTGAACAAAGAGGATAAAAAATCAAAGAAAAATACAAATACCCCCAGTCCCACTGTTAATACTTCTAATAGTCAGAGTGATGGTTCAAGTAACAGTGGCATAAATGGTAAAAAACTGGGGGATTCTTTGAAGAGAAAACTGGTGGCTCTAGGGAGAGAGGTGGTGTTGCAGAGACCGAGATCAACAATGTCAAAGCAGAGGAGGAAGTTGGGTGAAGAAGAACAAGCTGCTATGCTGTTGATGGCTCTTTCATGTGGCTCTGTGTTTGCCTAGTAGTGAAAAACAGCTGTGAAAATGTAGTCTTCCGGTTTGTTTCCGAGAGATTTGTTTTATTAATTACAGTGCTAGTTTTAATTGTTGCCTTGTACTAGTTCTGAATGAACAAAGCACAAGAATTGGAAAATTGATTCTAATTCTGATTTTGGTACAATTGTTATTGAATAGTATTGATCTTCTTTAAATAGGAGTATATATGTACTACAAAAATTTCAATTTTATTTTATCTGTTGCATGGTGAGAAGAAATTATTATAATTTTGTTCCGGCAAATACTAGTATATTCATGATTAGATTCATGCCATTCGTTAATGAGCTAGCTAGATGTTGTTGTTTCACATTTTTATCATAAATGATGCATTAAACAGTTACTCTTAAATTTTTAAAAATTTCTAGTACTTGATATGTTTTGAATGGTTAGGGGAAAAGTTCCTTGGTCCACATTAGTCTCTTTGTTTTTTTGGTGGCACTTTTACAAAATAATTCTTTAAAGAATAACTACTTGAATATCTATTTTAAATTATCTTGAATCCATTTCTTTTTAATTATTATTAGTAGAAATTAATGAACAATTACTAATTGATATTAGTCAAATCAATCACTAAAAGGTACGATCGATGAGGCCTTAACTTAATGATTAAAACTTAAGACTGATGTGTCTTAACATCAAGGTTATGTTTATACTTGAGATATAATTATTTATCACTTGAGTATATTATTTGTTTTCGAATTTTAACTTGGACTATTAGTCTCTGAATTATAAAATGATCTAATAGTCTTGATATTATAATTATAATTTCGGGATTATAATTCTATAATTAATAGTCTTGAGATTATAATATTTGTAAACAAATATAGCCTAAGGGTTTTATCTTCACTTTCTTTTGATGAGGCTCGATTGGTAGTTGATATTGTAATAGTGGTAGTAATAATGTACTCCTTCTGTCTCATAATATATTCTGACTTTTTAAAGTTGTGCACAAGAATTAAAAAAATAATTGTATAACATTAAATATAATATCAATTATCTATAATACCCTTATATTTTCATAATTATTATTTTATCTCATACTTTTTCTTATATGTAACATCTTCTCATGAAGGATAATTTTAAAAAGATTATAGTTAATTCTCTTAGATTATATAAAACGATTAATAATTTAAAAAAAAAAAAATTATCTAAAACATAATATATTATGGGATGAAGGGAGTATTTGATTATTAATTATATTGAACTCTCCAAAAAGTAAACATTCAAAAAAAATCGATAAAAGGTCCAGATTCCATTTTAGAGTATAAGTCGTTTAAAAAAAAAAACTAAGGCAACAAAATGATTACGTTATCATTTTACAATTATATTTAGCTGTATTCATAACAAGAAAGTACTCCCACCGTTACGTATCATTACTATTTTTCTTTCTGAATACGTAATAAGAAATTATTCTGTCGTCATGGATTGGGAATAATACTTTTTTTTTTGTTCTTAAGCCTTTTTTAAGAATTTCTTTATATATATATAAAGAAATAGACCATAGTTAAAAATACAAAAATGATAACAAAATAATACTCTCTTTTTTAAAATGTAAATAGTACTTTATTAATCGTGTAATAAAAATTACAATAGTTTTGTAGCCGTAAATTATAAAGAATAGTTACTGCAAATTTGGTTCTTAAAAGGGGTTAGAAGGGTGAGGGGGTGGTGGATAATAAATATAATGAGGACTCTATTGAGTGTGGATATTGTTTAGATGATAATATTTGTATTTAAACTCACAGTATATGTTATCGTATTTTATACGATAATTGTATAATTAAATTTTTATTTATATTTTATACTATATATTTAACAATTCAAAATAGGTGATATATACCTATTTTGAGGAATTCACAAAATAATTACTTCGAATTTGGTTCTTAAAAGGGGTTAGAAGGGTGAGGGGTATCATAATCCTTCCTGTCCTCTTCTTATTGCTCTCACCAGATAAAAAGATCAGCCGTTAGCCCGTTACCCTGTGACGTTGACACGTGCAGCTTTTGTTTCCATTACGATTATAGTCTTGTTATATAATATATTATAAATTTGTGTCTAATTAGAATATTAAAAAAAATTGTTAAATTTTAATTATAAAATATATTGATACATGAAATTTGATAAAATTATAAGAGTTCTATTTATTAGATATTTTTTAAAAAAAAAATTATTAATAATATTTATATAAGTAATTGAAAATTAAAAAGTCTGATGTAAACATTGGTAATATATTTATATATTAGTTTTCTCTAAGTATATATATTTACAAATTGTAAAGTGGAAATAAAAGAAGATGAAGAAAAGAATTCAAAGCTATACGGAATTGAGAAAATGAAGTCAACTATATAATTTTTAAGAAATTTATATTTTATATGATCTTCTCTCACGAGTGTGAGTTTCCATTTTAATATGAAAATAATAATATAAAAATATTAAAAATATATTTGAAAATAGTACTCTCTTAATTTTTATTAACAATAAATATGTCTTTGAAACAAAAAGGAAAATAATGATTTTAAAAATAAATAAATTATTATATATTTATATTGTACAGATTCTCTTTTTTCCAATGTAAAATTTATGACGTTATTGTTATTAAAATCCTAAAAAACTTATAAATATTATTGTTTTTGTTCAATATTTTTATTTGTTAGTTAAAATTATTTAAAAACATTTATACAAAAATCATTTCGATCCCTTACATACCATATCTATATGGCAGCTCAAATATTCAATGTTGAGCAAAATTTTATGCGAGAGATCATATCATATAAAAAGGTTGATAAAAAAGTATTTGAAAAAGTAAGAAAACAGAATGGGCTTACGTGTTTTAGAAATAGTGTGGATAAGTAACCAATGTCCGGGTGGTCGATTGCATATATACAACTCAAGTCTAATTTATTTGTTTTTTGTGGTCATTTTTATTTTACGAGAATGAAATAGAGAAAAAATGAAATAAAAATAGTATTGTTGGGCCATGATATTTTATGTAATGGGCCGAACAGATTGGATTGACTCATTGAATTACATTTACTGGGTTTGACAACCTTGGGCCTGGGTCATTGGGCTTGATCATTAGGAGGTAATGATTTGAAGTGGGCTTTGACCGGTGATGATGATAAGGATAGCTGTTGACTGATACGTCTGTAAGGCATTAATGTCGATGGGATCTAGTCGGCCGACGGTGAAAAAAAGTGATGGGATGGAGCAAGTGGGCAGCATGCAGATATGTGAAAAAAAGTGATGGGATGCAGTCGGCTGAGGTCACCGGTGGTGGGGGACTATGTTAGAGGAGAGTGGGTGGCACGAGAAACCGAACATGAACGTATATGTTGGCAAGGATATCACGCAAAAAGAAGGTAATTGATATTTTTCTCTCTCAAAATACTAGATATTATTTTTCATCTATTGTTAACCTCATGATCGCTTTCAGATTAACTCTCACGCCAGTAGCTATCCTCTCGACTAATCGGCCGCGTCAAGCTTCTGCTATTATTGTAAGACCCCAACTTATTATGAATAAAATTGAATTTTTTCTCTATTCATTATTCTAAATTAATAAGGGTTAATTCGATATAATGCTTTGGTTATGGGTGAAATGCGGAAATTTTACAAAATAAGCAAGTGGTTATAGAATATTCATTTTTGTCGGTGAATATTCTTTTGGTGCGTGGAATATTCTTTTGTTTTGAGAATATTCGCATGCGGCCAGTAATAATACATTCGTGGGGCTCATAACGAATAACCGCTTTGATGAAGAAAATGACAAAGTATGAGTTTTATAAATAACTGTGTAGTTGTTAATAATTAACAATTGTTGGAATACACTGTGGTTAAAATACGATGTACGCCGTGGTTGCTTTCGAAGTACACGGTATTGCACAAGATTGTTGAATTATTGATTCGTGCGTAAGAAGGCACTACTCAATAATTGTTACAGAGAGTTACCGCTTCAATATTTTATTTTATTGATTCAATAATTGTTGCGTTGATATTTTATATTATTGTTGTTTGATAATTGTCACCGCACTCAGTATTTCCCATTATCGGATCAATAATTCATATTATTTGAATAAAATTATTAGATAACATTATTGACAATGTCTAGAAAGTTACGCCTAAATGAGAGGTTTGATCACCTAATCATTGTACAAGAAAAAGAGAAATCCTTATTGGAAAGTCCCTCTTTCCTGAACTACCTGTTGTCATAATTGTGATTCTGTAATATTATTTGTGAATAATTAATTATTAATTTATATGATAAGAAAATATTTATTTGATGTGGATATAAATAATGGATCTATTTATATGGTTATAAATGAAGGAATTAATGCTGAGATGTTTCATCAGTATTTTGTCGGAAGGGAAGTATTAAAAATCACCCGTTTGTGGATTTTGGATATTTTCTGTTGGGAATTTGGAAAAACTTTCTTCTGCAAATTTGTAGAGAATTCGATTTCAGGCAGAATGGACATAAAATTCGTATTTTTCTGATAAACGGGTTATTTTCTATGAATTGTTGAAGTTTCAAAAAATAAAATGATTTTTATTAATTTATGGGTGGGACCCACTTTTTGGTTGGTGTTGATTACACACATGAGCTGCTGATTTTGTCCAAGAAGGCATGTAAGACCCAGATTTTTTTTTAAATAAAATAGAATTTCCTTTCTTTATTATTTTAAAATAGTAAGGGTTGATTTGATTAATGTGGTTAGTTATGGGTAAAATGCGCAAATATTTTAAATAAGCAAGTGGTTATAAAATATTCATTGTTGTTGGAAAATATTCGTTTGGTCGTGAAATATTCTTTCTTTTTTGAGAATATTCGCATGCGACTACGCAGCCAATTTCTGTATTAGTCCCTCATAACGAAAAGCGATTGGAAGAAGAAAACGACAAGAATAAGTTATTTATAAATAACGGCATAGTTGTTACCATTAATACTGTTGGAATACCCGATGGTTAAAACACAGTAATACGCGTTGTTGCACAATAGCACACGGTATTGCATCAATTATTGATTCTTACGTAAGAAGGCACTACTCAATAATTGTTACAGTAATTACTGTTCAGTGTTGTATTTTATTGATTCAATAATTGTTGCGTTGATATTTTATATTATTGTTGTTTCAATAATTGTCACTACACAGTATTTTTCATTATCGGAGCAATAATTCATATTATCTGAATAATATTATTAGATAACATTATTGGCAATGTCTAGAAAGTTACGCCTAACGAGAGATTTGAATGCATCTAATCATACGGTAGAAGGAAAAGTCCTTATTGAAAGCCCCTCTTTCTGAGGAACTACACGGTTGTCGATGATTGTGATTCTGTAATATTGTTTATGAATAATTAATTATTGATTTATATGATAAGAAAAATATTCATTTTATGTGGATATAGATGGAGAAAATTTTAAAGAGACAATTATTGAAAATTGATATTTTATCTTTTCTAATAAAATAATTTATTATATTTTAATGGTGATATTTTACAATGAATGTGGGATATATGAATAAATGAGGAGTAAAAGTATTTTTGTTGCATTAAATGTTTAACACATGTTTTGTGTGTTGGTGGACACAATTTTTGACTGAAATTTGATTATAGCTTGTAAAATCGTCCGTTTGTGGATTTCGGTCAATTTCTGTTTAGAATTTGGAAAAACTTTCTTCTGCAAAGTTGTAGAGAATTAAATTTCCTTTGGAAAGGACATGTGGTTCGAATTTTTCTGATGAAAGGGTTATTTATTATGAATTATTGAAGTTCCGGATTATTGGGTCTGAATTGATTTTGTAACAAAAATTATTTTAAACATGTTTTTCATTTTTGTGCGATAAATGTGTTTTTGATGTGGTGGGCTAAGGAAAATTTGGTTATAAATATATTATTATATTCAATTTTCTGCTTTGGTGTTCTAAGCAATTTCCTATAAATAGGGTGCTTAGGTTAGAATTGAAAATCACACCAGAAACTGAAGTTTTCTCTCTTTCTCTATATATTATCGGCGTATTCTTGTGAGTATTTTGATACTTTGAGTGTTGCTATACTCTGCAAGTTCCTTCAAAGACTATATCTAGTATTCCAATCGGCAAATCTTGTCTTTTTAGGTAAGGGATGTTATTTTTTTAAAAAAGATATTATTTCTTTCAAATATCATTATGCCAGATTATTGGTAAGATTTTTCTTGTGAAATTCTGATCTTTTCATGTCAGGGTTACTATTCATGAGTTACTATTCACGAGTACTATTCTCGAAGCATGATGATTTTTCTTGTGACAGTTCTATCTTTGAGTGTCGGTTACTATTCACGTATACGACACTATTCACGTATACGGGACTATTCATGAATACGACACTATTCACAAAAAAATTAAATTTTCTTTTCTGTGTCCAAGATTATCTGTTATGCTTCCTATCTTTGATTGGATCTATGTTTTGATCTTCATTTTTGAATTCTGCTCCACAATAGTTTATTATGGAGTATTTTTGAACTCGGTTTGGTTAAAGTACGAATCCTTAATATTTGTTCTTTTGTTTCACTGGATTCGTTTTCTTTAAAATATTTTTCATCATCCTCAGTCCTAAATGATGGTAATACTGAATATCTTTGGCCTGTAGTGCAAAGATGGTTGATTTTCTTATGAATATCTTTGGCCCGTAGTCCAAAGATGAACAGGTGTTGAGATGAACATGACCAATTGATGAATATCTTTGGCCCGTAGTGCAAAGATGAACAGGTGTTGAGATGAACATGACCGACTGATAAATATCTTTGGCCTGTAGTGCAAAGATGAATATTTGATTCAAGATGAATATTGATTTATGTTACAGGATTAAAATATTGATGAATGACTTTTAAATTCATAAATGTTAGTCGATTTCATTCTATACTTAACTCTTCTAATGAATTGTTATTTCCGCTGCAGTTGTTGATCTAAAACTTGTCTGTTATATTCTATCAGATTTTTCCCTGTTGAAGACTAACGATAATTTGTTGTACATTATCTTAGTCATAACATTCTTTACTGAGCAAGTTGAGCTCACCCTTTTCCTTTTTGTTCCATTTTTCTTCTCAGAAGACGAGAATATAGCGGGAACTAGTTGGGGTGTGGAGTGATGGTTCAAGATAGTTGTTTTAGTAGTCCTCACTATTCTGTAGAATAGTGTATCAATAATTGTAATGAGGACTTTATTTGGGTATGGATATTGTCTAAAAGACAATATTTGTATTTAAACTCACTGTTTATGTGTTGTCGTATTTTGCACGACAAATGTATTAATAAAGTTGTAGTTGTTTCTGTACCATGTATTTGACGACTCAGAATAAGTTGGATGGAATGGACCTATTTTGGGGGCGTCACAAGGCACGCTTGGATTTTTCAAATGGTAGGTGGCGTAGAAAATTAAAAAGAAATAATATTAGTTTATTATTTTAGTCTCTTATGGCGTTCTAGCATTTTTCTATAAATAGACGCTTAGGTTAGAATTGAAAATCACACCAGAAACAAGTTTTCTTTCTCTCTAGATTATCAAGCGTATTTTTGTGA
This sequence comes from Panax quinquefolius, assembly GCA_020205615.1. NCBI lineage: Eukaryota > Viridiplantae > Streptophyta > Magnoliopsida > Apiales > Araliaceae > Panax > Panax quinquefolius. The sequence continues at coordinate 19,623,479 of CM035173.1, forward strand.
GTATTTATATACTTTGAGAGTTATTGTTCTAAGATAAGCTTCCTTCGCTTTCTATCCAAATTCGATCGTAATCATGCACGTTATTTTGAGGTAAGGGATGTTATTTTCTTCTTAAATGATATTATTTTCTTAAATATCATTATGCCGAAATATTGGTGAACTTTTTAATTAAATTTGGAACTTTTTGTGTCAGAGTTACTATTCACGTATACGGCACTATTCACGTATACGGCACTATTCACGAATATAGTACTAATCACCAATTTTTTTTTTGTCCAAGATGTCTATTTTGGCTACTATCTTTGATTGTATCCATGTTTTGATCGTTATTTTTGAATTTTGCTTCACAATCGATTATTATGAAGTATAATTGATCTTGGATAAACTGTTATACGAATCCCTAATATTTGTCCTTCTGTCTCACTGGATTCATTTTCTTTAAAATATTTTTTATCATCATCAGTCTTAAATGATGATATTACTGAATATCTTTGGCCTGTAGATGAATATCTTTGGCCCGTAGTGCAAAGATGAACAGGTGTTGAGATGAACATGACCAACTGGTGATACAAATGAATATCTTTGGCCTGTAGTGAAAAGATGAATATTGGATTAAAGATGTATATTGATTGTTATTACAGGGATAAAATATTGATGATGAACTTTTAAATCTTAGAAGATAGTAGAATTTCTACATTCTCTACGTGACTCTTTTAATGGATTGCTATTTCCGCTGCAGAATATTGATCTAAACCTTGTTTTCTATTATATTCTATCAGATTTTTCCCTGTTGAAGACTAATGATAATTTGTTGTATATTATCTTAGTCATAATATTATTTACTAGGCTAGTTGAGCTTACCATTTTCCTTTTTGTTCCATTTTTCTTCCCAGGAGGTGAGAACATAGCAGGATCGAGTCGGGGTATGGAGTGATGGTTCTAGAAAGATGTTTTAGCAGTCCTCACTATTTCTATAAAATAGTGTATGAATAATTATAACGAGGACTTATTTGAGTGTGGATATTGTCTATAAGATAATATTTATATTCAAACTCACAGTTTGTGTTGTCGTATTTTGCACGACAATTGTATTATTAAAGTTGTAGTTTGCTTTCTGTACCATGTATTTGGCGACTTCGAAATGGGTGTTGTATACCTATTTTGGGGCGTCACAATTAGTATTAAAGCTTAGGATATGGTCTCCATGAGATCAAGGAATAGAATCGGAGGGGAGAGATGAGTAAATCATTCGCTAGTGTGTCCTATCTCTAAGCTTATTTGTTGGTCGGTCATAATATAGGGATATTATGTGATATGTTAATTTGTTTAATTAACCCTTGTTTTATGGCGATGATTTAAGAATGGCTACTCGAGAACGTTAACAATGGAGTATATGAGACTGTGGAACAACCTTTAGTCACAAAACCAGAAAACGTCTGCAGAAGACAATATTCCTCCCGTAAAACAACACTACCAAGCAAATGATGAACAATGGAATGTTTTGGAGCTTTTTGCGATTCATGCAAAATCGCATTTAGGAGACTCGTGTACAAAAATACGGTGGAAATGATGGCAACGCTGCGATGCATCACGACCAAGCGCTTCAAAGAGTTGGGACCCCAGATTGGGAAAGCCCGATCCGATTAAGGCGGAAACATGGGTCAAGCAAATTACGAAGATATTCGATGTTTTGAGATGCACGGAGGAATAGAAGGTTCCATTCGCCACCTTTATATTCCGTGGTGAGGCAGATTCTTTGGTGGGAATCATGAAGCGTGCATCCACCAAATAGCATTTAACATGTCTTGGGAAAGATTTCAGAATCGTTCAATGACAAGTACTTTCCGTAAAGTATTCATCGCTATATAAGGAGGTAGAGTTTATTAGACAGAATGTAACAACATGACGGTGTCTCAGTACGAGGCAAAGTTCGCAAGAGTTATCCGGTTTGGCACCTCATTTGGTGGAGAATGAGGAACGTATACAACGAGATGTTTCAAAGGTCTAAAACCCGAGATTCGTCAATACCTTATCTCTCATAAATTTTCTCTGTATTCAGATGTTGTCAACGGGGCTCAATTATTAGAGTGAGATAATGAGTATACTCAACCGAGGGATCACAACTAGGGTCATACCGGTGACAGCACTCATCGGAGCGATGATAACCAGCGATGAGGGAAGAATACGGATAAAAGAAGTAACCACTTGGGTGGTAATCGTGGCCATGATAATAGAAGAGGTGAATCTAATGAAAATTTTAAAAAGAGGAGATTCAACAATAACGGGAAGACATCAGCAGCAACACCAGTATCAAGTGTTGCTAGGGGAGGAGAACGACCACCGGTCGTGTGTTATAAATGCAGGAAAGAGGGACAAATCAGCCCAAACTGTGCACAACAATCCAAGGTATGTTATAACTGTGGAAAGGAGGGTCATACAGCCCGAGAGTTTTCTGTAGCAAAACCAAGCACAGCGGGGATGGTGACTCCAAAAGCTGTCCGGGATAAGTCAAAATCAACGGTTCCTGGAAGAGCGTTTGTTGTGGCTGGCCAAAACGTGAGGAACCCGAACGAGGTGATCACGGGTAAGCTAATCTTGAATTCTTGCGAAGTTTATACCTTACTAGATACCGGTTCTACCCATTCTTTTATCTCTCCTGTTTGTGCTCAACGTTTAAACTTGACTCCGGAGAAATTGGATTTTAACTTATCTGTTGACACTCCGTTGGGTGAAACCTTCATTACATCTACAGTTTATAAATCTTGCTTAATCCAAGTTGGCACTATCACATTACCTGTTGATCTTATCTCTTTAAAGATACTTGCTTTTGATGTGATTTTAGGAATTGATTGGTTAACCACTCATCATGCCAAAAATTGATTGTTTTCGTAAGGTTGTTAGTTTTCATATTCCTAACCAACCTATCATACGAATTCAAACAACTAAACCACTAAAATCAGTCACTGTCATATCAAGCCACAAAGTTATTCGTTTATTAAAAAATGGATGTCATGCTTTCTTAGCCCATGTTATGGATTTGAATAAAGACAAGTCAGATTTGGATAATATTTCTGTTGTTAGGGAATTTCCTGATGTATTTCCTGAAGAACTTCCCGGTCTACCCCCAGAACATGATGTTGAATTCTTTATTGACCTTGAACCGGGTACAAAGCCCATTTCTAAAACCCCATATCGAATGGCTCCTATTGAACTTCAGGAGTTAAAATTCCAACTACAGGAATTGTTAGACATCAGTTTCATTCGTCCTAGTACATCTCCTTGGGGTACTCCTATTTTATTCGTAAAGAAGAAAGACGGGAGTATGAGACTTTGTATTGATTACCAAGAATTGAACCATGTCACCATCAAGAATAGGTATCTGCTACCTCGCATTGATGACCTGTTCGACCAGTTGCAAGGAGCATATTTCTTTTCAAAGATCGATCTTCATTCTCGGATATCATCAAATTGAGATTAAAACGAGGATATTCCAAAGACCATTCGTAACTTCGATGCGGGCATTATAAATTCTTAGTCGTGTCTTTTAGATTGACTAATGCTCCTATCGCTTTCATGGATATGATGAACCGAGTATTCAAGAATATTTGGATCGATTCATTGTTGTCTATATTGATGACATCCTCATCTATTCCAAAAGCCGTGAAGATCATGAGCACCATTTGAAGTTGATACTTGAAAGGCTTCGTGAAAATAAGCTTTATGTCAAGTTGAAGAAATGCGAGTTCTGCCTTGAGGAAGTAGCATTCCTTGGGCACGTGGTGTCAAAACATGGAGTATCTGTTGACCCAGCGAAGATTGAAGCAATACAAAATTGGGAGCAACCGAAGTCGGTGACCGAAGTACACAACTTTCTGGGCTTAGCTAGTTATTATCGGAGATTCGTGGAAAGATTTTCTCGAATCGCTACTCCGTTAACTCAGCTGACTTGGAAAGATACAAAATTCTTATGGAGCGAGGAATGCGAGAAGAGTTTCCAAGAGCTCAAGAGGAGACTCATTTCGGCACTTGTTCTGGCAATACCATCTGGTTCAGATGGATTTGTTACTACATCGATGCTTCAGGCAAAGGGTTAGGATGTGTTCTCATACAACATGGGAAAGTCATAGCCTATGCCTCGCGATAACTCAAAGAATATGAGAGGAATTATCCTACTCATGATCTAGAGTTGGCAGCAGTCGTTTTCGCGTTGAAGATATGGAGACATTACTTGTATGGGGAGAAAGTGGAGATTTATACGGACCATAAAAGCCTCAAATATTTCTTCACCCAAAATGAACTCAATATGCGACAACGACGTTGGCTTGAGCTGTTGAAAGATTACGATCACACTATTCAATATCATCCTGGAAAAGCAAACGTAGTAGCTGACGCATTGAGTAGAAGATCATATGCGAGTACGAGTGCGATATTGTCAACAAAAATGCCCATTTTGTATGACTTGCAAAGGATGGAGATAGAATTAAAGACTCTAGGGACCCACGTGATGATGGCAAATATACGAGTAGAACCGCCTTTAATCGATAAAGTTAACGCCGTTCAAGCTACTGACACAGGGTGATGTCGTTATGAAGAAGAAAGTGCAAGAAGGTGTTATTCCAAAAGCAAGAATCGATGAAGAAGGAATACTTCGAGTCAACTCTAGACTTTACGTTCCTAACGATTCTGACTTAAAGCATAGAATCATGATGGAGGCACACAACACCCCATTTGCAATCCATCCTGGGAGTACCAAAATGTATCATGATATTCGACACATATTTTGGTGGAACAATATGAAGAGAGAGATCGCAGAGTTTATCTCGAGATGTTTAACCTGTCAACGTGTAAAGGCGGAGCATCAGGTGCCAAAGGGTCTATTGCAACCACTTGAGATTCCGAAATGGAAGTGAGAACACATTACCATGGATTTCATTACAGGTCTTCCCAAAGTTTCTAAAGGCATAGATGCGATTTGGGTTATTGTTGATAGATTAACCAAGTCTGCTCATTTCTTGCCTATACGTGAGACTTATTCCCTTGAACGTCTTGCTCGTATGTTCTTGAATGAGATTGTGAGATTGCATGGTATACCAGTATCCATAGTTTCGGATCGTGACCCAAGATTCACTTCAAGATTTTGGGTTAGCTTGTAGAAAGCTATGAGCACAGATTTACGATTCAGTTCGGCATACCATCCTCAAACGGACGGACAATCAGAGAGGACTATACAAACTCTTGAAGATCAATTAAGACTATGTGTCCTAGACTTCAAAGGGAGTTGGGATAAGTATTTACCATTGGTGGAATTCTCCTACAACAATAATTATCAAGCAAGTATAGGCATGGCTCCATTTGAGGCGTTGTATGGACGAAAGTGTCGTTCTCTAGTATGCTGGGACAAGGTGGGAGAAGCAACGTTGTTGGGACCAGAATTAGTACGCATGACTACAGAAAAGATTCAAATGATTCGACAACGTATTCAAACCTCACAAGATCGACAAAAGAGTTATGCTGATCATCATCGAAAGGACTTGGAATTTAATATTGGGGATCACGTATTATTACGTATTGCTTTATGGAAGGGAGTTACAAGATTTGGAAAGAGAGAAAAGATCAATCCAAGGTGTTAACGCCTGGATCTTCTGCCACGTCCCAATCACGTAAGACGCCCTGATCCTGCACAGTAAACATGATAAAACACCAAAAGCTTGACTTGCCGGCGGGTCCGGTGGGGATAAACTTCGGCGTGAGAGTCGATATCGTGTTCACAAGGTTAACCAATGGAGGAATGTAATGTCTAGTGTATTGAGAGAGATAATAATTCTCTCGTGTGTATGAGATTATGAATGAAGACGTACTCGCCAGAAGACCTCCTTTACATGATATACTACAGATCTCGGTTTACGTGCCACTAACCTTCCCGACACCATTAATCCCATCCCTCTCGTCCCACCGCCGCCAACCGTCCAATCCTTATTAATGCCATGTAAGATATCGATCACCATATCTTTGTCATCATCATCCGGCCAAAGATGTAGATACTTTAAATATATGATGGGTCGACCCACCGATTTGGTCCGATATTAGGACTTAACAAAGATAATAAAGTGACTAGATCCAATAATGTCAACACCCAATAGTGAAGACCCAATGGACTAACTGAATATGTAGGCCCAATCCATTCGGCCCAATAGGAGAAATATCACGACTCAACACAAGGTTTGTTGGTCCATTTAAGATTCTTGACCGAATAGGAAATGTGGCCTATAGACTCGCGTTACCTCCAAGTATGTCTCGTGTTCACAATGTTTTCCACATATCTATGCTTCGTAAATATGTGAAAGACCTGAACCACATTATTGCGTTAGAACCGGGGACGAGATAGCCAGAAGATTTAACGTGCGAGGAGGTACACTTGTTAAGATCTTGGATAGGAAAGAGCATGTCCTACGCACTCAAGGTTATACCACAAGTTAAGGTTTTGTGGAGGAACCATGCTATTGAGGAAATGACACGGGAGTTGGAATCGTAAATGAAAGCGAGGTACCCTCACCGCTTGAAACACTGTGTATGCGTCGTCAATTTCGATGACGAAATTTTATATAAGGAGGGAGGTTGTAAAACCCAAATGAGGAGGTTTTACACGGACACAGTTTCCATTGTTTATTATTCAACATTTATTATTCTATTGGATCATCCTCATCGATTGTGAATTTCACCCGACTGGTTCCGTTATTATTATTCAGTTGGAATAACTTTTATTATGCTAAATCTGCATGCACGGTGATTTCTTTTGTTATTCCATTCTTTATTATACCCAAATTGGTTAAAACTTTGACTTCTATACTCCATGAAATTAGTAGAATATCCTTGATATTTGCGTTTCATCCAATATCTTTTCATGGAAATATTCTTCGATCATTCTTGAATTTTACTCTACAAAACAAGATCTTGTTGACAATTTGGGCGTTAATAAATCCTAGAAAATTAATTCTTGAACTTGTTTTATTGAATTCTTATATTATTGTCATCATCCTCGTGTTTATATTATGTTGAAAGTTATCTTTGGCTTACGTGCATAGATGAACTTAGTATGATTATGACTAGGGATCATTCAGTATAATCATGGCTTGTTATAAATGATGTGATAAAAGTCCTCAAAGGTGGCACGTAATGCAATGATGGATAGTTTTTGGTATGATTATGACCGGGGTGATTCAAAGATAGTTATGACCATTGATAATTTGATGAAAATCCTTGACCGTGGTACGGGGATGATTAGATATTGTGGTTTATTCATTAAACCGAGTCTTATTGATAAAAATTTATGAAAACCTTTTAAAACCTAAAGATAGTAGACTTTATTTTCTACTTGACTCTTTTAATGGATTGCACATTCCGCTGCAGCTTAAACCCGGTTGTCTATTGTATTTTATCGGTTTAACATTGTTGAAGGCTAATGATAATTTATTCTCGCATTATCTTAGTCATAATATTTCTTCTTGGGCTAGTTGAGCTCACCTTTTTCTTTCACTTTATTCTCTTGAAAATGAGAACATAAATTGGACGACGAGTCCTGGGGAACGGAGTAATGGTCCGCAGAGGATAGCATTAGTAGTCCTCACTATTCCGTGAAATAGTGTGATAATAGTTGTAATGAGGACTCCTTTTGAGTTTGTATAATATCTAGTAGACAATATTTGTATTCAAACTCACGCTTTATTTCAGTATTACATACCTGCAGATTATGTTAGTAAGTTGTATTTGAATTTATGTACCATGTAAGTGGCGACCCAAGATGGGTGACGTATACCTAATTTTGGGGGAGTCATGGTTGGTATCGAGCTTAGGATATGATCCCTAGCGAGATGTGAGATAAGAACTAGGAGGGAGAGACGGGGAATTCCTTGCTAGTATGACCTACCTAAATTTATTTGGTATTTAATTGGTCGATTGAGTATAGGGATAATATGTGATATGTTAATTAACCCTTTTTTTGTGACAGTGTTTGAGAATGGCATCTGAAAATGCTGAGATAAGCAATGAAGCACATGAGAGTGTTGATTCATTCAAACAAAAGGTAACGACCAACAACACGATAATAATAATCATACTGGTGGCAACGGCTATCGTAATAATAATAACCATCGTGGGGAAATTATCATGCTAAGAATGGTAACCACTTGATTGTAATCATGGCAAAGATAATAGATGTGGAAATTGCAAGAAGAGAAGGTCATTTAGCTCAATTTTGTTGTGCACCAAAGTCAAGTCTAGTTTGGGACGGTGGCACCAAAGGTGGATATGGACAAAACAAAGTCGTTGGTTTTAGGAAGTGCATTTTTCATGACTTCTCAAAAGCGAGTAAACCGAACGAAGTTAGCACTTCAAGTTAGTTAATTATAAATTATGAAGTCTATACCTTATAAGATACCGGTTCTACACATTATTTTATCTCTCTTGCTTTGCGTTCAACGCTTTAAATTTGACTCAGGAGAAGTTAGACTTTGACTTATTGGTTGAAACTTCAAGTAGGAGAGCCTTCGTTCTCGCTTACTATTTTTAAATCTTATTTGATTCAAATAAACACTTTCACGTTACTTCGTCGATCTTATCTTTTGAAAATACTTGCCTTTGATGTGATTTTAGGAATCAATTGGTTAACTACTCATCATGCTTTTCGTAGGGTTGTTAGCTTTTTTATTCATAACCAACTTTGTTGTCTGTAATTCAAGTAACCAAACTACTAAAGTCAATTATTGTTATATCGAAGCCATAAGTAAAGAGCCCCGAACCTTTCGTTGTTGACTTCCTTGTGTGGAATGCACCGCCGGACTTTCTTCAGAGGCGACATCGTGAATGAAGATGGCAAGTTTATAGGTATCATTGTGAGGTGCTATCTAGGTTAAGGGATAGAAGTCACAGGTTGGTATCAATGTGACATACTATCCATGTTTTGGATGAGAGTCACAGCTTTTAATGATATTTCTATTATTAATAAATTTTACATGTATTCTTGAACTTCTTAGCCTACTTAGAGCGTGAAATTGAATTTTGTATTGACCCCAGTACAAAAACCCATTTCTTAAAGCCTCAAATATTTCTTCAACTAAAAGGATCTGTTTACGAGGATTATGATGAAAGTCATAATAAAAGCATTGGACTAATGAAAATCATGGGTATATGAAGTATTAGTAAGTGTTATGATGAGTTATGTTGGTTATTATGTGAAAACATGAAAGTTTCTTAGAAATCACAAAGAGTTGAAAATCAGATTTTGGTGAAAAACGTAACATGAAATTCAATTTACCATATCTCCTATTATATTTTGAATTTTTGAGTGTGGTCAAGTCCTAGAGTTAGATCTATGAGTTACCTAACTAATCCAAGTGGAATTACTGGAAAAAGTATTGTAGATTTTTGTGGACTGATTTTAGCAAAGGAGTGCAAAGCTGCAAAAACCGAAAAAGTTCTTTGCCATGATTTTAGAGGGCTGTTTCGGCCACTTAAATTATGAGAAAAATTATGGCCTTTTGGGACATGAAGTTATATGGTATAAAGTACCTCCTGTCCAAAAATGAGCTCATTCTCGACTTAAAATGAGCAAGTTATGACTATTTCAATATTTAGGTTTTTTCGATGACGCTATAATAACCGAGTTCTATAACTCAAATGACCATGAAATTTAAACTGGAAGCTCACGTTAACATGTGTAAGGTCCTGCCAAGATTTGGGAATTTTTGGAGTTAAACTTGGGGTAGCAAATTTTTTAAGGAATTAATTAGAAATTGATTTTTTTGAAAAATAGTAAATGAATTTTAAAAATTCCGAGAAAAATATATTTTCATTATGGGACTATATTATGCTAAATCCCAGAAAAGAAATATTTTTGGGACTGATTTCATATTTTCATGAAAATAGTTTAATTACTGAACATATGAGTTAAATATGTTATGTGAAGTAACAAAGTTGAAAATAGGATTTTATGGCTAGAGAATCCTATATAGAGTATATGCATATTTTTTTTATGAGGATTTGATAATTGGTGATGATATCTTATGAGTATGGCATTTTGAATGATTAAATGCATTATATGGTAATCGTAAACATTTGAAATAAATTATTTATAAATTTAAGAAGTTAATTAAAATATTGTTATAATATTAATGATATTAGATTATAAGATTATTAAGTGATTGATAACATGGGGATATTCTTGAATCTGGATAAATTATATTATAAATGTTTAATATTTATCCTTTATCTTATTTGATTGATTCTTTATATCATTATCCTCACGCTTATATTATGTTGAAAGTCATCTCGCGGCACAGAGAATGCATAGATGGACTTGGTATGATTATGACCGAGGATTGTTCGGTATAATCATAACCGTAATTGAAAACACGATTATCTTTGGCACGTAGTGCATGGATAATTCGTTGTCGTTGATACTTAATGAATACACGATTATCTTTGTACACGTAGTGCGTGGATAATTCGTGGTCGTGATACTAATGAATACACGATTATCTTTGCACGTAGTAGTGCATGGATAATTCGTGGTCGTGATACTAATGAATACACGATTATCTTTGGCACGTAGTGCATGGATAATTTATGGTGGTCGTGATACTAATGAATACACGATTATCTTTGCACGTAGTGCATTGATAATTCGTGGTCGTGATACTTAATGAATACACGATTATCTTTGGCCGTAGTAGTGCATGGATAATTTGTGGTCGTGATACTAATGAATACACGATTATCTTTGGTAGTAGAGCATGGATAATTTGTGGTCGTGATACTAATGAATACACGATTATCTTTGGTAGTAGTGCATGGATAATTTGTGGTCGTGATACTAATGAATACACGATTATCTTTGGTAGTAGTGCATGGATAATTAAATGGTCGTGATACTAACGAATATCATTGGCCAAATGGTGCATGGATAATTCGTGGTCGTGATACTATTAAGTCGCATCTCAAGATTATTGGTTTCTACAATTGTATATGTGACGCCCCAAAATAGGTATACATCACCCATTCTCGAGTTGTCAATACACGGTATGTAAACAACTACAACTTTATTATTACAACAAGAAATCTGTGAGTTTAAATACAAATATTATCTTCTGCATAATATTTATACTCAAATAAATCCTCATCACATTTATTGATACATTATTTTACAAAAATGGTGAGGACTACTAAACAACTCTCTCTAGAACCTTCATTCCATACCCGACTAAGTACTCGCTACATTCTCGCCTCCCGAGAAGAAAAATGGAACAACAAGGAAAAGGGTGAGCTCAACTAGCCCAAGAAAGAATATTATGACTAAGATAATATACAACAAATTATCGTTAGTCTTCAACAGGAAAAAATTTAATAGAATACAATAGACAACAAATTTTAAATAAATATTCGCAATGAAATAATAATTCATTAGAAGAGTTAAGTAGAGAATGCAAACTACTATCTTCTATGTATGAATTTAAAAGTTCATCGCTCATCTTTTATCCTCAGAATAACAATCAATATACATCCGAATCAAATATTCATCTTTGCACTACAAAGCCAAAGATATTCATCACCGTCATGTTCATTTAAACACTGCTCATCTTTGCACTACAAAGCCAAAGATATTAATCGACCATTATGTTCATCTCAACACTGCTCATCTTTGCACTACGAGCCAAAGATATTTCTTCAAATCATTCATCTTTGCACTACAGTGCCAAAGATATTCAATAATATCATCATTTAAGACCGAGGATGATGAAAATATTTTTAAAGAACGAATCCAAAGGAAACAAAATGACAAGGATTAAGGATTAAGGATTCAGACTTTGTTTTATCCATGTCCAACAATACCCCAAAAATAATCACAAAGTGGTGTAAAATTCAAGAATGATCAAAACATGGATACAATCAAAGCTAGTATCCGTAATAGATATTTTGGACGAAAAGAAGAAATTTTATTTTTTCTATGAATAGTGGCCGATATACGTGAATAAAGGTCAGATATCATCGTGAATAAAGGTCGTATACGTGAATAAGTAACTCACACCAAAAGATAGAAATTCCACAAAAAAAAACATCTTCACGAATATGAATAAGAATCGTGAATAGTAACTCGTGAATAAGAACTCATGAATAGTAACCCGACATGAAAAAGTTCCAAATTTGATAAAAACTTCAGATCAATATTTCAAAGATAATGATATTGAAGAAATAATATCATTACGAACAAAAAAAAATATCCCTTACCTCAAAGAATCAAGATTTCTAAGGAAAGGTCGAAAGTGATGTTTGAATCGAAACTTGTACTTGAATAAAGAACTCTCAAAGTATCTAAATACTCACAAAATACGCTCAATAATATAGAGAGAAAAGAGAGAAAACTTTGTTTCGGTGTGATTTTCAATTCTAACTTAGCCCTCTATTTATAGGAAAATGTTAGCCCACCAAGCAGCACTTGACCAAGCACCGATGGCTTTACTCGCTACTATTGCCACCCACCACATTTGAAATAAAATTCAGCACATTTTTTCACCAACCACAAGTGGGGCCCACTCAATTCTAGAATTTTCCACCAAAATCAATTATAAACCTAATTTCCGAATCGTACACCTCTTAAAATTCATAACAAATCATTCGTGAATTTTTAACGGCTCAAAATTTGTGGACATATACTCAACTTATGTATGTATAACATATACCAAAAAATTACCACAATCCAACATCTCGGATTAAACATTATAACCCCCCGCAATATATCTCAAAACCCCGATTTAATTTTTAATACCTCCAATCCGATAAAATACCGATAAAACACCTCAACATTAATTCCTTCATTTATAACCACATAAATAAATCCATCATTTATATCCACATAAAATAAATATTTCTTTATCATATGAATCAATAATTAATTATTCACAAATAATATTACGTAATCACAATTATGATGACCAGTAGCTTCCTGTGAAGAGGGGCTTTCCGATAAGGATTTCTCCTTACTTCTTGGCCGCAATTAGATGACCAAACCTCTCCTCGATGTAACTTTCTAGACATTGCCAATAATGCTATCTAATAATATTATTCAAATAATATGAATTATTGATCCGATAATGGAGATAATGTGCAAAGACAATTATTGAACAACAATATATATAAAATATCAACGCAAAGAATTATCAATCAATAAAATAAAATATTGAACAAGAATTCATCGTGAAAATTATTGAGTAGTGCCTTCACGTAAGGATCAATAATTCAACAATCACATGCAATACCGCAAAGCTTCTTCGTGCAACCACGCCAGACATCAGATTTTTAACCACCGGGTATTCCAACAGTCTTAACTGTAATAACTACGCCTGCTATTTTTAACCAACTTATATTTGTCATTTTCCTCATCCAATCGCTTTTCCGTTATGGGCTCCACATACGGTCACACCTGTCAGCATTTAATATTCCCCGATCTGCATTTAATATTCCACGACCAAACGAATATTCCCGACAACAATGAATATTTTATAACCACTTGCTTATTTTGAAATATTTATGTATTTAACCCTTAACTATCCACATTAATCAAATCAACCCTTACTATTTCAAAATAATAAATAAAGGAAATTTCTTTTATTTAAAAAAAAAATTTCGGGTCTTACAACCTCCCTCCTTATGAAATTTCGTCCTCGAAATCGACGTGACGACTCGGTGTTTTTCAAAGGTGAGGATACCTCGCTTTCATTTTCGCTTTCAATTCCCGTGTCATTTCTCTATAGCATGATTCCTCCACAAAACTTTAACTTGTGGTATGACCTTTCATAGGCGTAGGGACATGCTCCTTCCTATCCAAGATCTTGACAGTACCTCCTCATCGTTAAGTCTTCTACTATCTCGTTCGGCTTCTAACTCAATAACATGGTTCGGGTCTTTCACATATTTACGAAGTACGAGATATGTGAAACACATTATGAACACGAGACATACCGGAGGTAACGCAAGTCTATAGGCTACATTTCCTACTCGGTCAAGAATTTGAAATGGACCAATAAATCGTGGATCGAGCTTTCTTCTTCCCAAATCTTGTAACTCCCTTCCATGGAGCAACTCGTAACAATACATGATCCCCTACATTAAATTCCACGTCCTTTCGATGAAGATCCGCATAACTCTTTTGTCGATCTTGTGCCGCTTTGTATACGCTGTCGAATCATTTGGATCTTTTCAGGTGAGTCATACGTATTAACTCGAGTCCCAAACAATGTTGCTTCACCCACCTCATCCCAACATATTGGAGAACGACATTTTCGCCTCATATAATGCTTCAATGGAGCCACACCTATACTTGCTCGATAACTCGTTGTTGTAGGAGAATTCCACCAATGGTAAATACTTATCCCAACTACCCTTGAAGTCAGGACACGTAGTCTTAATAGATCTTCAAGAGTTTGAATAGTCCTCTCTCGATTGTCCGTCTGCTTGGGGATGGTATGTCAACTAAATCGCAAACTGCGTGCCATAGCTTTTTGCAAGCTAACCCAAAATCTTGAAGTGAATCTTGGGTCACGATCCGAGACTATGGATACAGAATGCCATGCAACCTCACGATCTCATTTACGCATATACTAGCAAGACGCTCAAGGAATAAGTCTCCTGTAGACGGCAAGAAATGAGCAGACTTTGGTTAATCTATCAACAATAACCCAAATAGCATTGATGCCTTGAGAAACCGTAGGAAGACCCGTAATCGAAATCCATGGTAATGTGTTCCCACTTCCATTCCTAATCTCAAGTGGTTGCAACGGACCCTTAGGTACTAGATGTCTCGCTTTACTTTACGCGTTGGCAAGTTAAACACATCGAGATAAACTTTGCAATCTCTCTCTTCATATTATTCCACCAAAATGTATGTCAAGATCACGATACATTTTAGTACTTCCGTGATGGATTGCAAATGGTGTATTGTGTGCCTCCATCATAATCTTGTACTTCAAATCGTAGTCGTTAGGAACACAAAGTCTAGAGTGGACTCAAGTATTCCTACTTCATCAATTCTCGCCCTAATAGCTCCTTCTTGTACTTTCTTCTTCATACGCATCATCCGGCCCGCTGGGCTCGAGCAACCTTAACTTTTTCTATTAAAGTCGGCTCTATCATGATACTTGACATCATCGCACTCGCTCCTCGCATATGATCTTCTACTCAATGCGCCACTACCACGCTCGCTTTTACCGGATGGTATCAATAGTGTGGTCGTAGTCTTCAATAGCTCGAGCCAACGTCACCGCCCAAGCATGTTGAGTTCTTTTTTGAGTGAAGAAATATTTAAGGCTTTTATGGTCCGAATATATCTCTACTTTCTCCCCGTATAGATAGTGCCTCCATATCTTTAATACGAACGATCATCACGCTAACTCTAGATCATGAGTAGGATAATTCCTCTCATACTCTTTTAAGTTGTCATGAGGCATAAAGCTATGACTTTCCCACGCCAGATGAGAACACATCCTAACCCTTTGCACAAGCATCGGCCAGAGATAACAAATCCATCCGAACCGGATGGTATTGTTAGAACAGTGCCAAATAAGTCTCCTCTTAAGCTCTTGGAAACTCTTCTCGCATTCTTCATTTCAAACGAATTTTGTATCCTTCCGAAGTTAGCGAAGTTAATGGAGTAGCGATTCGAGAAAACCCTTCCACGAATCTCCGATAATAACCAAATAAGCCCAAAAAGCTACGATTTCAACACCGACTTTGGTTGCTCCCAACTTTGATTGCTTCAATCTTCACGGATCAACAGATACTCCATGTTTTGACACCATATGCCCAAGAAATGCTACTTCTCGCCGTAACTCGCATTTCTTCAATTTGGCATATAGTTGGTTTTCACGAAGCCTTTGAGTACCAAATTCAAATGGTGCTCATGATCTTCACGACTTTTGGAATATATAAGGATGTCATCAATAAAGACAACAACAAACCGATCTAAATATTCCTTGAATACTTTGCTTCATCATATCCATGAAAGCCGCAGGAGCATTAGTTAGTCCGAAAGACATGACTAAGAATTCATAATGCCCATACCGAAGTTCTCAAGGCGCCTTTGAATATCCTTAGTTTTAATCTTCAACCGATGATATCCAGAATCGAAGATCGATTTTTGAAAAGAATTGTGCCCTTCAGAATCGGTCAAACAAGTCATCAATACGAGGTAGAGGATACCTATTCTTGATGGTGACATGGTTCAATTCCCCGATAATCAATACAAAGTCGCATACTCCCGCCTTTCTTTTTACAAATAAAACAGAGAGCACCCCAAGGAGATGTACTAGATTTAATGAAACCAATGTCCAACAATTCCTCGTAGTTGGACCTTTAACTCCTCAAGTTCAATAGAGCCATTCGATATGGGGTTTTAGAAATGGGCTTTGTACGGAGTTCAAGATCAATAAAGAATTCAACTTCACGCTCGGGGTAGATCGGAAGTTCTTCAGAAATACGTCGGAAAGTCAATAACAACAGAATATTATTCAAATTTGACGTGTCTTTATTCAAATCCATAACATGGGCTACGAAAGCTTGACATCCGCTTTTTCAATAAACGAATAGCTTTATGATTAGATATGATGTTGATTGATTTTAATGGTTTAGTTGCTTGAATTGCATAACAAAGTTGGTTAGAATATGAAAACTAACAACCTTACGAAAAACAATCAATTTTGGCATGATGAGTAGTTAACCAATCAATCCCTAAAATCACATCAAAAGCAAGTATCTTTAAAGAGATAAGGTCAATGGTAAGGTGATGGTGCCAACTTGAATCAAACAAACTTTATAAACAAGTGGATGTGATGAAAGTTTCTCCTAACTGAGTTTCCACGAGAAAGGTCAAAGTCTAATTTCTCCTGAGTCAAGTTTAAACGCTGAGCACAAGCAGGAGAGATAAATGAATGGGTAGCACCAAGATGTCGAGTAAGGTATAAACTTCGCAAGAATTTATAAATAGCTTACCCGTGATCACCTCGTTTGGTTCCTCGCATTATGACCATCACAACAAACGCTTCTTCCCTAATCGCTGACTTCACTTTGACTTTTCGGGATGTCTTTTCGAGTCACCGTCCCTCACGAACTAGGTTTTCGCTCTATCAGATAATCTCGAGCGATATGTCCTTCCTTTCCACAACTATAGCATACCTTGAATCTGTTGGGCGCTTTGGATCGATATGTCCTCTTTTCCGCATTTGTAGATATGACCGGTGGTCGTTTCTCCTCCCTTAGAACCCGAGCTTGTTAAAGACTGCTGTCTTCACATAGTCGTTGTTAAATCTCCTCTTTATAAAATCTCCTCCCGACTCGCTTCTTCTCGCTTTTCACGACCATGATTACCACCAGAGTGGTTACCATTTCATCCGTCTGCTTTTCTCTCGCAGTTATCATTATTCTGCTTGATCGCTATCTCGGTACGATCCTCGTTATGGTCCTCAACGACCGTATTTCGTTATCTCGCTTCTAATAATTGAGCCCTCACTTATAACATCCTAATAAAGAGAAAGTTTATGAGAAATGAGATACCGACGTATCTGGGTTTCAAACCTCTAAGAAACATCCGCGTCATACGCTCCTCATTCTCCACCAAATGAGGTGCAAACTCGATAACTCGCAAACTTTGCCTCGTCATCGAGACACCGCTCATGTTGGTTTGCTCTAATCTGATGAGCTCCACTTCCTTCATATAATTTAACACTTTCGTGAAAGTATTTGTCATTAAATAGTCTCTCAAACGCCTCCCAAGACATCTTTGAAAAGTATGGATGGGTACGCTTCACGACTCCCACCAATAATCTGCGCACCACGGAACATAAAGGTGGCGAATGGAACCTTCGTTTCTCCGCATCCCAAGACATCGAATATCTTGGTAATTTGTTTGACCCATGTGTCCGCCATGATCGGATCTCGCTTTCTTAAATTCGTGGTCCCAACTCTTTGAATCGCTTGGCGTGACAACCCGTGAATTGCTATCATTTCTCCTCAGATTTTGAACACGAAGTCTCCTCGTCGATTTTGCATGAACTGCAAAAAGCTTCTAAACATCCCCTCGCTCATCATCTCGCCAATGGTGTTGTTCACAGGAGGAACATTGCCACTGTTGCACGCTCTCCTCGTTGGTAAGACAGACATCTCCACGGCCTCATTTACTCCATCATTAGTATTCTCACGACATTCTCAAATACCGCCATAAAACAAGGGTTAATTAAAGAAATCAATATATCACATAATATCCCTATATACCGACCAACTAACAAATAAGCTTAGTAGGACACACTAATAAGGATTTACTCGCCTCCCTCCTAGTTCTATTCCCCGATCTCCGCCAGAGATCATATCCCTAAGCTCGATACCAACCGCGACGCCCCCAAAATAGGTATACATCACCCATTCTCGAAATTGTCAATACATGGTACGTAAACAACTACAATTTTATTATTACAACAAGAAATCTGTGAGTTTAAATACAAATATAATCTTCTGCAGACAATATTTATACTCAAATAAATCCTCATCACATTTATTGATACATTATTTTACAAAATGGTGAGGACTACTAAACAACTCTCTCTAAACCTTCATTCCATACCCCGACTAAGACTCGCTACATTCTCGCCTCCCGAGAAGAAAAATGGAACAACAAGGAAAAGGGTGAGCTCAACTAGCCCAAGAAAGAATATTATGACTAAGATAATATACAACAAATTATCGTTAGTCTTCAACAGGAAAAATTTAATAGAATACAATAGACAACAAATTTTAAATCAATATTCGC
This sequence comes from Panax quinquefolius, assembly GCA_020205615.1. Lineage (NCBI taxonomy): Eukaryota > Viridiplantae > Streptophyta > Magnoliopsida > Apiales > Araliaceae > Panax > Panax quinquefolius. Next base: position 19,642,323 of record CM035173.1, read on the forward strand.
AATGGAAATAATAATTCATTAGAAGAGTTAAGTAGAGAATGCAAACTACTATCTTCTATGTATGAATTTAAAAGTTCATCGCTCATCTTTTATCCCCGTAACAACAATCAATATACATCTGAATCAAATATTCATCTTTGCACTCATGTGCCAAAGATATTCATCATTACAGTCATGTTCATTTAAACACTGCTCATCTTTGCACTGAGGTGCCAAAGATATTAATCATCGGTCATGTTCATTTAAACACTGCTTCATCTTTTGCACTACACTGGCCAAAGATATTAATCGATCATTATGTTCATCTCAACACTGCTCATCTTTGCACTACAGCCAAAGATATTCTTCAGAAATCATTCATCTTTGCACTACGTGCCAAAGATATTCAATAATATCATCATTTAAGACCGAGGATGATGAAAATATTTTTAAAGAACGAATCCAAAGGAAACAAAATGACAAGGATTAAGGATTAAGGATTCGTACTTTGTTTTATCCATGTCCAACAATACCCCAAAAATAATCACAGCAGTGTAAAATTCAAGAATGATCAAAACATGGATACAATCAAAGCTAGTATCCGAATAGATATTTTGGACGAAAAAGAAGAAATTTTATTTTTCTATGAATAGTCTCAGATATCGTGAATAGTGCCAGATATCGTGAATAAAGGTCGATATCATGAATAGTAAACTCACACCACCAAAAGATAGAAATTCCACAAAAAAAACATCTTCACGCTTCATGAATAGTACTCGTGAATAGTAACTCGTGAATAAGAACTCATGAATAAGAACTCATGAATAGTAACCCGACATGAAAAAGTTCCAAATTTGATAAAAACTTCAGATCAACATTTCAAAGATAATGATATTGAAGAAATAATATCATTACGAAAAAAAAATAATATCCCTTACCTCAAAGAATCAAGATTTCTAAGGAAAGGTTGAAAGTGATGCCGAATCGAACTCTTGTCAATAAAGAACTCTCAAAGTATCTAAATACTCACAAAATACGCCAATAATATAGAGAGAAAAGAGAAAACTTTGTTTCGTGTGTGATTTTCAATTCTAACTTAGCCCTCTATTTATAGGAAAATGTTAGCCGTAAAGGCATTTGACTTGCCACTTTACATGGCTTTACCTCGCTACTATTGCCACCCACCACATTTGAAATAAAATTCAGCACATTTTTTCACCAACCACAAGTGGGGCCCACTCAATTCTAGAATTTTCCACCAAAATCAATTATAAACCTAATTTCCGAATCGTACACCTCTTAAAATTCATAACAAATCATTCGTGAATTTTTAACGGTTCAAAATTTGTGGACATATACTCAACTTATGTATGTATAACATACCCAAAAATTACCACAATCCAAATCTATTTGATTAAAAATTATAACCCCGCAATATATCTCAAAACCCCGATTTAATTTTTAATACCTCCAATCCGATAAAATACCGATAAAACACCTCAACATTAATTCCTTCATTTATAACCACATAAATAAATCCATCATTTATATCCACATAAAATAAATATTTCTTTATCATATGAATCAATAATTAATTATTCACAAATAATATTACGTAATCACAATTATGACAACCAGCCGCTCCTCAGGAAAGAGGGGCTTTCCGATAAGGATTTCTCCTTCTTGCCAAGCAATTAGATGACCAAACCTCTCCTCGATGTAACTTTCTAGACATTGCCAATAATGCTATCTAATAATATTATTCAAATAATATGAATTATTGATCCGATAATGGAGATAATGTGCGTTGACAATTATTGAACAACAATAATATAAAATATCAACGCAAAGAATTATCAATCAATAAAATAAAATATTGAATAAGAACTCATCGTGAAAATTATTGAGTAGTGGCCTTCTTACGTAAGGATCAATAATTCAACAATACAATCGTAATACCGTCAAAGCCATCTTCGGCAACCACGCCAGACATCAGTATTTTAACCACCGGGTATTCCAATGATCTTAATTCAGTAATAACTACGCCAATTATTTTTAACCAACTTATATTTGTCGCTTTCCTCATCCAATCGCTTTCCGTTATGGGGCCCACACATGGTCATTACGCCATTGCATTTAATATTCCCCACAAAGCATTTAATATTCCACGACCAAACGAATATTCCCCGACAACAACAATGAATATTTTATAACCACTTGCTTATTTTGAAATATTTGCGTATTTAACCCTTAACTATCCACATTAATCAAATCAACCCTTACTATTTCAAAATAATAAATAAAGGAAATTCCTTTTATTTAAAAAAAAATTTCTGGTCTTATGATATCATTTCAAATTTTTCCGAATTTTTGAAGGTTCGTAAAAATTTGAAACTAAAAAACATAATAACCCTTAAAATCCCTAACTATCCTTTACCTCAAAAAGCGGTACTTAAATTAGAATAACGCTGAACGAGCTTGCACCGTATAGAACACTCAAAGTATACTCAAAATACTCACAAGAATACGCTCGATAATATAGAGAGAGAAAACTTCAGTTTCTGGTGTGATTTTCAACAATTGTCACATTAAAAATTTTCTCTATCTATGTCCACATAAAATAAATATTTTCCTCATCATAAAAATCAATAATTAATTATTCACAAATAATATTACATAATCACAATATTGACAACCGTGCGCCTTGGAAAGAGGGCTTTCCAATAAGGATCTCTCCTTCTTGCTGCAAGCAATTAGGTGACCAAACCTCTCCTTGACATGTAACTTTCTAGACATTGCAATAATGTTATCCAATAATATTATTCAGATAATATGAATTATTGCTCCGATAATAGAAAATATGTGTAATGACAATTCTTGAAACAACGAATATAAAAAATATCAACGCAAAGAATTATTGAATCAATAAAATATAATATCGAATAAAGAATAATTCTTGTAACAATTATTGAGTAGTGCCTTCTTGTGACGCCCCCAAAATTAGGTATACGTCACCCATCTTGGGTCGCCACTTACATGGTACATAAATTCAAATACAACTTACTAACATAACTTTCGTATATAATATACGACATAAACCGTGAGTTTGAATACAAATATTGTCTACTAGATATTATACAAACTCAAAAGGAGTCCTCATTACAACTATTATCACACTATTTCACGAATAGTGAGGACTACTAATGCTATCCTCTCGGACCATTACTCCGCTCCCCGACTAGTCCCAAATATGTTCTCATTTCCTCAAGAGAACGGTGAAAGAAAGGTGAGCTCAACTAGCCCAATGAAATATTATGACTAAGATAATGCGAGAATAAATTATCATTAGCCTTCAACAATGTTTAAACCGATAAAATACAATAGACAACCGGTTTAATCAGCAATGAATGTGCAATCCATTAAAAGAGTCAAGTAGAAAATAAAGTCTACTATCTTTTAGGTTTTAAAAGGTTTTCATAAATTTTTATCACTAAGACTCGCTTTAATGAATAAACCACAATATCTAATCATCCCCGTACCACGGTCAAGGATTTTCATTAAATTATCAATGGTCATAACTATATTTGAATCACCCCAGTCATAATCATACCAAAAACTATCCATCAACGCATTACAGTGCCATCGAGGACTTTTATCACATCATTTATAACAAGCCATGATTATCTTTGAATGATCCTCGGTCATAATCATACTAAGTTCATCTATGCACGTAAGCCAAAAGATAACTTTCAACATAATATAAACACGAGGATGATGACAATAATATAAGAATTCAATCAAACAAGTTCAAGAATTAATTTCTCTAGGATTTATTAACGTCCAAATTGTCAACAAGATATCTTTGTTTTGTAGAGTAAAATTCAAGAATGATCGGAAGAATATTTCCATGAAAAGATATCGATGAAACGCAAATATCAAGGATATTCTACTAATTTCATGGAGTATAAAGTCAAAGTTTTAACCAACCGGGTATAATAAAGAATGGAATAACAAAAGAAATCACCATGCATGCGGTACTTTCCATAGACGAGTTATTCCAACGGAATAATAATAATCGGAACCGTGTCGTGAAATTCACAATCGGCAGTGATGATCCAACGTAATAATAAATGCTTTGAATAATAAACAATGGAACCAGTCCTGTAAAACACACGCATGTGATATTACAATGTAATAATAATGCGGAATAATAAACAATGGAACCGGTCCTAGGTGTAAAACACACGCATGTGATATTCCAACGTAATAATAAAGAATGGAATAACAGAAGAAGATCACCAAGTATAGGGGATTCCGCGTATACAGGTTATTCCAACAGAATAAATAAGAATGGAATAACATAAGGAATAACCTGGTATGATAAGAGGTGAGGATACCTTGAATACCTTTATCGTTGAAAACATTAAATTCATCTTTGCAATCCGGCCAAAGATATTCATTAACAATTCATCTTTGCACTACAGGCCAAAGATGAATGTAAGACCCCAAAATTTTTTTTTTAAATAAAAAGGAATTTCCTTTATTTATTATTTTGAAATAGTAAGGGTTGATTTGATTAATGTGGATAGTTAAGGGTTAAATACGCAAATATTTCAAAATAAGCAACTGATGAATATCTTTGGCCTGTAGTGCAAAGATGAATATTTGATTCCAGATGTATATTGATTGTTGTTACAGGGATAAAAGATAGACGATGGACTTTTAAATTCATACATAGAAGATAGTAGTTTGCATTCTCTACTTAACTCTTCTAATGAATTATTATTTCACCATGAATATTGATTTAAAATTTGTTGTCTATTGTATTCTATTAAATTTTTCCCTGTTGAAGACTAACGATAATTTGTTGTATATTATCTTAGTCATAATATTCTTTCTTGGGCTAGTTGAGCTCACCCTTTTCCTTGTTGTTCCATTTTTTCTTCTCGGGAGGCGAGAATGTAATGAAATACTTAGTCGGGGTATGGAATGAAGGTTCTAGAGAGAGTTGTTTAGTAGTCCTCACCATTTTGTAAAATAATGTATCAATAAATGTGATGAGGATTTATTTGAGTATAAATATTGTCTAGAAGATAATATTTGTATTTAAACTCACAGTTTTACTGTTGTAATAATAAAGTTGTAGTTGTTTCTGTACCATGTATTGACAACTCAGAATGGGTGATGTATACCTATTTTGGGGGCGTCACACCTTATTTGTATTCTGAGGTGCATGCTCCCTGGATCAGTTTCTTCGTCTGCTGCGACCATAATCCCGGAAACCGATAGGGCGGAATACCCTTCTTCGATCAATTAGGAAAATGGTTGTTGAGTCTTCATCTACTCTGCTTATACCATAATCCTGAAGACCAATAGGGCGGAGTACCCTCTTCGGTTAATTAGGAAAATGGTTGTTGGGTCTTCATCTACTCTGCTCCGACCATAATCCTGAAGACCAATAGGGTGGAGTACCCTCTTCGGATGCTCAGGAATATGGTTCTTTGGTCTTTTTTGGTCATGAGGATCACCTTGAGACATGTCCTCAAAGTTTATAGACTACTTTCTAACTCACGGTTGTCCATCTTTAGGTGTACCACATCTTTCAGACAGGACATAATTGAACACTTTGTCCCTCAGCTTGGCAATCCAAAGAATCTGCACAACTATATCCTTGCTCTGCTCAGCTACATCCTCGCTCCGGACAGCCACATCCTCGCTCCGCTCCAAGATAACCTCCAAAGCTCTATCTGCTTCGTCCACCATCTTCATCACCGACCACTTTGGCAGGTCGAAGTTCTAAAGGGGTGCCTTTTACTGCCTTTCTACCATGATCATGCTCTTTGTCGACAAATAAAGACCAACCATCTTCGGCTTCACGCGGATCTCGAACGAGAACCCCCTAATTGGTGCCATAACTTCCGATGTAGAACAACTGGAAATATTGTGATTGATAGCTCAAGAACACTAGAAAAGCACCTCCTTCTAGCGCCAATGTTAACACCAGGATCTTCTGCCACGTCCCAATCACGTAAGACGCCCTGATCCTGCACAGTAAACATGATAAAACACCAAAAGCTTGACGGCGGGTCCGTCGGGGGATAGCTCAGGCGTGAGAGTCAGTATACGTGTTCACAAGGTTAACCAATGGAGGAATGTAATGTCTAGTGTATTGAGAGAGATAATAATTCTTTGTGTATGAGATTATGAATGAAGACGTACACAACGAAGACCTCCTTGCATGATATACTACAGGACTCGGTTTACTGCGCCACTAACCTTCCCCGCACTTTATTAATCCCATCCCCTCTCATCCCACCACCGCCAATCGTCGAATCCTTATTAATGCCATGTAAGATATCAGTCAGCCATATCTTTGTCGTCATCATCACCGGTCAAAGATGTAGATACTTAAATATATGATGGGTCGACCCACTGATTTGGTCCGATATTAGGACTTAACAAAGATAATAAAGTGACTAGATCCAATAATGTCAACACCCAATAGTGAAGACCCAATGGACTAAGCTAATCAATAATGTTAACCTTGTTTTATGACGATTCGGAGAATGTCGATTGAGAATATTAACAATGGAGTAAATGAGACCGTGGAGATGTCTCATCTTTACCAACGAGGAGAACGTCTGCAACAGTGGCAATGTTCCTCCCGTGAACAACACCACCGAAAGCGATGATGAACGAGGGATGTTTAGAAGCTTTTGCAGTTCATGCAAAATCGGGGCAGAGAGGAGACTCGTGTTCAAAATACGAGAGAAATGATAGCAATTCACGGGTTATCACAACCAAGCGATTCGAAGTTGGGACCACGAAATTTAAGGGAAAGCCGATCCGATCATGGGCGGAAACATGGGTCAAACAAATTACCAAGATATTCGATGTCTTGGGATGCACGGAGAACAGAAGGTTCCATTCGCCACCTTTATGTTCCGCGGCGAAGCGGATTATCGGTGGGAGTCTCGTGAAGCGTACCCATCCAAATTGCAAGACTCAAAGATGTCTTGGGAGACGTTTGAGACTATTTAATAACAAATACTTTCCTAAAGTGTTAAATCGTATGAAGGAAGTGGAGTTCATCGATTAGAGCAAAACAACACGGCGGTGTCTCAATGACGAGGCAAAGTTTGCGAGTTATCCAGTGTTTGCACCTCATTTAGTGGAGAATGAGGAACGATGACGCGGGATGTTTCTTAGAGGTTTGAAACCCTAAGATACGTCGAGATCTCATTTCTCATAAACTTTCTCTTTATTCGGATGTTATAAAATGTGGCTCAATTATTAGAGCGAGATAACGAAAGTACAACCGGCGAGGGACCATAACCGAGGATCGTACTCGGAGATACGATCAATGAATAATGATAACTGCGGAGAAAGAAAAGCAGACGGATGAAATGGTAACCACTCGGTGGTAATCATGGTCATGAAAATGTAAGAAGCGAGTCGGGAGAGATTTTAAAAAGAGAGATTTAACAACGACTATGTGAAGACGACAGTCTTGGCGTGACAATCGGTTCTAAGGGAGGAGAACGACCACCCATTATATGCTACAAATGCGGAAAAGAGGGACATATCGGTCAAACCGCCCACAACAGTTCAAGGTATGCTATAGTTGTGGAAAGGAAGGACATATCGCTTCGAGATTATGCGATAATGAAACCTAGTTCAATGAGACGGTGACTCAAAAGATCATCCCGAAAAAGTCAAAGTCAACGATTCCGGAAGAAGCGTTTGTTGTGACCGGTCATAATGCGAGAACCCAAACGAGGTGATCACGGGTAAAGCTATTTATAAATTCTTGCGAAGTTTATACCTTACTCGATCTTTGGTGCTACCCATTCATTTATCTCTCCTGCTTGTGCTCAACGCTTAAACTTGACTCGGGAGAAATTAGACTTTGACCTATCTGTGGAAACTCCATTAGGAGAAACTTTCATCACATCCACTCGCTTATAAAGTTTGTTTGATTCAAGTTGGCACCATCACCTTACCGTTTGACCTTATCTCTTTAAAGATACTTGCTTTTGATGTGATTTTAGGGATTGATTGGTTAACTACTCATCATGCCAAAATTGATTGTTTTCGTAAGGTTGTTAGTTTTCATATTCCTAACCAACCTGTTATGCGAATTCAAGCAACTAAACCATTAAAATCAATCACCGTCATATCTAATCATAAAGCTATTCATTTATTGAAAAAGCGGATGTCAAGCTTTCGTAGCCCATGTTATGGATTTGAATAAAGACACGTCAAATTTGAATAATATTCTGTTGTTATTGACTTTCCCGACGTATTTCTGAAGAACTTCCTGCCTACCCCGTAACGTGAAGTTGAATTCTTTATTGATCTTGAACTGCCAGTACAAAGCCCATTTCTAAAACCCCATATCGAATGGCTCTATTGAACTTCAGAGTTAAAGGTCCAACTACGAGAATTGTTGGACATTGTTTTCATTCGCCCTAGTACATCTCCTTGGGGTGCTCTTGTTTTATTTGTAAAAAAAGAAAGACGGGAGTATGCGACTTTGTATTGATTATCGGAATTGAACCATGTCACCATCAAGAATAGGTATCCTCACCTCGTATTGATGACTTGTTTGACCAACAGTAGAGGCACAATTCTTTTCAAAAATCGATCTTCGCTTCGGATATCATCAATTGAAGATTAAAAGCGAGGATATTCCAAAGACGCCTTCGAAACTCCGGTATGAGCATTATGAATTCTTAGTCATGTCTTTCGGACTAACTAATGCTCCTACTGACTTTCATGGATATGATGAACCGAGTATTCAAGGAATATTTGGATCGGTTTGTTGTTGTCTTTATTGATGACATCCTTATATATTCCAAAAGTCATGAAGATCATGAGCACCATTTGAAGTTGGTACTCGAAAGGCTTCGTGAAAACCAACTATATGCCAAATTGAAGAAATGCGAGTTACGGCTTGAGGAAGTAGCATTTCTTGGGCATGTAGTGTCAAAACATGGAGTATCTGCTGATCCGTGAAGATTGAAGCAATACAAAGTTGGGAGCAACCAAGTCGGTGGATCAAGTCACGTAGCTTTTTGGGCTTAAATTTGGTTATTATCGGAGATTCGTGGAAGGGTTTTCTCGAATCGCTACTCCATTAACTTCATTAACTCGGAAGGATACAAAATTCGTTTGGAATGAAGAATGCGAGAAGAGTTTCAAGAGCTTAAGAGGAGACTTATTTCTAAGACACTGTTCTAACAATACCATCTAGTTCGGATGGATTTGTTATCTGGCCGATGCTTGAGCAAAGGGTTAGGATGTGTTCTCATGCAATGTGGGAAAGTCATAGCCTTTATGCCTCATGACAACTTAAAGAGTATGAGAGGAATTATCCTACTCATGATCTGTAGTTAAGCGTGATCGTTTTCGCTTAAAGATATGGAGGCACTATCTATACGGGGAGAAAGTAGAGATATATTCGGACCATAAAAGCCTTAAATATTTCTTCACTCAAAAAGAACTCAACATCTGGCGTGACGTTGGCTCGAGCTATTGAAAGACTACGACCACACTATTCAATACCATCCCGGTAAAAGCGTGGTAGGCGACGCATTGAGTAGAAGATCATATCTTGCGGAACGAGTGCGATGATGTCAAGTATACGCATAGAGCCAACTTTAATAGAAAAAGTTAAGGTTGCTCAAGCCACCGAATCGGAATCCTGATGCGTATGAAGAAGAAAGTACAAGAAGGAGCTATTAGGCTTAGAATTGATGAAGAAGGAATACTTGAGTCCACTCTAGACTTTGTGTTCCTAACGACTCGATTTGAAGTACAAGATTATGATGGAGGCACACAATACACCATTTGCAATCCATCCTCGAAGTACTAAAATGTATCGTGATCTTCGACATACATTTTGGTGGAATAATATGAAGAGAGAGATTGCAAAGTTTATCTCGATGTGTTTAACTTGCTAACGTGTAAAGGCGAGCATCTAGTACCTAAGGGTCCGTTGCAACCACTTGAGATTCCTGAATGGAAGTGGGAACACATTACCATGGATTTCGTTCACGGGTCTTCCTACGGTTTCTCAAGGCATCAATGCTATTTGGGTTATTGTTGATAGATTAACCAAGTCCGCTCATTTCTTGCCGATCTGGGAGACTTATTCCTTGAACGTCTTGCTAGTATATGCGTAAATGAGATCGTGAGGTTGCATGGCATGCTCGTATCCATAGTCTCGGATCGTGACCCAAGATTCACTTCAAGATTTTGGGTTAGCTTGCAAAAAGCTATGGGCACGGATTTGCGATTTAGTTCGGCATACCATCCCCAAACCGGACGGACAATCGAGAGGACTATTCAAACTCTTGAAGATCTATTAAGACTCGTGTCCTGCACTTCAAGGGTAGTTGGGATAAGTATTTACCATTGGTGGAATTCTCCTACAACAACAGCTTATCGAGCAAGTATAGGTGTGGCTCCATTCAAGCATTATATGGACGAAAATGTCGTTCTCTCCAATATGTTGGGATGAGGTGGGTGAAGCAACATTGTTGGGACCCGAAGTTAATGCGTATGACTCACCGAAAAGATCCAAATGATTCGACAACGTGTACAAAACGGCACAAGATCGACAAAAAGAGTTATCGCGGATCTTCATCGAAAGGACGTGGAATTTAATGTAGGGATCATGTATTGTTACGAGTTGCTCCATGGAAGGGAGTTACAAGATTTGGGAAGAGAGAGAAGCTCAATCCACGATTTATTGGTCCATTTCAAATTCTTGACCGAGTAGTAGAAATGTAGCCTATAGACTTGCGTTACCTCAGCGTATGTCTCGTGTTCATAATGTGTTTCACATATCTCGTATTAGTAAATATGTGAAAGACCGAACCATGTTATTGAGTTAGAATCCGGACGAGATAGCCAAGACTTAACGTATGAGGAGGTACTGTCAAGATCTTGGATAGGAAGGAGCATGTCCTACGCTATGAAAGGTCATACCACAAGTTAAAGTTTTGTGGAGGAATCATGCTATAGAGGAATGACCGGGAATTGGAAGCGGAAATGAAAGCGAGGTATCCTCACCTTTTCAAACACCGTGTACGTCGTCAATTTCGAGGACAAAATTTCATAAGGAGGGAGGTTGTAAGACCAAAATTTTTTTAAATAAAAGGAATTTACTTTATTTATTATTTTGAAATAGTAAGGGTTGATTTGATTAATGTGGATAGTTAAGGGTTAAATACGCAAATATTTCAAAATAAGCAAGTGGTTATAAAATATTCATTGTTGTCTGGGAATATTCGTTTGGTCGTGGAATATTAAATCTTTGTCGGGAATATTTAAATGACGACGTAGCGATGCCATGTGTGGGCCCCATAACTTGCTTATTGGATGAGGAAAAAGACAAATATAAGTTGGTTAAAAATACTTGGCGTAGTTATTACTGAATTAAGATCATTGGAATACCCGGTGGTTAAAATACGATGTCTGGCGTGGTTGCATAGAAGAAGGCACACAGTATTACACAAGATATTGTTGAATTATTGATCCTTACGTAGAAGGCGGCACTACTCAATAATTTTCACATGAGTGAATTCTTGCTCAATATTTTATTTTATTGATTCAATAATTCTTTGCGTTGATATTTTATATTATTGTTGTTCAATAATTGTCACCGCACATTATCTCCATTATCGGATCAATAATTCATATTATTTGAATAATATTATTAGATAGCATTATTGGCAATGTCTAGAAAGTTCATCGAGGAGAGGTTTGGTCATCTAATTGCTCGCCAAGAAGGGAGAAATCCTTATCCTGAAAGCCCCTCTTCCTCGGGAACTACCGGTTGTCATAATTGTGATTACGTAATATTATTTGTGAATAATTAATTATTGATTCATATGATAAAGAAATATTTATTTTATGTGGATATAAATGATGGATTTATTTATGTGGTTATAAATGAAGGAATTAATGTTGAGGTGTTTTATCGAGATTTTATCGGATTGGAGGTATTAAAAATTAAATCGGGGGTTTTGAGATATATTGAGGGTTATAATTTTAATCCGACCGTTGGATTGTGGTAATTTTTGGGTATGTTATACATACATAAGTTGAGTATATGTCCACAAATTTTGAACCGTTAAAAATTCACAAATGATTTGTTATGAATTTTAAGAGGTGTCTGATTCGAAAATTAGGTTTATAATTGATTTTGGTGGAAAATTCTAGAATTGAGTGGGCCCCACTTGTGGTTGGTGAAAAAATGTGCTGAATTTTATTTCAATTGTGGTGGGTGGCAATAGTAGCGGTAAAGCCATCGTGTAGCAGTCAAGTCTCGCTTGGTACGGGCTAACATTTTCCTATAAATAGAGGGCTAAGTTAGAATTGAAAATCACACCAGAAACAAAGTTTTCTCTCTTTCTCTCTCTATATTATTGAGCGTATTTTGTGAGTATTTAGATACTTTGAGAGTTCTTTCGTCAAAGACAAGTTTCGCTCAAAGATCACTTTCGACCTTTCCTTCCGGCAATCTTGATTCTTTGAGGTAAGGGATATTATTTTTTTTCATAATGATATTATTTCTTCAATATCATTATGCTGAAATGTTGATCTGAAGTTTTTATCAAATTTGGAACTTTTTCATGTCGGGGTTACTATTCATGAGTTACTATTCATGAGTTACTATTCACGAGTTACTATTCACGAGTACTATTCATGAAGCGTGAAGATATTTTTTTGTGGAATTTCTATCTTTTGGTGTCGGAGTTACTATTCACGTATACGACACTATTCACGATATCTGACCTTATTCACGTGATACTGGCACTATTCAATAGAAAAATAAAATTTCTTCTTTTCGTCCAAAATATCTATTCGGATACTAGCTTTGATTGTATCCATGTTTTGATCATTCTTGAATTTTACACCACCGTGATTATTTTTGGGGTATTGTTGGACATGGATAAAACAAAGTACAAATCCTTAATCCTTAATCCTTGTCATTTTGTTTCTTTGGATTAGTTCGTTTTTAAAATATTTTTCATCATCCTCGGTCTTAAATGATGATATTATTGAATATTTTTGGCACAGTAGTGCAAAGATGAATGATTTACAAGAATATCTTTGGCACAGAAGTGCAAAGATGAACAGTGTTGAAATGAACATGACCGATCGATTAATATCTTTGGCACAGTAGTGCAAAGATGAACAGTGTTTAAATGAACATGACCAATCGATGAATATCTTTGGCTTCAGGTCAGAAAGATGAATATTTGATTCCGATGTATATTGATTGTTGTTACGGTGGATAAAAGATGAGACGATGAACTTTTAAATTCATACATGAAAGATAGTAGTTTGCATTCTCTACTTAACTCTTCTAATGAATTATTATTTCATTACGAATATTGATTTTAAATTTGTTGTCTATTGTATTCTATTAAATTTTTTTCTGTTGAAGACTAACGATAATTTGTTGTATATTATCTTAGTCATAATATTCTTTATCGGGCTAGTTGAGCTCACCCTTTTCCTTGTTGTTCCATTTTTCTTCTCGGGAGGCGAGAATGTAAATAGTACTACTAGTGGGTATGGAATGAAGGTTCTAGAGAGAGTTGTTTAGTAGTCCTCACCATTTTGTAAAATAATGTATCAATAAATGTGATGAGGATTTATTTGAGTATAAATATTGTCTAGAAGATAATATTTGTATTTAAACTCACAGCTTTCTTGTTGTAATAATAAAGTTGTAGTTGTTTCGCATACATGTATTGACAACTCGAATGGGTGATGTATACCTATTTTGGGGGCGTCACAGATATTTTGATGAGTTTTGTAGAGTATGTGTAAAAATGGCGATTTTTGGATGTATAGATTAGAAGTTATGGATTTTATGAGAAAAGACTATTTTAAAAGTAACTATTTATAACTCTTTGTGATTAACTCCAAAATTGATAAAATTTTTATTAGGAATACATCTATATAATATCAGTATTTCGTGTAAATTTCAGAATGTTTGAATAAAAGTATATTTTATGATAAATGTTTAAATATTCGGTGGTTTTGGCCATATGAAAAATAGTAAATGAAATTTTAAAATTTTGTGAAAAATATATGTTCAATATGGGACTATGTTATGCTAAATTCCAGAAAAGAAATATTTTTGGAACTGATTTGATATTTTTTATGAAAATGTTCTAGTTATGAGTAAATGAATTAAATATGTTACATGAAGTAAGAAAATTGGAAAATATGATTTTATGGCTTGAGAATCATATATGAGGTATATTTATTGGTAATGAAATCTTATGAGTTTGACATTTTATGATGATTAAATGCATTAATTAGTAAAGTGTAAACAATTTAATTAAATTGTTTATAAGTTTTAGAAATTATTAAATATTGTTGTAATATTAAGAATATTAAGATTTTGATATTATTAAGTGATTTTATAACATTTGAATTAAGGTGTTATAAATATTGATATGGATTTTATTATGAAACTTTATCTTTCCGTGTTGAGGTTACTTATACGCACGATACACGGTACTATGTATAACATCTGAAGTACTATTCACGACAAAAATTGGTTTCTTCTCTCGACCAAATTATCGTTGATTTATGAATCTTACTCTTGAAATTAAAACCATGTTTTGATTATATTGTTTTTATATAACATTCTTATGACCCTAATGATGATATTTCTCTTTGACTTGAGTGTAAAGATGGGTAGATTATTGGTATGATCGTGACTATAGGTTCTCTTTGGCCAAGAGGTGCAAAATTGAATTGTTGATTTGGTATGATCATGACCATTGAATTTACAATTGAATATTTTTAGCTTAAGTGCAAAGGTGAATTGATCAACATGGTTATAATTATTGTTATATAACTTCCAAATGATTATGTATTTCTTTGATATATGAATATCTTTGGCTCGTAGTGCAAAATGACTTGTTGATGAATATCTTAGCTTTTGTAGTGCAAAGATGAATTATTGATGAATATCTTTTGCTCAGAATGCAAAGATGACTTGTTGTTGAATATCTTTAGCACATGGTCAAGATGAATTATTGATGAATATCTTTGGCTCGTAATGCAAAGATGACTGTTGTTGAATATCTTAGCTTTTGTAGTGCAAAGATGAATTATTGATGAATATCTTTTGCTCGTAATGCAAAGATGACTGTTGTTGAATATCTTTAGCAGAGTGTAGTGCAAAGATGAAATATTGATGAATATCTTTGGCTCGTAATGCAAAGACGACCATTGTTGAATATCTTTACTTTGTAGTGTAAAGATGAATCTGTTGATGAATATCTTTGGCCGTGGTGCAAAGATGAATTTATTAGTATGATTATGAACAGAACTGTGATTTGGTATAACCATGATATTTGATGTTTCGGTAAAGACAGTGATGAAAATTATCTTCGTTCCGGATGAGAAGAGGAATTTAGAATCACAATTATGATTATGAGTTATTCATATGATTGTGGAAAGGAACTATTGATTGATGTTACAGGGATAAAACATTGTTGGTGGACTTTTAACGTGGAGAAGACAATAGATTTTATAGTCTATTTGACTCTTTTAATGGATTGCTTTCGTTCATTCATGCAACTATGGTTGAAAAGTTTTATCATCTACCATATGTTCTAAATCTCGATTTATTAACGATTGAAGGCTATTGATAATTTAATTATCTTAGTCATGATATTCTTTCTTCGGGCTATTTGTGCTCACCCTTTTGTTTCACAATTCCTTTCGTGTAATAAAAGTGTAGGCTGGGTCGAGGGGGATAGCGAGGGAATAGAATGGTGGTCTATAGATGTTGAGGTGAGGTGAATTTAACTTGGAAGGGTGTTTTGCCACTATCATACAAGATGTCTAAAGACATACAACCTCGTGTCATCATAAGACATGGTTATGCTCATCCACTTCTTTGAGTATATTTACAAGCACTACCTATATAATCTTGGTGTTTGTTTGGAGTATAATACCCAATTAGAGACAAGTGGAGATAATGATATGTCAAGAGAAGACTCACCATTAGGAAGAAGAATATGATAGTAATCTTCTCGTTTTTCTTTGGGGTCTATTGGGTCAACCAAGGATAATTCGTGGCCATATGATATCTACCATAACCTAAAAGCATGGCCTCCCATGTACGAAGGTTTCCTGAGCACTTCCCAAAGATTCTAATTTCTAAAACAGGTTTTGACTATACCTTTTATGTAAGGTGTCATTGTGACGTCTTCTGATTGGTATATTTGTATCCAAACTCCCAGCATATGTGTTGTTGTATTTTGCACTACAATTGTTGTAATAAAGTTGTAGTTGTTTTCCGTACCATATATTTAGCGACTCAGAATGGGTTGGATGGAATGGGCCTATTTTGGGGTTGTTACATTTGTCATCATCACCGGTCAAAGATGTAGATACTTAAATATATGATGGGTCGACCCACTGATTTGGTCCGATATTAGAAGGACTTAACAAAGATAATAAAGTGACTAGATCCAATAATGTCAACACCCAATAGTGAAGACCCAATGGACTAACTGAATATGTAGGCCCAATCCATTCGGCTCAATAGGAGAAATATCACAACTCAACATTGCCCCCTAGTTTTTTATTAAACAGGAGGTTTAATAGGAAACTATAAATGGCATCGGTTCAGGACAAAAGGAATTAATATAAGACCAATGAAGGCCCAAAATACGGCTTACCGAAGCCCATCGGGTGAACATCAAATGGCAACATAAATTAAGATTGGAAGTCCATTTAAAGAGCCCGCTCCAGCCGAACATACAACAACAAATATTTCACCGCCTCTCGAACAACCCAAACCTTCGCCACAAAAACCATTCTCTTCTGAATCTAGGCCCGAAGGCATGGCGACACCGGCGATCATCGGTTGGCAATAATTCCATCATGGAACCGATGGGTGAATGAGTGAAATACCGGACTAAAGGAAGTTGAGATTTGACCATCAATCAATCGATCGATTAATATTGGTCATCTGCAGTAAACACTTGTCTTCGTGTGTTTAGTCCCAAATACAAAGAAGCCAAAAGGATACCAAGATAATGCCAAGAGAATAATCAAGAGAGAATGACGAAGAGAATACCGAAGAGAATGCCGAAGAGAATACCGAAGAGAGAAAGCCATTTTGAAGTCTATGTTTGGCAAAAGGAAAGAAGCAACCTTGACATTGTTCTTTTCAACAATGAATGCCTCCGGAAGGATATCGACAAGGTCAAAGAAGAACTGAAAACGACCAAGGCCACTCATCGGGTCATCAACGATATAAATGCCGATCATCAAGCTAAAGGATCAAAACATCTGGTACATCGTCAGAAGCTCGAAGAAGAGCTCAAAGAGCTTCGGGCCCTTATAGATTTGGGTCCGCCACTGACCAAAGACTTTCGTAAGGAGATCCAGGCAGAATACAGAAAATCCGCCGAGCTGAACAATAAGATCGTCCATATGTATGCCAAAGGATATGAAATCTGCCGAAGTAAAGGCAAGAAAAAGCTCGGGCCAAGGTAGATCCATCTCTTCTAGACTCTTTAGATGGTGACGATGACAATGAAGAAGCCTGAAGATGACCTCTCCTTATCCTTAGCTGTAGAACTTTCTGTAAAAATTCTAACTTGTTGTGAACAGTTAATATTAAAATATCAACTTCATGCCTTATTACTTCTGAGTGAACATTTCTTGTCAATAATTCAGTATCAATTAATCTGTATGAACTTAACTTAGGACATGAACTAGATAAGGCGTATAACAGTTAATTTATGAAATGAAGTGAACTGAATTTAATGGATAGAATTTAATGAACAGTATTGAATGAACTGAACTCAACACTTGAACAAAATAAAGTAATGTATACTTATCGTTTCCGAAGTGTGAGATCGGTCATGTGTGAGGTGAATTCGGCTGATCCTCCTTGCACCATCAAAATCTTGCTTACCACTCGGGGTAGAACAAGTATATAAGGACATTTGTTTACCACTCGGGGTGAAACAATTATATAAGGACCAGGATATAAGGATCAAGATATAAGGATCAATTGTGACCATTGACTTACCACCCTTGGTAAAATCAATATAGGAACATAGGATTTGTCTACCACGCTGGGCAACAAATAAATGGGCTACCATCGAATGGCCAGCGAGTCCTACCATACCTCCTTACACCATTGTGACCTTAGGACAAATAGGACCAGGATCAATAGTGACCATTGACTTACCACCCTTGGTAAAATCAATATAGGATCATAGGATTTGTCTACCACGCTGGGCAACAAATAAATGGGCTACCATCGAATGGCCAGCGAGTCCTACCATACCTCCTTACACCATTGTGACCTTAGGACAAATAGGACCAGGATCAATAGTGACCATTGACTTACCACCCTTGGTAAAATCAATATAGGATCATAGGATTTGTCTACCACGCTGGGCAACAAATAAATAGGCTACCATCGAATGGCCAGCGAGTCCTACCATACCTCCTTACACCATTGTGACCTTAGGACAAATAGGACCAGGATCAATAGTGACCATTGACTTACCACCCTTGGTAAAATCAATATAGGAACATAGGATTTGTCAACCACGCTGGGCAATAAATAAATGGGCTACCATCGAATGGCCAGCGAGTCCTACCATACCTCCTTACACCATTGTGACCTTAGGACAAATAGGACCAGGATCAATAGTGAAAAAGTGAATGTGGATGAACCACCGAAATCTGTCCGTGCTGACTCCCCGGTTCTTTCATGAATATCTCTGCCGAAGCACTTTATAGGCCAACAACTTCGGGTAAAATGATCGCCACAGATGTCTTTGTGAATTTCCCAAAGAACATACTCTACTTCGGATGGAACCAAATGTTTGAGCAATGATGAAGAAAAAGGTCCTTCGATAAAGATTCTCATCAATGAGAGCAAAATTGATACTCTTGTACTTGATCTTCTTTAGCCGGCATCTGATCTGAAGGAAGGACACCATATGCCATCAAAGTTATAAGCATCCGTAGTAGCCAACTTCGATAATGCATCAGCAACGGAATTGTTATTGTGATCGACCCTTGATAGCTTTCTTTGTCTTGATGTCCAAAATAGAATATCCATCTGCATGCAATGTCCACGAGCTCTGCTTCTGCTGAAGAACTGCAACAGCTTTGTCAGACTCCTCGGCTTCTCTTTAACTATTATCAGCTTCAGAAAAGAATTGTCTGACCATAATGTCAACCGACCTTGGAAATATTTACCGAAGTGTTCGGATTTCCAAGAGTGCGGCTTATAGATCTCTGCTTTGGTGACGAGTCCTTGTTTCATGCATGAGAACACTCAAGGCAGAGTGCCTTTTTTGCATTCTCGGATGAATATATTCCTGAATTGCTCCCTCATCTGTTTGTGCCATAGTCCCGAGAACCCCTAAGATGAGGTACCCTCTTCGGATGCTTAGGAATATGGGTGCATTTTGTGTCTTTGAATCTGAACTTTTGACCTTGAGCGAGCATCTCCGAAGAAAAGTATCTATCTGTATGTGCCCTCAGTGGACTCTCGGGAGTGTGATTTCTGGATCTACTTCGGTGAAACTCTCTGTCACGGTGGTGAGGATACTCGAGGCAGAATGCCTTATGTAAGACCCCGAAATTTTTTTTTAAATAAAAAGGAATTTCCTTTATTTATTATTTTGAAATAGTAAGGGTTGATTTGATTAATGTGGATAGTTAAGGGTTAAATACGCAAATATTTCAAAATAAGCAAGTGGTTATAAAATATTCATTGTTGTTAGGGAATATTCGTTTGGTCGTGGAATATTCGTCTTTGTTCGGGAATATTCGTATGCGCACAAATGCCGCATGACCATGTGTGAGCCCATAACGAAGCGATTGGATGAGGAAAACGATAAATATAAGTTGGTTAAAAATAACGGCGTAGTTATTCTGAAAGAAGACTGTTGGAATACCCGGTGGTTAAAATACGATGTCTGGCGTGGTTACTTGCGATGCACACCAGTATTACACGATGTATTGTTGAATTATTGATCCTTACGTAAAAGGCCTACTCAATAATTTTCACGAGTGAATTCTTGTTCAATATTTTATTTTATTGATTCAATAATTGTCTTTGCGTTGATATTTTATATTATTGTTGTTCAATAATTGTCACTTGCATTATTATCTCCATTATCGGATCAATAATTCATATTATTTGAATAATATTATTAGATAGCATTATTGGCAATGTCTAGAAAGTTCATCGAGGAGAGGTTTGGTCATCTAATTGCGCGCCAAGAAGAGAGAAATCCTTATCGGAAAGCCCCTTTCCACAGGAACGGCTGTCATGTCATAATTGTGATTACAGATATTATTTGTGAATAATTAATTATTGATTCATATGATAAAGAAATATTTATTTTATGTGGATATAAATGATGGATTTATTTATGTGGTTATAAATGAAGGAATTAATGTTGAGGTGTTTTATCAAGATTTTATCGGATTGGAGGTATTAAAAATTAAATCGGGGTTTTGAGATATATTGCGGGGTTATAATTTTTAATCCGATAGTTGGATTGTGGTAATTTTTGGGTATGTTATACATACATAAGTTGAGTATATGTCCACAAATTTTGAACCGTTAAAAATTCACGAATGATTTGTTATGAATTTTAAGAGGTGTCGATTAGGAAATTAGGTTTATAATTGATTTTGGTGGAAAATTCTAGAATTGAGTGGGCCCCACTTGTGGTTGGTGAAAAATGTGCTGAATTTTATTTCAAATGTGGTGGGTGGCAATAGTAGCGTAAAGCCATCGGTAGCAGGTCAAGTCTGCCTTGGCGGGCTAACATTTTCCTATAAATAGAGGGCTAAGTTAGAATTGAAAATCACACCGAAACAAAGTTTTCTCTTTTCTCTCTATATTTATTGAGCGTATTTTGTGAGTATTTAGATACTTTGAGAGTTGTTTATTCGATCTGAGTTTAGTTCAAGATCACTTTCGACCTTTCCTTAAAATCTTGATTCTTTGAGGTAAGGGATATTATTTTTTTCGTAATGATATTATTTCTTCAATATCATTATCTTTGAAATGTTGATCTGAAGTTTTATCAAATTTGGAACTTTTTCATGTCGGGTTACTATTCATGAGTTCTTATTCATGAGTTACTATTCACGAGTTACTATTCATGAGTACTATTCATGAAGCGTGAAGATGATGTTTTTTGTGGAATTTCTATCTTTTGGTGTCGAGAGTTACTATTCACGTGTACGACCTTTATTCACGATATCTGACCTTATTCACGTGATCTGCACTATTCAATAAAAAATAAAATTTCTTCTTTTAGTCCAAAATATCTATTCGGATACTAGCTTTGATTGTATCCATGTTTTGATCATTCTTGAATTTTACACCACTGTGATTATTTTTGGGGTATTGTTGGACATGGATAAAACAAAGTACTAATCCTTAATCCTTAATCCTTGTCATTTTGTTTCAATTGGATTCGTTCTTTAAAATATTTTCATCATCCTCGGTCTTAAATGATGATATTATTGAATATCTTTGGCTCAGTAGTGCAAAGATGAATGATTTCGAAGAATATCTTTGGCACAGTAGTGCAAAGATGAGCAGTGTTGAAATGAACATGACCGACTGATTAATATCTTTGGCACAGTAGTGCAAAGATGAGCAGTGTTTAAATGAACATGACCAATGATGAATATCTTTGGCACAGAGTAGCAAAGATGAATATTTGATTCCGGATGTATATTGATTGTTGTTACTGGGGATAAAAGATGAGCGATGGACTTTTAAATTCATACATAAGATAGTAGTTTGCATTCTCTACTTAACTCTTCTAATGAATTATTATTTCATTGCGAATATTGATTTAAAATTTGTTGTCTATTGTATTCTATTAAATTTTTCCCTGTTGAAGACTAACGATAATTTGTTGTATATTATCTTAGTCATAATATTCTTTCTTGGGCTAGTTGATCTCACCCTTTTCCTTGTTGTTCCATTTTTCTTCTCGGGAGGCGAGAATGTAATGTAGCAGTATCTTAGTCGGGGTATGGAATGAAGGTTCTAGAGAGAGTTGTTTAGTAGTCCTCACCATTTTTGTAAAATAATGTATCAATAAATGTGATGAGGATTTATTTGAGTATAAATATTATACTAGAAGATAATATTTGTATTTAAACTCACGATTTCTTGTTGTAATAATAAAGTTGTAGTTGTTTACGTACCATGTATTGACAACTCGGAATGGGTGATGTATACCTATTTTGGGGGCGTCCACAGTTGGTATCGAGTTTAGGGATATGATCTCTGGCGGAGATCGGGGAATAGAACTAGGAGGGAGAGACGAGTAAATCCTTCGCTAGTGTGTCCTACCTAAGCTTATTTGTTAGTTGGTCAAGATATAGGGATATTATGTGATATATTGATTTCCTTAATTAACCCTTGTTTTATGACAAGATTTGAGAATGTCGATGAGAATATTAACAATGGAGTAAATGAGACCGTGGAGATGTCTCAGATTTTTGCAACGAGGAGAACGTCTCAACAGTCGGCAATGTTCCTCCCCGTGAACAACACCAATGGCGCGATGATGAACGAGGGATGTTTAGAAGCTTTTTGCGATTCATGCAAAATCGACGAGAGGAGACTTCGTGTTCAAAATACTGAGGAGGAAATGATAGCAATTCACGGGTTGTCACGCCAACAAGCGCTTCAAAGAGTTGGGACCACCGAAATTTAAGGGAAAGCGAGATCCGATCATGGCGGAAACATGGGTCAAACAAATTACCAAGATATTCGATGTCTTGGGATGCACGGAGGAAACGAAGGTTCCATTCGCCACCTTTTATGTTCCGTGGCGAAAGCGGACTATTGGTGGGAGTCTGTGAAGCGTACCCATCCAAATTCGCACTTCAAAGCATGTCTTGGGAGACGTTTGAGAGACTATTTAATGACAAATACTTTCTGAAAAGTGTTCGGTCATATGAAGGAAGTGGAGTTCATCGATTAGAGCAAAACAACATGACGGTGTCTCGATGACGAGGCAAAGTTTGCGAGAGTTATCGGTTTGCACCTCATTTGGTGGAGAATGAGGAACGATGACGCGGATGTTTCTTAGAGGTTTGAAACCCGGCGATACGTCGATATCTCATTTCTCATAAACTTTCTCTTTATTCAGAGATGTTATAAAATGAGGCTCAATTATTAGAAGCGAGATAACGAAATGCGGTCAACTGAGGTACCATAACCGAGGATCGTACGAGATAGCGATCAATGAGAATAATGATAACTGCGGAGAAAGAAACAGATGACGAAATGGTAACCACTCTGGTGGTAATCATGGTCATGAAAATGTAAGAAGCGAGTCGGGAGGAGATTTTAAAAAGAGGAGATTTAACAACGACTATGTGAAGACGCAAAGGTCTGGCAAGAATCTGGTTCTAAGGGAGAGAAACGACCACCGGTCATATGCTACAAATGCGGAAAGAGGGACATATCGGTCAAGCGCCTGACAACAATTCAAGGTATGCTATAGTTGTGGAAAGGAAGGACATATCGCTTTCGAGATTATGCAGTAGCGAAACCTAGTTCAATGAGGGCGGTGACTCAAAAGATCATCCCGAAAAAGTCAAAGTCAACGATTCCGGAAGAGCGTTTGTTGTGGATCGGTCATAATGCGAGGAACCCAAACGAGGTGATCACGGGTAAGCTATTTATAAATTCTTGCGAAGTTTATACCTTACTCGATCTTGGTGCTACCCATTCATTTATCTCTCCCGCTTGTGCTCAACGTTTAAACTTGACTCGAGAAATTAGACTTTGACCTATCTCGTGGAAACTCCGTTTAGGAGAAACTTTCATCACATCCACTCGCTTATAAATTTTGTTTGATTCAAGTTGGCACCATCACCTTACCATTGACCTTATCTCTTTAAAGATACTTGCTTTTGATGTGATTTTAGGGATTGATTGGTTAACTACTCATCATGCCAAAATTGATTGTTTTCGTAAGGTTGTTAGTTTTCATATTCCTAACCAACTGTTGTATGAATTCAAGCAACTAAACCATTAAAATCAATCAACATCATATCTAATCATAAAGCTATTCGTTTATTGAAAAAACGGATGTCAAGCTTTCGTAGCCCATGTTATGGATTTGAATAAAGACACGTCAAATTTGAATAATATTCCTGTTGTTATTGACTTTCCCGACGTATTTCTGAAGAACTTCCGATGCCTACCCCGAACGTGAAGTTGAATTCTTTATTGATCTTGAACACGGTACAAAGCCCATTTCTAAAACCCCATATCGAATGGCTCCTATTGAACTTCAGAGTTAAAGGTCCAACTACGAGAATTGTTGGACATTGGTTTCATTCGTCTAAAGTACATCTCCTTGGGGTGCTCCTGTTTTATTTGTAAAAAAAGAAAGACGCGGAGTATGCGACTTTGTATTGATTATCGAATTGAACCATGTCACCATCAAGAATAGGTATCCTCTACCTCGTATTGATGACTTGTTTGACCAAATTGCAAGGGGCACAATTCTTTTCAAAAATCGATCTTCGCTTACGGATATCATCAATTGAAGATTAAAACTAAGGATATTCCAAAGAGCGCCTTGAGAACTCGGTATGGGCATTATGAATTCTTAGTCATGTCTTTCTTTGACTAACTAATGCTCTGCTGCTTTCATGGATATGATGAACCGAGTATTCAAGGAATATTTGGATCGGTTTCGTTGTTGTCTTTATTGATGACATCCTTATATATTCCAAAAGTCATGAAGATCATGAGCACCATTTGAAGTTTGGTACTCCAAAGGCTTCGTGAAAACCAACTATATGCCAAATTGAAGAAATGCGAGTTACGGCTTGAGGAAGTAGCATTTCTTGGGCATGTGGTGTCAAAACATGGAGTATCTCTGTTGATCCGTGAAGATTGAAGCAATACAAAGTTGGGAGCAACCGAAGTCGATGGATCAAGTACGTAGCTTTTGGGCTTAGCCGGTTATTATCGGAGATTCGTGGAAGGTTTTTCTCGAATCGCTACTCCATTAACTCAAATAACTTCGGAAGGATACAAAATTCGTTTGGAATGAAGAATGCGAGAAGAGTTTCCAAGAGCTTAAGAGGAGTATTATTTCGGCACTGTTCTAACAATACCATCCGGTTCGGATGGATTTGTTATCTACTGGCGATGCTTGAGCAAAGGGTTAGGATGTGTTCTCATGCAACGTGGGAAAGTCATAGCCTATGCCTCGCGACAACTTAAAGAGTATGAGAGGAATTATCCTACTCATGATCTAGAGTTAGCGCAATCGTTTTTCTAGGCTTAAAGATATGGAGGCACTATCTATACGGGGAGAAAGTAGAGATATATTCGCACCATAAAAGCCTTAAATATTTCTTCACTCAAAAAGAACTCAACATGCGGCGGCGTGACGTTGGCTCGAGCTATTGAAAGACTACGACCACACTATTCATACCATCCTGAGTAAAGCGAACGTGGTAGTGACGCATTGAGTAGAAGATCATATCTTGCGGGGAACGAGTGCGATGATGTCAAGTATACGCGTAGAGCCAACTTTAATAGAAAAAGTTAAGGTTGCTCAAGCCACCGGCCGGAAATGATCGTATGATGAAGAAGAAAGTATAAGAAGGAGCTATTCCTAAGCGAGAATTGATGAAGAAGGAATACTTGAGTCCACTCTAGACTTTGTGTTCCTAACGACTCGATTTGAAGTACAAGATTATGATGGAGGCACACAATACACCATTTGCAATCCATCTGGAAGTACTAAAATGTATCGTGATCTTGACATACATTTTGGTGGAATAATATGAAGAGAGAGATTGCAAAGTTTATCTCGATGTGTTTAACTTGCTTAACGTGTAAAGCGCAGAGCATCTAGTACCTAAGGGTCCGTTGCAACCACTTGAGATTCCTAGGAATGGAAGTGGAAACACATTACCATGGATTTCGTTACGTCTTCCTACGGTTTCTCAAGGCATCAATGCTATTTGGGTTATTGTTGATAGATTAACCAAGTCTGCTCATTTCTTGCCGACACGGAGACTTATTCCCTTGAACGTCTTGCTAGTATGTATGTACGTAAATGAGATCGTGAGGTTGCATGGCATGCACTGTATCCATAGTCTCGGATCGTGACCCAAGATTCACTTCAAGATTTTGGGTTAGCTTGCAAAAAGCTATGGGCGCAGATTTGCGATTTAGTTCGCATACCATCCCCAAACCAGACGGACAATCGAGAGAGACTATTCAAACTCTTGAAGATCTATTAAGACTCTGTGTCCTGACTTCAAGGGTAGTTGGGATAAGTATTTACCATTGGTGGAATTCTCCTACAACAACAGTTATCGTGCAAGTATAGGTGTGGCTCCATTCAAGCATTATATGGACCGAAAATGTCGTTCTCCAATATGTTGGGATGAGGTGGGTGAAAACATTGTTTGGGACCCGAGTTAAGACGTATGACTCACCGAAAAGATCCAAATGATTCGACAACGATACAAAGCAAGACAAGATCGACAAAAGAGTTATGCGGATCTTCATCGAAAGGACGTGGAATTTAATGTAGGGGATCATGTATTGTTACGAGTTGCTCCATGGAAGGGAGTTACAAGATTTGGGAAGAGAGGAAAGCTCAATCCACGATTTATTGGTCCATTTCAAATTCTTGACCGAGTAGGAAATGTAGCCTATAGACTTGCGTTACCTCAAGGTATGTCTCGTGTTCATAATGTGTTTCACATATCTCATACTTCATAAATATGTGAAAGACCCGAACTATGTTATTGAGTTAGAACCAGGACGAGATAGCCAAGACTTAACGTGTGAGGAGGTACTGTCAAAGATCTTGGATAGGAAGGAGCATGTCCAACGCTAAGAAAGGTCATACCACAAGTTAAAGTTTTGTGGAGGAATCATGCTATATAGAGAAATGACACGGAATTGGAAAGCGGAAATGAAAGCGAGGTATCCTCACTTTTGAAACACCAGTACGTCACGCCAATTTCGAGGGACGAAATTTCATAAGGAGGGAGGTTGTAAGACCTCAAATTTTTTTTAAATAAAAAGGAATTTCCTTTATTTATTATTTTGAAATAGTAAGGGTTGATTTGATTAATGTGGATAGTTAAGGGTTAAATACGCAAATATTTCAAAATAAGCAAGTGGTTATAAAATATTCATTGTTGTCGGGAATATTCGTTTGGTCGTGAAATTTTCGTCTTCGTTTGGGAATATTAAATGCATTTACCGGCTGCAGACCATATGTGGGCCCTATAACGAAAGCGATTGGATGAGGAAAACGACAAATATAAGTTGGTTAAAAATAACGGGCGTAGTTATTACCGTTAAGACTGTTGGAATACCCGGTGGTTAAAATACGATGTACACGCGTGGTTGCACAAGAGATGACACCTGTATTACGCATGTATTGTTGAATTATTGATCCTTACATAAGAAGGCACTACTCAATAATTTTCACGATGAGTTCTTGCTCAATATTTTATTTTATTGATTCAATAATTCTTTGCGTTGATATTTTATATTATTGTTGTTCAATAATTGTCACTTGCACATTATCTCCATTATCGGATCAATAATTCATATTATTTGAATAATATTATTAGATAGCATTATTGGCAATGTCTAGAAAGTTACATCGAGGAGAGGTTTGGTCATCTAATTGCGGCACCAAGAAGAGAGAAATCCTTATCTGAAAGCCCCTGCTTCTCCTCGGAACTACCGGGTTTCATAATTGTGATTTTGTAATATTATTTGTGAATAATTAATTATTGATTCATATGATAAAGAAATATTTATTTTATGTGGATATAAATGATGGATTTATTTATGTGGTTATAAATGAAGGAATTAATGTTGAGGTGTTTTATCAAGATTTTATCGGATTGGAGGTATTAAAAAATTAAATCGTGGTTTGAGATATATTATGGGGTTATAATTTTAATCCGACCGTTGGATTGTGGTAATTTTTGGGTATGTTATACATACATAAGTTGAGTATATGTCCACAAATTTTGAACAGCTAAAAATTCACGAATGATTTGTTATGAATTTTAAGAGGTGTCTACGATTCTAAATTAGGTTTATAATTGATTTTGGTGGAAAATTCTAGAATTGAGTGGGCCCCACTTGTGGTTGGTGAAAAAATGTGCTTTGAATTTTATTTCAAATGTGGTGGGTGGCAATAGTAGCGAGTAAAGCCATCGTGTGGCAGTCAAGTCTTGGCTTAACGCTAACATTTTCCTATAAATAGAGGCTAAGTTAGAATTGAAAATCACACCGTAAACAAAGTTTTCTCTCTTTCTCTCTCTATATTATTGAGCGTATTTTGTGAGTATTTAGATACTTTGAGAGTTCTTTGTCAAAGATAAAGTTTCGCTTCAAAGATCACTTTCGACCTTTCCTTCCGGCAATCTTGATTCTTTGAGGTAAGGGATATTATTTTTTTTCGTAATGATATTATTTCTTCAATATCATTATCTTTGAAATGTTGATCCGAAGTTTTTATCAAATTTGGAACTTTTTCATGTGAATTACTATTCATGAGTTACTATTCATGAGTTACTATTCACGATTACTATTCACGAGTACTATTCATGAAGCGTGAAGATGTTTTTTTTTGGAATTTCTATCTTTTGGTGTGTCTGAGAGTTACTATTCACGTATCGACACTTATTCACGATACTCTGACACTATTCACGTATATCTGACACTATTCAATAGAAAAATAAAATTTCTTCTTTTCGTCCAAAATATCTATTCGGATACTAGCTTTGATTGTATCCATGTTTTGATCATTCTTGAATTTTACACCACCGTGATTATTTTTGGGGTATTGTTGGACATGGATAAAACAAAGTACGAATCCTTAATCCTTAATCCTTGTCATTTTGTTTCACTTTGGATTCGTTCTTTAAAAATATTTTTCATCATCCTCGGTCTTAAATGATGATATTATTGAATATCTTTGGCACCGTAGTGCAAAGATGAATGATTTCTCTCAAGAATATCTTTGGCACAGAGTGCAAAGATGAACAGTGTTGAAATGAACATACCGATCGATTAATATCTTTGGCTTTGAGTGCAAAGAAGATGAACAGTGTTTAAATGAACATGACCAATCGATGAATATCTTTGGCTGTAGTGCAAAGATGAATATTTGATTCCGTATGTATATTGATTGTTGTTACAGGGGATAAAAGATAGACGATGGACTTTTAAATTCATACATAGAAGATAGTAGTTTGCATTCTCTACTTAACTCTTCTAATGAATTATTATTTCACTGCGAATATTGATTTAAAATTTGTTGTCTATTGTATTCTATTAAATTTTTCCTGTTGAAGACTAACGATAATTTGTTGTATATTATCTTAGTCATAATATTCTTTATTTGGGCTAGTTGAGCTCACCCTTTTCCTTGTTGTTCCATTTTTCTTCTCAGGAGGCGAGAATGTAGCGAGTACTAGTCGGGGTATGGAATGAAGGTTCTAGAGAGAGTTGTTTAGTAGTCCTCACCATTTTTGTAAAATAATGTATCAATAAATGTGATGAGGATTTATTTGAGTATAAATATTGTCTAGAAGATAATATTTGTATTTAAACTCACAGTTTTACTGTTGTAATAATAAAGTTGTAGTTGTTTCTGTACCATGTATTGACAACTCAGAATGGGTGATGTATACCTATTTTGGGGGCGTCACACCTTATTTGTATTCTGAGGTGCATGCTCCCTGGATCAGTTTCTTCGTCTGCTGCGACCATAATCCCGGAAACCGATAGGGCGGAATACCCTTCTTCGATCAATTAGGAAAATGGTTGTTGAGTCTTCATCTACTCTTGCTTATACCATAATCCACGAAGACCAATAGGTATGAGTACCCTCTTCTTGAGTTAATTAGGAAAATGGTTGTTGGGTCTTCATCTACTCTGCTTTCAATTATAATCCGAAGACCAATAGGGGTGGAGTACCTCTTCTTGATGCTCGTGAATATGGTTCTTTGGTCTTTTTTGGTCACGAGATCACCTTGAGACATGTCCTCAAAGTGTATAGACTACTTTCTAACTCACGGTTGTCCATCTTTAGGTGTACCACATCTTTCGGGATGGACATAATTGAACACTTTGTCCCTCGACTTGGCAATCCAAAGAATCACACAAACTATATCCTTGCTCGCTTTCGACTACATCCTCGCGCCGGGACAACCACATCCTCGCTCCGCTCCAAGAGAACCTCCAAAGCTCTATCTCGCTTGCGTCCACCATCTTCATCACCTGACCACTTTGGTCTTGAGGAGTTCTAAAGGGGTGCCTTTACTTGCCTTCGCCGTGATCATGCTCTTTGTCGAGAACAAAGACCAACCATCTTCGGGCTTCGCCGTGGGATCTCGAACGAGAACCCCCTAATTGGTGCCATAACTTCCGATGTAGAACAACTGGAAATATTGTGATTGATAGCTCAAGAACACTAGAAAAGCACCTCCTTCTAGCGCCAATGTTAACACGGGATCTTACGCCACGTCCCGAATCACGTAAGACGCCTACGATCCTCGCACGATAAACATGATAAAACACCAAAAGCTTGACGGTCGGTCCGGTTGGGGGATAACTTCGAGCGTGAGAGTCGATATCGTGTTCACAAGGTTAACCAATGGAGGAATGTAATGTCTAGTGTATTGAGAGAGATAATAATTCTTTGTGTATGAGATTATGAATGAAGACGTACCTGCTTGTGAAGACCTCCTTGCTATGATATACTACAGACTCGGTTTCTGCGTACCACTAACCTTCCCGGCACTGTTAATCCCATCCCTCTGGCCCACCATGGCCAACCGTCGAACCTTATTAATGCCATGTAAGATATCGATCGACCATATCTTTGTCGCATCATCATCGGTCAAAGATGTAGATACTTAAATATATGATGGGTCGACCCACTGATTTGGTCCGATATTAGGACTTAACAAAGATAATAAAGTGACTAGATCCAATAATGTCAACACCCAATAGTGAAGACCCAATGGACTAACTGAATATGTAGGCCCAATCCATTCGGCCCAATAGGAGAAATATCACGACTCAACACAAGGTTTGTTGGTCCATTTAAGATTCTTGAATGGAATAGGAAATGTGGCCTATAGACTCGCTACGTTACCTCAAAGTATGTCTCGTGTTCACAATGTTTTCCACATATCTATGCTTCAGTAAATATGTGAAAGACACGAACCACATTATTGCGTTAGAACCCGAGACGAGATAGCCAGAAGATTTAACGTCTTTGCGAGGTACTGTTAAGATCTTGGATAGGAAAGAAGATGTGTCCTACGCACTACGAGGTTATACCACAAGTTAAGGTTTTGTGGAGGAACCATGCTATTGAGGAAATGACACAGGAGTTGGAATCGAAATGAAAGCGAGGTACCCTCACCGCTCAAACACCAGAGTCGTCGTCCAATTTCGATGACGAAATTTTATAAGGAGGGGAGGTTGTAAGACCCCAGCGAGGAGGTCAATTATTTCTGAGAGGTCTAAAACACGAGATTCATCAATACCTTATCTCTAATAAATTTTCTCTGTATTCAGATGTTGTCAACATGGCTCAATTATTAGAGCGAGATAATGAGTATACTCAACCGAGGATCACAACCGAGGTCATCTTATGGCGGCCTCATCTGGAGCGATGATAACCAGCGAGGAGGGAAGAATACGGATAAAAGAGGTAACCACTCGGGTGGTAATCGTGGCCATGATAATAGAAGAGGTGAATCTAGTGAAAATTTCAAAAAGAGGAGATTCAACAATGACGGAAAACATCAAGAAGACACCAAAGATCAAGTGTTGCTTTGGGGAAGAAGAATGACCACCGATTCGTGTGTTATAAATCACGGGAAAGAGGGACATATCATTGGTTGTCCTCACAAACAATTCAAGGTATGTTATAAGCGTGGAAAGGAGGGTCATATAGCTCGAGAGTGTTACAGAGCAAAACCAAGCTCAATGAGGATGGTGACTCCAAAAGTCGTCCGGATAAGTCGAAATCAACTGAGTTTTGGAAGAAGCGTTTGTTGTGGACCTGGCCAAAAGCGTGTGTGTATGTAGTATGTACCTTAAAATCAAGGTGTAGCTTTGTATTTATATTGATCACATCACCTCCTAGTGACGGAACCAGAACATTTTTAAAAAAAGTAAAAATATATCAATAAAAAAATTATTTATCAATACTTAGTGTTTCTTTCATAGGTACAATTGAGAGAATGCAACTAATGATAAACGTGTTAAATTAGGAATCTTACCCAACGCCACGACTTGCAACACTAAACTTTCTCATGACATTTATCGGTGAATATCACATTAACTAAATAATCATAGAAATGTTTTGGCAAAGGAGCCAATCTTACCCACAATATTTTCAAGAGGACACAAATTTCCCAATTTGATAGGGCCCACCTCATGAGAATGCATGCCATCCAGCTAATAATCCACACCCTTGCCTCACCCACACTACTTTAAATACCAAGTATTCCACGTACCCACAGCATGCCAGTGTCAATGTGCTACTATAGTAAATGCAAATAAAACTCACGTTTTATATTATTTGATTATTATTAATTTTTTAAAATTAATTTTAAAAAATTTAAATTTAAAATTGACACATATTTTTAATTTTAATAAATACTATGATGAATATTGTAAGTTATTTAAAAATAGTACACTTTGTAAAGTTTTATTATTTTATAATTTTAATAAATTATGTTAATTTTAAATTTAAAAATATTTCAAATTAATTTAAAACGGATGGAGATATACCAAGATCATTCAAAGGCTGACCTTTTAATTTCCTGTCCCAAAATGAGTCTCCATTAATATTTTAAATTACATATTAATTAAGATTATTTTGTTATTTTTGACAGCCATGTAATAAAAACAGGAAATAATTAAGATTGTATAAATTCGCTTATTTCATCCAAATAATAAAAAATATCAAACACCTTAAGAGTACGATAATATGCAAATTTAATGTTAAAAAGTACATATGCTACTATTATTACCTTCTTTAAGTAAAGTATAAATAAGTTTTTTTTTTCAAATTAAGTTTAAATGCAAGTGGTATTCTAATATATTTTTCATATTATTTCAGTACATGATAATTAAGGAAAATTATAAATAAACCCAACCAATCCCACAGATACAAGCAACCATGGCAGCTGCCAGCAATCACCATATCATCAGAAATCAGAATTTGGACTCTCTGTCGTCCATCTGTGTGGTATACAACTTGTACATGTCCTAAAAGAAAGAAAAGTTAAAAGATGCAAGTGGCACTTACATAACATATAACATGGCCAAGACATTGACAATTTGACATAAATGAAAAAGCAAGTTATAATTTTATTTTTTTTAAAAAAGAAAGATAAATTGCCAATTCAAAAATTTAATACTAATTTTTAAACTATAAAGTGATATAAAATTTGAAAAATGTCATAATTTTATCTTAATTTGGAAAATGTCATACTTTTAATGTTAGATATACATATTTATTATTATTTTGTTATTTTTTAAAAAAATAATTTTGAAATTGAGGAAGTAAGGCTAGCTATCATTATTATTATTATTAGAATTAATAAAATAACAGCAGTGAAAACCTCATATGATTTTATTTGACTAATTGAGAATCTGAGATACTGACTTTATTTATATTAATTCATACAGCTAGCGCACATGGTGATTTCAAAGAACATTGAAAATAATAAATTACACAGCATTAAAGAGAAATAATTATTCTCTTATGCTCAGATAAATAGTACCCTACTCCCAGTAAACACAATTAATTGACATGAATGTATATATAATTATATATATGTAGATGCTTTATAATTGACAATTATATTGGATCAAAAATTAAAAGAATAGGAGCTAGTAATCAACTAATATGCGTAAAATGTCAATAATTTACAGATTATCGTACTTCCACATTATGAAAAAGAAATCAAATTAGAGATAGAGAAGGATTTTTGCTCCACAATTATAATTTTGGCAAGGGAAATTAAAGAAAATCAATTCCCACGCCTTTTAATTACTCTCTCTTTCCTTTTCCCTGCTTCATTTCCCTTTTCCACCGTCCTACTAGCATGTAGATCTGCGAATCTGAGACCTTTTATTTTGACTTTTCTTGAATTCTGGACTAAAAAGAATAAGAAAATACAATAGAAACTAGAAGAATAATTAAATTAACAACAATGGAGCTAGAAACTTGAACAGAGGAAGAAGGAGGTGGAGGGCTATGATAGTAAAAAGGAAAGTACGGCACGATTGGGTTTGGTGGAGGTGGCGTTGGATAATAGCCTCCGGTGGTTACCGGCGGGGAGTTACCGTAGTCTGGCTGAGAGGGTGGCGGAGGAGGGGAGTAGTAGTAGGTGCCGCCGCCAGAGCCAGAGCTGGGAGGAGAGGGTGGTGGAGGGCAGATGTTTGAGGAGGAAGCAGGAGGCGGCGGCGGGGACGGAGTAGGTGGCGGAGGGGAGGGTGTGGGTGGTGGTGGAGATGGGAGAACTGGGTTATTGTTGTTGCATGGGTTGTCACAGGCGGCGCACATTGTGCATTCGATTTGGTACTTGGATCCTACCCAAGAATTAGAAGTCACATTTCTTGAAAAAAGGAGTGATATTATCAAGAAACTGAGAAATGAAAGTTTCAATCTTTGGGTCATTTCCTTTAGCCGATGAATTTCAAGAGAACTTAGAGATCGAGAGAAATTAAGTTGGAGAGAGAGGGGAGTAGGGGACTGGTGGTAGTACCGTATATATAGTGCGACTCTTATCTTTTAAGGAAATTCAATGAATTTAATTTATGATAAGTTGATCAGATCAATAAAGTGTTTGATATATAAAAAAAATCAATTATTATATTAATATTATATTAATTAATTGAATAAAAATAATTTCATATTAACCACTAATCTTTAAAAGCAAACTTCTACATTACATACTTTATGCGCACGAGAGGTAGGCGTTATTACTTGTGTATTAAAAGAAGAAAAAATTATTTATACATTCATATATTTTATGACTACGTTATATTGTGAGTGAAATTTGTTAAAATAAAATAATTTTAACAAGGGCTTTTTGATGTTTTAAGTATTATCTGATCTTCTTTAATTTCCAAGTGAGTCGTGGTTATTAAATAATTCATATTTATTTATAAAATTAATTATACAAAACTAAATAACTTTATAAAAATTGTGACATGAGATAATAAGTTTAGACTTATTCAAAATTTAAAATGTAAAAACTTTCTTTTATGGCAGTTAACAATTAGTACATCAATATAGTGTTTACAAAATTATTTTTTATCTTTTCTTTTATATAGGAGTATTTTCCTGCCAGAGATTATTTTTTTTATGTTGTAAGTTTCAAAAAGGTAAAACCGGCACGTTTCACCTTATGGTAAGTTAGATTTATCAAGTCAAAGTAATCAAAAACTCTGGAAATTAGATATAAAAATTGAATATAAATGTATTTAAATTTTATTTATTTATATTTTAATTTTTAATAATAAATAAAAATATAAATAAATAAAATTTAAATATATTCATATCTAATTTTTATGTCACTTAAAAGGACTCAAAAGTAATTGAAAGGGCTTCCTAATTTGTGGTCAAATTGACTAAAGGGCCCTACTATAGAATGATGTGTATCTAGGCAGTGAAATTTTTAGAAGGGTGTGAATTAAAGAAGAATATGGGCTTGACTAGATGCATAGTAGTTCACACGTGGACGAGTGTAAATTGCATGGATTTTTGGCATGTAGCGTAGAGAGACGTAAAGGAGACGAAATTGCTTATTATGTCTAGCCGTCGGTGCTTATATACCAGTGAATATAATAAAAAGATAAATAAAATAAAAATAATATATTTAATGATAATTTTAGAGAATAAAATATTTTAATAAAATAAAAATTCACCTTATATTTTTATTTTTTTATTCCACATGAAAAAGATAAAATATGTTTATTAGTTATTTTTATTATGACACGCATTTTTGTGACTTTATTTCAAAAAATAAAATTAAATTGTGAATGATATGCGATTAAATTAGTAGTTATAAATGTATTTGTAATTAAATATATTTTATGCTGAATAGTTTAATTAAAATAAGAGTTTATAGGTATATCTTTAATAATTTAATAATGACAATTAGAATAATGATTGATGTGTTTGAATTTAATCCTAACTCGATCATTCTAATAAAATTAGACATAATTATTAAAGTATTTTGAGAGGAAAATAATACGTAATTATTGATCCAGTCAATTCACAAACAACTAAAACCGTTCAAATTAACTCGACAACTCAATCCATTAAACTCATCCGATAGTTGGTCATTACTTCAATTATATATAGTAATAGTAATAGTAATAGATCATTAGATTGGGTGAGAATTAAATTAATTAATGATCTAATATTTGTAATAATCCCATTCAGTACTGACATGGATCTACAGCCGAAAAAACCAGGAAAATAAAAGAAAGCGATAAGAAACAGGTGAAAGTTTAAAGGAGCTAGCTAGGTTAGGTTTGCTTTGCATATTTCAAAGCAAATGATATAAAAAAATAACCTTATTTTCATTCACCTTTTGACATTGTACGTTTCAAGTATGAACCCCTTTTCTATTATTCTAGATCAATCATAACACATATATATATATATATATATGGAAAAATGGATATCTTATGATTGTGTAATTTTTTTTTTTTTAATAAAAACGAAAACGACATCGCGTTTTGATTTACTTTGTTTTTAAAAAAATCTGATTACTTCTATTCCTTCAGCTTCTCTCCCAAATCACGCTTTCATAATTCATCCTCCCAAATCAAAAATCGCACGAGGGCTGAAATTCCAGAAATTCTCCGACCTCATTATCTGGTGTTCGTTTCTCTCCTCACATGTTTTCAGCCCCATCTTTCTCTCTAAAAATCGAACATCATCTCATCCCTTATCTCCAAAATAGTCTCCAATCTAGCTTGAAAATTACAGCGTAGAGGTCAGGATGAATATTTGGTCCGAATGAATATATTCATGTTTCAATCTGGTCGGAACTGCCTCTGAAAGAACCTTCATCCCAATACAAAATAATGAACTATATTTAATAACTACAGCTATAAACAAAAAATATATATCTTTAATAAAAGTAATAACAATATAATGCATAAAACACCTCTTAATCCTCAATGATATGTACTCATGATTACTTGATAATAGAACAGGGAAGGAATTTTTACGGGTCTACATTCCTCTAAAAAAATAAACCCCCAGAAAAATACCCAAATAGCAAAGAGATAATAAAGGCCACATAAAACCTAGAAATCGAAAAAGTATGGGAAATCGTAGGAAATTGCACCGTAAAATCAAAAAAATACAATTTTAATAGGGAAAATAATAGGGGGTTTACCGATTCGAAGTCGAGATTCCTCTCCTTCAACCTCTCCGCTGCAATTTTCGAGCAAGATTGGAGACTATTTTGGAGATAAGGGATGAGATGATGCTCGATTTTTAGAGAGAAAGATGGGGCTGAAAACATGTGAAGAGAGAAACGAACACCGGATAATGAGGTCGGAGAAGCGATGGAATTTCTGGAATTTCGGCCCTCGTGCGATTTTTGATTTGGGAGGATGAAAGCATGATTTGGGAGAGAAGCTGAAGAGTAGAAGCAGTCCGATTTTTTTTTTAAAACAAATTCACCCAAAACGACGTCGTTTTGTAATTGACTTTATAAAAAAAAATTGCATGTACTATACATACCCATTTTCCCCATATATATATATATATATAGTAAATTAATCTAGTTGCTAGGTTTAATTAGGAGTTTTCTTAAGGAAATTAGTAGATTAGGCTTTCAACATTTTAAGAAATTAAAATAATTTTAATCGCCCACGTATTTTAATTGTTATACAACTTAAATGGCATCATAATTATAGAAAAGATATTATTCACTTAATTAGTATCAGACCAACCATCGATCATTATAACTTACATTATTGAACATATGTGTGGTTGTATGTAAGTAAAATGGGATACATACAAATTAATGGACATTACGTAGTAGTGAAGTGATAGTTTGTTGAAGGTGCGAGTAATCATGGTTGTGCTAAAATTGTAAAGAAGTTCCACAATTATATAAGTATAAGTAGGTCAGGGAACCACTTGCTTGTTTTGATTCAGAATTTGACTAAACTATAACCCAAATGTCCAAAAATAATACTCCATAATTTTTCTTTGAAATTAATTCTATATTTGCAAGTCAAGAGGTAAAGAAAATTGAGCCACCGGAATGGTTTTAATGAATTTATTTTAATTTACTTGCACATGTTATATATATTCAAGGTACGTACGTACGTACGTACAATATTAATAATATATCACAAAATAAAAAATTATTTTATTTTCTTTACTAAACTCACAAACACAACTAAAAAAAGTCACTTTCCTATCATCTCTTGAATTAAAAATTCTTGGAAATTCTAGAAACAGAAGGTTAGCTCCTTTTAACACAACTTAAAAAGTGAGCAATTTAAGGGAAGAAATTAAGAATTACTACATCAACTCATAATATTAAGTTATATGACAACTTTCAGTCTATCCAACGCCCTTAATACTTATCCGGTCTCTGAACAGTTGTTATCATATATTGTTATTTTAACGCGGCTCAACTCACAAGTATGGACTC
The DNA here is from genome assembly GCA_020205615.1 of Panax quinquefolius. Taxonomy (NCBI): domain Eukaryota; kingdom Viridiplantae; phylum Streptophyta; class Magnoliopsida; order Apiales; family Araliaceae; genus Panax; species Panax quinquefolius. Next base: position 19,681,116 of record CM035173.1, read on the forward strand.
TTAATAAAAATATAATGTTACTCCAAAATTTGAGAGGGAAACTAAAATTCGGTTTTGATGGTGAAACAATTACAAGAGTGCAAAAGTGGCATGGACTGCAGTCTCCTTTCTTACCTCTGAAGGTGGTCTAGGGATTAAAAGCCTACTCAATTGGAATAACTAATTCATCATCACTTAGGCAAGTTCGGCCAAGGCCACTGTTCTCAAAAAACGAAATTTATGGCACATTCCCATATCAACTTACTGCTCATGGATTTGGAGACAAGTTCTGAAACTGAGACCAACAGCCCTTAATCACATATCTTACAAGGTTGGGACTCTGGTTTGACTCACGGCCGCACCGAATTCCATTCAAACCAAGTTCTGATTTGCTCTCTAATTCAAGAATTCCTCCAACTACTACTGTCAATGTTATTCTGCTCCAATCAGAGTGACAACTGTCAACTAGCAATCATCATGAGGTAATATTGTGATGAAGGCATATTGAATCCACCCTACCTCCTCCTCATTCTGATGGCCGCATTCTTAATTTGGGACTCATTGGATTTACATTCTATTAAGGCTAAGCATATTTGGGAGGGTATCAGAAATAGAACTCAAGTAGTAAGCTGACATAAAGTCTTTTTGCATAATCTGCATGTTCCGAGGTATTCATTCTCATTATGGCTGGGTTTTTTGAGAAGATTGTCTACCAATGACATCACTAGACACGACAATATAGTTAATTAACTGTTGCGTCAAATCATATTAACTGAAACCAAATAAGTTGGTTAACCATTTTTATTTATTCAGCTCGGTTAAAGTTTGGACCCATATTTATTCAGGTCGGTTATAGTTCTGAACCGGTTAACCATTTTTCGATCCATATTTATATAACACTTTTTAATTTAAACTATGCACTTTATTTCCTAATTTATTTCTCCGTTGAGTGTTATACTGTTATACAATGATACACCCCACTACCCTAACCCCACCCCACCCCACTCCACCCCACCCCACCCCACCCCAACCCCACCTCACCAACCACCCCACGCCACCCTACCCCTACCCTACCCCACCCCACCCATCCCCACACCCTACCCTACTCTACCCTACCCCCGCGCACCACCTTACCCCCCACCCCACCCACCCCACCCCTACTCATCTACCCACCCCTACCCACCTACCCCCAACCTCACCCACCACCCCACCCCACCCCACCCCTACCCACCCATCCCCACACCCTACCCTACCCATATCCCACCCTACCCCACCCTACCTTACCCCACCCCACCCCACCCTATCTTACACTACCCCACCCCACCCCCACTCCCACTAAAAAAATAATATTATGTGATTATGTATATACCCCTTACCCCCCATCCCACCCCCCACCCACCCCACCCAAAAAAAATAATGTGTACACCACCCCATATTATTTTTTTTTGGAGGGTGGGGGTGGGGGTGGCTGGGTGGGGGTAAGGTGGGTGGGTGGGTGGGTGGGGTACACATAATCGCTTAATATTATTTTTTTTGGGAAGGAGTGTTGGGTGGGTGGTTAGGTAGGTAGGTGGAGTAGAGTGGAGTGGGGTGGGGTGGGGTGGGGTGGGAGTGAGGAGGTAGAGGTGGGTGGAGTGTATGTCTAATCGCTAATATTAATTTTTTTTGGGAGAGAGTGGTGGGGGAGTGAGTGGAGTGGGAGTGGGAGTGGGGGGGGGGTGAGGTGTACACATTATTTTTTTTGGGTTGGGTGGGGTGGGGGGTAAGGGTGTATACATAATTACATAATATTATTTTTTTTAGTGGGGTGGGGTGGGGTGGGGTGGCGTGGGGTGGCGTGGCGTGGCGTGGGGTGGGGTGGGATTATGGGGTGGGGTGGCGTGGAGTGGGGTGGGGGGTAAGGGGTATATACATAATCACATAATATTAGTGTCAAATCAGACTTTCATGGAACCCATAACAATATTAAAATGGTTAATATGATTTTTAACCATAATCATATGGTTCCAACCCACATTATCCATATTAAAAATGGTTAATATGGTTTTGGTTCTTAAATGGAACCATAACCATATTTTAAAAATCAAAACCAACCTATAACCATATTTTGTCAGACCTAAACATCACAAAGCATTATGGCTTGAGAAATGAGATCATGTGTCCTCTATGCCAAAAATACTATAAAAGTTTTGAGCATCTATTCTTTAGATGTGAATACTCTCTTGTTATTTTGCAAATTATTTTTGGTATTGGAAATTAACTTAACATCCCTCTGGACTGGCATGGCATCACTGATTTTGTAACGAATTTCTAAGGAACTAATATGACCAAAAAGATATTGTACTTATCTTTGGCTATATCTTTCTACAAAACATGGGAAGCTCGGAATAAGAAAATTCACCGAGTTATCCTTACACTTGGTCCGACTTTCATAAAGGAGGTGGTCAACATTGTTAAGTCACCAAGGTATCTTTGGCTACTAATTTTTGTAATTATTATTCCAATTGGATATTGTTAATTGTGTTACTTCACACAACTATAATTAATTCTTCTCCTGACATGTCTTGAGATAACTTACCTATAGTTTGGGGTATGGTCCCATCTATACATACCAAACTTAATAAATGAAGGATATTTAAGTCATTTACTATTTACATTTTCATTCAAAACGAATAAATAAAGCTAAAATATATTTAGAAGAAAAAAAATCTAAATAACGCAGCAGAAACTCCAAAGCAACAGTCATGAAAAATAATATAAAGATGTATATATAAAAAGAAAAAAAAACAAAGAGTGATGGATGCTTATATATTCCATGAATCATGATGAAGAAGGAATTATGGTCTCAAAATGCAAAACTCCATCTAATTCACTCCAACATGAATCAAACATGCATGCTCCATAGGGGTGATCATTCGGTTATAACCGAACCAAATAAGTTATTCGGTTATAACCGAAAATCGAATTAATGGCAATTTTACTATCCGAAACAAAAACCGAAATTTAAAAATAACCGAATTACCGAATACCGAATTACCGAATTGTAATTTCGGTAATTCGGGTAAAAACCGAATCAGCATCAATTACTCAAACCCAGATCATAGAAATTACTCTGTTTTACCGAAATTCTTCAAATAGACTCTGTAAATGCTTCTCATCCTAAATAGACTATGTAATCTTCTTCTTCAAACCCATAATTAGGCTTGGGTTATTTGGTTCCATCCTAAAGAGACTAAAGATCCATCTCATCCAAATAAACACAAACAAACCACAACTAAATTATTCAATACACAGCAAACCCACATATATACATATATATACACATACAAAGAGAGAGATTTGTTCGCCGACGACGACGAGATGGACAGTTTCTTCGCCGACGACGACGAGAGAGGCGGAGGAAGAGGAGTCTGCTTCAGTGTTGGTGGGTTTAGGTGCGCTGTAAGTACTGTGAAATCATTGGTGGCCTCCTTCTTCCGCCTTCGATGTTGGTGGCTCTGTAGTGGATTTGCGTGGGAGGGAGAGAAATTGCCGCCTCCTCCCGGTCATTGGAGCCGGATATCTCCGTCGATTGGACTCATGCTCTTGATAATCTCTCTGTAGATATCTCTGTGTAGCTTTTGATTTGAGATCTAGGACTGAATCATAAATAGTGAGTATAAATGTATAATATCATAATAATAGTATAAAATTATTGTTTTTTAAATATTAAAATTCGGTTATTCGGGTATCCGAATAACCTATTTTTTGAAACCGGAACCGAAACCGAATAATGAGTAATAATTCGGATATAACCGAAATTCCAAAAAAAACCGAAAAACCAAAATAATTCGGTTAAAAAAGTTCGGTTCGATTTGGTAGTTCGGTTTTATCCGTTTTTTGCTCACTCCTAACTCCATCATCTGCACCCATTCAAACTCACCAACACAAAATCCATGCCTCAAAACCCACCCAATCTACAAAATTAAAAATATTTGCCAAGAGGGGTTGAAACTGAGGCGCGGACAAAAATTAGTACCAAACATGTTAGACCAAATTATATATCTACTTCTCTCTTATCTTAGCAAGAACCGGGAAGCCTGCGCCTTGCGTGCGCGAGTACTTAAACATATATTTTTGCAACTTAACTTGACCTAAAAACTATTAGGTTCATGTATATTAATCATTGACTTTATCCACCGTGATTTCCATCATCTTCTCACCAATTTTCGATTAACCATTCTCGGAAGCAATTCTTATCTAACTCATCTAAAATTTAACATCACGTATACACGACACTAACATACATATTTAAAACTCAACTTGATCCAAAAGCTTAAACCATTATTAATCTTTCATTTTTTTTATTATTTATTGACGTAGGACTTTAACTCACTAGTAATACTGTAAAATTCTCCTTCTCAGTTGTCGTTGTGGTTCTTCCTTTTTCGGCCCAAATTTATCAGTTGCTTGCTCTTAATTTCTTGGCAGTGCTACTACCCTCTGTTGAAGGAGGAGGTGAAATTCGACCTTCTGAATCTGACCAAACAGCTTGGCACAAAGATAACAAATGAACAGAAAGCTTCAGACTTAGAAAAGCACACACACACACACACACACATATATCATGGAGTGTCGATACTTATTTGAAATTGTATCATATTTCAAAAAGTAAATCAGAACATATTCGCAGAGATTGACAGAAAAGAATAGATTTCGTGGAGTTGGTGTTTTTAAGCTTAAGGCCCATCAGATGATAGATAGCAAGAGATGAGGTTGTTCTGTTTTGATATAAAACACATTTCATGGGCCTTTGACAATGTCATGTCTGCGTCCTAAAGAGCCCATCTTATATGAAAGAGAAATGGTATCTCGTGATTTAAATTTGTACTTCTATTTAAAAAAATAAAATAAACTCATCAAATTATTACAGTTTATTTTTTTTAATTATAATTTATCAAACTCTTAGATATGCTTAACAAATAAGTAGCCCTCTTTAGTTGAATACTTGATTGAGCAATTCTTATCGACTGAACCCGACTGCAGCTTCATCTCTCCTAGTAGCAGCCAGCACTAGTAATTTTGATAACAATTTTCAAGTAGTTGAAACATATAGAAAAATATACGATGAATTATCTTTTAGTGAAATATAATGGAATCTGTACATAAAAAAAAAAATACTACTTTTGTTATTAATTAGAGTAAAGAGAGACTCCTCCACTTTGGAGTTCCCCCGCAAAACATGTCAAAGATTTGTTGTGTCCACAACTAACACACATTTAAAATAAGTTTGTTGCTAGTTCCTCCTCCTACCTAAGCAGTCAAAATTTTAGCATAACATGCTTTTCGCATCTCATGAAACTTTATCATACACATTTTCCTTCCCCATCTTCCGATGTAATTGATCCTTCTGATTTGGAGTTTCTTGAACCTAAAATGAACAAGCAAAACAAACTATTCACATCAGAAAGATTTAGGTGAAATATCAACATCCTTTACTTGGCAGTTGAGTTGGCCTTGAATAAAAAAAAGTTGGGAATTTGGCAGTTTGATTGCAGAGCAGGCGTTTAACTCAGCCTCCCCCCTATGTACAAACCAGAAACTGCAAACATTCAAAACGCTGGAGCTGAGGTGTGCTAAACAGGAAGATTATCCAAAGAATACCCGTCAAAGCCAAACTCATTTTCAATCCCTCCAATGCCTTCTTGCTGCTGCTAAATATAATAAGAGGAAAACCATGAGATCAGTAAAATATAAAGGTATTCTTTAATTGGGATCAAGATGCAACTTTCTAAAAACAAGCAAGGGGAAACAAGACTAACCTGCTTGAGAAGTGCCGACATGAGGTCCTCCTGACCATATTGTTCGGGCAATAGAGTATTCTGGTAGCTCCCTTCGGGGAGTCTTTCAGCCTTGACCCTTGGTGAATTATTAGTGAAATAAGCATTAAGCTGTTGACCAATGTTTGGCGTATTCCTGATTCCACTTTCTTCCCCTACTGAGAACATTCCCTTGCCAAGAGATGAATTTCTGTTGTGCCCAGTCGTTTGGCTAATAGACGAAAAGCCTTGTTGAACTAAAACTGATGGGGAAGCATCAAGGCTTCCTTGAATATTTGCATGCTGGGTGGGGTCAAAGGTCAATCCTACATTACGTAAACCCCAATCTGGAGATTTGTGCTGATGCAGATCATTAAAAATATCATAACTTGGACCTCCTCTGGATCCTTTCATTTCCATGCAGGCCTGTTCTTGGATCACCCCTTTAGATGCCAGAGATGAAATTCCTGAATTGCCCCCAAGAGGAAAACTATTCCCCGACATATCTGTATTGTGGTTCACTGAGAAATCTACCATTGAAGAGGCTTGAGAAACTTGATTGTATACTGGTCCCCTAACATTGTCAACTAGTCCATTTTGTGCCAAAACTCCACTTGTAATCCCATTTGATAAAATAGGCTGCCCTACGGATGATGGAAGCCTCGAGACATAACTACCAATAGTGTCGTTATGTATTGGAGCCCTTGACTGTGGTTGAGCCATCTGCGCCAATAACGAGTTACTCTGGCTTCCATGGGAGTTGACTTGCATATTCATGCCCCCAAATGAATGTGCAGTTTGATGCAAACTGGCAAGCTGCTTGGGTTCCGTATTTGTAGGGATACCATGAAGGAAGTTCATTTGCTTACTGTTATTGGTCAGTTGTGGCTGTTGCCCCTCTCCAAAACATAATTTCGGAGTTTCAAAGCTAAATATGTTCGTTTGATCAACTAGGGGAGATATGGCAGATTTTGTGGTAGACCTTCCAAGTGCTCCAAGTGCTGCTGCTTGGAGTGTCACAAGACTCTGTGCTGGGAGTTGACCAGTGGTGGCATACGTTTGCAGATCAAGGTCATTGAGCGAAGATATGGAGCCAAATGTTGCATCTGGGGTCCCCATGAAAGAGCTATTAAGTCCACCCTGGTGTTGTCCACTTAGTCTTCTAAGATATAGACGATATTTCTGCACCAAACGACCATTGTTGTGAGGGCTTTCTAAAGCAGGGTGAGGAAGAAAGTTCTAGATTGCATAAGATACAAAGAACGGCCACAATCACAAAGGAGAAAAATGTCTAATGATAGCTTCTTTTACCATCAAAATTGCTGTTTATGAAAAAATCTTAATAAATAAGCTAGAATTTACCTGAAGGTGACTAGCTACATTTTCTCTAGTGAGTCCAGGTACATTCATCAGCTCGAGAATTTTCTTTGGAACAGCCTCTGTATACATAAAAGTCAAAACATAAGGAAACAAAAAAGATATATTGAATTAAACAAGCAGCTGTAATTGATGAGTATAACCAAATATATAATAAAACAGCCACAGATTAGTTAACATTTTGTATAACTTTGAAAAGAATGACTTACCAATATTAAGCAATACTAAATATATATTCTTAAAGCAGGCAGCATTTCATATCTTACGTAACTTCAGTTCACCTAGGAGTCAGTTTAAAATGAAACTAAAGTATGATGTTACCAAGGTAGGCATTGACATAGGAAAAATTCTCTACGGCCTCAAATGGGTGTCTAGTCAAGGACCAATCACTCTTTAGTAGTCTGAGAAAAAAACTTTAAAAATCATGATTCTACACAATGGAGGAATTGTGCTATTGGTACCAAAAGGATTAAAGATGAATCTTATTGGTCTTTGTACTCGTCACTTCTAAGTCAAGGTATGAAAATTGTAATAAGGATTGACTAGTTTAGAAAGAGATATTGAGTCTTCTGTACCTCCATAATGTATCAGGGAAACAAAACCTAACAGCAAAGCATAATTTGGTAAAACCATACAAGGAAGAATTGAAGAAATATATAAAGAGGTTGGCGAAAAGGTTCGTACTGTCAATTCCAAGTTGATTAGCGGCTGCCACAAACTGTTGATGAAGCTCAACTGACCAAACAACCCGCGGTTTCTTTAACGAAGATGTATCATCCCTATCTTCTGCTTCATCTTCCTCGTCTTTCTTTCTCTTCGAGTTTCTCCAATTGCTCTCATTTGCTGAAGACGAGTAATCAGCATCTTCAGACAGCTTTTGTTGCCGATTTCCATCATCCACGCTTCCTGATTGCTCCAAGTCCTTCCACTCATGTTTTCTTTTGCGTACTACATGCTGCCATATGTTCTTCAGTGCCTCTATACGAACCGGTTTAATCAGATAATCACATGCACCATGAGTTACACCCTTCATCACAACATTTTTACTATCATCCGCAGACATCACTGTTTAGTAAAAATAAAATAAAAAATATGATCATATTTCAAATTAACACCAATTCAATTCAAAACATCAGGTATTAATGAAAATTCAATACAATCCAGAAGAAAGGAAACAGGCTGCTAAGTGCTTACTGATAACAGGCAGGTCCATCTCCAGGCCAATGTGCTCGAGAAGTTTGAACCCATTCATGTCAGGCATGTGAACGTCGCTTATAACAACATCAAATCCATTTTTGTTTTCCCGTAGTAGGGATAATGCAACCTCAGCTCGATTGCATTTGGTAGCTGAAACCCCCAAAAAAGAATCGAATCAATTACCAAGGAGATACTTGTATCTGGACTTATTCTTTTAGAAAAAAGATAAATTATAGTAGATAAATGTATCTGGATTTAAAGCACCCACCCAGGAAAGGGGTGGGGGGAGAACTATCTGTCCACAGGACCACAGGCACAAATCAAAACACTACTAGGTTCCAGAAATTTCAATAAAAACACCAAAAGTAAATATTTTAATAACTATAGATGTATTTAAATCTACATATAAATTTTCTTATGCGTAACCATATCCAAATTACTTCATAACCAATTTCTGAATATGTGCAAAATGAAAGTCAATGACTTTATGGGCAATATTACATCCAAATCTCAAAGTTCTCACTTTTATTTATTTTCTACCACAGATTCCTAATCTCTTCAGAAAATCTTAAAACTAAACCGATGAACTCGAGAAATGGCCTATAATATGAATATATAAGTATACCATCTACTTCATACCCAGAGTTGAGAAATAAAGTTTTGATCTTTTAATACAAAACAACATAAACCGAGAGAAACCCAAACAAATTAACTCCTTTTGCAAATTTCAGTTCACAAAGTTAAAAACTCACACACACATACTATATGTACCTTCATAACGGCAAGTTCGAAGCATTTTCTCTAAGATCATAAGACAAGTGGGGTCGTCATCCACAACAAGTACCCGGAGACCCGCCGGAAATTGGTCGGAAACCCCATCGGCGCCGGATTTCCGTGAAACATTCGAACTCGGCATCGACCCAGATTTGGTACCTTGACCTCCACCCAGATTCATTTCTTCAAAAATTCAACTCAATCCAACATATCTATAAGGATGAATAGAACCCCAGAAATGGAGAGATAATAAACATGCACAACAGAATAATTAAGACCCAATTTAAGAAAACGCAAGAAAGAAATACCCAGAATCTGTTTAGAGAGAGTTTATATAAAACTTTTTTGATTCTTGGAGAGAGAAAGGAAGATAGTAATTTTATATATTTGTGTGGTTTATGTATGTCAGATTGAAGACATGGTTGTGCACTTGGACTCTTGGAGGAGTTCAATTTCTGGACTTTGTGGAATTTTTTTTATTATTATTGTTTTGCAATTTTTTTTCTTTTAATTTTTGTTTCTTTATTAGTGGGTCTCCCGGTCGAGCGTGGATCCAGCTCATGTATGAACTGACTAACCCACTCTAGCCGAAAGCATATTTCATATTACTTCCGTTTTTAAATTAAACAAACTAAATTATATAATTTTATTAATTTCTTAAAACAAATGTACAATAAATTTATTTTTCAATTATTTGTATTATAATTTACAATTAAATAGGTTTATAATATAATATAATATAATTGTGAATTATAGATTTGAGGACCAAGCATCTTATACTAAAATTAAGAGAAATAGGAATATTATTAATTTTTATCAAACACAAAAAATTATTAGTTTTGAATTTATTTGTGACATTGAATTGTTTTTCACTATTATTTTTAGTGGATAAGTAAAAGGGAAAAGAAACTCAAAACGTTAAAAAATAAGAAAAATATGGCTTTTTTGGTCTCACACACTTATCCATTATTCCATGTAAATTCCAATCACATTAAGTTAATAATTAGTCGTAAGACACGTGATAATGTGATATGGTTAATATATAATTCTCCCAATTGGGCAATTTGCCATGTTATTCGCACTACGATGCAAATCCCATAAGAAATGCAACACAATTACTACTACTTAAATAATTGATTGATAATAAATGTTGCGGACAGCTCTAACAATACTGCTATAGGTAGGATGTGCATTAGTATTAAGATCGATCCAATCTAGGAGGAGTAGCTCATAAAAAAATACAATATATAAATGTCAATAAATTTTATGATGAAGTTAATTAAAAATTTAATGCTATGTTTTGATTTGATTGAAGAACAAATAAAATTGACAAGGAACTAAATGAAATAGTGAGTAGATTGGTTTATTTCATTTCATTCACGGCCGAAATGAGTTACTATATATATACTCTCAAAGAATAAAATTCAAAAAATAATTTATTTCATTTCACATGAGAAAGTGAATCAAATATAGATAAAGTTTTTTCATTTTTCATAAAATTGAAATCAGAACTCATTCCATTCCCACATTTATTATTGGCTTCTCACTTCCAAACATAACATAACATAAATTATAAGATAGAATAATAAATGTCATGTGTTGATAATTCATGAGTAACGACTCAAAAATATATAATAATATATACATTCAATGTACTATATATATATATATATATATATATATATATTCGTTTGAAATTATAAATATGTTGTTAAAATTATGACTTCGGACAAAAAAATTACTATTTGCATATGATAATGTTCAATGTACTTAGTATGTTAAGAATTTTTATGTGTTATTATAACACAAAAATAAAAATGTATCTTATAATCTTTGAACGAATTAAAATGAAAAATATATCCTTAATTTAAAATAAATAAAATACTCCTTCCGTTTCAAGATAAAAAAAATTATGGTTGGAAAGAGGATAAAATAACAAAATTGTCCATATTTAAATTTATAACAATTAATATTATGGATATTATAGGTAAATTATTTAAAATAAATAGATATTTAATTTTAAACTAACTAAAATAATAATAAGTAGTTTTATAATAAAATTATATAAAAGCTTCTGGCATATATTACTCTTTGCTGGTAAAACCAAAGGCTATTGTTACCTTCATGGGGCATCTATTTGAGCGGCAGCATAAAAAGCTATAAGCACATGACAAATAGGTAAATTAATAAATTCAATAGGACAAATTAATAGAAAAGTTAAATTTGGAGGGGTAAAAAAAATTATAAACCAAATCTAAATACAAGTACAAAAATCTTTTTAGTTTGAAGTATATACAATATTTTATAAAAATATTATGATTAGCTCAAATTTTATTTATTTAATTTTAATAAAAAAATTAATTAAAATCTGCCTTTGTTGAGAAAAATTTCAGAAGGTCCGTTGCTGATTCCCCTCACCCCATAAACCGCAAAATATACAAAACACAAGCTGACGGAATCTGTCTGAGGAATATATATATATTTTAATTTAAATTTGAATCTGAATCTTTTCTTGTTAAATATAAAAAATAATTTTATTAGTAGTAGGAGTATTTAATTTAGTCTCTTCTTTTTAAGCTAGTAGCTAGCTCTTTCCAGACAGACCGCCACACCCTCACCCTCTGCTCAATTTGTTTTCCCTTTTTATCTCTCTTCACTCCCAAATCCCAATTCTCCATGTAATGTCACGTGCATGTTAAGTTGAGAGAATTCAGCATGCATGGAGTTTACTTTTCTATTTAATTACATTTTAATTTTTTTCCCTTAATACTAATTAGTATCTTCTTTTAATTATTATAATTACTCTTTTTAAAAGATATTATGATTTTTCACGGTAAATGTCATACTATTATGAACTTGTACATTGGGAGAAAAAATATTTTTTTCTACATCAATTTTAGTATTAACTACTGGTAAAACCTCACTAATACATCTTCTATATCCCAATAATAAAAGTACCATTATCATGTCATTAATACTAATTAATTGAAGAGGTTAAAATTTAAAAGTTTGTAGGTATGACTATTTTTATAAGTTTGATTCTTTTTTTCCTTTAGTTGGGCAAAAAGGACAATATATTCCACTATATATCTCAAGTAAGTAATTAAGATGAAAAGAATTAATGTTATTTTTTAACTAACGGATTCTAAAATATTCTCAAGTTTTTTTTGTCAGGTTTCACCTGATAAGTATCAACTATATTATGCATAAATTAATATTTTTATATGTTAAAATAATATTTTTACACGAGCTTTTCACGTGAAAGTAAGACCTACTTATTATTCATGTAAGAAAGGTCATATAAAAATATCAATCTTATATTATATATATATATATATATATATATATAAATACGGTCTGGATCTTAAACTCAAACATTATCTAACATACTTTCTTTTCCTTTTAGCAAACTTTTAACCCATTTACGATTTATTACGTTCTTACGTCATATATGTTGTAGATCTCGCTAAAAAGCTAAGACGACAGCTTTTATATATAACTTTTATCGAATAAATCGCCTTTTACATTATTATTATAAGATTATTAATAAAATATATTTAAATAAAGAATTTAAATTTAAGATCCTGATGATATATATATATTAACAAAGTTATTTTTCAAAACGGTATATTCACTAACAACAATTTTCATCCGTTAGGAGTAATGAGTAAAGTTTTTTTTTTTTTTTTTTTTTTTTAGGAAAATGTAATGAGTAAAGTTAGTTATATTAAATGTCTCAATTAAGGTCAGCTTCAACCACCACATCAGCTCTAGTCTAGACCCCAATTTTCTAGAGAAACATCCAACCTCTATACCGTTTGTAGGTAAGGTTATCTAGTTTTGTCCATCGAAATTTTCTTATTTTATTTTATTAAACAATTAGTATTTTTTTTTAATAAAAAAAATTGTTAATATTTATATAGTTGATTAAAATAATGACAAAATTACAGTAGAGGGTTTAGCTTTTTATGGGGAGAGAAATGCTTTTGAGGTACACGAATATGAAATAGAAACAAAGAATGAAGATGAGTATCACGTGCCACCCCGTTAAATTGGGTTGCAGTTAATGGGGTATTGACACGTGCCATTAATCTGATAAAAAGAAGGACTCTTTTACCTTTCTCAACTTTTTCCTTCCTTTTTCTTTTTGTGCCAAAGAATCATCATCATATAATATTATTGTAATAATAATTCGGGATAAATTCTGAATTTAATTTCAAAATTCATTTCACTATATATACATATATATAAGTTATTAATTAATTATGAATTATTGAATAATAAGAAACTAAATCACACAACCTTTAATCCTACAAGCTAGCATTAGAATTAATTTAAAAATATATAAAAGATTTAGTAACCAACTAACGTCGGGAATTAAGGGAGTAATATCTTTGTTTATTTGGAAGAATCTACTGAGTTGATCAAAGTTATGAATTTCAAACAAATTTTATTGTTTTCTATATGTTCTAAAGATATAACTAATTTTATTATTTTCTATATGTTTTTGATATTCTTCACTAATCATAATTAACTTTTATTATTTATTGATATTTTGTGCGTAGGGTTAGAATTAAAGATGAGTTATTATATTTTAGAGTCAAGGTTATAAGGGTAATTGCGTGCTTTAATTGCTGTTTAATCTATTGTATGTATATGTGGGCGACTGTGTGAAAGAGAGTTGTTGCAATAAGTGCTTTTCTTGGTTGGCTTATTTGCGGTTTCAAGTGTGTGGAGTTGTTTAATTTCCCTAATCCAATTATATGAATGAAGAAGAGCTTTAAAGAGTGACACAATCAAAGTGTGTACAATTAAAAGCATGTGCTTGTCCTTACAAGTGCTAAAAAACAAATTAATATACTCACACTGCCACTTCATATACACTATATATATATATATATATATATATATATATATATAGAGTCCGGATCCTGTTCGGAATTTCGAACTCTATAAAATATGGACCATTTTTTCTTTTTTTTTTTTGCTTTTTTTTTTGAAACAACTAAAAATAAATAAATAAAATTATGGGCCCAAATTTTTATGTAATATGTTTTGGGTGTGATTTGGATGCTTATACTAAACATGTACTGTATACTCTGTGCAATCATGCATATATATTTTTTGGCAGTGTATCCAAAACACTTTATTATGTAAAATTCCAGCCCATAAATTTATTATTTTTTTTAGTTGTTTCAAAAAAAAAAAAAATAAAAAATAGGTCCAGATTTTTTTTTAGGATCTGTCCCCGAGTCCTAAACAGGATCACATGTGTGTATATATATATATATATATATATATATATAGGGTTCCATCCACGAATTCGGTTCTTTGTGGAGCAATTTTTTTTAGCGCAGCAATGTTGTGGCAATTTGGAGCAAAAATAATAAAATAAAATATTGACACAAGGCTAAAAAAGGAATTGCTTCCACAAAGAATCTTCATGGATGGACACTAACCCTATATATATATGTGTGTGTCTTTCCATCAAATCACATAGTTAATAAAAAAACGAACCAACTATTGCGACGATTTTATCTTTATAGTATAGAAAATTGATTTTTCTATGCTATAGCGACGGATAAAATTGTCCTTATTAGAACTTTAATCACATAAATAACTAAAGTCATATATCTCTATTTATAAAATGGTATAAATTTAATTTCAAATGGGTGTCTTTGGGAATTTTTTTATGAGAAAAAAGAAAAGAAACTTGTGGAAAATAGGGGCCGCTTTCTTCTTCTCAAAACTGAGAATATTGAGAGATCTAGGAAATAATATTTTCATAATATATATATTTTTTTATCCTCTTATCTCTTTTTTCTTATCCAATTATTAAACAATAACATAAATTTTATATAGATCAAATTCTTATTAGTTTTATTAAAAAGTACTAGTAAATATAAAATAAACTTCAAAATTTTGCAGACAAACATAAAGAAAAGAGGGAGGGAGGGAGCCACTTACTTTCAAGGGTCCACGTCAGCAACTAAACGGCAACAGACTTGACGTGTTGGACGGCTTATGGATTTAACTGGCACGTGTGTTGTCGATACCTAAATTGTGGGCCTTTGAAAAACTTTAGGAAAGAGCCCAGTGTCCAGATTGTAGAGAAAAAAGTGGACCAACGCGGAGAAGGAGGGTTTGGCTGGGCCCACACACGAAACCTCAATCACTTAAAGAGTGTGGGCCCAATATTGCAACATGCGTGCGTGCGTGCGCTACTTTATAAAAACATTGGTATGAGTTTGTATTTCTTTGCTATACATTATTATTATTATACATACGCTTTTATGTTTAGTACGATTTTAGATCTTTTAATAATTTAATTTGTTTGTATCAAATATAATATTTCATTTTTAAGGACTATCACTACAAACGTATAGATTTTCCATAATCTTATGATATCAACATATTTGTGATTATAAGAAAAAACACACTCACATGTCAAAAATTTATTAAATCTATTATAAGTTTGTTGTAGATAAGTTCATACTCGACCTGTTGAAACTAAAAGAAAGTCTGAATGAATAACAAGTTAATGGAACTACACTCAATCAGCACAAGGATTCCAAGAGGTTCTTTTGGTCAAGTTAATGCAACTGACTTTTAATATATTTTGTATCATAGAAAGAAGCCCATATTATGTGGACAAAACCTCATTTCCATGTACCAACTAAGAGGGCCGAATGAGTGGATACGTTTATTGGACAAGCCCAATTGGGTTTCCCGCATTTTATTCCGAATTTATAACCAAAAACAACAAATACGACGTCGTAGCTGATTGACTCACTGTCCTACACTAGCTTAAACACACGTCATAAAATGTCATCATCACCCTTGTTTCACCAATCAAATCACGAGCTGACACGTAAATAGTTTTGCAACATGTGCGTACGCATTTTCAATCAGGTAGTTAGGGGCATTCCCGTAGTAAATTAAAAATTCATGGCTTGATACACAAATCAACAATTAACGTATTCACCTTTTCCTTACCATGGAAGCTTTGGTGGAGAGACTAGGAACTAGGAAGAAGAAGAGAGTTCCCCTCTGCTCTCTGTCTTTCTCTCTCCTCCCATTTCTTGGACCTTTCTGAACACCCTTTTTCTTCTTATATATATATATATATGTATATCTGCTTTGTTTATTTGACGACAGTAAGAAAGAGCAACCTTTACCATATTTGAAGGCGAATTCAAGAAACAATTTACCCAGATTGAAAGAGGAAGCTTTCTTCTATTATTATTATTATTATGGACTCAGATTCTTGGGCTCGTCTCTCTAATTCATCCAGGCGTTATCAATTTCGATCGGGTCAGTGTGTAGATAAATTGGGAAAGAATAATTGAAAGTTTGTGCTTTTTTGGGAATTTAGAGAGTTTTGATTTTGGAAAGAAACGGGGCTTACATTTTTGTTGTTTTTATTAAGGGTTTTGCTTTTTGTATTTTGCAGATCCTTTTAATGGAGGAGAGGAGATGGAAAGTGATGAAGGGTCGAGGCCAGAATTTCTATGTCCGTTTTGTGCGGAGGATTTCGATATGGTGGGGCTTTGTTGTCATATTGACGAGGAGCATATGCTGGAAGCTAAAAATGGGGTATTTTTACCTTTTATTTTCATTTGTGTGTATTTTGGGAGCTAAAGGTTATTGTTTTTTTTTTTAGTAGTTATGTTAGTTCAGTAGTTGGGGCACATGAGCTTTCTTTTGATTTTTAACGTGGTAAAGTTTTTCTTGAAAGTTGCTCATTGTAGAGGAATTGAACTTTGTGTTGATTCTGATTCTAAATTGCATTTATATGGCTTTCCAGGACGCAAACTTTTGTATATTATTTGTATAGTCTATAAAGAGCAGAGTACCTTTTGTTATATATATATATATTTTTGAGTATTAGCATCCTGAATTTGTTTGTGAAATGCTATGTTTTGACATTTAAAGAGTACATAAATGTTGGAAACTTATTTTGAACTATCGAATAGTTGAAATTAAGTGCATAACTTTCTTGCCAATGTATGATTAAGAAACCATAGTATCAGTTGCTTGTGTACACTTTATGATGCAAAGCTATTGATGCATATCGTGTGTACACTGTACAATTGTAAATACATGTCTTCAAGCATTTTGTCAAATTTTATTTTTGAGATAAAAGAATAGGAGGAGATGTATAGGCATGAATCCTGCTACTAGAGAATACCATGCAAGTAAATTGCTTATGGAGAAAATAATTTTACAGGTTGATAGTTATCAGAACTTTTATTTTTATCCATTTTTATTATTGGAATCAACTGCATTGTTTTATTTTCAATCTTTTATAGTTTTACAGTTGCATATAGGAACTCGTCTTTTTGGATCCCAGTAATCTACATTGCTTATGTCTTACTTTGATCATTGTAAGAGGTTTTAACACAGATTGAAATGTCCTCATATATTCTATGAGGGTCTAAATTCAGATTTTCTTTGTAATTACTTGCTGAAAGCTGCTTCCCTGCGATGCAAAAATGTAACCTCATGGTTTACATCTTGTGTTTTTACGAATGCATAAGCAATGAAAAATGTTTGTATTATCAAAGAAGGATAGAAAAGAGTAAATCTGGTCATGCTTTAACACTTAAGTTTCTAGGTATCTGCATGCAATTGTGAAGAGGCTCTCCTGAGCACGAGCAGGAGAGATTTTGTTAAGTGTCTGATTAGAGTTGTTAAGGGTTGTTGTCAAGCAGCTGCTTTAGGGACAGTGTAATAGTAAAATAATAAGTATATGGTAATTTGATTGACTTGGTATCTGGTAAGATGTATGTATGGATTGGATGCTTTTAAGGTCATGCTATTTGCATTGTTTTTCTATTTTTGGAGTTGCTCTTTATTATGAATCTGTCATTTGAATTATTTTTTAGCACTATTAAGTACTAATGCTAGATACATTTTTTGTGTAATGAAGGTGTGTCCAGTTTGTGCAAAAAAGGTGGGGATGGACTTGGTTGGCCACATCACCATGCAGCATGGGAGTATTTTAAAAATATCCTTTTCCTAAAGTTTTTGGTTTCTATATCTTGTTGTCGAGGTGTAATTTGATGCATAATATAAGATTAATATGCATATATTGTCTTATTATTGCTATTGCAGATTATACCAGTTTTTAGGTAATAGGTTGATAATTTCAATTTTTTTTATGGTTTTACGTATGCCGGCTCAAAGGACTAGTATTTCTTTGGACTTCCTCCCGTAGATAAGTACATAGTCAAAGATCTTATATTTGTACTTTTTTTGAGACTTCTGGTCACAAAAATTGTCCTTTCATTTTAATTTCTGATTGGAATTTGTCGATGTCTAATCTTAGTAAAGACTTATATAGGCTTCTGTAAGCAGTTTTATCTTCCTTAGTAATTGTTCTAGGTTTCTTCTTTCAGGAAAATCTGTGCGAGTATATTTAATATAAATGGACTAGTTATTCCGGTTAGTTGCGTACAGAATTTCTCTTCTGTTATGTAACTTTTTAACCACTTCTCCACTTGCCTTGGGATATTTTGTGTTTTTGTCTTTATTAACCAAGATTCTTTATCAGTGCAAAGTATTCCTTGTTAAATTTCTTCCATGTATTTTTGGTTCATATTCTTAACTTACTACTGAAGAATTTCTGCTCTTCTAGGTTAACCAAGCAAATTTCCTATCAAACAACTTGTAATATTTCATATAGATTTTCTGATTTTCATGAATAATTGTTTTCCCTTGACTAAAGATAACGTGCAGCGCAAGAGGCGATTTCGTAAGGGTGGATCTAATTCAACACTTTCTATTTTGAGAAAAGAGTTACGGGAAGGAAATCTGCAGTCCCTTCTTGGGGGATCTTCGTACTTGGTTTCTACCAACAATACAGAAGCTGATCCATTGTTGTCTTCATTTATATGCAATCCACCTGTAAGTGATGAACCAACAAGCGTTGAACCTCATTCTTCAGATGAAGCTTGCTCTGTAGAGGATAACTTAGTTGAAGACTCCTCAGAAAGGTACTAGCAGTGGACTAACTAATAGCCTCTATTTCTTTTTTTTGGTTATTTTTCTTTATTGATGTCTAAATCCTGTTGTTATAAGTTGTAGTTAAAATTGCTGGAAGGCAGGTGAGGTGGCTGGGGATCATGCTTATTATCATACTGTTTTATCTTATTTATTTATTCTTTATTTTTGGGGGGTCGAGTAATGTAAACATTTCTCGATGTAAGTTTGTTATTAGTATAAGATATGTTTGTATTTAAGTTGTAGCGTTGCCCGCGGGGGTGGGTGGGGGTTGCTAAGTGTACTTTTCCCTATTAACAATCATGTGGCAATAGTCGGGATCCATTAAAACAGGCAAGATACAGGTTTGTGTGTATTTAATTTACACAGTTTTGAACAACACTAGTCGGATCACTCATAGATGATTGAGAGATAACTTCATTGAGTTTAAATGTCAAATTCTTGAAAAGGCATTGACAATTTATTTGGTCATTTACACTTTAATTGTGGAAGTTTACCGTTGCTTAAAGATTGTAGGATTATTGATTGATTTCTTGAATAAGAACGGTTGACTTGGAATTGGTGCTTGGAACAATTTTTGAATGCACAACTGGGTTGTGCATTCAAAAATTAGTACTCATATTTCATTATTAGCAATTAATATCCAAGTACACTGAATTCTTCTCATTATTTTGTATTTGAATCCCCTTGGTGAAACTTTTTCTTAGGTTTGTTGATCTGATATCTGTTCATGTAACAGAAACATCCCACAGCCTCCGTTGTCGGACAAGGACCAAGAAGAGAAAGCTAGGAAATGCGAGTTTGTCCAAGGTCTGCTGTTGTCGACTTTTCTTGATGATATCTTATAAGTTATGTGGGATATTGATGTATTCACTTTGCACTACTGATATTCATGTCCAAGTATTGGTTGTAGTTTCAACTTTGAAGGAAAGGAGGAGAAGATATGCTTGTGTTATCAGTGGAAGTAGCCAAGGGAGAGATCTCTCTGTACCCACGTATTTTATTTAAGCCTATATGTGCATAATGAAAAATAGTACTACAAACTTGTCTTATTTTGGTATGGGGAATATGAAGGTGCACAGCCGCGTAACTTTTAAAGTTACACGGTCTACGATCATAGAGTGATTTCACTCTACGATCGTAGAGTAGTTACTCCACGATTTGTGAATTCACTCTCTTTGGACTACTTTCTACGATCGTGAGACATAACTTTAAAAATTACTGTCAAATGCACTACTCCATTTTTACCTTTTGGTATTCGTGGTTATCCCATATTACCCTCTGCTTTTCCCATATTACCCCTGAAGTTTTTACCCTTGACTTGTTTATTTATTTGTGAACCCCATGCAATGCTCTGTGGTTTTAGTAGACTTGGAATATACCACAGAAATGCCCCTTAAAACAGCTAACCAGGGAGTAAAACACCCCTTTTAATTAACTAGAGTGAAATGTTCTATGTTATTAGGGAGGGGTGGACAAAAAATTTGGTATTTTTGTTTTTTAGTCAAATCGGAGTGGTCTGAATCGGCCGATTTTGGACAAATGGGTACCGGTTCGGTAACAGTACATACCAAATATTTGGTCATGACTTTTTAAAATCAACTTAAAATAGTTTTAAACATAAGAATTCTTTTAATTTTATTTAATGATTGTTGTAAATTATCAAAAAGTGTGGATTCTTTATAAGATTTATAATTTCAAGTTTTTTGTAAATCATTTTAATTTTAAACTTAAAATGTAATAAATTAATTTTTAAAAGTCGATAATAATCTTACAATTTGAAATAAAAAAAATTACAAGATGTAAAGTTCGCTGATGGCAGCATACATGCCATTTTTATGCTTTATTCTACAAGTATATTTACGTGCACATTGATACCCTCTCTGTTTCATGATAAAAATTTTTATTATTATTTTGGATAGTTCTATGTTAAATGTCTACTTTTCTTTAATAACTAAATTTTTAAATATTTTTTTCTATTATACCCGTAACATTAAGTATCTCATACTTTTCTTATTCTAATTATCTCTTTATAATTAATGACATATTATTATGAGCAATTTTATCATTTCATTTTTTTCACGAATGGAGCAGTAAACATATTTTTCTGTCCTCTCTCTCTATAACACTCTTTCATCTGATTATTACTCCCTCTTCCAAAAAGATGAATCGAAGATAATTTTCACACAAATTAAGTCAGTCAAATAATTAGGATCAAATATAAAGTTTCTTCCCAATCTACGCTTGGGTTTTGGATTTGGAGAGAGAGAGAGAGATCATAGAGTAAACAAACTCATTTATGATGTGAGTGATTCATTATTTAACTAAGAGATGATGTACGGAAAATTAGTCCAAACAAAAATATATCTAGTTGAATTGTTTACTTTACTCATGGATAAAATATTTTATCATTTTAACTTATTCTTTTGGAGACTGAGACGACAAGGAGAATAATAGTTTTTGAGAAGTATTTTTGTTCTTTAATATATGTTGTTTGAGAATTTTAAATAAGTATTAATTACTTAGTTTTAATATTACTCAAATTATTAAATATAACTTTGGTTCTTTCACTATTTTCTGTTCAATAAATAATATTCTTTTTTTTGAATACAAAGATAATATAGACAATTGATATTATATTTAATGTTATTCAATTAATTTGTACACAACTCTAAAACGACTTATATTAATGGACAGAAGGAGTACTATTTTACATTTGTATCTCCTTGGATGTTTAAGTCATGCAATTTGACTACTAATAATAGAGTCCTTCTACATTGACATTTTTATTGGACCAGATAATTGGACATTTAAAAAAAAAAAAAAATTGACTCCCAAAAGATGTATAATATTTATTTCAACTGAAATTTTTACATAATATAATATTTTAGGTGTAATTTGTATAGTATTTATTATATTTTTGTATATGTATCCAAATTATACCTAAAATATTATATTCTGTAAAAATTTCAGTTAAAATAAATACTATATATTTTTTGGGAGTCATAAAAAAAAATATATGAAAATGTCCAATTATCCGGTCGAATAAAAATGTCCGCCTAAACTTATTGCTAATAATATCATATCATAATCATATTCTGATATCCCGTTGGACCAATTTTGGCTCTCGCTAGTTCCCAACTAATTATATAGATTATTTAATGAGCAAATTAATACAGCCGTCCAAAATGATTCAACACCAAAATTACACGGTTCTTTTTATACTAGTACAATTTTTTTAACAAAATTCCTGTTGAAGAATATTAAAGATACAAATATTTTGATTCATCGTATTCACATATATGACGACAAATATGCAAAATTAATGTATGATGATAATACATCTAATTAATTAAAGAGGACAATTAATTTAAGACGGATGAGAATATTGCTAGCTTTTTCAGTGTTTGTTTATGGTTAATAGAAATCAATGTACCTCATATTTGACTATTTGTAAATTGTAGAAGTGCAATTAGCAGATGATGATGTTTTATTCATATTCATATCTCTTGAATTGAGTTGAATCAGACAAAATATAACAACAAACAAAGCCAAGCACCACACAGGGTTTATTAATTAATAGGATATATATATATATATATATATATATATGTATATTTTGACTTAATTAATTTGCTAGGAGGTAAGCCTCAACAGCCTTGAATAGGAGAGTTGACTTGTCTGAAGCATCCTTGAGATTTTCTTCTGGGATAACGGCATCACCTATGGTGTTATATATGGTGGTATTCTTCATAATGCTCCCTCCTTCCCTTGGCACAACCGTGAAATGATTAGTGATGGATTCAATAATGCCCAAAAGTAAATCACCTTCTATAATTGTGTAACTGTAGGTCAATGCATCCTTGTCAATGCCATCTATCCGGGTCTTCATGCTGTTAAATGGGGTGGCTGCAAATTAATTATTCATCATATATATTAGAAACAATTTAATTAATTATATGAAAAAAAATGCAACATATATATATATATATATATATATGTCTTGGTTCAATAATATTTAAAATTAATGACAAATAGTTTATTGTGAGATTGTATATACTGTATTGTCTCAGAAAAGTAGTGGCTGCTGCGAGTCTATCTATGTATATATATTTGTATATAAATGTTTAAGAATTAATTAATGCATGAAAAAGAAATTAATTAATTACCATCTCCTAGAGTGATGTGTTTGATGGTTCCAACTCCTCCATCTCCCTCAAGAATTTCGATACTCTTAATACCCTGCGGAAACGCCTTAGGGACAACGGTATCCATGTCAAGGAAAGAACCCTTGTACAACTTCTCGGCTGGGACTGAGGAAGGAGCCTCGGCTTGGGTCTTTTGGACACCCATGTTATAATAATTATTAATTGAGGACACCAAAAAAACAAACAAAGTATATATAGTACTTCTACTGATAATACGGTGCGAAGGAATGAGAGGAGTAGAGCTGCTATTTATACTACTACTGAGTACTGCTGAGGCCTGAATTTAAAATATATGTATTAGAAAAGTAGATGTTTGATTCCTTAATTTGGACTACCACATGTCAATTAATGTTGCCTATCAAAGTTGAACGGACTTTCACCAGTTGGATGGTAGGCGAGGAGTTTGCCCACAACACCATGACTGTATTTCGATAAATTTAGACTGAATTATACTCCCTCCGTCCCAGGATACAAGTTCTGGTGGACTTTTCACGTATATTAAGAAGATGAATAAAATGACAAAATTGTCTATAATAATGTCATTAAATATGGAGAGAGAATTAGAATAAGAAAATATGAGATATTTAATGCTACGGGTATAATAGGAAAATATGTGTAAAAATTTGGTTATTAAAGGAAAATGAACATTTAACATGAGACTACCCAAAATAGTAATAATGACTTTTATCATGGGACGGAGTGAGTAATTATAAACTTATCAATATTCAATATATGAGATTGACATGAATTATAGGAAGACTTTACTTGTTACACATTATTTTTTTTTTTAAAAAAAAACACTAATACTTGTCCACGTAGTTGACAATCAAAAAGTCAACATAAACATTTACCATATATATTATTACCATTTGAAAATTCATAAAGTAAATGTTGTAGGACTAAAAATTATGATAATTATCATCAAACAATTTCTGATCAACATATAATTTTTTCTTGATGGCACTTGAATTTGTCGATAACTCTTTTTTTTGGGAGTGCCAATCGACTTTAGACCGTAGTTTACATATGTACATAATTCTTTGAGTTCTATTCTATGCTCCATTTTGAAATAAAACACTTTGCTTTATTTAGTGGTTAGATACAATAATACACTATGACTATATTTGTTTGCAATGATTACATTTAGGATATCACTATTAATTTTAAGTGCCTTATTTTTTTAAAATTTGAGCCTGAGACTATTAGTTCAGGGATTATAAAATATCTTAATATTAGATATTATTTAATATCATGTTCTACATGTTATTATAATCCCTACCATTTAGAACTAAATTTTTTTAAACAAAATTAACCTCAAATTTTTTTAAAAATGACCATAATATCATATCACGTGCTGTTAAACAAATTAACAGTAAATAGAACTAAACATTCTCAGCGAAGAAACATGGGGAAAAAATTAAAAAACCAAATAAACAATAATAATAACGAGCTAGTCAGTTCAAATCCTAGAATTATGAGCATTACATGCAAGTGTCTGAACTTGATTATCTTCTTTATTTAAAATTATAATTTTATTTAAAGTTAAATTATATAATTAGTATCACTGAGCATTTGATTGAATAATATAATCACTTATTTTAAAAAAATTAATTAATTGTTCATCATTTTTTGATGTATAAACAAGTTTAAATTATAATTTAAAATATATTATTATTGATAATGGTATAATAGTCCAAACAATATTTTTTTATCTAGTCAATTAATTAATTTTAAA
Source organism: Panax quinquefolius (assembly GCA_020205615.1). Lineage (NCBI taxonomy): Eukaryota > Viridiplantae > Streptophyta > Magnoliopsida > Apiales > Araliaceae > Panax > Panax quinquefolius. The sequence continues at coordinate 19,706,189 of CM035173.1, forward strand.
AAAAAACATAATATGAAATTATTTTAATATCTTTTCTTTTTTGCCCCTTTCATGAAGTCACTGAGCTGCACTTTAGTACAAAATCTTTCACATAATGTAGACGAGGATAAGATAATTTAATACAAGTTGGTCCAGTTAAGAACAGGCCGAAAGGGGATTCACGGATCTGTTTAGTCAAATAAGTCTGTTTGGTAACCATTTTTTTTTTGTTTTTTTTTTCTAATCTTAGAATTAAGTCATTTGACTGCAAAAAGGTGAAAGTGCAAAAACTGTTCCTTTCCAATTAATTTCGGACTAAAAGATAATTTGGACCCTAAACTTTATTTTTTATTTACGTTTGCACCCCAAACTTAAAAAGGTGTCTAAGTATACTCCAAACTTCATTATATCGTGTAAGCAAACGCACACTTTTTTTTTCTTAACTTATTCAAAAGTGACCGCCAAAAGCGATAACAAGTTTGGTGTCTGGTTGTCTTTTAATCTTAAAATTGGCAAAAAATAATTAATTTTAAATAAAATAAAATAATTTTAAATATAAGAATTTTAAAAACAGAATTTTAAAATAGTTACCATACAATGACCATACAATTCAAAAACAAAAATAGAATTTGGAGTAAATTCTGCTTTTTAGAATTTTAAATTTCAAAAAACAGTTTTTACAAAAATAGAATTTTTTTAAAACAGATTTTTTTAAAATAATTTTTTACAAAATATTCTGTTCCAAACAAAATTTTAATTTTTTTTTTTTACAAAACAAAATTTTAAAAACATAATTCTATTTTAAAAACAGAATTTTAAAATTTCAAAAACAGTTTATACAAAAATAGATTTTTTTTACAAAACAGAATTTTTTTACAAAAACAAAATTTTTCAAAAACAAAATTTTATTTTACAAGTTAATTTTTTTTTTTTTTGTAACAGTTTTAACATTTGTTACAACATTTATTTTAACTTATTTTTTAAAATTTATTAAAAACAGTTTAAAATTTGTTTTAAAATTTAAAGTGTTTTTGAAATTTAATTTTTTTTTTAAAATTCAACAGTTTAAAAATTTGTTTTAGAAAGTTGACATCACCAAACAAATTTATTTTAAAATTTGTTACAACATTTATTTTAACTTATTTTTTAAAATTTATTAAAATAGTTTAAAATTAGTTTTAAAATTTAAACTGTTTTTGAAATTTAAAAATTAACAGTTAAATTTTTTTTTTTTATAAATTTGACATCACCAAACAAATTTATTTTAAAATTTGTTACAACATTTATTTTAACTTATTTTTTTAAAATTTATTAAAAACAGTTTAATTTTTTTTTTAAAATCTAAACTGTTTTTGAAATTTAAAATTTTTAAAATTTAACAGTTTAAAATTTGTTTTAGAAAGTTGACATCACCAAACAAATTTTAAACTGTTTTTAATAAATTTTAAAAAATAAGTTAAAATAAATGTTATAAGACCTCAACTTATTATTAATAAAATTTAATTTTCTCTATTTATTATTTTGAAATAGTAAGGGTTGATTTGATTAAGGCGTAGTTCTTCTACATTAATCTTTGTTAAAAATACTCGGCGGTTAAAACACAATGAAGTACTATTACGTTATTGCACCAATTATTGATTCTTACGTAAGAAGACACTACTCTTTAATAATGGTTACGATAATTACTTATTCGATATTTTATTTTATTGATTTAATAATTCTTTGCGTTGATATTTTATATTAACATTGTTTCATAATTGTCATTACTGCGGTATTTTTCATTATCGAAACAATAATTCATATTATCTGAATAATATTATTAGATAACATTATTGGCGAATGTCTAGAAAGTTACACATACAAGGAGAGGTTTGGTCACCTAATTGCATACCAAGGTGAGGAAAATTCTTATTGAAAAGCCCCTCTTTCTTGGAGAACTACACGGTTGTCAATATTGTGATTACGTAATATTATTTGTGAATAATTAATTATTGATTCATATGATGAGAAAAATATTGATTTTATGTGGATATAGATGGAAAAAATTTTTAATGTGACAATTGTTGAAAATTAAAATTTTATCTTTTCTAATAAAATAATTCATTTAAATATATTATTATATTTTAATAATATAATAATGATGATATTTTCGATGAATATAGGATATATGAGTATATGTGGAGGAAGGAGTATTTTTTGTTACCAAAAATATTTAAAGCATGTTTTATGTGTTCAATTGAACCCCATTTCTTGAATGAAATTTGATTATAGCACAGAAAATCGTCTGTTTGTGGATTTCGGTCAATTTCTGTTTGGAATTTGGAAAAACTTTCTTTTGTAAAGTTGTAGAGAATTGAATTTCCTATAAAAAAATTGAGAGTTTTGAATTTTCTGACAAAAGGGCTATTTATTGTGAATTATTGAAGTTCCGAAGCTCCGAAATAATTGATTTTTGGAAGTTTAAATTATTTTAAATTAGAAAAACGTTTTTTCTTACTTTTTCTAGACGGTGGCATGTGCTTATTGAGCTGAAATCAGATTTCAAGAGTGGCGTAGGAATTTTGATATATATATTTATATTTTATTAAATTTTCTGATTTGGTGTTCTAAGCATTTTTCTATAAATAGGATGCTTAGGTTAGAATTGAAAATTACACCAGAAACTGAAGTTTACTCTCTCTATATTATGGAGCGTATTCTTGTGAGTATTTTGAGTATATTTTGAGTATTGCTATACAGTGCAAGTTTAAGTCATAGCCTATATCCGATGTTTCAGCTAGAAGTACTGATCTTTCGAGGTAAAGAATTTTTTTTTTTAATGATATTATTTATTCTAATATCATTATGCCGAAGTACTGAACTTTTTAATCAAATTTGAAACTTTTAGTGTCGGGGTTACTATTCATGTATCTCTGACCTTATTCACGATATCTGATCTTTATTCACGAATCTGACTATAGCGCCCAAAATAGGTATACATCACCCATTCTGAATTGTCAATACATGAATGCGAAACAACTACAACTTTATTATTACAACAAGTAAAATTGTGAGTTTGAATACAATTATTATCTTACATAATATCTATACTCAAATAAATCCTCATCACATTTATTGATACATTATTTTACAAAATGGTGAGGACTACTAAACAACTCTCTCTAGAACCTTCATTCCATACCCAGACTACGTACTCGCTTATATTCTCGCCTCCTCAGAGAAGAAAAATGGAACAAAAAAGAAAAGGGTGAGCTCAACTAGCCCGATAAAGAATATTATGACTAAGATAATATCTGACAAATTATCATTAGTCTTGACGGAAAAAAAAAAGACTAATAGAATACATAGACAACAAGTTTTTAAACCAATATTAGCGGTGAAGAAATAATAATTCATTAGAAGAGTTAAGTAGAGAATGCAAACTACTATCTTACATGTATGAATTTAAAAGTTAAATCGTCTCATCTTTTATCCTGTAACATCAATCAACATACATACGGAATCAAATATTCATCTTTGCCACTACTGGGCCAAAAGATATTCATCGATTAATCATGTTCATCTAAACACTGTTCATCTTTGCACTTCTGGGCCAAAGATATTCATCGAAATCATTCATCTTTGCACTACGGGCAAAAGATATTCAATAATATCATCATTTAAAACGAGGATGATGAAAAATATTTTAAAAAACGAATCCAAAGTGAAACAAAATGACAAGGATTAAGGATTAAGGATTCATACTTTGTTTTATCCATGTCCAAAAATACCTCAAAAATAATCATAGTGGTGTAAAATTCAAGAATGATCAAAACATGGATACAATCAAAGCTAGTATCCACAATAGATATTTTGGACGAAAAAGAAAATTTTCATTTTTCGATGAATAGTCTTAAATGATTCGTGAATAAGTATCAGAGTATCGTGAATAGTCTTATATCGTGAATAGTAAACCCGACACTAAAAGTTCTAAATTTGATTAAAAGTTCGGATCAATACTTGACATAATGATATTAGATTAAATAATATCATTTAAAAAAATAATATCCCTTACCTCGAAAGATCAAGATTTAAATTTGAAACACCAGGATATATGCTATGACTTGAACTTGCAATCAGATATAGCAATACTCAAATTATACTCAAAATACTCACAAGAATACGCTTCGATAATATAGAGAGAAAATGTAAGACCCTCGAATTTTTTTTAAATAAAAAGGAATTTCCTTTATTTATTATTTTGAAATAGTAAGGGTTGATTTGATTAATGTGGATAGTTAGGGGTAAAATCGCAAATATTTCAAAATAAGCAGTGGGTTATAAAATATTCATTGTTGTGGGGAATATTCGTTTGGTCGTGGAATATTAAATCTTTTCGGGAATATTAAATGCGACAGTAGCGACCATGTGTGGGCCCCATAACTGAAAGCGATTGGATGAGGAAAGCGACAAATATAAGTTGTTTAAAAATAACGGTAGTAATTATTCACAGATTAATCTTTGTTGGAATACCCGGTGGTTAAAACACACTAATCGGCGTTGTTGAGCGATGGCACGCGGTATTGCATCAATTATTGATCCTTACGTGAAGGCACTTTACTCGATAATTATTACACAGTAATTCTTATTCGATATTTTATTTTATTGATTCAATAATTCTTTGCGTTGGTATTTTATATTATTCTTTGTTTCAATAATTGTCACCGCACACGATATTTTCCATTATCGGATCAATAATTCATATTATTTGAATAATATTATTAGATAACATTATTGGCAATGTCTAGAAAGTTACATCTAAGGAGGTTTGGTCACCTAATTGAGCGCCAAGAAGGAGAGATCCTTATTGGAAAGCCCCTCTTTCTTGGGAACTGCTGGTTATCATAATTGTGATTACAGTAATATTATTTGGGAATAATTAATTATTGATTTATATGATAAGAAAATATTTATTTGATATGGATATAAATGATGGATTTATTTATTATATGTGGTTATAATTGAAGGATTTAATGTTGAGGTGTTTTATCGATATTTTTTAATGGAATGGAGGTATTAAAAATTAAATCGATATTTTTACGATATATTAAGTGAGTTATAATTTTTAATCGTACCGATTGGATCGTTACGATTTTTGGATATGTTATACATATATAAGTTGAGTATATGTCTACAAATTTTGAACCGTTAAAATGAACGAATGATTTGTTATAAATTTTAAGAGGTGTTTGATTCTAAAGTAGGGTTATAATTGATTTTGGTGGAAAATTCTAGAATTGAGTGGGCCCCACTTGTGGTTGGTGAAAAAATGTGCTGAATTTTATTTCAAATGTGGTGGGTGGCAATAGTAGCGGTAAAAGCCATCGGTGCTTGGTCGAAGTCTGCTTGGTAGGCTAACATTTTCCTATAAATAGAAATTTAAGTTAGAATTGAAAATCACACGAAACAAAGTTTTCTCTCTTTCTCTCTATATTATTGAGCGTATTTTGTGAGTATTTAGATACTTTGAGAGTTCTTTGTTTAGTACAAGTTTCATTCAACATCACTTAGATCTTTCCTTAGAAATCTTGATTCTTTGAGGTAAGGGATGTTATTTTCTTCTCAAATGATATTATTTCTTGATATCATTATCTTTGAAATATTGGTTGGAACTTTTTATCAAATTTGGAACTTTTCATGTCGGGATTACTATTCATGAGTTCTTATTCACGAGTTACTATTCATGAGTTACTTATTCACGATTCTTATTCACGAGTACTATTAAATGAAGCGTGAAAATGTTTTTTTTTGGAATTTTATCTTTTGGTGTCTGAGTTACTTATTCACGATATCGGCACTATTCACGATATCTGACACTATTCATCAAAAATAAAAATTCTTCTTTTCGTCCAAAATATCTATTCTAGATACTAGCTTTGATTGTATCCATGTTTTGATCATTCTTGAATTTTACACCACTATGATTATTTTGAGGTATTTTTGAACATGGATAAAACAAAGTACGAATCCTTAATCCTTAATCCTTGTCATTTTGTTTCACTGGATTCGTTTCTTTAAAAATATTTTCATCATCCTCGATCTTAAATGATGATATTATTGAATATCTTTGGCACATGGTCAAAGATGAATGATTTCTGAAGAATATCTTTGGCTGTAGTGCAAAGATGAACAGTGTTTAAATGAACATGACCAATCGATGAATATCTTTGGCTGTTAGTGCAAAGATGAATATTTGATTCAGATGTTTATGGATTGTTGTTACGAGGATAAAAGATGAGCGATTTACGAACTTTTAAATTCATACATAGAAGATAGTAGTTTGCATTCTCTACTTAACTCTTCTAATGAATTATTATTTCATTGCGAATATTGGTTTAAAAACTTGTTGTCTATTGTATTCTATTAGTCTTTTTTTTCCCCTGTTGAAGACTAATGATAATTTGTTGTATATATTATCTTAGTCATAATATTCTTTCTTGGGCTAGTTGAGCTCACCTTTTCATTTTTGTTCCATTTTTCTTCTCGGGAGGCGAGAATATAGCGAAATGCAGAGTGGGTATGGAATGAAGGTTCTAGAGAGAGTTGTTTAGTAGTCCTCACCATTTTGTAAAATAATGTATCAATAAATGTGATGAGGATTTATTTGAGTATAGATATTGTCAGAAGATAATAATTGTATTCAAACTCACAATTTCTTGTTGTAATAATAAAGTTGTAGTTGTTTACATGCCATGTATTGACAACTTTCGAATGGGTGATGTATACCTATTTTGGGGGCGTCACGGTTGGTATCGAGCTTAGGGATATGATCTCCAGCGAGATCATGGAATAGAACTAGGAGGGAGAGACGAGTAAAAATCCTTCGCTAGTGTGTCCTACCTAAGCTTATTTGTTAGTTGGTCAAGATATAGGGATATTATGTGATATATTGATTTCCTTAATTAACCTTTGTTTTATGGCGGTATTTGAGAATGTCGAATGAGAATATTAACAATGGAAATGAGACCGTGGAGACGCTTTGTACTCACCAACGAGGAGAACGTACAACAGTCGGCAATGTTCCTCCCGTGAACAACACCATTGAAAGCGTATGATGAACGAGGGGATGTTTAGAAGCTTTTTGCGATTCATGCAAAATCGAGACGAGGAGACTTGTGTTCAAAATACGAGGAGGAAATGATAGCAATTCACGGGGTTGTCACTGACCAAACAGATTCGAAGAGTTGGGACCACGAATTTAAGGAAAGCGGATCCGATCATGCGCGGAAACATGGGTCAAGCAAATTACCAAGATATTCGATGTCTTGGGATGCACGGAGAAACAGAAGGTTCCATTCGCCACCTTTATGTTCCGGCGGCGCGCGACTCTTGGTGGGAGTCGTGAAGCGTACCCATCCAAACGCTTCGGCGTGTCTTGGGAGACGTTTTAGAGACTATTTAATGACAAATACTTTCACGAAAGTGTTCGTCGTATGAAGGAAGTGGAGTTCATCAGATTAGAGCAAAACAACATGGCGGTGTCTCAAAGATGCGAGGCAAAGTTTGCGAGTTATCGAGTTTGCACCTCATTTGGTGGAGAATGAGGAACGTATGACCGGATGTTTCTTAGAGGTTTGAAACCCGTATCGTCGATATCTCATTTCTCATAAACTTTCTCTTTATTGAGATGTTATAAATGAGGCTCAATTATTAGAGCGAGATAACGAGTACGGTCAACCGAGGACCACAACCGAGGATCGTACCGGAGATAGCGGTCAATGCCAGAATAATGATAACCAACGGAGAAAGAAACAGACGGACAAAAATGGTTACCACTCTGGTGGTAATCATGGTCATGAAAACAGAAGAAGCGAGTCAGGAGGAGATTTTAAAAAGAGGAGATTTAACAACGACTATGTGAAGACGATGATCTTGGTGACAATCGGTTCTAAGGAGGAGAAACGACCACCGGTCATATCTTCAAATGCGGAAAAGAGGGACATATCGGTCAAACCGCCCACAACAGTTCAAGGTATGCTATAGTTGTGGAAAGGAAGGACATATCGCTTCGAGATTATGCAGATGGCGAAACCTAGTTCAATGAGGACGGTGACTCAAAAACTCGTCCCGGAAAAGTCAAAAATCAACGATTCCGGAAGAAGCGTTTGTTGTGGCGACCGTCATAATGCGAGGAACCCAAACGAGGTGATCACGGTAAGCTATTTATAAATTCTTGCAAAGTTTATACCTTACTTGATACTGGTGCTACCCATTCATTTATCTCTCTGCGTGTGCTCAACGTTTAAACTTGACTCGGGAAATTAGACTTTGATCTATCTGTGGAAACTCCGTTAGGAGAAACTTTCATCACATCCACTGTTTATAAATCTTGTTTAATTCAAGTTGGCACCATTACCTTACACCATTGACCTTATCTCTTTAAAGATACTTGCTTTTGATGTGATTTTAGGGATTGATTGGTTAACTACTCATCATGCCAAAATTGATTGTTTTCGTAAGGTTGTTAGTTTTCATATTCTAACCAACTTTGTTGTATGCAATTCAAGCAACTAAACCATTAAAATCAATCAACCGTCATATCTAATCATAAAGCTATTCGTTTATTGAAAAACGGATGTCAAGCTTTCTTAGCCCATGTTATGGATTTGAATAAAGACACGTCAAATTTGAATAATATTCTGTTGTTATTGACTTTCTGACGATTTCAAGAAGACTTCCTGCCTACCCCGAACGTGAAGTTGAATTCTTTATTGATCTTGAACTCGTACAAAGCCCATTTCTAAAACCCCATCATCGAATGGCTCTATTGAACTTCAGAGTTAAAGGTCCAACTACAAGAATTGTTGGACATCGGTTTCATTCGTCCTAGTAGACATCTCCTTGGGGTGCTCTGCTTTTATTTGTAAAGAAGAGAAGGCGGGAGTATGCGACTTTGTATTGACTATCGAGAATTGAACCATGTCACCATCAAGAATAGGTATCCTCTACCTCGTATTGATGACTTGTTTGACCAAATTGCAAGGGCACAATTCTTTTCAAAATCGATCTTAGATTACGGATATCATCAATGAAGAATAGAGAATCGAGGATATTCCAAAGACCGCCTTGAGAACTTCGGTATGGGCATTATGAATTCTTAGTCATGTCTTTCGGACTAACTAATGCTCCTGCGGCTTTCATGGATATGATGAACCGAGTATTCAAGGAGGATATTTGGATCGATTCGTTGTTGTCTTTATTGATGACATCCTTATATATTCCAAAAGTCGTGAAGATCATGAGCACCATTTGAAGTTGGTACTCCAATGGCTTCGTGAAAACAAACTATATGCCAAATTGAAGAAATGCGAGTTACGGCGAGGAAGTAGCATTCCTTGGGCATGTGTGTCGAAACATGGAGTATCTGTTGATCCGTGAAGATTGAAGCAATACAAAGTTAGAGCAACCGAAGTCGGTGGATCAAGTACGTAGCTTTTGGGCTTAAATGGTTATTATCGGAGATTCGTGGAAGGTTTTCTCGAATCGCTACTCCATTAACTCAAATTTAACTCGGAAGGATACAAAATTCGTTTGGAATGAAGAATGCGAGAAGAGTTTCAAGAGCTTAAGATGAGACTTATTTAGACTGTTCTAACAATACCATCCGGTTCGGATGGATTTGTTATCTACAATGATGCTTGAGCAAAGGGTTAGGATGTGTTCTCATGCAACGTGGGAAAGTCATAGCTTTATGCCTCGCGACAACTTAAAAGAGTATGAGAGGAATTATCCTACTCATGATCTAGAGTTAGCGTGATCGTTTCAGCGCTAAAGATATGGAGGCACTATCTATATGGGAGAAAGTGGAGATATATTCGGACCATAAAAGCCTTAAATATTTCTTCACTCAAAAAGAACTCAACACGCGGCAATGACGTTGGCTCGAACTATTGAAAGACTACGACCACACTATTCAATACCATCCCGTAAAGTTTAACGCGTGGTAGTGGTACGCATTAAGTAGAAGATCATATCTTGGGAGCGAGTGCGATGATGTCAAGTATACGCGTAGAGCCAACTTTAATAGAAAAAGTTAAGGTTGCTTTCAAGCCACCGGCAATCCGGAGCGATCGCGTGAAGAAGAAAAATACAAGAAGGAGCTATTAGGGCGAGAATTGATGAAGAAGGAATACTTGAGTCCACTCTAGACTTTGTGTTCCTAACGACTCGATTTGAAGAACAAGATTATGATGGAGGCACACATACACCATTTGCAATCCATCCTGAAGTACTAAAATGTATCGTGATCTTGACGTACATTTTGGTGGAACAATATGAAGAGAGAGATTGCAAAGTTTATCTCAATGTGTTTAACTTGTCAACGTGTAAAGGCGGAGCATCTAGTACCTAAGGGTCCGTTGCAACCACTTGAGATTCCTGGAATGGAAGTGGGAACACATTACCATGGATTTCAATTCGGGTCTTCCTACGGTTTCTCAAGGCATCAATGCTATTTGGGTTATTGTTGATAGATTAACCAAATCGCTCATTTCTTGCCGATCACGGAGACTTATTCCCTTGAACGTCTTGCTAGTATGTACGTAAAGGAGATTATGAGGTTGCATGGCATGCCTATATCCATAGTTTCGGATCGTGACCCAAGATTCACTTCAAGATTTTGGGTTAGCTTGCAAAAAGCTATGAGCGCAGATTTGCGATTTAGTTGAGATACCATCCCCAAACAGGACGGACAATCGAGAGGACTATTCAAACTCTTGAAGATTTATTAAGACTCGTGTCCTGAACTTCAAGGGCGGTTGGGATAAGTATTTACCATTGGTGGAATTCTCCTACAACAACAGCGATTATCGAGACAAGTATAGGTGTGGCTCCATTGAAGCATTATATGGACGAAAATGTCATTCTCCAATATGTTGGGATGAGGTGGGTGAAGCAACATTGTTGGGACCCGAGTTAAAATACGTATGACTACCGAAAAGATCCAAATAATTCGACAACGATATCAAAAACGGCACAAGATCGACAAAAAAGAGTTATGCGGATCTTCATCGAAAGGACGTGGAATTTAGTGTAGGGGATCATGTATTATTACGAGTTGCTCCATGGAAGGGAGTTACAAGATTTGGGAAGAGAGAAAGCTCAATCCACGATTTATTGGTCCATTTCAAATTCTTGACCGAGTAGGAAATGTAGCCTATGAGACTTGCGTTACCTCCAAGTATGTCTCGTGTTCATAATGTGTTTCACATATCTGTACTTAAAAAATATGTGAAAGACCGAACCACGTTATAGAGTTAGAACCGGACGAGATAGCCAAGACTTAACGTATGAGGAGGTACTGTCAAGATTTTGGATAGGAAGGAGCATGTCCCACGCCAAGAAAGGTCATACCACAAGTTAAAGTTTTGTGGAGGAATCATGCTATAGAGGAAATGACACGGGAATTGGAAAGCGGAAATGAAAGCGAGGTATCCTCACCTTTTCAAACACCGAGTACGTGACGTCAATTTCGAGGACAAAATTTCATAAGGAGGGAGGTTGTAAGACCTCAAATTTTTTAAATAAAAAGGAATTTCCTTTATTTATTATTTTGAAATAGTAAGGGTTGATTTGATTAATGTGGATAGTTAGGGGTAAAATACGCAAATATTTCAAAATAAGCAAGTGGTTATAAAATATTCATTGTTGTCAGAATATTCGTTTGGTCGTGGAATATTAAATCTTGTCGGGGAATATTCGTATTTGACGGTAGCGACCATGTGTGTGGGCCCCATAACTGAAAGCGATTGGATGAGGAAAGCGACAAATATAAGTTGTTTAAAAATAACTACGTAATTGTTACCGAATTATCTTGTTGGAATACCCGTGGTTAAAACACACTAATACGCGTTGTTGAACAAGAAGACACGCGGTATTGCATCAATTATTGATCCTTAAGTAAAAGACACTACTCAATAATTGTTCTGCAGAATTACTTTGCTCGAAGATTTTATTTTATTGATTCAATAATTCTTTGCGTTGGTATTTTATATTATTGTTGTTTCAATAATTGTCACTGCGCACAAGATTTCCATTATCGGATCAATAATTCATATTATTTGAATAATATTATTAGATAACATTATTGGCAATGTCTAGAAAGTTACATCTGAGGAGAGGTTTGGTCACCTAATTGAGCGCCAGATGAGAGAGATCCTTATTGGAAAGCCCCTCTTTCTTGGAAACCGCACGGTTGTCATAATTGTGATTACGTAATATTATTTGGGAATAATTAATTATTGATTTATATGATAAGAAAATATTTATTTGATATGGATATAAATGATGGATTTATTTATTATATGTGGTTATAATTGAAGGATTTAATGTTGAGGTGTTTTATCGGTATTTTTTTGTCGAATGGAGGTATTAAAAATCAAATCGATATTTTTACGATATATTGCGTGAGTTATAATTTTTAATCGTGAATTGGATCGTTCATATTTTTTGGATATGTTATACATATATAAGTTGAGTATATGTCTACAAATTTTGAACCGTTAAAATGAACGAATGATTTGTTATAAATTTTAAGAGGTGTTTGATTCTGAAAGTAGGGTTATAATTGATTTTGGTGGAAAATTCTAGAATTGAGTGGGCCCCACTTGTGGTTGGTGAAAAATGTGCTGAATTTTATTTCAAATGTGGTGGGTGGCAATAGTAGCGAGTAAAAGCCATCGGTGCGGTCAAGTCTGCTTGGTAATTAACATTTTCCTATAAATAGAGGCTAAGTTAGAATTGAAAATCACACGAAAACAAAGTTTTCTCTCTTTCTCTCTCTATATTATTGAGCGTATTTTGTGAGTATTTAGATACTTTGAGAGTTCTTTATTCAAGACTGAGTTTCATTCAAATCACTTCCGATCTTTCCTTCCGAAATCTTGATTCTTTGAGGTAAGGGATGTTATTTTCTTCTCAAATGATATTATTTCTTCAATATCATTATCTTTGAAATATTAGTTGGAACTTTTATCAAATTTAGAACTTTTTTCATGTATGGGGTTACTTATTCATGAGTTCTTATTCACGATTTACTATTCATGAGTTACTATTCACGAGTTCTTATTCACGAGTACTATTAAATGAGCGTGAAAATGTTTTTTTTGGAATTTCTATCTTTTGGTGTCGAGTTACTATTCACGATATCGGCACTATTCACGATACTTGACTATTCACGATATCTGACTATTTATCGAAAAATGAAAATTTCTTCTTTTTGTCCAAAATATCTATTCTGGATACTAGCTTTGATTGTATCCATGTTTTCGATCATTCTTAAATTTTACACCACTATGATTATTTTGAGGTATTTTTGAACATGGATAAAACAAAGTACGAATCCTTAATCCTTAATCCTTGTCATTTTGTTTCCTTTGGATTCGTTTCTTTAAAATATTTTTCATCATCCTCGATCTTAAATGATGATATTATTGAATATCTTTGGCTTTATGGTCACAAAGATGAATGATTTCTGAAGAATATCTTTGGCCCGTAGTGCAAAGATGAGCAGTGTTTTAAATGAACATGACCAATCGATGAATATCTTTGGCTTTTGTAGTGCAAAGATGAATATTTGATTCGAGATGTTTATGGATTGTTGTTACGAGGATAAAAGATGAGCGATTTAACTTTTAAATTCATACATAGAAGATAGTAGTTTGCATTCTCTACTTAACTCTTCTAATGAATTATTATTTCATTGCTTGAATATTGGTTTAAAAACTTGTTGTCTATTGTATTCTATTAGTCTTTTTTCCTCATTGAAGACTAATGATAATTTGTTGTATATTATCTTAGTCATAATATTCTTTCTTTGGGCTAGTTGAGCTCACCCTTTTCCTTTTGTTCCATTTTTCTTCTCGGGAGCGAGAATATAAGCGAGATGCAGTCGGGGTATGGAATGAAGGTTTTAGAAAGGATTGTTTAGTAGTCCTCACCATTTTTGTAAAATAATGTATCAATAAATGTGATGAGGATTTATTTGAGTATAGATATTATGCAGAAGATAATATTTGTATTTAAACTCACGCAGTTTCTTGTTGTAATAATAAAGTTGTAGTTGTTTACATACCATGTATTGACAACTCGGAATGGGTGATGTATACCTATTTTGGGGCGTCACGAAAACTTCAGCTTTACGGTGTGATTTTCAATTCTAACCCAAGCACTCTATTTATAGGAAAATCTGCTTAGAACACCAAAAAGCGAAAAAATTAATATAATAATAATATATATAGTCAAATTTCCTACGCACACAAATCTGGTCCAAACTTCAGCCACACATGTACCAAAAACAATAAAAACGTTTTTCTTAATAAAAATAATTAAAACTTCCAAAAATCAATTATTTCGGAGCTTCGGAACTTCAATAATTCATAATAAATAGGCCTTTTATCAAAAAATTCGAATCTCGCGATTTTTTATAGGAAATTCAATTCTCTACAACTTTGCGAAGAAAGTTTTTCCAAATTCCAAACAAAATTGACCAAATCCACAAATCCAAGCGATTTTACAGTTATAATCAAATTTCGATCAATAAATGGGGTCCAATTTACATGTTTAACATGTTTTAAATATTTATTACGCAACAAAAATACTCTTCCTCCTCAGATACTCATATATCCCACATTCGTTGTAAAAATATCACCATTATTATATTATTAAAATATAATAATATATTTAAATAATTATTTTATCGAGAAAAGATAAAATTTCAATTTTCAACAATTGTCACATTAAAAATTTTCTCCATCTATATCCACATAAAATCAATATTTTTCTTATCATATGAATCAATAATTAATTATTCACAAATAATATTACGTAATCACAATATCGACAACCGTGCAGCTTCAAGGAAAGAGGTGCTTTCCAATAAAGATTTCTCCTTCTACTGGCGCACAATTAGGTGACCAAACCTCTCCTTAGATGTAACTTTCTAGACATTGCCAATAATGTTATCCAATAATATTATTCGGATAATATGAATTATTGTCTCGATAATGGAAAATCTTGTGTAATGACAATTTATTGAAAGAACGATAATATAAAATATCAATACGACAATTATTGAATCAATAAAATCTTTGAGCGATAATTATCAGTAACCATTATTAAGTAGTGCCTTCTTACGTAAGAATCAATAATTGGTGCAATACCGCGGTACTTCTTGTGTTTTAACCATCGAGTATTTTAACAAGATAATACTTGAATAACTACTACTGTTATTTTTAAACAACTTATATTTGTCGTTTTCTTCATCCAATCGCTTTTCAGTTATGGGGCCCATACATTTACTGTAGCGTCGTTGCGAATATTCCCCGACGATCAGAATATTTCACGACCAAACGAATATTCCCAAACAACAATGAATATTTTATAACCACTTGCTTATTTTGAAATATTTAAGTATTTTACCCTAACTATCCACATTAATCAAATCAACCCTTACTATTTCAAAATAATAAATAGATAAAATTAAATTTCATTAATAATAAGTTGGGGTCTTCATACGACTATTCATCAAAAATGAAAATTTTCCTTTTAATCCAAAATATCTATTCGGATACTAGCTTTGATTATATCCATGTTTTGATCATTCTTGAATTTTACACCACTTTATGATTATTTTTGATGTATTGTTGGACATGGATAAAACAAAGTATCTAATCCTTAATCCTTAATCCTTGTCATTTTGTTTCACTTTGGATTCGTTTCTTTAAAAATATTTTCATCATCCTCGATCTTAAATGATGATATTATTGAATATCTTTGACCTGTAGTGCAAAGATAAATGATTTCAGATGAATATCTTTGGCCCGTAGTGCAAAGATGAACATGTGTTTAGATGAACATGACCAACTGATGAATATTTTTGGCCTGTAGTGCAAAGATGAATATTTGATTCGAGATATATATTGATTGATGTTACGAGGATAAAAGATGACGATGAACTTTTAAATTCATACATAGAAGATAGTAGTTTTCATTCTCTACTTAACTCTTCTAATGAATTATTATTATTTCATTGCTAATATTGATTTAAAACTTGTTGTCTATTCTATTCTATTAGATTTTTCCGTCAAGACTAACGATAATTTGTTGTATATTATCTTAGTCATAATATTCTTTACTTGGGCTAGTTGAAATTCACCTTTTCTTTTTTTGTTCCATTTTTCTTCTCGGGATGCGAGAATATAAGCGAGTACGAGTCGGGGTATGGAATGAAGGTTACAGAGAGAGTTGTTTAGTAGTCCTCACCATTTTGTAAAATAATGTATCAATAAATGTGATGAGGATTTATTTGAGTATAGATATTGCCTGTAAGATAATATTTGTATTCAAACTCACAGTTTTATTGTTGTAATAATAAAGTTGTAGTTGTTTACATACTAGTATGATTGACAACTCGAATGGGTGATGTATACCTATTTTTTTAATAGTCATAAATGTTGTAACAAATTTTAAAATAAATTTTAAAAGCTCATACAAATTTTAAAACTATTACAAAAAAAAATTTAACTTGTAAAATAAAATTTTGTTTTGAAAAATTTTGTAAAAAAATCTATTTTTGTATAAACTGCTTTTACGAAATATAGAATTACATTTTTAAAATTACATTTTGTAAAAATTTGTTTTAAAATTAAGTTTGGAATGTAATATTTTGTAAAAAAAAAAAATCTGTTTTAAAAAATTCTATTTTTGCAAAAAGCTGTTTTTGAAATTTTAAAATTCTAAAAAGCAAATTTACTCAAAATTCTATTTTGTTTTTGAATTGTATGGTCTTTGTATGGTAACTATTTTAAAATTTCTTATATTTAAAATTATTTTATTTTATTTTATTTAAATTTAATTATTTTTGCCAATTTTTAAGATTAAAAGACAATTTACCCCAAACTTGTATTCTTTGTCTTAGTCCATCACTTTTTTGTAGGTTAAGTGAAAAGAAAGTGTGCGTTTTATTACGATATAATGAAGTTTGGGATGTACTTAGACGCCTTTTTAAATTTGGGGTGCAAACGTAAATAAAAAGTAAAATTTGGGATGCAAATTATCTTTTAGTCTTAATTTCGACAACGTTCTCGTGTGGTAATTTCTTGTTCTCTCATTCTTATTTTTTCTTCCTCTCTCTTATTTTTTTTTATCATATTTTTTTTTTCTAAAGAATTATTATTTTTATAAATAAAAGTAATAGTTCAACTAGTTGTCTCTTACATAAATAATAAATGGGACATCTCATACATATGTGAGATATATTTTGTTAAAATATTAAATTTTACTTGTAAAAATATTAAATTCTTAAAATTATTACATTGAGTTATAAATTTTCTTGTTTGTATCTTTCATTATGTCAGAAATACTAGTAACTAATTAAACAGCAGTGTGCAAGAACATGGAGTAGAGTTTAGGAAATTGGTAAATCCACAATAGAAAATAATATTTTTGTATAAAAATTATCGTTATAAATCTTATAACAACACCTTTTATGTGAAAATATTAAAAAATATTACAAATATCAATTTCTTAAAATTTAAGATGAGGGATAGCCGCCCGTTTTGAATAGTAGAAATTTGGTGGGGGCGTCTTCTAGACAGGTTGATTTTTGCTAAGTGATAGTGGCTGTCGAGACAAGGCAAGAAAATCCAATTTAATAATACCCACAATTTCAGCAGAGAACTAGTTGTCAATATATATATATATATATATATATATATATATATATAGTTCAGTTATAGATATGTATGATCATGATACATGATGTATAAAGATCGAGTAGAATACTTGAAATCAATGTAATTCATGATATCTGACTATATGTAGGAAATTGGAGTTGAAAACTTAACTGCAATCAGCAGATGATGTTTTATTCATTGAAAAAGTATTACAAAAACACACAACTCTTGAATCCAATTACTACATATAACAACAAAGCCAAGAAGCACCACACAGGTGACAGGCCTGGTTGGTTTATTATCAAGAAAACCAAATAAAGCCACACAAACTATATATATATATAGAATTTTTTGAGTTACTAATTAATTTGCTAGGATGTAAGCTTCAACAGCCTTGAATAGTTGGATTGACTTTTCGGTGGCATCCTTGATATTCTCTTCTGGAATTACGGCATCACCTATGGTGTTATATATGGTGGTCTGTGTGATTGTGCTCCCTCCATCAGTAGGCACAATCTTGAAATGATTCTCTATGGATTCAATAATGTCCAAAAGGATATCACCTCCTATTATGGTGTAAGTGTAAGTAAATGCATGCTCGTCAATTGCATCTATCCGGGTCTTCATGGTGTTGAATGGGGTGGCTGCAAATCAATTAATTGGAACAAATTAACATTAATTCACTCCTTAATAATTTAATTGATCAGCGCACATCGTAAGGATATATAGTGGCCGGTATAGATTAAATAAAGTTGATTGAAAATTAATTAGTGAATGAAAGAGAAACACAACGAATGAATATTATACCATCCCCTAGAGTGACGTTTTTGATGGTTCCAACTCCGCCGTTGCCCTCAAGAACTTGGACACTCTTAATACCTTCTGGAAAAGCCTTGGGGACGACGGTGTCCATGTCAAGGAAAGAACCCTTGAACAGCTTTTCTGCCGGGACTGGGGAAATGGCCTGGGTTTCGGTCTTTTGGACACCCATGATGTGTTGTGTCTTTAGATCGAGTAATTGAGCACACAAAAAACAAAGGAGAGTAGTTGAAGGGTTGTGTTGTGCTGATCGAGAATATGGTGCGAGGAAATGAGAGAACTAGAGCACCTATTTATACTGTTGATGAGGCCTGAACAATTTCCTTAATTGGTTTGAAATATATATATATATATATATATATATAAATATATTAGAATATTACACGAATAATTAATAAAATCTCAGTTAATGTTTCCTATCCGCCCATCAAAGTTGAACAGATCTAAAATATTGAATAGTGGAGTACAATATATGCATCTGGAAAGCCTTGGTCTTCTTAATTTGTAAATTCATCAAGTAAAGCCAAAGGGTCTTCTTAATTTGTAAATTATATAGTCCAAAATTTCTGATCCTCGTCATCAAACAATTTCTCAACATTTAACTTTTTCTTGATGCCACTAGAATTTTTTCACTAATCCTCTTTTTATTTGGGGAACACTATTAATCCATTTTTTCAATTCTGTTATATTTTACGATAAAATATGGTGATTAGATATAATGAAACTTATATAAATAATTGCAAATACATCTATATAAATTTGTTTAATTGAAACAAAAATTGTAATTTTCTTGTCCCTTATCTCATATAAGAGCACACTAATACCGACATATATTATATATACTATTTGATAATTGATACTTTTATAAATAAATTTGATAATTATACAAGTTTCTCCACTTATAGAATGGAGTTCATATTATGTGTGAGAGGATCAAGAAAAATTATCAAATTTATTAGTGTAAATATTAATTCTGATATCGTTTTTTTAGGAGAATCCCATGACCAATACATGTGTGGGCCCCATAAAGCTCGTCGCTTGACAGCAACACGTTATCTGATCAAGTCTAACTTGATTTGGGGTTACCGGCAAAAGGCCTTAATAATGGAGTGGATACAATCGGGATATTTGTTTAAGAGTACTGTAAGATCCACTAGGGCACGTAATTTTGGGTGAGGCATGTGACGTGCCACTGGCACCTGGCACATTCCGAACGTGCCACGTGAACATAGGCTCCTGTTCATTATAAATAGGATGAATTACGTATTCTATTATATTTTTAAAAATAATTACAACAATAGTGCCCTCATAAAATTTTTATACAACTAATACACTTCCAAATTTATTTACAATACTAGTGCAAGTATGATTCCTTAATTTAGAGAATTAATATTCAATTAGGATTCTTTAATTTAGGGCTTCTTCTCTCTCTCTTCATCTATGTATAACAACTACAACATGCAAAATCTCCATTATATCCCCACCGCCACCTGCAATAAATCTCCCATATACACATATATATGCAGAAACTGAGAGAGGCGGTAACCTTGTAAAGAAAAGTGGAAGGCTTGGAGGAATTTCTGATGGTATCAGTACCATTATGATTACTAAATGTTTGGTCGAACGATTTTTCAGTTTGAGGAGTCTTCTTCTTCTTCTTATTCTGCCTCTTCCCTCTTTTCCGTTTACGGCTTGAACTATTTTCTTCTTTCATCAATCTCTCTCTTAGTAGGGTTTAATGGAGTTTTTATTTTGGTAAATCTGTTGAGCTTTCCAATCCCCAGAAGAGCAGAAGAATAAACAACACAACAGAGTAGGTCATAACAGGGGGACGATATATCAATGGCCCAATTTCGTCTTTTGTGTGACGCCCCCAAAATAGGTATACACAACACCCATTCTGAGTCGCCAAATACATGGTACAGAAACAACTACAACTTTATTATTACAACAAAGAAACTGTGAGTTTAAATACAAATATTATCTTCTGACAATATCTATACTCAAATAAATCTCCATCACATTTATTGATACATTATTTTACAAAAATGGTGAGGACTACTAAACAATCCTTTCTAAAACCTTCATTCCATACCCGACTAAGACTCGCTACATTCTCGCCTCCCGAGAAGAAAATGGAACAACAAGGAAAAGGGTGAGCTCAACTAGCCCAAGAAAGAATACTATGACTAAGATAATATACAACAAATTATCGTTAGTCTCCAACAGGAAAAAATCGATAAAATACAATAGACAACAAGTTTTTCGGATCAATATTCATGCAATGAAATAATAATTCATGAAGAAGAGTTACGTAGAGAATGAAATCTACTATAATCTATGAATTTAACGATCCATCATCAATATTTTATCCTCAGTAACATCAATCAATATTCATCTCAAATCAAATATTCATCTTTGCACTACAGCCAAAGATATTCATCAATCGATCGTATGTTCATCTCAACACTGCTCATCTTTGCACTAAAGGCCAAAGATATTCATCGATCCAATCATGTTCATTTAAACACCGCTTCATCTTTGCACTACAGCCAAAGATATTCTTCGAAATCATTCATCTTTGCACTACGAGCCAAAGATATTCAATAATATCATCATTTAAGACCGAGGATGATGAAAAATATTTTAAAGAAACGAATCCAAAGTGAAACAAAATGACAAGGATTAAGGATTAATGATTCGTACTTTGTTTTATCCATGTCCAACAATACCTCAAAAATAATCATAGTGGTGTAAAATTCAAGAATGATCAAAACATGGATACAATCAAAGCTAGTATCCGAATAGATATTTTGACGAAAAGAAGAAATTTTATTTTTCGATGAATAGTCTCAGATCGTGAATAGTCTTATATCGTGAATAAGAATCTCGACACCAAAAGATAGAAATTCCACAAAAACATCTTCACGCTTCATGAATAGTACTCGTGAATAAGAACTCGTGAATAGTAACTCATGAATAGTAACTCGTGAATAGTAACTCATGAATAGTAACCCGACATGAAAAAGTTCCAAATTTGATAAAACCCTCGGATCAACATTTCAAAGATAATGATATTGAAGAAATAATATCATTACGAAAAAAAATAATATCCCTTACCTCAAAGAATCAAGATTTCTAAGAAAGGTCTCAAGTGATCTTTGAATGAAACTTGTCTCGAATAAAGAACTCTCAAAGTATCTAAATACTCACAAAATACGCCTCGATAATATAGAGAGAAAAGAGAAAAACTTTGTTTCGTGTGATTTTCAATTCTAACTTAGCCCTCTATTTATAGGAAAATGTTAGCCGCATAGAAGCGACTCTTGACCAAGCACTTCATGGCTTTACCTTCTACTATTGCCACCCACCACATTTGAAATAAAATTCAGCATATTTTTCACCAACCATAAGTGGGGCCCACTCAATTCTAGAATTTTCCACCAAAATCAATTATAAACCTAATTTCCGAATCCGACACCTCTTAAAATTCACAACAAATCATTCGTGCATTTTTAATTCGGTTCAAAATTTGTGGACATATACTCAACTTATATATGTATAACATATCCAAAATTACAACAATCCAACGGTCGGATTAAATATTATAACTCACACAATAAAGTCGTAATAACACCGATTTGATCTTTTAATACCTCCAATCCGACAAAATAAAACATCTCAAAGATTAATTCCTTCATTAATAACCACATAAATAAATCCATCATTTATATTCATATAAAATAAATATTTCCTTATCATATGAATCAATAATTAATTATTCATAAATAATATTACGTAATCACATTTATAATAACCAAATTTGTTCCTCAGGAGCAGGGGCTTTCCAATAAGGATCTCTCCTTCTTGGGCGCCAGCAATTAGGTGACCAAACCTCTCCTTGAGATGAACTTTCTAGACATTGTCAATAATATTATCTAATAATATTATTCAAATAATATGAATTATTGATCCGATAATGAGAAATATCAGATCGGTGACAATTATTGAACAACAATAATATAAAATATCAACGCAACAATTATTGAATCAATAAAATATTGAGCAAGAACTCTTTGTGAAAATTATTGAGTAGTGCCATCTTACGTCTTTAATCAATAATTCAACAATCTTGTCGCAATACCGTGGCCATTCTTTGTGCCACGCCAGACATTCTTGTATTTTAACCACCGGGTATTCCAACGATCTTAACTTGAGAATAACTACGCAGTTATTTATAACCACCCAAACTTTGTCGTTTTCTCATCCAATCGCTTTCCGTTATGGGGCCCACACATGGTCACTACTGTCGTCATTTAATATTCCCCGACAAGCATTTAATATTCCACGACCAAACGAATATTCCCTAGCGAAATGAATATTTTATAACCACTTGCTTATTTTGAAATATTTACGTATTTAACCCTTAACTATCCACATTAATCAAATCAACCCTTACTATTTCAAAATAATAAATAAATGAAATTCCTTTTTATTAAAAAAATTTCGGGGTCTTACATTTTGGGTCAGTATTCTTTATTAATTCGGGTTTCATTGGTTTGCTAGAATTTAAGTCCTCCTGTAGGCAGAGCTACTTGTGATAGAAAAAGAAATTACAGAATGTTATCATGAGATTCAAGAGAAATTCGCAAAGACATGCTTCAGAGAATAATACCGACGCAGAGATTTAAATACTGGATGATGGTAACCAAACCTTCATACCAAGGTAACCAAACTGTCATATCAAAGTAACCAATCAACCTCTACACTTTAAATTTTTTCTTAGTACAGTTGATTACCAAACCTTCAGATCAAGGTAAACAAACCTTCGTACCTAGGTAACAAAACCTTCATACCAAAGTAACTAATTCACATCCACACCTACAGTTTTTTCATAGTGCAGTTAGTAGCCAAATCTTCAGACCAAGGTAACCAATTCAATTTTATCAAGTTACCAATTTCATTTGAATGTGATGCAGTTGGTAGCCAACCATTCATACAAAGGTAACCATTTTATTATTTATGAGTAACAAAATAGTTATAAAAAAAAATTCAGTACATTAATAGTTATACCTATTTATTTTTAAACTTTTTGTATGGCGAATCTTCTTTTTATTTTCATTGGCGTTTTGGACAATGAAGATTAAATGTGATGTATCGGTGATTGGTAGTGGCATGACTATTATTTCAAAGTGTATGTGAGGGAGATGAAGATTTGAATTTGAATATTTAAATTTGAATTATTATTTTGAATTTGTTTTTGTTGTTAGATCCAAATATTTGAATTTGAATTATTAATTATGGGAGTTATTTGTCCTTGATTTTAGGTTTCCTTATTAATGTGAATTGTACTATTTTTTTAATATGTATAATCTTTTTGTAATTATTTGGTTGATGAACTTTTCTTGTAATTACTTTCTATTTGTTGTATACTTTGTTAGGTTTGTAATATTCATGGGCGCAATCAAATTGCATAAAAAGTGCGGAAGCGTGGAAAAATCAGAGTTTAAAAAATTTACAAACCATATACCCGATCACCCTTTACGCACAATTATTAATTAAACGAAAAGATAAAGAATAAATCATACCCTCAAGATCGAGCTTCCTCGTGTACAAGTTCACCTCCAAATCCTTTCGCTCAATCTTGAATCCACCGGGTTTGGTTCCTTCCTTTCGATCAACGTTAGCCACCCAAATGTTTGGCCTCTGAGAGGTGATCCACCAAGGAAGAATAAAATTCAAGAAGATGGGGTGGTTGGCTAAACCCTAGTTTTTCTATCTCTATAGAAAAGGTGTACTTCCCAACAATTGGAATTATGTCGTATGTTGAAAATCAACAACCCATACACCCATAATAAGACTCCTCTTATTTATAGATGTGGGCAACCCACCTTAACTATTAAGGAATTGGGTTTTAATTAATTAATTTCTTTTAATTAATTAAGCTCCCTAATCTTATTAGGATAATTAATTAAACTCTTTAACTAATTTTCCTTCCTAATCCAATTAGGAATAAATGAGAGTACTTATATTAAATTAATTCCTAAACTCTTTTAGAAATTAAAATAATAATAATTGTAATAATATTAATAAGACTCTCTTTATTAATTTATATTTAATATTTCAAAATATTAAATAATAAATATTAAGCTATTTAATTTATTCTATCACCATAGATTAAATTAAATATACTTAACATATTATTACGATTATGCCATTAACTTCTTAAATAATTATTCTTCCTTTTATGGTGTGACCCTTTAGGTTCTCCATATTAAACCTATTGTGAATAAATCAATTAGAACAATTTAATCTTATTTAAATAAATAAATTAAATAATTAATTTATTTAAATAATAATATTTATTCTACAATAGGGATAAGTTCTCCCTAATGATCAACGACTTTCCGTATAATATAGATTTCAACATTAATCATTAAAGAACCTTTGAGTAAATAGTTACCGATAATTCAATCCTTCCACCATACAATGTCCCAATTAAATATAAGACATGGAATTATCACAAGTCTTATTTTATTTAATTATATGTATTTTCGATCCTTAAATGCACAACTCCAAATAATGCAAATTAGAAACTCTTTTCTAATTTCATTCTCACTTCGCCAAGGACTACCGGGTTGTCATTTATCGAATCACATAGACATTTCTCTTCTTTATTAGAAGTGGTAGATTCTTTATCGATCATACATTATCTCCATGTATAACTTATTATACCCAAGCATACCCTTTGATATACCCTAAGGGTCTTAAGGAATAAGTCAAAGTATAACTCATCATACACAAGATACTATGATGATCTCAAGTCCAAGGATTACTTGACTACTATCACTACAGAAATTCCTATCGACAGCAAATAAAACTCCATTAGGTATTCCTTAATGAGCCACGCTCAAAGAACTTATTCTCTAATAAGCACCTACATACTTGCTTTAGTGTTCCACACAAATGATCATGAGATCAATCATCCTCATCCAACGAGCAAGCAACGATGTACCAATCTATCCTGGATTCACTAATCCCCAATTTAGTAATCCAACGATTGGGAACTATTTTAGTTTTAAGCTTTCTAAGAATTTAGATCTCATTAGAATGATCATCATCATTATTCTAAAAGCATTGCTTAAAACTATGGGTTTATCACATATTATAAAACAAAGATCACGTAGATAATTAAAAGCCTTTAATAAATTAATACTTTTTATTAATAAATGAATAAGATTGTTACAAAGTATATGCTTTATCATCAAACATGATCGGCTTGTAGATGCATACTACTTTCAATCTCCCACTTGCACTAAAGCCAATCGTCATGGTATCTCATACTCTTCTTCTAAGCTGATGACGATTATCCTGTCATTGGATAAGCTTTAATTAATGGATATGTAATGTTGTTCATGAGAGTCCACTATCTCTATAGTGATTTCCCATCTTCAATGATTCTAATAATCAAATGAAAGTGCCACAACACATGTTTAGATCCAAGATGAGACTTAGAACTATTCCTAGTTCAGAATGAACTTTTAATCCAAACAATCAACTTGCAGCTTCATTTATAGCTATATACTTTATCTTTATCACTAAACCAACAACTCTTTCATTGTTTGGAACCTTTCCAATTCAACTCACCACCACCATTCAAGATAACGCTTTACCTTAAAGTGGATTTTTGGTCGCCTTGTCTGCATCGAAAAACTTGAGTCCAGTAAAGCCCTCTAGTTTTAATTTAGACCCACCATGAATATGATCACATCCTTAGTGCCTAAGCACTTTAAGATGTTTTTCACCGCCTTTACAAAGATCTTCTCCGCATTACGACCGATCAACATCGTGTCTCGTATATTTCATCAGATACATGATTGTCACTCATGCGATCTCTCTTCTTTGAGTCTATGGGGACTATTGAGAGAGATACACCATATGACTCATCAACATGAGACATCTCTTGAGTTTGCCATGCTAAACGACTTTAGCATCAAATGAATATACGCTCTTTTGGGTTAAGTCGAGCATCCTTTTAAATCTATCTATATAGATTTGTATCCCCAATAATGATACTCTTCCCAAATCATTCATGGAGGATTGTTTAGACAACTTTATCTTTACCGATTGTAGCATTGGTATGTAATTCCTCATCCGTAGATATCAACATATAATACTAGAAATTTCACGACGCCCCCAATCGACCTTTTTGTACACACTAGAACTCTTACCTTATCGTATGTAATCGATCATCATCTTCTATGATGTGTACCTCATCATCATCATCCATGATGAATCCATACCTCCTAGGTATCTTCTTGACTATTCCGCATTTACGATTCATTGGGTAGTATAATAGTCTATCTACGTGTTCCTCTTATTCGACTTATAGTGTTTTTGTGGTTCTTGAACTCTTCAAGATCTATTATCCTCCCACTAGCCCCTTTTAATGATAAACACCTTTATCTTAGAAGGCGCAGCGTGTTTCGCAATAAACACCTTTTGCTAAGTAGGATTATAGAACATATACCCTAAACTTACTTTAGGATGTCCCACAAATCAGATTTGTCAAATCTTGTCCCAAGCTTATCCTTTGAAACCTTTTCACATAAGTTGGACAACCCTTATCTTAACATACTTAAGATTAGAATCCTCCCCGTCCATAACTTTTATGGAGTCTTGGGGCCGGATTTTGAGGTTACCATTTTCGTAGATATGCGCACCATTTTTAGACATTATCCTGTAAGGATACTAGAATGTCGGTAAAATCATTATGGACCGCACTATGTCCAACAAGGTACGATTTTCCTTCGTATACATCAATCAATTATCACAGATCGAGGATGTGTCCATTATGAGAAAACCATTTGAGATGATCTAGAAACTTATCAGCACAAGTATTTATTCCTCGATCCGATCAAAGAATCTTAATACTTTGCCAATTTGTTTCACTTTTGAATTCTTTTGAACCTTTCAAATAATTCACACTTGTATTTCAACAAATACATACATTCAACTCTTTGAATGATCATCTCCTTTTCTTATACTAGTATGTTCAATTTACAAAATAATTTTTCACGTAAGTCAAGTATACAAAATTTATTAAGTAATATTCCATTTCTATACAAAACATTATTATTATAAATAAACAACAATTGTTCTTAATTATAATACCAAAGATTTCATCATCCAACAATAAAATAGAAATAATATTTTTAACAAGAACCGGAATACAATAACAACTTATCGACTTAATAGATTTTCCGTAGGCATTGCTAAACTATAAGTTTCTATGGCTAATATGGCAACCTTTGCTTCATTTTCCCACATAGATTACTTATCTTTGTTTAACTTTCTACTTCGCTTGGTCCCTTCATAAATCTATATTTATGATAACCAAAGCCTGTGATCCAATACCCAAGTAGAACATCGACTTAAAGAAAAAAATTTATTTCAACCATGAACAAAAAATCAGATTGTAACCAAACTTCACTAAGCTTCTTTGGTTAGCCTCGCAAGATGCTTCTTGCGCTTTTTTCCAAAGGTCCAGCTTATAGCGAAGGAAGCAAAAACTTTTTGCTATCCGTGACGCTTTTGTTCTTATTATCCTTTGTTTTTGCCTTTCTATATACCTTCTTTGAATCGCTCTTCTTTCGTAAGATCCTTTGGCCCCTACCAAGAAGACTTGGTCTTTCTTGGTCGAAAGTGACTCTCAACATTTTTCAACATGTTAAGCAAATCAATGAGGCCGATATCTAGCTTGTTCATATGAAAAATTCACAACAATTGTGAAAGGAGTCCGGAGTGAGTGCAAGATCAAATCTTGGCTCAACTCTCCATCCATGACAAAACCAATTGTCCTAATTGATCAATCAAATTGATTATGTTAAGAACTTTTGTCTGCATACTTATAGTGCCATTGGCCATTCTAGATCTAAGAGCTCCTTAGATATCTCGATATCTATCACCCCCTACTTTCCTCACCATCAACTACTTGGCGTGCGGAATATAGTAGAAGTATCCATAGTTTCAGTCGACGTCAAGCTCATTACTATCATGGATGCGAGCATGATGCATCGAGCCAATCAGGCATCATCTTCGCCACTTTCTAAAAGTAGCAATCTCTTCCTCGAGAGGCATTGTCTCAAACCATTGCGTGGATAGGCGATTAAGGACATAAGATAGCTTTTCAGCTATGAGAACTATTCTCAAATTCCTTAACCAATCCATTTAATTCGGTCTGGTTAATTTAGCATCTAATATGCTTCGCAGTGATAGTAATTTTTAGACATTGTAAAATTCTGTAAATGAATTTGTAATTAACAACATTTTAACATACATTCTTTTATTAATTACCAAAATAAATTAGGTCTTGTTTTAAATTGGTATCTCCCACTATTTTCTTCAAACTATATTACCTCACTTATATAGTTCTAAGAAAATCTAATTAAAGATTTGCTAGTGAGAATAAGGATCCCATTTCAAATGTATATAGCCTTGTGGTGACACAACAAACTATATATAAATAAATAGGTAGACAACTTTTGTCAATTACATCAACTATGCAACTCCTTGTATTTTGCCTCTTAGATTATTTTGATCAAGTGGTGGCACATCCGAATCAAAATTATCCAAGTTAAGTCCAACCTAGCACTCCATATATTCAAAAAAGAAAAATATCATCCTTGTGGTGACACAACAAAACAATATTGTTCAATTTTCTTTATAAGCATCAAATGTGATAAATTAACATCTTAAATACTTAATACTTGCCTTGTGGTGACACAACAAACTCATATTAAATATTTAATACTCTATTAATTTTATCATGCTAGAAGGCTTACGCTCGATATTCCAAATATCTTTGAACGCTTAGACTTAATATAAAAATTGAGGGGTTTGTTATTAATTTGTCTCATCTCTTGTTTAGCGCATTATTTATATATATATATAAAATACGCTATTATATTAATGAACATGCGAAGCATGTTTGCATAATATATAATATATATAAATAAGCATGCATATATAGAATACTATATTCTACCCTGATTGATTATGGACTTTTATTCTAGTTTGTCTCACTAGAGCCACCAAGTGAACCAAAAGGTCAAACCTTAAGGGTGCAAGAAATAATATTTAAATATAACTATTACATTTAAACCCTGCTCTATTACAAACGGGTCTTCAAGCGCTCCTTTTCCTCGATCTCCAATTTTTCAAAATTAATTCTAACTATTCCTATTACAAAAACTATTTAAAATAAATAGAAACCTTGATCGCAGCTCGAGGGAAGTACATAGGAGGAGATAGAATTTACATTAAGAAAAAATTAGAGAAGACGAGGTACGCAGAATTCCATTTAATAAAACCCATACATTCACGCATCCAACTAAAATAAAATCCAATCGCATCGGTCAATAAATTCCATAATCAATCCCATTTATTATCATACACATCACCATACGCATCAATAAATAACATTCATCTCATGAATAATAAACATTTAATATATATATTGATATCATTTAATGGGCAAATTTAGTTAGTATAAAATCTAACTTTGAATCAAAATAAACTCCTTTATTTTAATCCAAATTTAAATCAAAATAAAACTATTTTATTTTAATTTATCCAATTTTGAATAAAATAAACTATTTTATTTTAATCAAAATTTTAATCAAAATAAACTCCTTTATTTTAATTAATTATGGAATCCAATTCCATGTAATAAAAAAAATCTTTAATTAAAATAAACTCTTTATTTTAATTAATTATGAATCCAATTCCATATAAAAAAAAATTTTTTATTAAAGGAAACACGGATATTCATTCCCTATTCACAAATAAACTCCTTTATTTTGAATAATATGAAATCTTATTTCATATTTAAATAAACTCTTTTATTTAAGGAAAATTAGATTTTCTTTCCTATTCACAAATAAACTCTTTTATTTTGAATAATATGAAATCTTTTTCATCTAAATAAACTCCTTTATTTAAGGAAAGATGGATTTACTTTCCTATTCACAAATAAACTCCTTTATTTTAGGAAAATAAAATCCAATTTCAACTCCAATTAGTTATCATGGAATCCAATTCCAACTCTAATTAGTTAATTGAAATTTAATTTTAAAATTAAAATAAATCTTTTATTTTAATATTAAAATAAACTTTTATTTTAAAATTAAAATAAACCTTTTATTTTAATTATAAAATTATTAAAATTAAAATAAAACTTTATATTTTAATATTAAAATAAATCTTTTATTTTAAAATTAAAATAAACTTTTATTTTAATTATATAATAATTAAGAATATATATATATATATATATATATATATATAATTACCCTATATATATAAATATATATTGAATTGGTATATATATATAAACATAAACATGTTTGATGAAATATATATAACTTATATTATCATTAACATGTTTCCTTTTTTTTTTTTTTTGCCACGTTTAACGTCTTCATTGGTGATATAAATTTCCTTGAATTCGTACCTAATTCTCGATTTTTAAAAAAATTGCTTTTTTCTCGATTTTTTTATTGCATCAAATAACCATATAATTGCTTTAAAAAAAAAACATTAATCTTTCTTGATTTCATTTAATTTCCGTTGGCATTATGCTTTAACTTTAATTAATAAAAAATGAATCTCTAGAATTAATTAATTATTCGATTTTGCTTTTTTTTTTTTTTTTTTTTTTTTTTTTTTTTAAATTTTATACAATAAAATTATGCCCAATTAAATTGTTCTAAACACATATCAATATATAAATTAAATTTGAACAATTAATAATTTGCATAAAGGTTTGGCTCGATGCCAATCATAGTAGGTTTGTAATATTCATATAAATAAAATCAAATTGCATAAAAAAGCTAAGCGTGGAAAAATCGAGTTTAAAAATTTACAAACCATATACCCGGATCACCCTTTATGCACAATTATTAATTAAACGAAAAGATAAAGAATAAAATCATACCCTCAAGATCGAGCTTCTCGTGTACAAGTTCACCTCCAAATCCTTTCGCGCTCAATCTTGAATCCACCGGGTTTGGTTCCTTCCTTTCGATCAACGTTAGCCACCCAAATGTTTGGCCTCTAGAGGTGATCCACCAAGGAAGAATAAAATTCAAGAAGATGGGTGGTTGGCTAAAACCCTAGTTTTTCTATCTCTATAGAAAAAGTGTACTCTCCAACAATTGGAATTATTACGTATGTTGAAAAAATCAACAACCCATACCACCCATAATAAGACTCTCTTATTTATAGATGTGGACAACCCACCTTAACAATTAAGGAATTGGGTTTTAATTAATTAATTAAATTCTTTTAATTAATTAAGCTCCCTAATCTTATTAGGGATAATTAATTAAACTCTTTTAACTAATTTTCCTTCCTAATCCAATTAGGAATAAATGAGAGTACTTATATTAAATTAATTCCTAAACTCTTTTAGAAATTAAAATAATAATAATTGTAATAATATTAATAAGACTCTCTTATTAATTTATATTTAATATTTCTAAAATATTAAATAATAATATTAAGCTATTTAATTTATTCTATCACCATAGATTAAATTAAATATACTTAACATATTATTACGATTATGCCATTAACTTCTTAAATAATTATTCTTCCTTTTATGGTGTGACCCTTTAGGTTCTCCATATTAAACCTACAGTGAATAAATCAATTAGAATAATTCTAATCTTATTTAAATAAATAAATTAAATAATTAATTTATTTAAATAAATAATATTTATTCTACAATAGGATAAGCCTCCCCTAATGATCAACGACTTTCCAGATAATATAGATTTCAACATTAATCATTAAAGAACCTTTGAGTAAATAGTTACCGTGACAATTCAATCCTTCCACCATACAATGTCCCAATTAAATATAAGATATGGAATTACTCACAAGTCTTATTTTATTTAATTATATGTATTTCGATCCTTAAATGCACAAC
The DNA here is from genome assembly GCA_020205615.1 of Panax quinquefolius. NCBI lineage: Eukaryota > Viridiplantae > Streptophyta > Magnoliopsida > Apiales > Araliaceae > Panax > Panax quinquefolius. The sequence goes on from CM035173.1 coordinate 19,738,691, forward strand.
TCCAAATAATGCAAATTAGAAACTCTTTTCTAATTTCATTCTCGCTTTAACCAAGGACTACCGGGTTGTCATTTATCGAATCACATAGACATTTCTCTTCTTTTATTGTAAGTGGTAGATTCTTTATCGATCATACATTATCTCCACGTATAACTTATTATACCCAAGCATACCCTTTGATATACCCTAAGGGTCTTAAGGAATAAGTCAAAGTATAACTCATCATACACAAGATACTATGATGATCTCAAGTCCAAGGATTACTTGACTACTATCACTACAGAATTCCTATCGACAGCAAATAAAACTCCATTAGGTATTCCTTAGCGAGCCAATGCTCAAAGGAACTTATTCTCTAATAAGCACCTACATACTTGCTTTTAGTGTCTCCACACAAATGATCATGAGATCAATCAATCATCCTCATCCAATGAAAGAAGCAACGATGTACCAATCTATCCTGATTCACTAATCCCCAATTTAGTAATCCAATGATTGGGAACTATTTTAGTTTTAAGCTTTCTAAGAATTTAGATCTCATTAGAATGATCATCATCATTATTCTAAAAGCATTGCTTAAAACTATGGGTTTATCACATATTATAAAACAAAAGATCATGTAGATAATTAAAAGCCTTTAATAAATTAATACTTTTATTAATAAATGAATAAGATTGTTACAAAGTATATGCTTTATCATCAAACATGATCGCTTGTGTATGCATACTACTTTCATTATTACATTATATATAAAAAAAATAATCAGTGGAGTCAATTACTAAATTACATCAACAAAAAATCTATTATATCACAAACACACACACATATATATACGACGACCAGTCCGTTCCTGAATCGACCTCTATATAAATTTCAATAGGGTAAAATTACTAATTACACACAAAAATCTATTACATCATATATATATATATATATATATATATATATAATCAAACACCTAGTTTCGTCCCGATTGGACCCGAGTATATTTGTATTTGTATTTGTATTTTTATACATTCGGGTCTAATTTTTCGGTCCAATTTTCATGTTCAATAATTTTAGGGGGACAAGGATTGGGGTCCGAGTGTGACGACCGGGTGATGTGGCACATCCACATCAGCAATAAATACATAAACAAAAAAAAAACTTTAGCAAACAATCTCACTTTACCAATACTTTATTTTACCAAAAACTCTCTTTATGCTCTTTGTTTCGCCACTACAACGACTAAAAATAAATCTCCCCCTCTCTCTTAAATCAAGCTCTCTGTATGCATACATAAATATATTATATGATATACACATATTGATAATATATATGTATATATTTATGTCCTAAAAATTGATTTCCAAATTTTGAAACCCATTTTTTACATTAATTATTGGGTATTAATTGAAACATCTATAATCGATCTATAAATTTTTATAGCTATGCATCAACTGGTACGTGTAGCTATAAATTTTTTCCTTTTTCGCTCTCGCGCGAGAAATAAGTACTTATATTCTGGAAATGAAGTTTTTGAATTTTAGATAAATTTATAATTTTATAGCTCTAATAAGTCTCCTAGTTTGATGGAGAGTATTTGTGCTTTTCTAAGGGTGGAGAGAACTGAAGACCATGGGAAGTATCTGGGATTGCCCTCATTAATTGGAAGGAATAAATTAACAATTTTTTCTTTTGTTAAAGATAAAGCTTGGCAGCGGATGCAGGGTTGGAGGAATAAGCTGCTATCTAGAGCATAAAAAGAAGTGTTGCTAAAAACAATGGTCCAATCGTTACCCTCATATGTGATGAGTGTGTTTTTGACTCCGTCTCTACTATGTGCTGAATTAGAGAGGATGATGAACTCCTTTTACTGGGGCAAAAATGGGTCGGGAAGAAGAAATATCAATTGAATGACATGGGATAAACTTTGTGTTAATAAGCATGGGGGTGGTATGGGATTTCGGAAATTGCATGCGTTCAATATTGCGATGCTAGGTAAACAAGGGTGGCGTTTACTTAAAGATCCCAATTCATTGATGAGTAAAGTGTTCAAAGCACGTTATTTCCCTATGGGAACTTATTTGGATGCCCAAATTGGTCCAAATCCTAGTTATGTACGGAGGAGTATTCTGGCAGCACAGGAGCTTATTCGTAAAGGGGCTCGATGGAGGATTGGTATAGGTAGTCAGGTGAAGGTATGGTCAGATCCGTGGCTTTCGGATGATAGTCACCCTTATATTGAAAGTGCTAGACTTCAGGGGATGGAGGAGATAACTGTCCAGTTTTTATGCTGTGTGGAGGAGAGTTGCTGGGATCTAGATATTTTGACTGATCTCTTCTCATCACGGGACAAGAGGCTTATTCTTGAGATTCCTTTGAGTCGGAGGGCGAAGTCAGATTGTTGGAGTTAGTCCAGAGAAAGACTAGGCATCTATACGGTTAAAAGTGGCTATCATACTCTAATGCTTAATACCAGGGGTGCGATACAACATGATAACTCCAACATGTGGCGAAAGTTATGGGGTCTACATATTCCAGCAAAGGTAAAACATTTCTTTTGGTGAGCATGCACAAATAGTTTACCCACCATGAGAGATCTGAGTGCAAAACGTGATGATGTCAATGATATGTGCCCAAGGTGTAATAATAGTCCTGAAGATGCGTTACATGTTCTGGTGCGGTGTTCTTATGCGAGAGATGTGTGGAGGTTATCATGGATAGGTGATAATAATGGCTCTGAGGATAATTTTAGAGACTGGTGGACACGTGTGCTTTCTAGAAGAATTCAAGAAGATGCTAACATGGCTGCGATGGTTGCATGGGGCCTTTGGAATAGTAGGAATGGTCTGGTTTGGCGTCAGCGCAAAATTTAGGTAGGGCAAGTGATTTATATGGCTTATTCATTGTATGAGCAGTGGAGGAATGCTCAGGTTAACACCAGTCATAGTGCATCACAGGTTGTGAATGTTAATTCGACTTGGAAAAAGCCAGCTACAGGCACATATAAATGTAATGTTGATGCAGCTCTTTTTGGTCACACTAGGCGTATTGGGTATGGCAGTGTGGTTAGGAATGCTGAAGGGTCTATGTTAGCAGCCAAGAACGGAATAGCTGATGGTTCGTTGGATGCTACGATTGCGGAAGCAATTGGTGTTCATAAGGCGTTAAGTTGGTTGAAGACATTAGGCTTCAAGAATGTGGTTTTGGAGTCTGATGCTCTGTTGGTGATCAAAGCGATTACAAGTACTCAGGAGGATTTATCTTACTTTGGCTTAATAGTGGAAGATTGTAAATCCCTGGCCAGGGATATTGGTAGTTGTCAGTTTGTGTTTGTGAAAAATCAACAACCAGTGTAAGCAAGATACTCTTGCATGAAAGTATTTGCCCATATCCGATCGTGTGGTTTGGGGTCAATCCCCTCCCTCTTTTCTTGTTGGTGTGTTGGCTTCTAATCTTTGTTAATGAAATATTACTTTTCAAAAAAAAATATAGCCGGGTTTTTTTTTCTTAAACAAAATAAGTGTAATTTCTTTTCTTCAACCTTCATTCTCTGCCCAGATAAGTTTGTCTATGTTGTGTGCTCAAATCAAATCCTTGAAAGCACAAAAGATTAGGAATTTTATTATTCTAGACCATCTATAAAAAGATGCACAATACTTGATAGTAAAAACAATATATGTATATATATATATTAACTTATCTCAATTAAATCAAACTGTAGGAAAAGAATTTATCAAGGCTAGTACTTGGTATTATGTCATTAAGACAATTATGCCATCCTTACGGTGCTCAGAGTTGATAACACTTGTCTCCTAGGATACTATGACAATGTATACTTTAGCAACACTACAAAAAATATACTTTATGAACCAAGGAAATGCTCTGACTCTCTCTCAAAATTAACTAAGGAAACTGATGAAGAAATTAATACTAGAATGTTATATAATGCTTGAATGCTCTCTCCTTTATTTTTTGACAAGTGTAGATTTATATCTACTGATGTTCCCATAGGATTGCAATCACATTGATTGAGTTTCCTGAGTATTTTCATAATATAGTGTGATTGTGATAACACTAACCATTCGATGTTTTAAAATTTTTAATTCCTAATATTACATCGACAACACCCATATCTTTCATATCAAATATATTATTTAACATTCTCTTGGTAGTTTTAATTATTTCATTATTACTACCTATAATGAGGATATCATCTACATAAAGATAAATAATAACATACCCTTTTTCAGTGTCCTTGACATACACACATTTGTCACATTTATTTATCTTGAAACCATTTAACAACATTGCATTATTAAATTTTTCATGCCATTGTTTAGGTGGTTGTTTTAATCCATAAATAGAATTCACAAGTCGACAAACTTTCTTTTCTTGTTGTGATGCCCCCAAAATAGGTATACATCACCCATCTTGAGTCGCCAGATACATGGTACATAAATTCAAATACAACTTAATTATACAACAGTCGTATAAAATACGACAAAACACAATCTAAGAGTTTTAATAAGAATATTGTCATCTAGACAATATCCACACTCAATGGAGTCCTCATTACATTTATTATCACACTATTTAACAGAATAGTGAGGACTACTAATGCTATCATCCGGACCGTCACTCCGCTCCTCGACTAGTCCCGCCACGCTCTCATTTCAAGAGAAGAAAGGTGAAGAAAAGGTGAGCTCAACTAGCCCAAGAAGAAATATTATGACTAAGATAATGCGAATAAATTATCATTAGTCTTCAACAATGTTAAACTGATAAAATACAATAGACATCAAGTTTAACTGCAGCGGAATAAGCAATCCATTATAAGAGTCAAGTAAGCATGATACCTACTATCTTCTATGATTTAAAATGTTTTCATTAATTTTTATCGCTGAGACTCAGCTTAATAAATAAACCACATCATCTAATCATCCCTGCACTATGAGCCAAAGCTATTCATTAAATCATTAATGGTTATACTATACCGAATAATCCCTAGTCATAATCATATCAAAAACTGTCCATCAATGCACTACAGGCCACTGAGAACTTTTAGGACATCATTCGTCACATTACGGTCATGATTATACCGAATAATCCCAGGTCATAATCACATCAAGTCCATTTATGCATGCAAACCAAAGATGACTTTCATCACAATATAAGCATGAGAATGATGACAATGATATAAACATTAATCAAACGAAAGCAAGGATAAATATTAAAGACTTTAAATTTATCCAAATATTATCAATCACTTAATAAACTCATAATCTAATATTATTAATATTATAACAATATTTTAATCACTTCTTAAACTTATAAACAATTTATTTCAATTGTTTACATTTTACCAAATAATGCATTTAATCATTCAAAAATGCCATACTCATAAGATTTCATCACCGATGATCAAATCCCTCATAAAAATCTTCATATACCTTATATAGGATTTTTCAAGCCATAAAATCCTATTTACCAATTTTTTAACTTCACATAACATATTTAATTTATATGTTCGTAACTAAACAATTTTCATGAAAAATACCAAATTAGTTCCAAAAATTATTCTTTTCTGGGATTTAGCATAATATAGTCCCATATTGAACATATATTTTTCTCGGAATTTTTAAAATTCATTTACTATTTTTCATATGGCCAAAACTTCCGAATCTTTAGACATTTATCATAAATTTTACTTTTGTCCAAATATTCCAAAATTTACAGGGTATACTCTTGTTATATACATGTACTCCCAATAAAAATTTTACCAAATTTGGAGTTAACAACAAAGAGTTATAAGGATTTACTTTTAAAATAGTCTTTTCCCACAAAATCCATAACTCTTAATCTATACATCCAAAAATCGCCATCTTTGGACATAATATAGAAAACTCATCAAATTATCATTTCAAATTTTTCCAGAATTTTTGAGGGTCAGAAAAATTACGAAATCTGCAAATGGATTTTCACTGCCATGCAGAATCCACGTAAATGCATCATTTCCACAATTTAATAAAGAATGAATACAAATGATCATTCACCATGCATGTGGTAATCCACATGACAAAGTTATTCCAACGTAATAATAAAGAATGGAATAACGTAAGAATTCACCATGCATGCGATAGATCGCATGCATGCATTATTCCAAATGTAATAATAAATTATGGAACCATGTACGCGTAAACGCAAGCGCATGTGATATATTCCGGCGTAATAATAAAGAATGGAACCAAGTCATGCGTAAACGCACGAGCAGTGATATTCGATAGAATAATAAAGAATGGAACCAGTCATGCGTGTCCGTATGCATGGATATTTTTTCGGCGAATAATAAAGAATGGAATAATAGAAGAATTTCACCACGATGCAGACTTGGCCATGCGGAGTTATTCCAACATAATAATAAAGAATGTAATAATGTAAGAATTTCACCATGTATACGGTTGTCCGCGTATACAAGTTATTCCAATAGAATAATAAGGAATGGAATAACAATAGCTCTCTTCATGAATACGAAAGAAATAATACTCCTTACCTTAGAATAAAGCTGGATACTGGAATAGTGAGGTAGCAGACTTCTCTTCTCCTTTCTCTCTATAATTTCTCTCTATAATAATTGCTCTATAGCTTTAGTGAATTGGTGAGAAATGAAGGAAAAATGAGCTTCTATTTATAGAAAAATATAGTTTTGATAATTGCACATTTTGGGGCTCGAAATATTACAGTATAATACCTTCCACTTTTCTTTCATTTTTAATTTAGTCCTGCAAGTATTATCAAACTTGCACCACCTCCCCTAATAGTAAATCATGTGAATCAATAGTTCTAGACATGTGAAAATATTAATTATAGTATAGTACCTTCATCTATACCTCCATTTTTAACTTAGTCATGCAAGTATTATCAATCTTGCACCAACTCCCCTAATAGTAAATGAATGTGAATCAATAGTACACACATGTGAACAAATAGTTATAATCATGTGAATCAATAGCAATTAATTGCTCATTTATCCGGTTAATTACCCGATTGGTCAATATAACCTCCAGACATCAATTATTATCAAAATAAATATCGATTCTCACTAACACTAATAATTCCAACACAATGGAACTATCAATTTCATCCTTAATCAACACGAACTTATTCATCATTAATATTATAATTCACAATATTTAACAACCAGGTCGTTCCCAGGAAAGATGAGGCTTTTCGATAAGGATTTCTCCTTATTGGCGCGCAATTAGATGACCAAATCTCTCCTTAACAAAACTTCTAGACATTGTAAATATTGTAATTTAATAATATGAATAACTTTGTCGTCTCAATTATTGATTTAATAATATATCATATAATGCAGATGATACTGTGACAATAATCGAATCAATAATATGAGAGATATGATGCAGCAATTACTGTAGCAATAATTGAGTATAACTGAGTGACTTCTTACGTAAGCATCAATAATCAATACCGTGTGCTACTATGCAACCACGCGTATTACTGTACTTTTACCACCGATTATTTTATGATAACTTGCTTACTTTAAAAATTTTTCACATATCAACCTTAACTTTAACCTTTTATCAATTTAACCATTTACTAAATAGAATAATTATAAGAAAATTGAATACTTTCATTTCATAAAATTCGGGGTCTTACACTTGTCCTGGAATAATAATCCCTTCTGGTTGTTCCATGCAAATTTCTCCTTCTAAATCTCCATTCAAGAAAGTTGTTTTCACATACATTTGATGTATCTCTAAATTATATATAGCTGCAATGCCAATTAACATCCTAATTGAAGATATTTTTGTCACAGGAGAATAAGTATCAAAATAATCCAAACCCTCCTTTTGCCTGTATCCTTTGATTACAAGTCTTGCTTTATATTTATTTATAGATCCATCTGCTTTCATTTTTTTCTTAAATATCCACTTATATCCAAGAGGTTTAGATCCTGGTGGGAGATTTACCAATTCCCACGTATGATTGTACAGAATGGATTCTACTTCACTATTTATAGTCTCTTTCCAATATGGAGCTTTGGGACTCGACACCGCTTCTCTATAAGTTTGAGACTCATTTTCTAACAATTAAGTTAGAAAATTCGGACCATAAGATTTTGATGTTGTGACACCCCAGAATTCGGGTCCTCTGACCCCGGTCCAGTCATCACGATAAAATACAAACATCCACCTCTAAACAACATACGATAACTAAAATGCAGTAAAATATAAACGTACGTCGTTCATTCAAAAGGTATTACTAGTCCCAAGATACGATAACCTTAATATCATCTTACAAACATACCCTAAAATAAACATTAGGGTTCATATTACATAACAGTAATTTAAACTAAGTGTAAGGTAAAGTCTGCTCCTTGCCACTATTCTACATCTTTTCTTTACCCTTGTCTTTCCCTGAGGTCTCGAGCTTAGCTGCAATATAATTCATGATATAACAAGGATGAGCAACACGTTTTCTCAGTAAATTTAAATACAACAATAAGGATATATCATGATGAATGGAAAATATCCGACAATGAATTCAACAATATGAATATCTGAAGGATTCAACAGTATGAATATTAGAAGCAAAGATAATGATTGCTTTTAGAATAGCTGCTAGTCAAGTAGACTTTGAACTATAACACTACAATGGAATCAATAGCTAATTGACCCTTTGGTTACTGGCTACAGAATAAGTACTTGAGGGGATCAGCCTCACATACACTATGTATATGCATAACATTTAAATCTGCTCTTTGTATCTTATATTAGATACCTAGGGTACTCCCTTATCATAAAAGGGGTGTTCTTTCAGTCTAAGAATACTTACCATCAATTGGTTTGGATAGCTTTTAAAAAACTTCATATGCTTGTCTGACCGAACAAAGGTTCAGACTCTATCTAACACAGTTCAAGAATTATTGAACTTTAAATGATGTACAAGTCTAAGACTGTACGAACTCAAGTGCACTAAGTGCGAATATCAATAATATCGATGTGGAATAATTGTAAAGTAATTAAACCACTTAATAACATGCTTGGAAATAAAGTTCAAGCTTAATTGAATAACTTTGAATTCAACAATAGCCTGCTCAATACAATATGAGAAGGATATAAAACTTTCACAATAAAAATATGGTTCAAGGAACTTGCACAACCAAAGAGTGAAGTTCAAGGAAACTTGCTCAATAATAATTTGAGTGAGATTAGGGAACTTACTCAATAAAAGTAGGGTTCGGATACTTGCTCAAGTAAAAGAGTAAGAATTAAGAAACTTGCTTGTTTGCTCAGCTACAATATAATACTAGCTTTAACTAACTTGCGTTGAAACGACCTAACATTAACAAGTCGGTCTTTCAATTAGTATATGAACTAATATGAGTCTACACTTATAAGAATCAAATTATCACATAGTATGCTTCTCAACACATTATATGGCATATTGGTCACATATTACAATGTAAAGTAATCATATAAGCATGCCTTGAAACTTCAAACCAAAAACAAAATCTTGGTAAGATCAAGCGGATTGGCAAGAAGAATGCTACCTGTTCAGTTTAGGGATCTGCCAAGCAATGTCTTTGTCCCCCAGCGACTCGTGGTTGAACTTTGCTCTCTTGACTTCAGTCCAACTCTAATACACTAATTACACATATATTATAACATACATACATGCTAGAGTTTCACATATAACATATGACCATACTTGAATTCATTACCACAAGTTTAACTTATAATTTATATGTCATTAAAACATAGAAAGGTCATGTAATCATCATGCTTAATACATATGAATCATGTTTAGGAGTATTATAGCCATAACATGACATCTTACTACTTTAATATCTAAGTACTCATATAATATGAAACTTAAGTTTGAAAACATATTCAAGGTTGTCTTTGAAATTATATTAGCACGAATGGTGCAATCCAACACACATAAGACAAATCTAAAACCCTTATCATAAGTAAATAAGTTATGATAATCTCTTTTCAAAATCAAAAACTATATCTTGTAATCATTCATGTCCATTAGCTTATTATACTAAGCTTTTCTTTCTAACACCAAGCTTATCAGGTTTAATCATGATAAAGACACTATATATCATATATCATGCGTAATTAGGTTCCAAATCAGTCATGTACATGAGTCACTAAGTTCAGAACTCGTGAACACAAGTTTTTCACAAGGTTAGTTTTGAAAACTTTAAGTTTTACTACAACTTCCTTACTAATCCAAGTTGATTACTTCATACCACATACGAAAGCTTTACATATCATGTTATACTCCTTTATAGGTATGTATCTAAGTCATAACATCAAGTTAGTAACACATATTACAAACAGAAATGTAAGACCCTGAATTTTATGAAATAAAAGTATTCAATTTTTCTTATAATTACTATTCAGTAAATGGTTAAATTGATAAAAGGTTAAAGTTAAGGGTGATATATGTAAATATTTTAAATAAGCAAGTGGTTATAAAATACTCATTGTTGTCGGGAAATATTAGTTTGGTCATGGAATATTCTTGCTATCGGAGAATATTCGTATTATGACCAACGTAAACCATTTAATGGGGCCCATAATGTAATAAGCTGTCACGATAAAGAAAACGACAAGTATGAGTTTTTATAAATAACAGCGTAGTTATTCTCAAGTTAAAAGCGCTTGGAATACCCTGTGGGTAAAGTAAAGTAATACGCGTTGTTGCACAGTAGCACACGATATTGCACAATATTTTTGGATTATTGATTCTTACGTAAGAATGCACTGCTCAATAATTGTTATAATAAATACTGTTCAATATTTTATTTTATTAAGTCAATAATTGCTACGTTGATATTTTATATTATTGTTATTTCAATAATTGTCACTGCACAGTATTTCTATTATCAGATCAATAATTCATATTAATTGAATAATATTATCAGATAGCATTATTGGCAATGTCTAGAAAGTTCTGTCGAGGAAAGGGGTTAGGTCATCTAATTGCGCGTCAGTAAGGAGAAATCTTTATCGGAAAGCCCCCGCTTTCTTGGGAACGACCTGGTTGTCATAATTGTGATTCTGTAATATTATTTATGAATAATTAATTATTGATTTATATGATAAGAAAATATTTATTTTAATGGGGATATAAATAGAGGAATTTTTAGAAAAGTGTCAATTGTTAAAAATTGATATTTTATCTTTTCTGATAAAATAATTTATTCAAATATATTATTATATTACATTATAAATGTATAATGTGGTTATATAATAATATAATAATGGTGATATTTTTACAATGAATGTGTGATATATGAATAAATGAGGAGGAAGAGTATTTTTGTTACAATAAATGCTAAAAACGTGTTAAACATGTTGGTGGACCCCATTTTTGACTGATATTTGATTATAACCTGCAAAATCGTCCGTATGTGGATTTCGGTCAATTTCTGTTTAGAATTTAGAAAAACTTAAAGCAACAAAGTTGTAGAGAATTGAATTTCCTATAGAATGGACATAAGATTTGAATTTTTCTGATAAAAGGACTATTTATTATGAATTATTGAAGTTCTGGAATATTAGGTCTGAATTGATCTTGTTACAAAAAATGTTTAAAACATATTTTTCATGTTGGTGGGCCCTACTTGCATGTGTAAATTCTGAATTCAGATTTCAAAGTGTGCGTATGATTTTTTAATAAATATTATTATTTTATTAAATTTTCTGCTTTGGTGTTCTAAGCATTTTCCTATAAATAGGGTGCTTAGGTTAGAATTAAAAAACACACCAGAAACTGAAGTTTTCTCTCTCTATATTATCGAACGTATTTTTGTAAGTATTTAGATACTTTGAGTATTGCTATATGGTACAAGTTTACTTCAGCATTATATCTGATATTACAGCCAGAAGTACTGTTCTTTTGAGGTAAAGATAATAAGGGACGGTAAGGGATGTTATATTTTTCGTAAATGATGTTATTTCTTTTAATATTATTATACCAAAATATGAATATGAATTTTATTATGAAATTTTTATCTTTTCATGTCGAGGTTACTATTCACGTATACGGCACTATTCGCGTATACGACACTATTCATGTATATGACACTATTTACGTATAAGGTACTATTTACGTATACGGTACTATTTATATATACGGTACTATTTATATATACGGGTTACTATTCATGAGTTATATTCACGAGTTATTATTCACGACAAAATTGGTTTCTTTTTCTGACCAAATTATCGTTGATTTATGAATCTTACTCTTGAAATTAAATCCATGTTTTGATTATATTATTTTTATTATCATATATAACATTTTTATAATTCTAGTGATGAAATTTCTCTTTTTCTTGAGTGTAAAGATGGGTAGATTATTGGTATAATCGTGACTATGGGTTCTCCTTAGCCAGTAGTGCAAAGATGAATTTTTGACTAGTATGATCATGACCATTGAATTTATAATTGAATATCTTTAGCTTAAGTGCAAAAGTGAATTGATCAACATGGTTATAATTATTGTTTATATAAATTCTGAAATGATTATATATTTCTTTGAGATATTAATATCTTTGGCCCGTAGTGCAAAGATGACCTGTTGTTGAATATCTTTGGCATGTAGTTCAAAGATGAATTGTTGATGAATATCTTTGGCCCGTAGTGCAAAGATGAATTTATTAGTATGATTATAAACAGGAACTGTGATTTTGTATAACCTTGATCTTTGATATTTCAGGTAAAGACAGGTGATGAAAATTATCTTCGTCTTGGGTGCGAAGAGAAATTTAAAACCACAATTATAATTATGAGTTATTCACATGATTGTGGATAGGAACTGTTGATTGATGTAACAGGGATAAATCATTGTTGGTGGACTTTTAACATGGAAAAGATAATAGACTTTATAGTCTATTTGACTCTTCTAATGGATTGCTCATTTTGCTGCAACTATGGTTGAAAAGTTTTATCATCTACCATATATTCTAAATCTCTGATTCATTATTGATGAAGGCTATTGATAAATTATTTATCTTAGTCATGATATTCTTTACTGGGCTAGTTATGTTCACCCTTTTTGTTTCATTATTCCTTTCAGGTAATAAGAGTGTAGCTAGGTTGAGCGGGGGTAACATGGAATATAACGGCGGTCTATAACTGTTGAGGTTTCCTCTAAAACAGTATGAAAATAATTTTATTGAGAATTTAAGATAAGTGTGTTGTATTTTATACGACGTTTAACCCTTGATTTTGGTGAATCGAATAGAGTGAGGTGAACCCAACTTTGGAAGGGTATTTCGCCACTATAATACAAGGTGTTTAATGACCTACGACTTCGTGTTATCATAAGACAGAATTGTGAACATCCACTTGCCGATTATATCTACGAGCACTACCTATATAATCTTGGAGTTTGGTTGAAATATAATTCTCAATTGGAGACAATGGAGATAATTATATGTCAAGAGAAGATTCACCATTGGAAAGAACATGATAGCAATCTTTTCATTTTTCTTTGGGGTCTATTGGGTCAATCAAGGATAATTCTCGAGTCATATGATATCTATTACAACTTAGATGCATGGCCTCTCATGTACGAAGGTTTCTTTGAGCATTTTCTAAATATTTTAATTTCTAAAATAGTTATTGACTGTAGCTTTATGTAAGGTACCAATGCGAGGTGTTATCCAAGGTTAGGATGAGAGTCACATATGTGAGATCCCAAATTTTATGAAATAAAAGTATTCAATTTTTCTATTTTGGTAAATAGTTAAATTGATAAAAGTTTAAATTTAAGGGTGATATCTGAAAAATTTTCAAAGTAAGAAAGTTGTCATAAAATAATCGGTAGTAAAAGTACAGTAATATGCGTGGTTGCATAGTAACACACGGTATTGATTATTGATGCTTATGTGAGAAGTCACTCAGATATACTCAATTATTGCTACAATAATTGTTACATCATATCTCTAATATTATTGATTCAATTATTGTCACAGTATCATCTGCATAATATTTTATGTATTATTAAATCAATAATTGAGACGACAAAGTTATTCATATTATTATTTGCAATATTGACAATGTCTAGAAGTTCTGTCAATGAGAAGTTTGGTCACCTAATTGCGCGCCAATAAGGAGAAATCCTTATCGAAAAACCCCCTCTTTCCTGGGAACGACCTGGTTGTTAAATATTGCGAATTATAATAATAATGAATAAATGTTATTAAAAATTGAATTTGAGTTCGGAGTTGAATTTGGAGACGCGGACGTGATATTTGAGTCCGGAACGATGAAATTAGTAAAAATATACTATAAATACAAAATTTTCCGGGGTTGACTTTTTGGTCAAAAAGTCAACAGTTGACTTTTTTTTGGAAAAAGTCAAACTTTAAAATTTCAAAAATAAATTTTTTGATAAAAATAGTTCCATTGTGTTGAGATTATTAGTATTAGTGGAAATCGACATTTATTTCGATAATAATTGATGTCTGGAAGTTATATTGACCAATCGGGTAATTAACCGGATAAATGAGCAATTAATTGCTATTGATTCACATGATTATAACTATTTGTTCACATGTGTGTACTATTGATTCATATTCATTTACTATTAGGGGAGTTGGTGCAAGATTGATAATACTTGCATGACTAAGTTAAAAATGGAGGTATAGATGGAGGTACTATACTGTAATTCGTAATTTTACATGATTATAACTATTGATTCACATGATTGAACTATTGATTCACATTATTTACTATTAGGGGAGGTGGTGCAAGTTAGATAATACTTGCATGACTAAATTAAAAATGAAAGAAAAGTTGAAGGTATTGTACTGTAATATTTCGAGCCCCAAAACGTGCAATTATCGAAACTATATTTTCCTATAAACAGAAGATCATTCTTCCTTGTTAGTGTTAGTGAAAATCGACATTTATTTCAATAATAATTGATGTCTAGAGATTATATTGACCATTCGGATAATTAACCGGATAAATGAGCAATTAATTGCTATTAATTCACATGCTTAAAACTATGTGTTCACATGTGTGTACTATTGATTCACATGATTTACTATTAGGGGAATTGGTGCAAGATTGATAATACTTCTATGACTAAATTAAAAATGGAGGTATAGATGAAGGTTCTATACTGTAATTATTTTTTTCACATATTTGGAACTATTGAGTAACATGATTTACTATTGATTCACATTATTTACTATTATGGGATGTGGTGCAAGTTTGATAATACTTGCAGGACTAAATTAAAAATAAAGAAAAAGAGAGAGGTATTATACTGTAATATTTCTAGCCCCAAAATGTGCAATTATTGAAACTATATCTTCCTATAAATAGAAGCGCATTCCTTCATTATTTTTCACCAATTCACTAAGTCTCACAAGAGCAATTATTATAGAGAAATTGTAGAGAGAGAAGCTATAAAGAGAAAGAAGAAGCGAATTCTGCTACTTCACTATTCCAGTATCCTGTCTTTTTCTGATGTAAGGGATATTGTTATTATAGTAATGGGTATTATTCTTTCGTATTCATGAAGAGAGTTATTTTCTTTCAATACTCGTAAGGGTTGTTATTCCATTCTTTATTATTATGTTGAATAATGCATACATGGGAAGTACCGCATACATGGTAAAATTCTTCACATTATTCCATTCTTTATTATTCTGTTGGAATAACCTGTCTGTGCGGTCTATCGCATGCCTGGTAAATTCTGTTGTTATTCCATTCTTTATTATTCTATTGGAATATCCTGTCTATGTGGATTATGCATGACCTGGTTCCATTATTTATTATTCTGTTGGAATAACCTATTTGTTCGGTCTATCGCATGCCTGGTGAATTCTTTTGTTATTCCATTCTTTATTATTTTGTTGGAATATCCTGTCTGTGCGGATTACGCATGATCTGGTTCCATTATTTATTATTCTGTTGAAATAACCTATTTGTGCGATCTATCGCATGCCTGGTGAATTCTTTTGTTATTCCATTCTTTATTATTCTCATTGAATAACTCATCTGTGTGGACTCACCGCATTTACGGTGAATGATCATTCGTATTCATTCTTTATTAAATTATGGAAATGATCTGTCTACTTGGATTATCACATGGCGGGTGAAAATCCATTTGCAGTTTCGTATAATCTATTATACTCGTATAAGATAGCATTTCTTTTGTACTAGTCATGGAATATCATTTTCTTTGGTAATTTTTTTTATGAATTACTATTCACGAGTTACTATTCACCCGGTTACTATTCACTCTAGTATTATTCACTCGGGTATTCGGGGCACTTTTCGTGTCGGAGTACTATTCACGAGTTACTATTCACCCAAATTACTATTCACCTGAATATTATTCACTCGGGTATTTGGGGTACTTTTCATACCTGGATACTATTCATGAGGTACTATTTTCGAAGTACTATTCATAGGGTACTATTGCGGGGTACTATTTACCCAAAAAATATATTTCTTTTCTGTCCAAATTATTTTTGGTACATGAATATTATTCTTGAATTTTACTCCACAAAGCAGTATCATGTTGACAATTTGGATATTTTTAAACACTAGATAAATTTAAAGTCTTTAATATTTATCCTTGATTTCGTTTGATTAATGCTTATATCATTGTCATCATCCTTATGCTTATATTATGATGAAAGTCATCTTTGACTTACGTGCAAAGATGGACTGTTGATTATTGATTTTACAGTTGTATATCTTTGGCTTACTTGCAAAGATGGACTGTTGATTATTGGTTTTATAGTTGTATATCTTTGGATTACGTGCAAAGATGAACTATTGATTGATGAGTATCTTTGGCTTATGTACATAAATGAACTGTTTATTGGTATAATCATGACCCATAATGTTATAGATGATGTGGTAAAAGTTCTCATTGGCCCGTAGTACATTGATGGACAGTTATTGGTCTGATTATAACCAGGGATTATTCGGTATAATCATGACCATCGATGATTACATGAATATCCGTCAGCGTAGTCGTGGATGATTCGATGATGTGGATTATTTATTAAGTCGAGTCTCAAATGATAAAATATTGATTATACACTTTTAATTAAGAAAATATAGTAGATATCATGCTCTACTTGACTCTTCTAAAATACAACAGTATGTCTTGCCCTCAGAAAGGCAAAGATGAATTGTTAATGAATATCTTTGGTCGTAGTGCAAAGATGAATTTATTAGTATGATTATGAACAGAAATTGTGATTTAGTATAACCATGATTTTTGATGTTTCAGGTGAAGATAGGTGATGAAAATTATCTTCTTCCCAGGTGCGAAGTGGAATTTAGAATCACAATTATGATTATGAGTTATTCATATGATTGTGGACAAGAATTGTTGATTGATGTTAGAGGATAAAACATTATTGGTGGACTTTTAACATAGAAGATAATATAGACACCGATGGTCTATTCGACTCTTCTAATGGATCGCTTCGTTCACCGCAACTATGGTTGAAAAGTTTTATCATCTACCATATGTTCTAAATCTCTAATTTATTACTGATGAAGGCTATTGATAATTTAATTATCTTTAGTCATGATATTCTTTACTGGGCTAGTTGTGCTCACCCTTTTTCCTTCACAATTCCTTTCAGGTAATAAGAGTGTTTGTGTCGTTGACGGGGATAACAAGGGAATAGAACGGTGGTCTATAGCTGTTGAGGTTCTCCCTAAATAGTATGGAAATAATTTTATTAAGAACATTAGATAAGTGTGTCGTATTGTATACGTCATTTGATATTTAATTTTGGTGAACTGAATAGGGTGAGGTGAACCCAACTTTGGAAGGGTGTTTTGCCACTATAATACAAGATGTCTAATGACATACAACCTCGTGTTATCATAAGATAGGGCTGTGCACATCCACTTGCTGAGTATATCTACGAGCACTACCTATATGATCTTGGAGTTTGGTTGAAATAAAATTTTCAATTGCAGAGAGTAGAGATAGTTATATGTCAAGAGAAGACTCACCATTGGAAAGAAGATGATAGTAATCTTCTTGTTTTTCTTTGGGGACTATTGGGTCAACCAAGGATAATTCTGTGGACATATGATATCTATCATAACCTTGACGCATGGCCTCCCATGTACGAAGGTTTCCTTAAGCACTTCCCAAAGATTTTAATTTCCAAACAGTTTTTGACTGTACTTTTATGTAAAGTACTATTGTAAGGTTGTGGTCGAGGAACCATGAGAGTTATATACATTTGTATTAAAACTCATAGTTTAACTGTGGTCGTATCCTCGCATTTACAGCTCAATAGTTGTATAAATAAAGTTTGTAAATGATTTTTATAGTGTGATATCCATGGCGACTCAGAATGGGTCGTGTGGACCTATTTTGGGGGAATCACAAATGGTATCAGAGCTTAGGGATATGGTTGCTGGCAGAGATATGAGTCTAGAACTAGGAGGGGAGAGACGAGTAATATACTTCGCTAGTGTGTGACTTGCCTAAGTTAAAATTTTTACTTGATAAATTGAAAAAATATGATATATCAATTAACCTTTATTTTGAAGATATATTCCAGAATGATATCTGAAATACAGGAGATGAGCAATGGGAAAATCATGATACTGAGGAAATAACCGGGAAGGTACAATCCGAAAAGAAAGTAAGGTATTCTCATCTCTTCGAATACCAGGTACGTACATAAATTTTGAGGGGAAATTTCATAAGGAGGGGAGATTGTGAGATCCTGAATTTTATGAAATGAAAGTATTTAATTTTCTTATGATTATTCTATTTGGTAAATAGTTATATTGATAAAAGTTTAAAGTTAAGAGTGATATTTGAAAATTTTGCAAAGTAAGCAAGTTGTTATAAAATATTCGTTGTCAGGTCGAAATATTCGATTGGTTGGGGAATATTCGCTTTAATAGAGAATATTAAATAACCAAGACAATCATTAGTGAACCCCAAAACGGAAGTATTATCGTAGTTAAAAAACGACGTAAATATCTTTTATAAACCGTTGAACTACTTGGTAGTAAAAGTACGATGAATGGCGCGTGGTTGCATAGTAGTACTACCTGTATTGATTATTGATGCTTACGTAAGAAGTCACTCGCTATACTCAATTATTGCTACAATAATTCTTTGCATCATATCTCTCATAATATTGATTCAATTATTGTCACAGTATCATCTGCATAATATGATATATTATTAAATCAATAATTAAAACAACAAATTTATTCATATTATTATCTGTAATATTGACAATGTCTGTAAGTTCATCGAGGAGAGGTTTGGTCACCGAATTGCGGCGCCAATAAGGAGAAATCCTTATCTGAAAGCCCTCTTTTCCTGAACGACTGGTTGTTAAATATTATGAATTATAATATTAATGATGAATAAGTTCGTGTTGATTAAAGATGAAATTGATAGTTCCATTGTGTTAAAATTGTTAGTGTTAGTGAAAATCGACATTTATTTCAATAATAATTAATGTTTGGAGGTTATATTGACCAATCGGGTAATTAATCGGATAAATGAGCAATTAATTGCTATTAATTCACATGCTTATAACTATGTGTTCACATGTGTGTACTATTGATTTACATGATTTACTATTAGGGGAGTTGGTGCAAAATTGATAATACTTGCATGACTAAATTAAAAATAGAGATATAGATGAAGGTACTATACTGTAATTGTTTTTTTCACATGTTTGGAACTATTGTGTCACATGATTTACTATTGATTCACATGATTTACTATTAGGGGAGGTGGTGCAAGTTTGATAATACTTGCAGGACTAAATTAAAAATGAAGAAAAGAGGAGGTATTATGCAAAGAATATTTCGAGCCCCAAAATGTGCAATTATTGAAACTATATTTTCCTATAAATAGAAGCTCATTCCTTCATTATTTTTCACTAATTCACTAAGTCTCACAAGAGCAATTATTATAGAGAAATTATAGAGAGAGAAGCTATAGAGAGAAAGAAGAAGCGAAGTCTGCTACTTCACTATTCCAGTATCCAGTCTTCTTCTGAGGTAAGTGATATTATTATTATAGTAAGGGGTATTATTCTTTCATATTCATGAAGAGAGTTATTTTCTTTAAATACTCGTAAGAGTTGTTATTCTATTTCTTTATTATTATGTTGGAATAACCTGTCTATGCGAAGTACCTCATACATGGTGAAATTCTTCTATTATTCCATTCTTTATTATTCTATTGGAATAACCTGTCTGTGCGGTCTATCGCATGCCTGGTGAATTCTGTTGTTAATCCATTCTTTATTATTCTCTTAAAATATCCTGTCTGTGCGGATTACGCATGACCTGGTTCCATTATTTATTATTATGTGTGAATAACCTGTCTGTGCAGTCTATCGCATGCCTGGTGAATTCTTTTGGTATTCCATTATTTATTATTCTGTTGGAATATCCTGTCATAGAATTACGCATGACTGGTTCCATTATTTATTATTCGCTGAATAACTCATCTGCATGCGGGCCTATCGTGATACCTAGTGAATTCGCTTTGTTATTCCATTCTTTATTATTCTTTTGGAATAACCTATCTCGCGTGGACTCATCAGATGCATGGTGAATGATCCTTCAGATTCATTCTTTATTAAATTGTGGAAATGATCTGTTTCACGTGGATTACCGTATGGCGGTGAAAATCCATTCATAGCTTCAGATAATCTATTATACTCGTATAAGATATTATTTCTTTTGTAGTACTCGTCATGGAATATCATTTTCTTTGGTATTTTTTATACAAGTTACTATTCACAGGTTACTATTCACTCTAGTATTATTCACTCAGGTATTCAGGGCACTTTTCGTGTCGGAGTACTATTCACGTGTTACTATTCACGGGTTACTATTCACCTGAATATTTTTCACTGAGGTATTTGGGGTACTTTTTATACCGAGGTACTATTCACGAGGTATTATTTCCGAAATACTATTCATAGTGTGAGACCCCAGATTTTATTAATAAAGATTTAAATTTGGTCGAAATAATTTTTTAATATTATGGTGTGAATTTGAGATAATATTATAGTTGTGGGTAGTATTTATAAATTTTGCAAAGTATGCAAGTGGTTATATTATATTCGATTGGTCTGGGAATATTCGGTTTAGCGGGAATATTCGTACTAACAACTCAATCATTGGTGGACCTCATAATGTAATTATCATTTTGATCGAGAAAACGACAAAAATATTTTATCGAAATAACTACGGAAGTTTTACTGTGGTTACTTGTTGAACTACTCGGTAGTAAAAAAAGTACAATGTACACATGTGGTTGCATAGTAGCACACCAGTATTGATTATTGATACTTATGTGAGAAGTCACTCGGTTTGATTCCATTATCACGATTAATAATATGAATTATTATAATGATAATGACGCTTTTGTTTTATTCAGATTATTAACGTAATAAAAACGAAACATCTTTTATATAAAATAGAATACTTTATTAAAGTTATTCTATAAATAGAATATATTATATTTTATTATGCATAGTGTCATGCGTAGTGTTTTGATAGTGTTTTGCATAGATTGCATAAAGTGTTTGCATAGTAAAATATTTTTATATAAATAGAATATATTATATTTTATTTAAAAGATTTTTCTTTAAATATGGACCGTCGATTAAAGTAAATCAATCTGACCGCTCATGGATTAATTACTATGCATTCCATTTTCCTATAAATAGAAGCTCATTCCTTCATTATTTTCTTACTTAATTCATCAAACTCTAGAGAGAGAAATTATAGAGAGAAACTATAGAGAAAAATTATAGAAAGAAGAAGAGTATTCTCGCTACTTCACTACTTCTATATTCAGCTTCTTTTTACTAGTAAGGGGTGTTATTCTTTCTTCTTGAAGAGAACTTCATTATTCCATTCATTATCATTCATTGGAATAACTCGTAAAAGTGGCATACCCTATACATAACTTTTGTGATACGCCAGATACCCTATACTTGGTGAAATCCTTATGTTATTCCATTGCTTATTATTCTGCTGGAATAACTCGTATACGCTGCCATTTTACCCTATACTTGGTGACATTCTTCTTATTATTCGCTGGAACATCCTGCTCATGGTTTTACACCTTTACACGGGTTCCGCTTTTTATTATTATTCGCTGGAACATCCTCGTGCATGTGTTTTTTACACAATTCTGGTTCCGCTCTTTATCATTCTCCGGAATATCCTATCTCGTGTGTTTTACACCGGATCCGGTTCCATCTTTATTATTCTGTTGGAACATCCCGCTTGGTGTGAATTTCACCGACCGTTCCGTTATTATTATTATTACATCGCTGAATAACTTTATCTATGCGCCAAGCACCGCATGCATGGTGATTTCTTTGTTATTCCATTCTTTATTATACCCAGTTGGTTAAAACTTTGACTTCTATACTCCATGAAATTAGTAGAATATCCTTGATATTTGCGTTTCATCCAGTATCTTTTCATGGAAATATTCTTCTGATCATTATTGAATTTTACTCTACTAAAAGCAAAGATTATGTTGACAATTTGGACGTTAATAATTCATGGATTAAATAATTCTTGAACTTGTTTTATTGAATTACTATGTCATTGTCATCATCCTCATGTTATATTATGTTATCTTTGGGCTTACGTGCATAGATGAACTTAGTATGATTATGACCAGGGATCATTCGGTATAATCATGACTTGATATAAATGATGTGACAAAAGTCCTCGATGGCACGTAATGCGATGATGGATAGTTTTGGTATGATTATGACCGTGGGGTGATTCTTAGATAGTCATGACCATTGATAATTTGATGAAAATCCTCGACCGTGGTACAGGGATAATTAGATGTGGTGGTTTATTTATTAAGCTGAGTCTCAGCGATAAAAATTGATGAAAACCTTTTAAAACCTAAAAGATAGTAGACTTTATTCTCTACTTGACTCTTTTAATGGATTGCTTATTCCACGCAGCTTAAACTGGTTGTCTATTGTATTTTATCGCTTTAACACTGTTGAAGGCTAATGATAATTTATTCGCATTATCTTAGTCATAATATTTCTTCTTGGGCTAGTTGAGCTCACCCTTTCTTTCACCGTTTTCTCTTGGTGAAATGAGAACATAGGCCGGGACGAAGTCGGGAACAAAGTAATGGTCCGAGGATAGCATTAGTAGTCCCTCACTATTCTGCGCGAAATAGTGTGATAATAGTTGTAATGAGGACTCCTTTTGAGTTTGTATAATATCTAGTAGACAATATTTGTATTCAAACTCACGCTTTATGTCGATTGTACACGGCAGCTTAGGTTAATAAGTTGTATTTGAATTTATGTACCATGTAAGTGGCGACCCAAGATGGGTGACGATACCTAATTTTGGGGGCGTCACGGTTGGTATCGAGCTATAGTAAAAGCCCCAGAGCCTCTCGGCCGGTGACTTCTGTTGATGGGGGATGCACCGCCGGACTCTCTCGTGGGGGACGCCTTGATTCTGCATGGTGGCAAAATGATAGGTATCAATGTGAGGTCTTGACACAAGTTGGTGTCCAGAGTTACAGCTTGGTATCGAGCTATAAGTAAAGAGCCCCAGCCTCTATTGGTGACTTCCTGTTGATGGGGATGCACCGCAGCGGACTCTCCGTAGGGGCCGCCATCTTTTCGGTGGCAAGGTGATGGGTACTAATGTGAGGTCTTGACCACAGTTGGTGTCCAGAGTCACAACAGTATCGAGCTTAGGATATGATCCCAGGCTAAGATGTGAGATAAGAACTAGGAGGGAGAGACGAAATTCCTTCGCTAGTATGACCTACCTAAGTTTATTTGGTATTTAATTGGTCGGTCAGAGTATAGGGATAATATTTGATATATTAATTAACCCTTGTGTTGTGGCAGTGTTTGGAAATGGCAGCTGAAAATATTCACAATGGAGTGAATGTGGACCGTTGTGACACCTTTAATCACTAATCGTTTAATGCAAAGGTCGACGAGGAACAAATTAGAGATATCCACGTAGTGAATGAAGAACTAATTGTTGCACCCGAGCTAGTTGCAGAGGTAGCAGCTGAAAGTGAGGAAGAAGAAGAAGAAGAAGAGGAAGAAGAGGAACCTGAGGAGAATTGGTTAGAAGAAATTTATGATCAAAACTTAGAATTACAAAATCGTGTTCGTGAGCTAGAAGAACAAGTTGAAGAACGGCAAACGGTCGTGGAACAAAGGGATACAACAATTCAAAATTGGGTTACCCGATATGTGATGCTCGAACAAAATCACGCTTTGGCGGGGTGTAAGATATTAAAGTTGGAATCGAGAATTTAAAATCAAAGATCAATTAAAAGAAGAAACAATCGAACGAAGGAGAATAGGCGATGCATGGGTAAAAGCCGCACAACGTTGATAGTGTAGAAAAAGACGTCCGATCCAATAAAGCCAAAATAGATGAAATGGACTTTGCTTTTTGGACAAGAATTGGGAGAACCTAACATCGAATTCTAATTACCACATGCATAGCGGTCAACCCGAATTCGATATGGATCGAGAATAATGATTCAAATAATGGATCAGAATGTGAAGAAGCACTTAAGGGTGGAATGTACCCTATAAGAAAGTCAAACTTTCGGTAATTTAAGCGAGCGTTTATCGAGAAAAACCGAACGTTATTACGGGTAAGTTAATTATAAATTAATGCGAAGTCTATACTTTATTCAATACAAGTTCTACCCACTCTTTTATTTCACCTAGTTGTGTTCAACGCTTAAATTTGACTCAAGAAGTTAAACTTTGACTTATTGGTTAAAACTTCGTTAGTAGGAGCCTTCGTTATCATTTACTATTTTTAAATCTTGTTGATTCAAATAAACATTTTCACGCTACCTGTCGATCTTATCTTTTGAAAATACTTGCCTTTGATGTGATTTTTAGAATCAATTGGTTAGCTAATCATCATGCTTTTAAGTAAGGTTGTTAGCTTTTATATTCATAACCAACCCGTTATACTAATTCAAAGTAACCAAACCCTAAAGTTAATCATCATTATATCAAGCCATAAGAAAAGAGCTCCGAACCTTTCGTTGTTGACTTCCTTGTGTGGAATGCACCGAAGCGGACTTTCTCAGAGGCGACATCGTGAATGAAGATGGCAAGTTTATAGGTATCATTGTGAGAGGTGCTATCTAGGTTAAGGGATAGAAGTCACAGTTGGTATCAATGTGACGTACTATCCAAGTCTTGGATAAGAGTAATGATTTTGAATGATATTTCTATCATTAATAAATTTCTTGACGATTCTTGAAGATTTCCTAGCCTACCCTAGAGCGTGAAATCGAATTTTGTATGAATTCAAAGATAAAAAAACCCATTTCTTAAACCTCAAATATTTCTTCAACTAAATAAACAGCTTTACGTGGTTTATGATGAAAGTCATAATAAAAGCATTGGAATAATGAAAATCATGGGTATATGAAGTATTAGTAAGTTTTATGATGAGTTATGTTGGTTAGTACGTAAAAAACATGAAAGTTTCTTAGAAATCACAAAGAGTTGAAAATCGATTTTAGTGAAAAAACGTAACATGAAATTAAATTGACCATATCTCCTATTATATTTTGAATTTTTGAATGTGGTCAAGTCCTAGAGTTAGATCTATGAGTTACCTAACTAATCCAAGTGGAATTACTGGAAAAGGTGTTGTAGATTTTTGTGTGGACTGATTTTAGCAAAAGGAGTGCAAAGCTGCAAAAACCTGAAAAAGCTTCTGCCATGATTTTAGAGAGGCTGTTTCGGCCACTTAAATTATGAGAAAAATTCTGGCCTTTTGGGACATGAAAGTATATGGTATAAAGTACCTCCTGTCCAAAAATGAGCTCATTCTCGACTTAAAATGAGCAAGTTATGACTATTTCAATATTTAGGTTTTTCCGATTTAAAAACGCTATAACCGGAGTTCTATAACTCCAGATGACCATGAAATTTAAACTGGAAGCTCAAGTTAACATGTGTAAGGTCCTGCCAAGATTTGGGAATTTTTGGAGTTAAACTTGAGGTAGCTAATTTCTTAAGGAATTAAGTGGAAATTGATTTTTAAAAAATAGTAAATAAATTTTAAAAATTCTAGAGAAAATATATTTTCATTATGGGACTATATTATGCTAAATCCCAGAAAAGAAATATTTTTGAAGGCTGATTTGGTATTTTTCATGAAAATAGTTTA
Source organism: Panax quinquefolius (assembly GCA_020205615.1). Taxonomy (NCBI): domain Eukaryota; kingdom Viridiplantae; phylum Streptophyta; class Magnoliopsida; order Apiales; family Araliaceae; genus Panax; species Panax quinquefolius. The sequence continues at coordinate 19,764,940 of CM035173.1, forward strand.
ATTACTTAACATATGAGTTAAATATGTTATGTGAAGTATGAAAGTTGAAAATAGGATTTTATGGCTAGAGAATCCTATATAGAGTATATGCATATTTTTTGATGAGGGATTTGATAATTGGTGATGATATCTTATGAGTATGACATTTTTGAATGATTAAATGCATTATATGGTAAAGTGTAAACAATTAAGATAAATTGTTTATAAATTTAAGAAGTGATTAAAATATTGTTATAATATTAATGTTATTAGATTATGAGATTATTAAATGATTGATAACATGGGGATATTCTTGAATCTCGGATAAATTATATTATAAATGTTTAATATTTATCCTTTATCTCATTTGATTGATTCTTTATATCATTATCCTCATGTTTATATTATATTGAAAGTCATCTCATGGCTTCGTGGTGTATAGATGGACTTGGTATGATTATGACCGGATTGTTCGGCATAATCATAATCAGAATTGAAAACACAATTATCTTTGGCCGTAGTGCATGGATAATTTGTGGTCGTGATACTAATGAATATCCTTGGCACAGTAGTGCGGGGATGATTCGATGATGTGGATTAATTATTGAAATGAGTTTCAAAGAATGAAATATTAATTCATGGATGTGTTCAAAGTCATCTGTGGCTTACGTGCATAGATGGACTTGGTATGATTATGACGAGTGATTGTTCTTGATATAATCATAACTCAGAATTGAAAACACAATTATCTTGGTAGTAGTGTACATGGATAATTTGTGGTCGTGATACTAATGAATATCCTTGGCTGTAGAAGTGCGGGGATGATTCGATGATGTGGATTAATTATTGAAATGAGTCTCAAAGAATGAAATATTAATTCATGGATGCGTTCAAAGTCATCTCGTGGCTTACGTGCATAGATGGACTTGGTATGATTATGACCGAGGATTGTTCTTAGATAATCATAATCAGATTGAAAACACGAATATCCTCGCCGAAGGGTGCATGGATAATTCGTGGTCGTGATACTATTAAGTCGCGTCTTAGCATTATTGGTTTTACGGTTGTATATCTTTAGCTTTGTAGTGCAAAGATGAATTGTTAATGAATAGCTTTGGCGATTTCAAAGATGAATTTAATATTTTTAAACGATAAAGGTATTCAAGGTATCCTCATCTCTTTATCATACCAGTACGTACCCTAATTTCGAGGGGCTTAAATTCCATAAGGAGGGAGATTGTGAGACCCCAGATTTTATTAATAAAGATTTAAATTTGGTCGAAATAATTTTTAATATTATGGTGTGAATTTGAGATAATATTATAGTTGTGGGTAGTATTTATAAATTTTGCAAAGTATGCACAGTGGTTATATTATATTCGATTGGTCGGGGAATATTAGGTTTAGCAGGAATATTCGCATAACAACTACTCAATCATTGGTGGACCCTATTAAATGTAATTATTGTCGGATTGAGAAAACGACAAAAATATTTTATTGAAATAACGGCGGAAGTTTTACCGTGGTTACCGTTGAACTACTCTCAGTAGTAAAAGTATGAATACATGTGGTTGCATAGTAAGCACACCAGTATTGATTATTGATACTTATGTGAGAAGTCACCGGTTTGATTCCATTATTGTCGATTAATAATATGAATTATTATAATGCGATAATGACGTTTTGTTTTATTCAGATATTATTAACGTAATAAAATGCGAAACATCTTTTATATAAAATAGAATACTTTATTAAAGTTATTCTATAAATAGAATATATTATATTTTATTATGCATAGTGTTGCATAGTGTTTTTGCGTAGTGTTTTTGCATAGTATTGCATAGTGTTTGCATAGTAAAATATTTTTATATAAATAGAATATATTATATTTTATTTAAAAGATTTTTCTTTAAATATGGACCGTCGATTAAAGTAAATCAATCTGGACCGTTCATGGATTAATTACTTATGCATTCCATTTTCCTATAAATAGAAGCTCATTCCTTCATTATTTTCTTACAAATCATTGAAACTCTAGAGAGAGAAATTATAGAGAGAAACTATAGAGAGAAAATTATAGAAAGAAGAAGAGTATTACGCTACTTCACTACTTCTATATTCGGTTTTTTACGGTAGGGTGTTATTCTTTCTTCTTGAAGAGAGAACTTCATTATTCCATTCATTATCATTCCGTTGAATAACTTTGTAAAAGTGGCATACCCTATACATAACCTTGTATACGCCAGACATACCCTATACTTGGTGAAATCCTTATGTTATTCCATTGCTTATTATTCTGGCTGAATAACTCAGATACGCTGGTTTACCCTATACTTGGTGACATTCTTCTATTATTCTCATTGGAACATCCTCATGCATGTGTTTTACACCTAACTGGTTCCGCTCTTTATTATTATTACATTGGAACATCCTGTCATGCATGTGTTTTACACCGACTGGTTCCGCCTTTTATCATTCTGCTGAATATCCTATCTCGTGTGTTTTACACCGGATCCGGTTCCATCTTTATTATTCTGTTGAACATCCCGTCTTGTGTGAATTTCACCGACTGGTTCCGTTATTATTATTCTGCTTTGAATAACTTTTGTCTGGCGCGGCACCGCATGCACGGTGATTTCTTTTGTTATTCCATTCTTTATTATACCCACTTGGTTAAAACTTTGACTTCTATACTCCATGAAATTAGTAGAATATCCTTGATATTTGCGTTTCATCTAAAGATCTTTTCATGGAAATATTCTTCCGATCATTATTGAATTTTACTCTACTGAAACAATATTATGTTGACAATTTGACGTTAATAATTCATGGATTAAATAATTCTTGAACTTGTTTTATTGAATTACTATGTCATTGTCATCATCCTCATGTTATATTATGTTATCTTTGGGCTTACGTGCATAGATGAACTTAGTATGATTATGACCGAGGATCATTCGGTATAATCACGACTTGATATAAATGATGTGACAAAAGTCCTCGGTGGCACGTAATGCATTGATGGATAGTTTTTGGTATGATTATGACCGGGGTGATTCGGTATAGTCATGACCATTGATAATTTGATGAAAATCCTTGACCGGTAGGTACGGGGATAATTAGATGTGGTGGTTTATTTATTAAGTTTGAGTCTCAAATGATAAAAATTGATGAAAACCTTTTAAAACCTAAAAGATAGTAGACTTTATTCTCTACTTGACTCTTTTAATGGATTGCTTATTCATTGCGCAGCTTAAACCGGTTGTCTATTGTATTTTATCGGTTTAACACTTTGTTGAAGGCTAATGATAATTTATTCTGCATTATCTTAGTCATAATATTTCTTCTTGGGCTAGTTGAGCTCACCCTTTCTTTCAACCGTTCTCTTCAGAAAATGAGAACATAGCCGACGACGCAGTCGGGAACAAAGTAATGGTCCGGAGGATAGCATTAGTAGTCCTCACTATTCTGCGAAATAATGTGATAATAGTTGTAATGAGGACTCCTTTTGAGTTTGTATAATATCTAGTAGACAATATTTGTATTCAAACTCACGCTTTATGTCGTATTGCATACCTACGCTTAGGTTAGTAAGTTGTATTTGAATTTATGTACCATGTAAGTGGCGACCCAAGATGGGTGACGATACCTAATTTTGGGGGCGTCACACATGTAGTACTATCATGGGTACTATTTACGAGAAAAATATATTTCTTTTCTCATTCAAATTATTTTGGTACTTGAATATTATTCTTGAATTTTACTCCACAAAGCGAAAGATCATGTTGACAATTTGGATATTTTTAAACACTGGATAAATTTAAAGTCTTTAATATTTATCCTTGATTTCGTTTGATTAATGCTTATATCATTGCCATCATCCTCATGCTTGTATTATGATGAAAGTCATCTTTGGCTTACGTGCAAAGATGCACTGTTGATTATTGGTTTTACAGTTGAATATCTTTGGCTTACGTGCAAAGATGGACTATTGATTATTGGTTTTACAGTTGTATATCTGTGGCTTACGTGCAAAGATGAACTATTGATTGATGAGTATCTTTGGTTTATGTGCATAGATGAAATGTTTATTGGTATGATTATGACCAGGGATCATACGGTATAATAATGACCCGTAATGTTATAGATGATGTGGTAAAAGTCCTCATTGGCCCGTAGTGCATTGATGGACAGTTATTGGTATAATTATAACTAGGGATTATTCGGTATAATCATGACCATTGATGATTACATGAATATCCTTGGCCATAGTGCAGGGATGATTCGATGATGTGGATTATTTATTAAGCTGAGTCTCAGCGATAAAATATTGATTTACACTTTTAATTCGTAAAAGATAGTAGATATCATGCTCTACTTGACTCTTCTAAAATACAGTTGTATGTCTTTTGCTCAGAAGCAAATATGAATTGTTAATGAATATCTTTGGTAGTAGTGCAAAAGATGAATTTATTAAATATGATTATTATGGCGGGGAATTGTGATTTGGTATAGCCATGATTTTTGATGTTTCAGGTGAAGATAAGTGATGAAAATTATCTTCGTTCTGGGTGCGAAGAGGAATTTAGAATCACAATTATGATTATGAGTTATTCATATGATTGTGGACATGAATTGTTGATTGATGTTACGTGGATAAAATATTATTGGTGGACTTTTAACATGGAGAAGATAATAGATCAGATGGTCTATTTGACTCTTCTAATGGATCGCTTCGTTCATTTGTAACTATGGTTGAAAAGTTTTATCATCTACCATATGTTCTAAATCTACGATTTATTCTTGATGAAGGCTATTGATGATGTAAATTAACTTTAGTCATGATATTTTTTTCGGGCTAGTTGTGTCTCACCCTTTTTGCTTCACAATTCCTTTGTAATAAGAGTGTAAATTTGAGTCGGCCGAAGGTAACGAGAGAATAGAACGGTGGTCTATAGTTGTCGAGGTTCTCCTTAAATAGTATAAAAATAATTTTATTGAGAACTTTAGATAAGTGTGTCGTATTGTATACGTCGTTTGATATTTAATTTTGGTGAACCGAATAGGGTGAAGTGAACCCAACTTTGGAAGGGTGTTTTGCCACTATCATATAAGATGTCTAATGACATATAACCTTGTGTTATCATAAGACAGGGTTGTGCACATCCACTTGTTGAGTATATCTACGAGCACTACCTATATGATCTTGGAGTTTGGTTGAAATATAATTTTCAATTGCAGAGAGTAGAGATAGTTATATGTCAAGAGAAGACTCACCATTGGAAAGAACATGATAGTAATCTTCTTATTTTTCTTTGGGGACTATTGGGTCAACCAAGGATAATTCTGTGGACATATGATATCTATCATAACCTTGACGCATGGCCTCCCATGTACGAAGGTTTCCTTGAGCACTTCCCAAAGATTTTAATTTCTAAATAGTTTTTTACTGTACTTTTATGTAAAGTACTATTGTAAGGTTGTGGTCGAGGAACCATGAGAGTTACATACATTTGTATTATAAACTCACGCTTTAATCGTGGTCGATCTCGCATGACGCTTCAACAGTTATATAAATGAAGTTTGTAAATAATTTTTATAGTGTGATATCTGGCGAATCAGAATGGGTCGTGTGGACCTATTTTGGGGGCGTCACAGAAAATTTATAACGAATGAAACCTTTTCATCGAGTAATATCATCTTAATTGTATTAATATGTTCAGGATTCACAAAATTTAGGATGGTCGACATGCGGATTATTCAGACTCTCAACCTCCAATCATGTCTGTCTAGAGTTTTAGAAGAAATGAAGTCCACTCTTCGAGCCATTGAGAGTAAAACACACTGCAAAATTAAAGAAAATGGCAATAAAAGAAGAAAATATAAGATGTTAGGTAGGCTGAATCCAATCATAATATATATATATATATATATACATAGCTCATAAACAAATACCAAGGGATTTTTGAAAACTCCTCCGAATTAAAGATAGAAGACGAATAGAATAGATCCTTTCATCTAAAGGTTGATTCAAAATCCACAAAATTATCTAATAGAACACCCCTTTGTATTATCGATAATAAATACTATGCAAGAGAAGAAGATGAAAAGATTTGTGAATAAGGCTTATTGGGTTAGGGCATCTTCAAAAACGAAGTGTAAAAGCCGAATGTGAAAGAATTTTGGTTGGGTTAGGGCGATGAAAAGTTATTAGCGTGTAAGCTAAATCATCAAATAACCAATTTGATCACTACTAGAAAAACAAAAATACGTGACGAAACTTTGTGATAGTTTTTAAAAACAGTCATAAAAGATAGTAATATGTGATGGACTATTTAAGCAATCAAAAAATAGTAGTATATGTAATGGCTCTTAGTGATGACTAATTTTGCCATCAATGTATTATAATTGTGATGGTCATATCAATCACCAAATTTTTCTCGCAAAATAATTTTTTCCTTGCGACTCATTAAGTCATCATTTATAGATATACCCTTTTCGTGATTGCATTTAAGCTGTAAGACCCCAACTTTTATGAATAAATAATAATTTTTCTCGAAATATATTTTTGAATATTATGGTGTGGATATGATATAATGTTATAGTTGTGGGTAATATTTACAAATTTTGCAAAGTAAACAAGTTGTTATAAAATATCTGATTGGTCTGAGAATATTCGTTTTAGCAGGGAATATTCGTACGACAACACAATCACTGGTGGACCCCACAACGAAAGTCTTTTCGTAGTTAAAAAACGACAGAAATATCTTTTTATAAAAATAACGGCGAAATTTTATAGTTAAACTGCTGAACTACCCTGTGGTAAAAGTACAGTAATATGCGTGGTTGCATAGTAGCACACAGTATTGATTATTGATGCTTACGTGAGAAGTCACTCAGTTATACTCACTTATTGCTACATTAATTGTTGCATAATATCTCTCATATTATTGATTCAATTATTGTCACAGTATCAATATTTATATTATTAAATCAATAATTTAGATAACAAAGTTATTCATATTATTATTTGCAATATTGACGATGTCTAGAAAGTTTTGTCGAGGAGAGGTTTGGTCACCTAATTGCGCGCCAATAGGGAGAAATCCTTATCGGAAAGCCCCCTCTTTCTTGGGAATGATCTGATTGTTTAATATTGTGAGTTATAATATTAATGATGAATAAGTTCGTGTTAATTAATAATGAAATTGATATTTCTATTGTGTTGGGATTATTAGTGTTAATGAAAATTGACATTTATTTTGATAATAATTAATTTCTGGAGGTTATATTGACCAATCGGGTAATTAAACGGATAAATAAGAAATTAATTGTTATTACTTCACATGATTATAACTATTTATTCACATGTATGTACTATTGATTCACATGCATGTACTATTAGGGGAGGTGGTGCAAGATTGATAATACTTGCATGACTAAATTAAAAATAGAGGTATAGATGAAGGTACTATATTGTAACTATTTTTTTCACATGTATAGAACTATTGATTCACATGAATGTACTATTGATTCACATGCATGTACTATTAGGGGAGGTGGTGCAAGTTTGATAATACTTGCAGGACTAAATTAAAAATGAAGGAAAAGATGAAGGTATTATACAATAATATTTCAATCCCCAAAACGTGCAATTATCAAAACTATATTTTCCTATAAATAGACGCTCATTCTTCTTTCATTCTCACCAATTCACTATGACTCACAAGAACAATTATAGAGAGAAAAACTATAGAGAGAAAGAAGAAGAGTAGTCTGCTACTTATACTTGTCAAACGGGCTGGCTCGGCCAAAAAAGTAAGCTAAAACTACTGCTTTTGGTAAACCAAAAAATGCGAGCCCAAAGCTTGGTTTTTTCATGGTGGCCTTGGTTTGAGGGTCATCCATGGGCCAAGGATGTTTTATGCCTATTTTTAGACTTTTTTGGGCTTAAATTGAATCTAGTACGCCAAAAGGCGGGTTTACATTCAGGCAAAAAAATGCGTACTAAAGCTTTTTATAGGCGGTAAGCCCCGACCATGCAAGCTTTGGGCTGTTTGCACAGTCTACTACTACCTCACTATTCCAGTTGTAAGACCCCGAATTTAATAAAATAAAAGTATTCAATTTTCTTATAATTATTATTTTATTTAGTAAATGGTTAAATTGATAAAAGGCTAATGTTAAAGGTTATATTTAAAAATTTTGCAAAGTAAGCAAGTTGATATAAAATATTTTTTTTATCAGGAAATATTCGTATAACGACACCATCATTGGTAGACCCCACAACGGAAGTATTGTCGTAGTTAGAAAACGACAGAAAAATCTTTTTATAAAAATAACGACGAAAGTTTTACCCTTAAACTGTTGACATACCCGGTGGTAAAAATACAGTAAGACGCTTGGTTGCATAGTAGCACACGATATTGATTATTGATGCTTACGTGAGAAGCCACTCAGTTATACTCAATTATTACTAGAGTAGTTGCTGCATAGTATCTCACGTTATTTGATTCAATTATTGTCACAGTATCATCTGCATAATATTGTATATTATTAAATCAATAATTGAGGCAACAAAATTATTCACTGAGACTCACAAGAGAAACTATGGAGAGAGAAACTATAAAGAGCAAGAAGAAGAGTACTCTGCGACTTCACTATTGCAGTATTCAGTCTTCTACAAAGGTAAAGGATATTATTTATTGTATTCGTAAGGGATATTATTTGTTATGTTCGTAAGGGATATTATTTGTTCTATTCGTAAGGGGTATTATTTCTTTCGTATTCATAAGGAATACTATTTTTCGTATTCATCCTTTAATATGTCGGAATAACCTGTCTACGCGGATTACGTACCGTATGACAGGTGAAAATCCATTTGTAGTTTATTATGTTATTTCTTTTCATATTCTTAAATCTAAACTGATTATGGTAAGTATTGCTTTTATAATCCTTGCAATTAGTGGAATATCCTTGAGTTTTGCGCTTCATCCAATATCGTTTCATTGGAGTATTGATCTGAACTTTCTTATTAAATATCAATATTTTCACCCGGGGTACTATTCACAGGTTACTATTCACTAGAATATTATTCACTCGGGTATTCGGGGCACTTTTTGTGTCGGGGTACTATTCACGAGTTACTATTCATGGTTTACTATTCACCCGATTACTATTCACTCAAATATTATTCACTTGGGTATTCGGGGCATTTTTTATGCCGGGGTACTATTCACGAGGTACTATTTCCGAAGTACTATTAACAGGATACTATTCACCAAAAAATTTATTTCTTTTTTATCCAAATTATTTTTGATACATGGATATTATTCTTGAATTTTACCCCACAAAGCAGTATCATGTTGACAATTTGGATATTTTTAAACTCTGGATAAATTTAAAATCTTTAATAATTATCCTTGATTTCGTTTGATTAATGCTTATATCATTGTCATCATCCTCATGCTTATATTGTGATGAAAATCATCTGTAGCTTACGTGCATAGATGGACTGTTGATTGGTATGATTATGACTAGGGATCATTCGGTATAATCATGACCCGTAATGTTACAAATGATGTGGTAAATATCCTCATTGGCCTGTAGTGCATTGATGGACAATTGTTGGTATGATTATGACCAGGAATTATTCGGTATAATCATGACCATTGATGATTACATGAATATCCTTGACCCGTATTGCTGGGATGATTCGATGATTTGGTTTATTTATTTAGCCTAGTCTCAGCGATAAAGTTGATGAAAAACTTTTTAAATCATAGAAGATAGTAGATATTGTGACGCCCCCAAAATTAGGGATACATCACCCATCTTGGGTCGCCACTTACATGGTACAGAATTTAAATACAACTTACTAACATAACTGTCGTGTACAATACGACATAAACTGTGAGTTTAAATACAAATATCGTCTACTAGATATTATACAAACTCAAAAAGGAGTCCTCATTACAATTATTATCACACTATTTCACAGAATAGTGAGGACTACTAATGCTATCTTCAGGACCATCACTCGTTTCCCCTACTCGTCCCAGCTATATTCTCATTTCTTGAAGATTACAGTGAAAGAAAGGGTGAGCTCAACTAGCCCAGTAAGAAATATTATGACTAAGATAATGCGTAATAAATTATCAATAGTCTTCAACAATGTTAAACCGATAAAATACAATGATAAACCGGTTTAATCGCTGCGGTGAATATCGCAATCCATTAAAAGAGTCAAGTAGAAAATAAAGTCTACTATCTTTTAGGTTTTAAAAGGTTTTCATCATAGTTATAAATTTGAGACTCACTTTAATAAATATTCCACATCATCGAATCACCCCTGCGCACTACTGACCAAGGATATTCTTTAGTATCACGACCACAATTATTCACGCACTACGGGCAAGAATATTTGTGTATTCATTAATGGTCATGATCATGCCAACAATCGTCCATCAATGCACTACTACCAATCGAGGATTTTTACCACATCATTTGTAACATTACGGTCATGATTACAATCGAATAGATGCGTGGTCATAATCATACCAAGTCCATCTATGCACTACGTGCCATGTATGACTTTTAAAAAAATATAAACATGAGGATGATGACAATGATATAAGAATTCAATAAAACAAGTTCAAGAATTATTTTATCCAGGAATTATTAACGTCCAAATTGTCAACATGATACTGTTTTGTAGAGTAAAATTCAAGAATGATCAGAAGAATATTTTCATGAAAAGATACTGGATGAAACGCAAATATCAAGGATATTCTACTAATTTCATGGAGTATAGAAGTCAAAGTTTTAACCAACTGGGTATAATAAAGAATGGAATAACAAAAGAAATCACCATGCATGTGGTACTTCGCATGTAAGGCGAGGTTATTCCAACAGATAATATAATAATCTAACCAGTGTCGTGAAATTCACACCGACAGGATGTTCCAATGAATAATAAAGATGGAACCGGATCCTGTAAAACACACGATGTGATGTTCCAACGTAATAATAATAAGATTTTAACCCGGTCCTGTAAAACACATGCATGTGATGTTCCAACGAGAATAATAATAAGACGGAACCAGTCCGTTGTAAAACACATGCATGTAATGTTCCAATGTAGAATAATAGAAGAATGTCACCAAGTATAGGGTAAACCGCGATACAAAGTTATTCCAATGTAATAATAAGCAATGGAATAACAACAGCTCTCTTCATGAATAAGAAAGAATAACACCCTTACATTTGGTAGGAGATTGAATCTCGCAAAGAAGTGTAATAACAAAATACTCTTCTTCTTTCTCTCTTATTCTCTCTATACTTTCTCTCTCTCTATAGCTTGAATGAATTAAGTGAAAATAATGAAGCCCTAGGCCTCTATTTATAGAAGATTTCTAGCTTAAGACCGCCGTGTGAAAAGGCAAGTGGCTCGACGAATTGGTTTGACCTTTTGAATGTGAAACGACAAGTGGTTCGGGACGCACAGTAATGTGAAATGACAAGTGGTTCGACGTCTGGTAAAGGTAATTACTATTAACGAAGGTAAATACTATCGACGAAGGTAAATACTATTCACAAGGGTAATTACTATCGATGAAGGTAATTACTTATCGACGGTTAAGGTAAATACTATTCACAAGGGTAATTACTATTGACGAAGGTAATTACTATCGACGAAGAGAGACTCTTAGATGATGACATATAAGAGCCCCCATAAAATAATCAAACTTACCACAAATCATTTTTTTTTCATCAACACATATTTAATCTTTCAACAATTATTAATCATTTATAACTTGTCGTCTCAATTATTGATTTAATACTATAACATATTATACGAGATGATCTTTGTGACAATAATTGAATCAATAATATAAGAGATATGATGCAAAGAATTATCGTAGCAATAATTGAGCATAGTTGAGTGACTTCTCACGTAAGCATCAATAATCAATCTGAGTGTGCTACTTATCAACTACGCTGGACATCTTTATACTTTTACCACCGGGTAGTTCAACAGTTTTAACGGTAACACCTCCGCTGTTATTTTTATAAAATGTTTTTGTCGTTTTCTCAATCCGACAATAATTACATTGCTAGGGGTCCACCAATGATTGAGCCATTGCACGAATATTCCTAACAAAAAGAATATTCCCCACCAAACGAATATTTTATAACAACTTGCATACTTTGCAAAATTTTTAAATATTACCCACAACTATAACATTATATCAAATTTATTTCATAATATTCAAAAATAATATTTATAGAAAAATTCATCTTTATTTATAAAAGTTGGGGGTCTTACAACCTCCCTTCTTATGAAATTCGCCCTCGAAATTAGGGTACGATACACAGTATGTTGAAGAGGTAAGGATACCTTGATTTCATTTCGATTCTAAGTCCCAAGTCATTTCCTCAACATCGTGGTTCCTCCACAAAACTTTGACTTGAGGTATAACCTTGGAGGCGTAGAATATGTTCCTTCTTATCCAAAATTTGAACAGAACCTCTTCATACGTCAAATCTTCCGCTATTTCGTCCGGGTTAACTCAATAATATGGTTCGGTCTTTCACATATTTACGTAACATAGATATGTGAAAAGCGTTATGAACACGAGACATATTTGGCAGATAAAAGCGAGTCTATAGGCCGCAGCCCTACTTGATCGAGGATTAAAATGGACCGATGAATCGAGGGTTAAGTTTTCCTCTCTTTCCAAATCTTGTAACTCCTTTCCATGGAGCAACTCTTAACAACACACGATCTCCTATATCGAATTCCACGTCCTTTCGATGAAGATCGGCATAACTCTTTTTATCGATTTTGTGAGGTTTTTATCGTTGTCGGATCGTTTGAATCTTTTTCGTAGTCATACGTATCAACTCCCATCCCAACAACGTTGCTTCACCCACCTCATCCCAAAGATTTGGAGAACGACACTTTCTTCCATACAACGCCTCGAATGGAGCCATGCCAATACTTGCTTGATAACTGTTGTTGTAGGAAAACTCCACCAATGGTAAGAACTTGTCCCAACTCCCCTTGAAATCAAGGACACGAGTCTTAATAGATCTTCAAGAGTTTGAATAATCCTCTCCGTCCGTCCGTCTCGAGGATGATATGCCGAGCTAAATCGTAAGTCTGCGCTTATAGCTTTTTGCAAACTAACCCAAAATCGTGAAGTGAATCTTGGGTCTCGATCGGAAACTATGGATACCTAAGCATACCATGCGATCCTTACAATCTCGTTTATGTATTAATCTGAGCAAGACGTTCAAGTGTATAAGTTTCTCGATTTCGGTAAGAAATGAGCGGACTTGGTCAATCTATCAACAATGACCCAAATCGCATCAATGCCTTGAGAAACCTTAGGAAGGCCGTAGCGAAATCCATGGTAATGTGCTCCCACTTCCATTCGGAATTTCAAGTGGTTGCAATGGACCTTTTGGTACTTGATGCTCCGCTTTAACTCGTTGACAAGTTAGACACCTTGAGATAAATAGTATTATCTCTCTTTCATATTGCTCCACCAAAATGTATGGCCGAATATCATGATACATTTTGGTACTCCTGAGATGGATTGCAAATGGTGTGTTGTGCGCCTCCATCATGATATTATACTTTAAATCGTGGTCGTTAGAACCACAAAAATCCGGAGTTGACTCAAAGTATTCCTTCTTCATCGATTCTTGCTTCCCAAGATAGCACCTTCTTGCACTTTTTTTCCTCATACGCGCCGCTCCGTGTCCAGTAGCTTGGCAACTTTTAACTTTATCGATTAAAGTCGGTTCTACTTTCGTATACTCGCTATCATCACATGCGTCCCTCGAGTCTTTAACTCTATCTCCATCCTTTGCAAGTCACACAAATGAGCCTTCGTTGACAATATCGCACTTCGTTTCGTGTATATGATTTTCTACTCAATGCGCCGCCTACCACGTTCGCTTTTCCGGGATGGTATTGGATGGTATGATCATAATCTTTCAACAGCTTCAAGCCAACGTCGTTGTCGCATGTTGAGTTCCTTTTGAGTGAAGAAATATTTGAGGCTTTTATGATCCGTAAAGATCTCCACTTTCTCCCCATACAAGTAATGCCTCCAAATTTTAAGTGCAGAAGATAACAAATGCTTAACTCTAGATCATGAGTAGGATAATTCCTCTCATATTCTTTGAGTTGTCATGAGGCATAGGCTATAACTTTTACATGTTGCATAAGAACACATCCCAACCTTTGCTGAAGCATCATCATGTAGATGACAAATCCTCCGAGCTAGATGGTATTGTCGAACAGTCTTTGAAATAAGTCTCCTCTTAAGTTCTTGAAAACTCTTCCCACATTCTTCGCTCCAACCGAACTTTGTATCTTTCCGAGTCACCGAAATCAATGGAATAGCGATTCGAGAAAATCCTTCCACGAATCTCCGATAATAACCAATTTAAGCGAGAAAGCTACGTGCTTCTATCAATCGATTTAGGTTGTTCCCACTTTGAATAGCTTCAATATTTCTTTGGGTCAACAGATATTCCATGACTTGATACCACGTGCCCAAGGAATGCTACTTCTTGACGAAACTCGCATTTCTTCAACTTGGCATAAAGCTTATATTCACGAAGCTTTTGGAGTGTCGACCTCAAGTGTTGCTTTCATGATCTTCACGGCTTTTGGAATAAATAAGGATGTCATCAATAAAGACGACCACAAAGTGATCTAAATATTCCTTGAATACTCGGTTCATCATATCCATGAAGGCGGCGAGGAGCATTAGTCAATCCAAAGGACATGACTAGGAATTCATAATGTCCGCATCGAGTTCCGAAAGCCGCTCTTTGGAATGTCGGTGGTTCTAATCTTCAATTGGTGATATCCTAACGAAGATCAATCTTTGAAAAGAATTTGGCTCCTTGCAATGGTCAAACAGTCATCAATACGTGGCAATGGATACCTATTTTTGATGGTGACATGATTCAACTCCGATAATCAATACAAAGTCGCATACTCCCATCTTTCTTCTTCACGAATAGAAACAGGAGCACCCCAAGGAGAAGTACTAGGGCCGAATAAAGCCAATGTCTAACAATTCCTGCAGTTGGGTCTTTAACTCTCAAAGTTCAATAGAGCCATTCGATATGGGACTTTGGAAATAGGTTTTGTCACCGGGTTCAAGGTCGATACAAAATTCAATTTTACACTGGGGTAGGCCAGAAGTTCTTGAGGGAATACGTCAGAAATTTATTAACAATAGGAATATCGTTTAAAATCGACGTATTTTTATTTAAATCAGTAACATGAGCTAAGAAAGCTTGACATCCGCTTTTCAATAAACGAATAGCTTTATGGCTTGAGATGACCGTGATTGATTTTAATGGTTTGGTCATTTGAATTAGCATAATAGGTTGATTAGGAATATGAAAGCTAACAACCTTACGAAAATAATCAATTTTTGCATGATAAGTAGTTAACCAATCAATCCCTAGAATCACGTCAAATGCAAGTATTTTTAATGAAATAAGATCGACGGTAATGTGAGGGTACCGATTTGAACCAAACAAGACTTATAAACAAATGGATGTAATGAAGGTTTCTCCCAACGGAGTTTCCACAGATAAGTCAAAGTCTAATTTCCCGAGTCAAATTTAATCGATGAGCGCAAGTAGGAGAAATAAAAGAATGGGTAGAACCCGGTATCAAATAAAGTATAGACTTCATTAGAGTTTATGATAAGCTTAACCGTGATGACCTCATTCGGATTCCTTGCTCTTTGGGAGGTCACAACAAACGCTCTCCTCAGACTAATGGTTTTGAATTTTCTTCGGGATGGCCTTTGGTGCCTCCATCCTAGTTTGAATTTGTCTTCGATAAACGATAAAATCGAGCTAAGTGACCTTCTCTTCCACAATTATAACATGCTTTGACTGCATGACGTAGTTTGGATCGATGTGTCCCTCTCCTCGCATTTGAAGCATATGATGGGTGGTCTTTCTCCTTCCTTAACAATGGGTGCCGGTCTTTGACGCCTTTCCACCATTGTTGAATCTCCGCTTTCTTGAAATGTCCATTCTTTTGTTTTTGTACGATTACCACCGAAGAGGTTACCATATCCGCCCGTTGATTCCCTCACGCTTGTTGTCACCGCTTCACGACTACTCACCATTGGTATTATAATTTTGCGCACGCTTCTTTTTTAGTTGTGTTGACTCATTATCGCGTTCCACTAATCGAGCCCTATTTACAACATCCGAATACAAACACACGCTTTATGAGAAATAAGATGTTGACGTATCTCCCGCTTTTAAACCTCTTAAAACATTCGCGCCATTCTCTCTTCATTATCCACCAGTGGGGACGAAACCGTGATAACTCCGCAAATTTTGCCTCGTATTGCGACACGGCCATATTGTTTTGTTCCAACTTGATAAATTCCACCTCCTTCATGTGGCGAATACTTTCGTGAAAGTATTTGTCGTTGAATGACTCTGGAACTTCTCCCAAGATATCTTCATCTGACAAGAAGTTGAGTACGTTTTACCGATTCCCACCAAGAATCCGCCTCTCGCAAGCACATAAAGGCGTGAAGGGAACCTTTGCTCCTCGAGCATCCCAAGACATCAAATATCTTGGTAACTGTTTTATCCATGCTTCCGCCGAGAAGGGGTTTTGGCTCTCCCTTAAACTCCGGTGGTCCCACCTCCTTGAATTGTTTAATGGTGACCGCCTCGAGAGTTTTCCGTGTTTTCACCTACGTTTTGGGCAGAGAGTCGCTCTACTTTCTTTGTTGCATAAATTGCATAAAGCCTCTCGAACATTTGATCATTCGTCATTTGGTCGGTGTTGTTGTTTACGTGAGGATTGTCGCCTTCCTGATGCACATTATCCCGATTATTGATATGTGGTGAATCAACGATCGCTGCGCTCCATTCTTATTCTCAACATTCTCAGATGTCATTTTCAGATACTGCCACAAAACAAAAGGTTAATTGACATGTAACAAATTATCCCTATCTTCTGACCAACCAATAAAATAGCACATAAACTTAGGTAGGTCATATTAGCGAAGGTATTACCCGTTTCTCCCCTCCTAGTACTATTCTCACATCTTAGCCAGGGATCATATCCCTAAGCTCTGATACCAACTGTGACGCCCCCAAAATTAGGGATACATCACCCATCTTGGGTCGCCACTTACATGGTACGTAATTTAAATACAACTTACTAACATAACTGTAGGTATACAATACGACATAAATCGTGAGTTTAAATACAAATATCGCCTACACTAGATATTATACAAACTCAAAAAGGAGTCCTCATTACAATTATTATCACACTATTTCACGTAATAGTGAGGACTACTAATGCTATCTTCGTGACCATCACTGCTTCCCAGACTAAGTCCCAATTTATATTCTCATTTCACAAAGAAATAAAAAGAAAGAAAGGGTGAGCTCAACTAGCCCAAGAAGAAATATTATGACTAAGATAATGCGAATAAATTATCAATAGTCTTCAACAATGTTAAACCGATAAAATACAATAGACAACCAGGTTTAATCTGCGGCTGAATATCAATCCATTAAAAGAGTCAAGTAGAAAATAAAGTCTACTATCTTTTAGGTTTTAAAAGGTTTTTCATCATCATATAGCCGAGACTCGCCTTTAATAAATATTCCACATCATCGAATCATCCCTGCACTACTGGCCAGGATATTCTTTAGTATCACGACCACAATTATTCATGCACTACGGGCCAAGAATATTTGTGTATTCATTAATGGTCATGATCATGCCAACAATCGTCCCATCAATGCACTACTACTAATCGAGGATTTTTACCACATCATTTGTAACATTACGGTCATGATTACAATCAATAGTCGCAAGGTCATAATCATACCAAGTCCATCTATGCACTACAGAATACGAGATGACTTTAAAATAAATATAAACATGAGGATGATGACAATGATATAAGAATTCAATAAAACAAGTTCAAGAATTATTTTATCCGAGAATTATTAACGTCCAAATTGTCAACATGATCTTTGTTTTGTAGAGTAAAATTCAAGAATGATCGGAAGAATATTTTCATGAAAAGATCTTTGGATGAAACGCAAATATCAAGGATATTCTACTAATTTCATGGAGTATAGAAGTCAAAGTTTTAACTTATTGGGTATAATAAAGAATGGAATAACAAAAGAAATCACCATGCATGTGGTACTTCATGATGCGAGTGTTATTCCAACAGAATAATAATAACGAACCGGTCGTGAAATTCACACGGCTGGGATGTTCCAACAGAATAATAAAGATGGAACCGGATCCGGTGTAAAACACACGACATGGATGTTCCAATGAGAATAATAATAAGATTTTAACCAGGTCCGGTGTAAAACACACGCATGTGATGTTCCAACGAATAATAATAAGATTTTAACCAGTCCCAATGTAAAACACACGCATGTGGATGTTCCAATGTAATAATAAGAAGAATGTCACCAAGTATAGGGTAAATCATGTATATCAAAGTTATTCCAATGAATAATAAGCAATGGAATAACAACAGTTCTCTTCATGAATAAGAAAGAATAACACCCCTTACATTTGGTAGGAGATTGAATCTGCAAAGAAGGTGTAACAACAAAAATACTCTTCTTCTTTCTCTCTTATTCTCTCTATACTTTCTCTCTATAGCTTAAATGAATTAAGTGAAAAATAATGAAGCCCTAGGCCTCTATTTATAGAAGATTTCTAGCTTAACTTTCTTAGTGTGAAAAGGCAAGTGGCTTATTGAATGGTTTGGACGCTGTAATGTGTGAAACGACAAGTGGTTCGGCGCTTTGTAATGTGAAATGACAAGTGGTTCGACGTCTGGTAAAGGTAATTACTATTAACGAAGGTAAATACTATCGACGAAGGTAAATACTATTCACAAGGGTAATTACTATCGACGAAGGTAATTACTATCGATGAAGAGACTCTTAGATGATGACATATACGAGCCCCCATAAAATAATCAAACTTACCACAAATCATTTTTTTCATCAACACATATTTAATCTTTCAACAATTATTAATCATTTATAACTTGTCGTCTCAATTATTGATTTAATACTATAACATATTATACATGATGATATGTGTGACAATAATTGAATCAATAATATAAGAGATATGATGCAAAGAATTATCAGAGCAATAATTGAGCATAAATTTGGTGACTTCTCACGTAAGCATCAATAATCAATACCGCGTGTGCTACTACGCAACTACGCCAGATTCTTATTTTTTACCACGGGTAGTTCAACAGTTTTAACGGTAACACCTCCGTAGTTATTTTTATAAAATATTTTTGTCGTTTTCTCGATCCGAATAATTTACATTATGTAGGGTCCACCAATGATTGAGCCATTGTACGAATATTCCCTAACAAAAGAATATTCCCACCAAAAGCGAATATTTTATAACAACTTGCATACTTTGCAAAATTTTTAAATATTACCCACAACTATAACATTATATCAAATTTATTCCATAATATTCAAAAATAATATTTATAGAAAATTCATCTTTATTTATAAAAGTCGGGGTCTTACGTATATCATGCTCTCTTGACTCTTCTAATGGATTGTTTGTTCATTGCAGCTTAAACTTGTTGTCTATTATATTCTATCAGTTTAACATTGTTGAAGGCTAACGATAACTTATTCTGCATTATCTTAGTCATAATATTTCTTACTGGGCTAGTTGAGCTCACCCTTTTGTTTTCATTGTTCTCTTCAGAAAATGAGAACATAGCCGAGACTAGTCGGAGAACGGAGTAATGGTCCGAGATGGTGCATTAGTAGTCCTCACTATTATGTGAAATAGTTTGATAATAATTATAATGAGGACTCCATTGAGTGTGGATATTGTCTAGAAGACACACTACAAGAAAACCGGCTAATTTCGACGGAGCTAAGTTCGACGAACACATTCCCTCGAAAAAAATAATTATTCCGACGGATTATTCAGTCGAAGATACTTCAGTCGAAATTACTTTAATTTTGACGGGTGTTCGTCGGAAATATATGTATCCCATTGGCGCCAATGTTCCCGCCAACGCGAACCTTATTTTCGACTGAATAATGTTTATTCTGATGGATTATTCAGTCGAAGATACCTTAATTAAGACGAAGGTAAGTACGACGGACATTTCGTCCAAAATAAGCCTAAAACCTAATTAATCAGTACGTTTTCCCCAGCTGCCCCTCATTTCTCTCAATTTGCTCTCTCTCTCTCTCTCTCTCATTTCTCTTTCACTTTACGCGATCTCTCACTTCACTCTCTCTCTCAGTCTCACTTCTCTCACTGCTCTCATCTCCACCACCACCATCGCCGCCAACACCACCAGTTCCACCACCACCACCACCACCACGTACTGCCACCACCACTATCATTGTCGATCGGTTCCACCACCAGTAGACGCCACTAGCACCGTCGGTTGAACCACCATCACTGCCACCACCACTAGCAGTTATCACCACTATCACTGTTAATCGGTTCTACCACCAGTAGACGCCACCAGCACCATCGGTTGAACCACCATCACTGCCACCACCACCAGCAGCAACCACCAGGCACCACCGTCGGTTAATCTTCTCCTTTAGTTTGCACATTAATTAATTCAATTTCAAGGTTAGTTTTCTGCAAAGCATTAGATTTTTAGGGTTAATTTGTTGCAAATTGTTAAATAAAAATTATTTTTGAATGTCTGAAAGTTATAATATTTCTGAAATTTGTATGATATTTCTAAAATTTGTGGCTTAATTTGTTTTAGGTTTAGTTTGAGTTTGAATATGAAATTAACCTAATTTGGATAATATGTTGTTGCTGTGAATTTGTGGGTGGAAAATTTGGGTCCTGTTGTTGGAATTGGGAGTCTGAAATCTGAAATTTGGGTCCTATTCTTCTTGTTTATATTGCTGAAATTGGAATTTTAATTTTGGGTTTGCGGACTGCATATTATTTGGAATTTGGAAATTGCAGAATATTGATATTATGAAGTGTATAGCATATCAAATTTAGGTTCCTTATCATAATGTAACTGATTTTAGGACTGTTTTTTAATCTTGATATATTTGCTATTTTTGACTAAATTTATGACAGAAATTCTGTCAGAACTATGAAATTGCAGAATATTTGTGGGCCCTGCATGTATTGTATTAGTAATTAGTTTCCCAACATTAATAAATCATAAACTAAGTAGTATTTACTTAGTTTCTTACTACTAAAATATAATAAAATAAATATAATTTAATTTAGTTTAGTTTATTAAATAAAATAAATTTTAAAAATTAGATAACATAATATAATACAAAATTAAGTAAAATAAAATAAAATAATAAATTAAATTAATTTGAATAAAATAAAAAAACTTTGATTTAATTTAATAAATAAAATATAAATTTATAATATAACACAAATAAAATATAATTCAATAAAAATAAAATAAAATAAAATAAATTTAATTTAATTAAAATAATGTAAATTAAATTAAATTTAAAATAAATTAAATTTAACAAAATTAATTTAATTTAATAAAAACATTAAAAATTATATAATATAATACAAGATAAAATAAAATAAAATAAATTTAATTACAAAATTAAATTAAATTAGAACTTATATAATATAATATTAAATAAAATAAAAAGTAATAAAAATTTAATTTAATTTTGTTTAATAAATAAAATGATTTAATTTAATAAATAAATAAACTAATTATATAATATACTATAATATACTACAAATTAAAATAAAAGAAAATGTAATAATAAACTAAGTAGGAGTGAATGTCGAACAATAGTGTCTATAGATTCCAAATAATAATTTTCATAAACTAAGTGCCACTTACTTAGTTTATCATCATTGGCAAAATAAACTAAGTAGCTAGGAGTGATCCGGTACTGGAGACGGTAGCCACGATGGAGGCTCTTCTTCAGGTGCGAGTTGTAAGACCCCGATTTTTTTTTAATAAAATGGAATTTCCTCTATTTATTATTCTGAAATAGTAAGGGTTGATTTGATTAATGTGGATAGTTATGGGTAAAATACGCAAATATTTCGAATAAGCAAGTGGTTATAAAATATTCATTATTGTTTGGGAATATTCGTTTGGTCGTGGAATATTAAATCTTTGTCGGGAATATTAAATGCAATGCCGTAGCGATCTTTTGTGGGCCCCATAACTTGAGCGATTGGATGAAGAAAGCGACAAATATAAGTTGTTTATAAATAACGGTGTAGTTATTACTGAATATCTTTGTTGGAATACCGGTGGTTAAAACACACTAATACTGGCGTTGTTGAGCGATGTACGTGGTATTGCACCAATTATTGATTCTTACGTGAAGGCCTTACTCGATAATTATTCACGGTAATTCTTATTCAATCAAGATTTTATTTTATTGATTCAATAATTCTTTGCATTGATATTTTATATTCTTTGTTGTTTCAATAAATTGTCATTACACGCGATATTTTCCATTATCGAAGCAATAATTCATATTATCTGAATAATATTATTAGAAAACATTATTGGCGATGTGGCGCCCCAAAATAGGTCCATTCTATCCAACCCATTACGAGTCGCCAAATACATGAGTACGAAATAACTACAACTTTATTATTACAACATATAAAGCGTGAGTTTAAATACGAGATATTGCCATCTGATGATATCCACCGCAAAATAAATCCCCATCATAATTATTGATACATTATTTTATAAAAATGGTGAGGACTACTAAACAACTCTCTCTAGAACCTTCGTTCCATACCCCAGTAGTACTCATTTACATTCTAAGCCTCACGAGAAGAAAAATGGAACAACAAGGAAAATGGTGAAACTCAACTAGCCCGAGTAAAGAATATTATGACTAAGATAATATCTGACAAATTATCATTAGTCTTGATAGGAAAAAAATCTAATAGAATCTGATAGACAACAAATTTTAAATCAATATTACATGGCCGAAATAATAATTCATTAGAAGAGTTAAGTAGAGAATGCAAACTACTATCTTACATGTATGAATTTAAAAGTTCATCGTCGATATTTATCCTCGTAACATCAATCAATATATATCTGGAATCAAATATTCATCTTTTACTTTCTGGGCGAAGATATTCATCGATTAGTCATGTTCATTCTAACTGTTCATCTTTGCACTCTGGGCGAAGAGATATTCATCGAAATCATTCATCTTTCTTTTTTACTGGGCGAAGATATTCAATAATATCATCATTTAAGGCGAGGATGATGAAAATATTTTTAAAGAAAGCGAATCCAATGAAACAAAATGACAAGGATTAAGGATTAAGGATTCGTACTTTGTTTTATCCATGTCCAACAATACCTCAAAAATAATCATAGTGGTGTAAAATTCAAGAATGATCAAAACATGGATACTGATCAAGCTAGTATCCATAATAGATATTTTGGACAAAAGAAGAAATTTTATTTTTTAATTGAATAGTCTTGAGTATCGTGAATAGTCTTTAGTATCATGAATAGTAACTCAGACACCAAAAGATAGAAATTTCCCAAAAAACATCTTCACGCTTAATGAATAGTACTAGTGAATAGTAACTCGTGAATAATAACTCGTGAATAGTAACTTCGTGAATAAGAACTCATGAATAGTAACTCATGAATAGTAACCTCGACATGGAAAAGTTCAAATTTGATAAAAAGTTTCAACCAATATTTTAGCATAATGATATTGAAGAAATTATATCATTTGAGAAGAAAATAACATCCTTACCTCGAAGAGGCAGTCTTAGTTGAAACAGGATATAGGCTATGACTTGAACTTGCAGTATATGCAATACTCAAAGTATACTCAAAATACTCACAAGAATACGCTCGATAATATAGAGAGAAAACTTGATTTACGGTGTGATTTTCAATTCTAACCTAAGCACCTATTTATAGAAATTGCTTAGAACACCAAAGCGAAAAATTTAATATAATAATAATATATTATATATATATTCCTCGCCAACCAAGACTCACGAAATCGCATGTTTACAACACATGGGGGTTGGATAAAAACGTTTTTGTTGATATAAATAATTAAAACTTCCAAAATCAATTATTTGAACTTGAACTTCAATAATTCATAATAAATAGCCCTTTCATCGGAAAATTGAATCTAGCAATTTGTTATAGGAAATTCAATTCTCTACAACTTTCTGAGAAGAAAGTTTTTCCAAATTCCAAATAGAAATTGACCAAAATCCACAACTAGACGATTTTACGAGGTTATAATCAAATTTCGATCGATAAATGGGGTCCACCGACATGTTTAACATGTTTTAAACATTTATTGCAACAAAAATACTCTTCCTCCTCGTATACTCATATATCCCACATTCATTGTAAAAATATCACCATTATTATATTATTAAAATATAATAATATATTTAAATAAATTATTTTATCGAGAAAAGATAAAATTTCAATTTTCAACAATTGTCACATTAAAATTTTTCTCCATCTATATCCATATAAAATCAATATTTTCCTCATCATATGAATCAATAATTAATTATTCACAAATAATATTACAGAATCACAAGATCGGTGACGCCGTAGTTCTGGGAAAGAGGGGCTTTCAATAAGGATCTCTCCTTCTTGGCGCAGCATTAATTAGGTGACCAAACCTCTCCTGATGTAACTTTCTAGACATTGCCAATAATGTTATCCAATAATATTATTCGGATAATATGAATTATTGCTCAGATAATGGAAAATACGTGTAATGACAATTTATTCAAACAATGACAATATAAAATATCAACGCAACAATTATTGAATCAATAAAATAAAATACCGAATAGTAATTCTTTGTAACAATTATTGAGTAGTGCCTTCTTTACGTAAGAATCAATAATTGGTGCAATATTGTGTTATTCTTTGTTCAACAACGCCGTATTAGTGTGTTTTAACCAATCGCAGTATTCCAACAAGATAATTCAGTAATAACTACGCAGTTATTTATAAACAACTTATATTTATCGTTTTCTTCATCCAATCGCTTTTTCGTTATGGGGCCCACAAAAGGCTATGTCAGTAAATACGAATATTCCCCGACAAAGATGAATATTCCACGACCAAAACGATTATTCCCCAAATAATAATGAATATTTTATAACCACTTGCTTATTCGAATATTTGCGTATTTTACCCATAACTATCCACATTAATCAAATCAACCCTTACTATTTCAAAATAATAAATAGAGGAAATTCCATTTTATAAAAAAAAAATTCGGGGTCTTACAGGCAATGTCTAAAAAGTTCTATCTAAGGAGAGGTTTGGTCACCTAATTGCGCTACCAAGAAGGAGAAATCTTTATTGAAAGCCCCTCTTTCCTGAACTACAGTTGCCAGATCTTGTGATTCTGTAATATTATTTGTGAATAATTAATTATTGATTTATATGATGAGGAAAATATTGATTTTATGTGGATATAGATGGAGAAAATTTTTAATGTGACAATTGTTGAAAATTAATATTTTATCTTTTTCGATAAAATAATTCATTTAAATATATTATTTTAATAATATATTAACTATGATATTTTTATAATGAATGTGGGATATATGAGTATATGAGGAGGAAGAGTATTTTTGTGGCATTAAATGTTTAACACATATTTTGTGTGTTGGTGGACACAATTATCGAATCAAATTTGATTATAAACAA
This sequence comes from Panax quinquefolius, assembly GCA_020205615.1. NCBI lineage: Eukaryota > Viridiplantae > Streptophyta > Magnoliopsida > Apiales > Araliaceae > Panax > Panax quinquefolius. The sequence goes on from CM035173.1 coordinate 19,790,697, forward strand.
TAAAATCACCCGTTTGTAGATTTCATCAATTTCATTTGGAATTTGGAAAATCTTTCTTCCGAAAAGTTGTAGAGAATTGAATTTCCTATAAAAAATTGCGAGATTCAATTTTCCGATAAAAGGGCTATTTATTATGAATTATTGAAGTTCAAGCTCCAAAATAATTGATTTTGGAAGTTTAAAATAATTTAAATAAGAAAAACGTTTTTGTGTTTGGTGGGCATCTTTAACATGTGCTAGAGACCTAATTCAGATGCTTGGATGCGTAGGAAGATCTCGAAAAATAAATAATATTAATTTATTAAATTTTCTACTTTGGTGTTCTAAGATTTTCCTATAAATAGGTGCTTAGGTTAAATCGAAAATCACACCGTAAACCAAGTTTTCTCTATATATTATCGAGCGTTATTCTTGTGAGTATTTTGAGTATACTTTGAGTATTGCTATACGGCAAGTTCAAGTCATAGCCTATATCCTGTTTCAACTAAAGTACTGCCTTTTCGAGGTAAGGGATGTTATTTTATTCTAAAATGATATTATTTCTTCAATATCATTATGCCAAAATATCGGTTGGAAATTTTATCTTATTTAGAACTTTTTCATGTTGGTTACTATTCACGAAGTACTATTCACGGCGTGAAGATGTTTTTTGAGAAATTTCTATCTTTTGGTGCTCTGAGTTACTATTCACGATATACTACACTATTCACGAATCACGACTATTCACCTAAAAATGAAATTTCTTCTTTTGTCCAAAATATCTACTACTATGGATACTAGCTTTTCGATTGTATCCATGTTTTGATCATTCTTGAATTTTACTCCACTGATTACTTATAAAGTATTTTTGAACTTGGATTGTTTAAAATACTGAATCCTTAATATTTGTTCTTTTTGTTTCACCGGATTCGCTTCCTTTAAAATATTTTTCATCATCCTCACCCTAAAATGATGATATTATCAATATATCTTCGCTTGTAAGGCAAAGATGAATGATTTCTCGATGAATATCTTTGGCCATAGTAGTGCAAAGATGAACAGTGTCGAGATGAACATGACTTAATCGATTAATATCTTTGGCCAGTAGTAAATGAAAAAGTGTTTAGATGAACATGACTAACCGATGAATATTTTTGGCCCAGAGTGCAAAGATGAATATTTGATTCCGAGATATATATTGATTGATTTTACAGGATAAAATATCGACAATGAACTTTTAAATTCATATATAGAAGATAGTAGTTTGCATTCTCTACTTAACTCTTCTAATGAAGTATTATTTCACTGCGAAGATTGATTTAAAACCGGTTGTCTATTGTATTCTATTAGATTTTTCCTCGTGAAGACTAACGATAATTTGTTGATATTATCTTAGTCATAATATTCTTTACTGAGTACTAATTGAGCTTCACCCTTTTCCTTTTTGTTCCATTTTTCTTCTCGGAGGCTTAAAATATAAATAAAGTACTAATGGGGTATGGAATGAAGGTTCTGAGAGAGTTGTTTAAGTAGTCCTCACCATTTTGTAAAATAATGTATCAATAATTGTGATAGGGATTTATTTCATATGGTGGATATTGTCTAGAAGACAATAATTGTATTTAAACACACAGATATATATGTTGTGTCGTATTTTGCACGACAAATGTATTAATAAAGTTGTAGTTATTTCTGTACCATGTATTTGGCGACTCAGAATGGGTTGGATGGAATGGACCTATTTTGGGGGCGTCACACGAGTAAGTTATCTTAACTAGGATTTAAATATATCTCAAACTGCATTTATTACAATGATTATTGACTATGTTAAATACAATTATTACAGATGCAACCTCGTAGACGACACCGAGGGATGAACCTCGGTATCTTTGGTCGTCCGTAAGGCGTTACCACTTTACAAATGGGTGGATGTCGCTTCCAAAGATAAGTGTTAATATATTCGTAATATTTCTATCAATTATTGCAAAACACAATTCACATAACACATATTGTTATACTTTTTCTGTAGTATACTAGACCCGGTGGCTAAGCACACCCTATACGCGATCTGTTTGAGGCATCTCCCGAGAGGGTGCATGCGGTTCAGTCAGTATGCGCGGTACGATGCCACTTTTATGCAAACCCACTACTACAAAACAGTAAATAGATAACGCAGAAAAAACGTTATGGTTTCAGTCAAAAAAACATTGTGGTTAAAGGTGTCATCTATTTGACACCCTTACACAACATTTTTAAAATGTTGTAGTTAAGCACATTACACAACGTTTTTTTAAGAAAAAAACGTTGTAGATTTATTTTTCATAAATTAGCATATGCTTAAAAATATTGTAGAAGGTATGATTCCACAACATTTTTTGGATAAAAATGTTGTAGTTTAATATATCAGACAACATTTAGGCACATTTACACAATGTTTATAATGTGTCATTTATTTAGAAGGTGTCATTTATTTATACAAATATACAACATTTTTAAAATGTTGTAGATAAAAAAAAGGTTATGGTTCACCTATATTACCAATGCACCTGCAATATGCTAATGCCATGATATATAGCTAAAAGGTCTAAATTCTCATTTAAATTTAAAGACAAAATGTATCAACCATTCATTTACAGTTTCAATTACTATATCCACAAAATATATACCAAACTATCCATATATACATCTCAAATTCACTTTTCAATCCACAAAATAAACCAAACTATCCATAAATTTAAGCTACTACCTAAGCATGTGCAAAAAAGCCTCGACCAATGCTGTTGAATTGATCCCAGTTTGGTTTGCAATGACAGAGTATTTCACCTCACCCCATTGTTGAGACATATGAATAGGTATCCCAGTTTCCCAGTTTGGTTTGCAATGACAGACAATGACATACGAAAGGAGTTGTAGTAACTGAAGCTAGCCCACCAAATATAGCCCTAACTAAAATTGTTTCCCAGGGCTCAAGTTCCCGCCCTAAAAGCTTCTGATAAACCTGAAAGAGAATACTTGGCATTTAATATGCAGCATAGATAAAAAAACAGAATCCAATATGCAATAAAATACTAAACCATCCATGGCAGATAGGCCTTTAGCTTCTCTATGGAAAGACAGAAGTTCCTTCAGTTCACTGTCACTGCTCAACAACCTAACATTTCCTTTCTAAAGTCTGAAATTTCTAAATACACGTACAACAATTCTACAAGTAAATGAAATGAAATTATAATTGAAAATCAGTAAGATATACCTAGAGAACAGCACTTTCTTTCCTACAAGTAATTAGAAACTATAATGGGTATAATTCCATCACCATAATAACAACTTCCTGTAGATAAAAAAATCAAGCTAATTAGTGTTCAAGAACAGATTTACCTAGCTAGAATTGCATAGCATGGTAATCCCCAGAAATAAATTAAACATTCAACAACTCCCAAGGAAAATTAAAGAAGATATTAATAAGAAGCATTCAACAATGTTTTGATAATCCAAGGACTTCATAAACTACTAGTTGATTAGATTAGTACATATCTATATAGAGATGTATCGATATATAGAGTATTCCTCAGGAATAACTCCCACTAGAATTTCAGGGCTCTATGGAAAGTTCTTAAAATAATAAATAGTGAAATGAACCTACAAATTTATATTAACAGGCAGTAGTTACTAAAACCTCGACCAATTTGGAAAGAAGTTTGCAAAAGGAACAGCAATTTGTTATTATGAGTAGTGATATATGTCTGAAAAACTACTTGAGAAGAAGTATATATCAGGACTTACCAATATCGGGAGAAGTTCAGAAGCATTTGAAGGAAGTCCAGCCCCATCAGCCATCCAAGGTTTTGCAGGTGATCCGTTGTTATGAATTGTCTTTGCTCCAGAGGTAATTATGTCAGTCAACCTAGCCTGGGACGAAAGTTTGGGGGGGGGGGGGGGGGATAATATAAGAAAATTGCCATTACAGAATAATTTTAAACATCCTAATTATAACGTTGTGCCAATCTTTTGATCTAATGACACCCAAAATAAGATGGGTCAAAAATATTAACAGGCAAATAGCGCCACCATACATCTCAAAATTCCAACAGTTCAATTGACTCCAACTTAGTAATAGTTTGACAGTGTTGTATCTATAACCAGATCTACAATTTTGCTATTTAACTTCATATAAAAGCATAGCAACATAATGCGGTAGGAGAAGGAAAAACCTTAGCTTCTTCCATCTCAATACTGGCATTATCAAGTCCATCCAACATAGAGGAGTCCTTGCTGACAAGTGAAACCTTTAGAAGATAGCATATAGCATGTCAGTCATCTAAAGTACAAGTCAACAAACACACAAAATTTCTGAAAACAAGCTACAAACCAGGATTGGTGTTAATTGTCCTTCTAAATCAAGGAGGCCTTTTGCGAAGGCAGCCGTAGACATCTGTCAGTAAATATTCAATCAATGTTTCAGCTCATACACAATATGAAAGTCTGAGGTATTCTATGTACAAGTTGCTCAACAAGTGGGAGAATAGCTCATATGATAATAAACTAAAGTAAAGATTAAAATACAAGTAAACACTAGGAGCACAGCATGATAGTGCTTAAACACATACAAATAAACCCATAAATATTCAGAAGTATACCTGTACACGGCCCTCATCCGAGCTATATATTTTTAGATCATGACGATATGTATTGTGGAGACGAAGCAGACCAGTACCTTCACCTAAGATTAGAATGAGAGAGAAATAGAATTAAAAAACAGGACAATCATTTAGAACATGAAGACTACAGTAGTTCTCTAAAAGAATAATTCGTACCAAGACCAAAATCTGCTCTACTAATACGCTTCGATCAGTGCAAACTCTCTTTGGTGATCGAATATCTCCATTTTGACCTGGAAAATCATTAGCCTAGTACAGGTAATTAGTTATAGAGTGCAAGCTCATACAGAAACATCACTAAGTCTTGCAACCTACTGTTGTTCATTATTATATCACAAACAGGTAAATTCAAAAGTCCAGTCAGCAATTATTTCTTTGACGAATCAAAAATCCAGTGAGTATCTAAGTTAAGTTCTCCAAATTCACCAAAATATATGTCCTCCACAATGATTTACCAGCAATAAACTGATATATATAATAGGGAAAGTCCCCAAATTAAGATGAAATAATGTATTACCTGGGGATGTTTCATGCTTCTACAAACATGGCACAGGAGGCAACCCTCCGCTAGACATGTTAACATGAATAGAAATTATCAACTGAAGACTATAGTTTTAACATGTCAACTGAAAGTATATATGTCTTCTGCAAGAAAAAAGGGTACATTGGGTGAACTAGTGGGATATATTTCACCCAATCAACCTTCATATAGAACATAAATTTTGAAGTAGATAGAAAAATCTAAGAACCAAGTCAACCTTTTGAACCAGAACTATCATATTATGCTCCCTTCAAGCTCAAAACCAGATTAATCCAACTTTTACCCAATAAGGTTAAATACAAACCAGCTTAATTCAACTTTTAACTAATATGGTTAAATACCTAAAGTTCAAATTAGCTTAATAATTTGCATACTAAATTATTCAAATTTAAACATAAATAATATTCAAATTCAAAACCAATTTTTAAAAATAATTTAGGTTTACAATTTCTTTACTTTAAATCCAAACAAAATTAGAAAGACCCAAGTTTTATCTTCACTGCACGTACAGTTTATCCCCCAAAACTCTACAATAATCAAATACTACATATTATCAAGCAAAGTATTACCTTAATCCCAGATATGGTGTAGAGCCGAGTGAAATCAGGTAAGCTTGATATCGAAATAACGGATCTGGCAAATGCATACGGTGCAACTTCGATAGAAGATCAAAGAGCAGTAACTGTTTCCATTTGCAGCACTAAAATTACAGCTCGAACCCAAAGGTTTCCACTACCCGAACCCTTAATTGTCTCCACAAAGGTTTAGTGTGGAGGGTGAGAAGAATCGGAGATTTTGATGTGTATGAAGGTTTTCCTCATGTGGATTTTCGTCCCTCAAGTTAATTAGAACTCTGTCGGCTGGAAACTTTTCTTTGTTATGACCCCCTCACATGGATTTTAAGTTTTCATTTAAGCTTCGTGTTTTTTTAATACATAACATTTTTTTTAAAACGTTATCTATTTAAAATCAAAAATAGCCCTTATAAATAGATAACGTTTTTTCATATATATCTACAACGTTTTGTTTAAAAACGTTGTAGAAAAAAATACTACAACGTTTCTTATAAAAACATTGTGGTTTAAGTGTTGCCCATTTACTACTTTGTACTTGTGACCGTCTTGCGGTTGTTCTACGTAAGTTAAGCATATTATCTTAATTACTACATAGTTGTATTGGGATGACAAAATCAATTGTTCCTAATTTTAAATTAACTTTTGTTATAGGTTTATTATCAATTTAACCCGAGCATCTCTTAGTTAGCTGGCGACGATGTGATTGAGCATCATGTCACTGCGAGTTACTTTGGATGGCTGTATGAGATGCGATAGAAGGCAGCCCGGGCAGTTGTGGACCAGCCCAGGACCACCAATTAGATATCATCAGCCCCTCATAGTCTCCGATTTAGCCTAGGAGGCTATCCGTGCACACTAGGAGGCTGATGATTTCAAGAAAAAGTCTGAGCAGGCGAAGAAGAATCGTGGTCAGCACCAGATAGTACACACCACTGGTTCTCAATCGTTCGAGGAGGCGAAGATGGTAAGTGCGTTGTATTTAGTTATTTATGTGTCAAGTTCTCACACAAATACTTAAGACCTATTTTATGAATATTTTTATTAGGCATTGGGGAGGACCTTGGGCCGAGATACTACAATTCTAGAGTTTTGGGATCGAGCCCACACGCCTAAGGACGAGCGTGTTTTGTCTCGGTGACTTTAGCTATACTGAGTAAAACTCATCTTACTATTTAGCATTTAATAATATTCAATCATAAATAAAATGATATAATTAACATACGATATCTGAGAATACATTACAGACCCGATTTCAGAGAGGCTTGGACGAAGCGTATAGTGAAAGGAGAGGCTAGTATGAGGGGTTCTGAGCCGTTAGATTCCGCAACCCCTCTTCCCGATATTGTATGAGATCGGGATGAGGAGTCTGAGACTATGGGTCGCGCGTCTCGGGATCCCCTACTAGCGATCTTGTGAGATATCGAGTGTTAGATCCATCGAGGATACCCGTATACACTTCCCGGAGGTAATATTTTATTATGTTTCACAAAATAATTATCCAAATTTATCACATTATATAAATTATTATTAGAAATCGAATTTGTATCTCTTTATAGGCTCCAGCCAGCGCCAACGTCCGAGAGAACATGTCGGACCATCTCATACGGGCGCTAGCTTGGATGACGATATCTTCCGGCGGCTGATAGGGGTCGTGTCGGATAGGTTTCGTACCGATCCGGTCTTTCGACGTAGCAGTTGCCTTCCAGTTCTCGTCTTCACCAGATTGCTCAAGATATTATAGCAGGGGCCTCTGCAGAGAGTACAGGATTACCACGGGAGCAGTTCGACGCTTGGAGTGCCGAGATGCTCTGGATGGTGATTACCCTCTTGGAGGAGGCTTTTCATCCGCCCCCACCTACTCAGGTATTCTTATTATTTATGTTTTTTTTAATTAAGGCTAGCTTGTTAATTCATATATATATATATATATATATATATATATATACGAACGACTAATGATTTATATTTTGATTCTCAACAATGGGTGGCGATGAAGCGACGCAGACTTGATGACGAATGACGATCGCGATCTTGATTTCCAACACCGTAGTAAAGTGTCGTTCACCTTCGTCCGATGATGATACTTTTACTAGTTTATAGTTCATTTGTATTCATGTTATTATAGAACATTTGTATATATTATAGAGTCTAATTGCGTCTGTATAAGTATTGTAAATTATATTATTTATTATTTATGAAACATTAGCTTATATTTGTAATTGGTTAGCTTATAATACGTTTTGGTGGATATTTGAGTGTGAATGTAAATGATAATGAGTTGAAGATTATGTTTTAGTGCTACATTGCATATTTGAATGTGAGATACTGAGTTTATATTCATCGTATTGGGTTATGAAAGTTACGAATGTACATTAATGGGTTTAAACACCTAGAAACTGAACTTTTAAAATCTGTATTTAAAAAAAAATAGTTAATTTCGACAGAATAAGGTATTTCCGATGAAACTTCCCTCGTAGTTAACAAATAACCAATTTTTAATAAATGTAAAAATATTCTAATTTTCAGTCGAAAATAAGTTAACTTCGACGGAACATATCTGTCGAAACTACGGTATCTCCGACGCAAATTTCGCCGAAGTTAATAATTAGTCAATTTTAATAAATACCAGATTATCTTAGTTTTCCGTCGGAAATAGGATATTTCTGAGGTAATATAGCCGTCAAAAATAGGGTATATTATACCCGACGAAAAGTTTCGTCCTATATATTCTGTCGAAGATAGTTTATGTTCGGCGAAATTCTGTCGAAGATACTAAATATCCGACGGAATTCTTGACTGATCTTATCTTCGACGCAAATATATACGACCAAATTTCTGACGGATATTTTCGTCGAAAATAAAATATTTTCGACTAAATAGGATTAGTTTTTCTTGTAGTGACAATATTCGTTTTAAAACTCTCAGCTTATGTTTTATCATATGTTACACGACAATTGTATAATTAAGTTGTATTTGAATTTTGTACCATGTATTTGGCGACCCAAGATGGGTGATGTATACCTATTTTGGGGGCGTCACACCAGTATTCAGTCTTCTTCTGAGGTAAGGGATATTATTTTTTTCAGTATTCATAAGAACTAATATTTTCTTCCATACTCTATAGTATGTGAGTAATATTATTTTGTTTTATATTCCTAATTCTACACTCATTTTGTTAAAGTATTGCTTCTATATTTCGTGAAATTAGTAAAATATCCTTGATATTTGTGCTTCATCTAGTATCTTTTCATGGAAATATTATCCTGAGCATTCTTGATAATTATTGATCTTTTCATGCTAGAATATTATTCACGGGGTACTATTTATAAAGTACTATTCATGGGTACTATTCACAAAGTACTATTCATGGGTACTATTCATAGGATACTATTCACAAAGTACTATTCACCCGAGATACTATTCATGACAAAAAATGATTTCTTTTTTGTCCAAATCATTTTTGATACAATATTATTCTTGAATTTTACTCCACAAAGCAGTATCATGTTGACAATTTGAACATTATTGAATTCTGGATAAATTAAATTATAAATATTTGAAAATTTATACTTTGCTTTCTTTTAATTGAATTCTTATATCATTGTCATCATCATCATGCTTATATTGTGATGAAAGTCATATGTGGCTTACGTGCATAGATGGACTATTGATTGGTATGATTATGACCAGGGATCGTTCGGTATAATCATGACCCGTAATGTTACAAATGATGTGGTAAAAGTCCTCATTGGCCTGTAGTGCATTGATGGACAGTTGTTGGTGTAAGACCCCAAATTTTATGAATAAAGAGTTAATTTTCTCGAAATATTTTTTTAAATATTATGGTGTGAATTTGATATAATGTTTTAGTTGTGGGTAATATTTATCAATTTTTCAAAGTAAGCAAGTTGTTATAAAATATTCGATTGGTCGGGGAATATTCATTTTAATAGGGAATATTCGTACCACGGCATAATCATTGGTGGACCCCACAACAGAATTATTATCGGAGTTAGAAAACGACAAAAATATCTTTTTATAAAAATAACGGCGAAAGTTTTACCGTTAACTGTTGAAATACCCGGTGATGAAAAGTACAGTAATACGCGTGGTTGTATAGTAGTACATGTAATAATTATTGATGCTTACGTGAAAAGTCACTCAGTTTTGTTCAATTATTGCTACAATAATTGCTACATAGTATCTCATGTTATTTGATTCAATTATTGTCAATATTTTATATATTATTAAATCAATAATTGAGACGACAAAGTTATTCATATTATTATTTGCAATATTGACGATGTCTAGAAAGTTCTGTCGAGGAGAGGTTTGGTAACCTAATTGCGCGCCAATAGGGAGAAATCCTTATCGAAAAGCCCTTTTTTTCCTAGGAACGATCTGGTTGTTAAATATTACGAGTTATAATAATGATGATAAATATTTTTAAAAATATTGAGGGGGTTTTTATGAAGTATTTGATATAAATTTTGCTTATTATATGGACCCTCCACTTGCTCATTTTTTTTAAAATAATCGATAGAAAGTTATTTAGTATATATATATATATATGTATTATATATATATATATATAAGCATATGTGTGACATGTGGGTGGAATAATGTGTTAGTGTAATTAGTGTGTGCCGTTGGTGGGAGGGAAGGTTATGTATATATGAAATAATGTCACATTTGGTTGGTGAAATAGTGGAGTGGTGGAATGGAGTGTATATATAATATAAAGTATGTGATGGTGTGTTGGTGTATAATATATATGTGTGTGGTGGGAAAAAAAAAGGGGGTAGGGTGATAATGCCTTGTAAGAGAGGGAATTGGTGTGTGAATGTGTTTTATATGGGTGAAATGGGGGGGGGGGGGGAGGAGAAAAGATGGTGGTATTGTGAAAGTGATAGATGGATGAAGTAATGGTTGTGAGACCCCAAATTTTATGAATAAAGATTTAAATTTCTCGAAATATTTTTTTGAATATTATGGTATGGATTTGATATAATGTTATAGTTGTGGGTAATATTTATAAATTTAGCAAAGTATGCAAGTTGTTATATAATATTCGTTTGGTCGGGGAATGTTCTTTTTATCGGAGAATATCCGTACGACGACACAATCATTGGTGGACCCCACAACGAAAGTATTGTCATAGTTAAAAAACGACAAAATTATCATTTTATAAAAATAACGGCTAGTGTTACCATTAAAACTATTGAACTACTCGGTAGTAAAAGTACACGATGTCTGGCATTGGTTCGATAAGATATCACTGCAGTATTGATTATTGATGCTAACGTAAGAAGTCACCGGTTATACTCAATTATTGCTTTCAAGAATTGATGCATCATATCTCTCACATTATTGATTCAATTATTGTCACAAGATCATCATCATATAATATGTTATATTATTAAATCAATAATTGAGACGACAAAGTTATTCATATTATTATTTTCAATATCGACAATGTCTAGAAGTTCGACGAGGAGAGGTTTGGTCACCTAATCATGAGCCAATAAGGAGAAATCCTTATCGAAAGCCCCTCTTTCACAGGACGCATATGATTGTTAAATGTTGTGAATTATAATATTAATGATGAATAAGTTTGTGTTGGTTAAAGATGAAATTGATAGTTCCATTGTGTTAAATTATTAGTGTTAGTGAAAATCGACATTTATTTCGATAATAATTGATGTCTGGAGGTTATATTGACCAATTGGGTAATTAACCGGATAAATGAGTAATTAATTGCTATTGATTCATATGATTATAATTATTTATTCACATGTGTGTAATATTTTACTATTAGGAGAGTTGGTGCAAGATTGATAATACTTGCATGACTAAGTTAAAAATGGAGGTATAGATGGAGGTACTATACTGTAATTCGTATTTTCACATGTCTAGAACTATTGATTCACATGATTTACTATTAGGGGAGATAATGCAAGTTTGATAATACTTGCAGGACTAAATTAAAAATGAAGGAAAAGAGGAAGGTATTATACTGTAATATTTCGAGCCCCAAAACGTGGAATTATCGAAACTATATTTTTTTATAAATAGAAGCTCATTCCTTCATTATTTTTCACCAATTCACTAAAGCTATAGAGCAATTATTATAGAGAGAAATTATAGAGAGAAAGAAGAAGAGAAGTCTGCTACCTCACTATTCTAGTATCCAGTCTTCTTTTGAGGTAAGTGGTATTATTCTTTCGTATTCATGAAGAGAGTTATTTTCTTTCAATACTCGTAAGGGTTATTATTCCATTCTTTATTATTATGTTGGAATAACCTGTCTATGCGAAGTACCACATACATGGTGAAATTCTTCTGTTATTCCATTCTTTATTATTCTCATTGGAATAACTTTATGCGTATGGTCTATCGCATGCCCGGTGAATTTTGTTGTTATTCCATTCTTTATTATTACATTGGAATATCCCATGCATCTTTGATTACGCATGACCGGTTTCGCTTCTTTATTATTCATTGGAATATCCTTTACGTGCGGATTACACGTGACTGGTTCTATTCTTTATTATTCATTTGGAATATCACGTCTGCGTGCGGATTACGCATGACTTGGTTCCATTCTTTATTATTTTGTTGGGAATAACCTGTCTGTGCGGTCTATCGCATGTATGGTGAATTCTTCTATTATTCCATTCTTTAATTTTCTACTGGAATAACCTGTCTATGTGGATTACCGAATGCATGGTGAATGATCATTCGTATTCATTCTTTATTAAATTGTGGAAATGATTTGTCTACGTGGATTACCGCATGGCGGGTGAAAATCCATTTGCAGTTTTGTATATTCTATTATACTCGTCTGAGATATCATTTCTTTTGTACTCATCATGGAATATCATTTTCTTTGGTATTTTTTTTACGAGTTACTATTCACCCGGTTATTATTCACTCTGGTATTATTCATTTGGTTTATATTCTGATGTTGTGAATAAGGCTCAGTTATTGGAGCGCGATAATGAGTCAGCATAACCAAAAGGTAACGATAATAATCGTCTTCTAAATTAACGGCGCCATCTAACAATGATAACCATCGTGGGGAAATTATCATGCCAAGAATGGTAACCACTTGGTGGTAATCTTGCCAAGATAATAAGTGAAAATTTCAAGAAGAAGGTTCAATAATGATGGAAAGACAATGACACAAAGACCCATTTCAAAGGAAGGAGAACAACCGCCGGTTGTATGTTACAAATGTGGAGGGGAGGGATATATCAGTCCAAACTACGCGATGCAGTCCGAAGCATATTACAATTGTGGAAAAGAAGGTCACCTAGCCCGATTTTGTCGTGCACCAAAGTCAAGTCCAAATTGACTACGGTGGCACCAAAAGCGGATACGGACAAAACAAAGTCGGTGGTTTCAGGAAGAATGTTTTTTGTGACTTCTCAAAAAGTGAGTAACCCAAACGAAGTTAGCACGGGTTAGTTAATTATAAATTCTTACGTAGTCTATACCTTATTAGATACCGGTTCTACCCATTCTTTTATCTCTCTTGCTTGCGCTCAATGTTTAAATTTGACCCCAGAGAAGTTAGACTTTGACTTATTGGTTGAAACTTCGTTAGTAGAAACCTTCGTTACCTCCACTGTTTATAAATCTTGTTGATTCAAGTCGACACTTTCACGTTACCTGTAGATCTTATCTCTTTGAAAACACTTGCCTTTGATGCGATTTTAGGAATCGATTGGTTAACTACTCATCATGCTTTTCGTAAGGTTGTTAGCTTTAATATTCCTAACCAACCTATTATGCGAATTCAAGCAACCAAACCACTAAAGTCAATCACTGTTATATTAAGCCATAAGTAAAGAGCCCTGAGCCTTTCGTTGTTGACTTCCTTGTGTGGAATGCACCGAAGCTAAACTTTCCGTAGGGGACGCTGTGAATGACAGTGGCAAGTTGATAGGTATCAATGTGACGTGTTATCCAAGTCTTGAATGAGAGTCACAGTTTTGAATGACATTTCTATTATTAATAAATTTCCTGACGTATTCTCTAAAGACTTCTTGGCCTACCCCTAGAGCGTGAAATCGAATTTTATATTGACCCCAGTATAAAACCCATAAATATTTTTTCAACCAAAACGAACGTATCATGCGCCAAGGTTGTTGGCTCGAGCTGTTGAAGATTACGACTATACCATTCTATATCATCGTGGAAGAACGAACGTGGTAGCTGACGTGTTGAGTAGAAGATCGTATGCGAGTACGATGTTGTTAACATAAAAACCCATTTTGTATAACTTACAAATGATGAAGATAGAGTTAAAGACTCTAGGGACCCACGTGAAGATAACAAATATACGATTAGAATCGACTTTAATCGATAAAGTTAAAGCCGCTCAAGCTACATACTCAGAACTGATGAATGTGAAGAAGAAGGTTCTAGAGGGCGTTATTCTAGAAGCAAGAATCGATGAAGAGAGGAAATCTCAACCTTTAATTTTATTGGTCTATTTGAAATCCTCGATCGAGTAGGAACTGTAGCCTATAGACTCGTTTTACCGCCAAGTATGTTGCGTGTTCATAACATTTTTCACGTATCGATGTTACGTAAATATGTGGATGACCCGAACCACATTATTGAATTAGAACTAGACGAGATAGCAGAAGATTTAACATATGAGGAGATACATGTTAAAATCTTGGATAAGAAGGATCCTATTCGACACTCAAAGGTTATACCTCAAGAGTTAAAATCTGAAATGAAGTCAAGGTATGCTCACCTCTTCGGCATACCTGGTACGTACGTAAATTTCGATGGCGAAATTTCATAAGGAGGGGAGATTGTGAGACCCCAAATTTTATGAATAAAGATTTCAATTTCTCAAAATAATTTTTTTGAATATTATGGTGTGGATTTGATATAATGTTATAGTTGTGGGTAATATTTATAAATTTTGCAAAGTAAGTAAGTTGTTATATAATATTCGTTTGGTCGGGAAATATCCGTACGATGAAACAATCATTGGTGGACCCCACAACAGAAGTATTGTCGTAGTTAGAAAATAACAGAATTATCTTTTTATAAAAATAACGGCTAGTGTTACCGTTAAAAATGTTGAACTACTCGGTAGTAAAAGTACAGTAATATGCGTGGTTGCATAATAGTACACGATATTGATTATTGATGCTTACGTAAAAGTCACCGCTTATACTCAATTATTACTACAAATAATTCTTTGCGATCATATCTCTCAAATTATTGATTCAATTATTGTCACATTATCATCTGTATAATATGTTATATTATTAAATCAATAATTGAGATGACAAAGTTATTCATATTATTATTTGCAATATTGACAATGTCTAAAAGTTCATCGGAGAGGTTTCGGTCACCTAATCATGCGCCAATAAGGAGAAATCCTTATCGAAAAGCCCCTCTTCCTCGGAACGACACGGTTGTTAAATATTGTGAATTATAATATTAATGATGAATAAGTTCGTGTTGATTAAAGATGAAATTAATAGTTCCATTGTGTTGGAATTATTAGTGTTAGTGAAAATCGATATTTATTTTGATAATAATTGATGTCTGGAGGTTATATTGACCAATCGGGTAATTAACTGAATAAATGAGCAATTAATTGCTATTGATTCACATGATTATAACTATTTGTTCAATATGTGTACTATTGATTCACATTCATTTACTATTAGAGGAGTTGGTGCAAAATTGATAATACTTGCATGACTAAGTTAAAAATGGAGGTATAGATGGAGGTACTATACTATAATTCGTATTTTCACATGTCTAGAACTATTGATTCACATGATTTACTATTGATTCACATGATTTACTATTAGGGGAGATGGTGCAAGTTTGATAATACTTGCAGGACTAAATTAAAAATGAAGGAAAAGAGAAAGGTATTATACTGTAATATTTCGAGCCCCAAAACGTGCAATTATCAAAACTATATTTTCCTATAAATAGAAGCTCATTCCTTCAATATTTTCACCAATTCACTAAGGCTATAGAACAATTATTATAGAGATAAATTATAGAGAGAAAGAAGAAGAGAAGTCTGCTACCTCACTATTGTAGTATCCAGTCTTCTTTTGAGATAAGGGGTATTATTCTTTTGTATTCATGAAGAGAGTTATTTTCTTTCAATACTCGTAAGGGTTGTTATTCTATTCTTTGTTTTTATGTTGAATAACTCATGCCTACATGCAAGTACCGCATACATGGTAAAATTCTTCTCATTATTCCATTCTTTATTATTCATTGGAGTAACTCATGCATGCGATTATCGCATACACGGTGAATTCTCGTTGTTATTCCATTCTTTATTATTACATTGGAATATCCATGTTTGTGCGGATTATCGCACTGGTTTCGTTCTTTATTATTCTGTTTGAATATCACATGCGCGTAATTACGCATGACTCGTTCCATTTTTTTTATTCATTTGAATATCACGCTCATGCGGATTACGCATGACACAGTTCCATTCTTTATTATTCATTGGGAATAACTCGTGCATGCGATTCATCGCGTGTATGGTGAATTCTTCATTATTCCATTCTTTATTATTACATTGGAATAACTTGTCATGTGGATTACCACATGCATGGTGAATGATCCTTCATATTCATTCTTAATTAAATTGTGGAAATGATCTGTCTATGTGGATTACCACATAGCAGGTGAAAATCCATTTGCAGTTTCGTATATTCTATTATACTCGTTTGAGATATCATTTCTTTTGTATTCGTCATGGAATATCATTTTCTTTGGAATTTTTTTTACGAATTACTATTCACATTTTACTCTACAAAGCAGTATCATGTTGACAATTTGGACGTTATTGATTCCTGGATAAATTAAATTATAAATCTTTAAAATTTATCCTTGAACTTGTTTTATTGAATTATTATGTCATAGTCATCATCCTCATGTTTATATTGTGATTAAAGTCATCTTTGGCTTACGTGCATAGATGGACTTGGTATGATTATTATTCGCTATAATCATGACCGTAATGTGATGAATGATGTGGTAAAAGTCCTCAATGGCCTGTAGTTCATTGATGGACAGTTGTTGGTATGATTATGACTAGTGATTATTTGGTATAATCATGACCATTGATGATTACATGAATATCCTCGGCGCGTAATGCGGGATGATTCGATTTTATTTATTAAAATCGAGTCTCAACGATAAAGTTGATGAAAACTTTTTAAATCATAGAAGATAGTAGATTTTATGCTCTACTTGACTCTTCTAATGGATTGCTTATTTCATTGCGAGTTGTTGATCTAAAACTTGTTGTCATTATATTCATCGGTTGTTATCTTTGTTAAAGGCTAAGGATAATTTATTCGCATTATCTTAGTCATAATATTTCTTCTTGGGCTAGTTGAGCTCACCCTTTCTTTTATTGTTCTTTTTCGCGGAAATGAGAATATAGCTAGGATTTAGCCTGGGAATGGAGTGATGGTCTAGGATAAATGGCTTTAGTAGTCCTCACTATTCTACGGAATAATGTGATAATAATTATAATGAGGACTCCATTGAGTGTGGATATTGTCTAGATGACAATATTCTTGTTTAAACTCTTGGCTATGTTTTGTCGTATTTTACATGACTGTTGTATAATTAAGTTGTATTTGGATTTATGTAGTGTGTATCTGGCGACTCAAGATGGGTGATGTATACCTATTTTGGGGGCGTAACAGTGGTGGTGGGAAGAAAAGAAATAAAAGTGACGTGTGTGTGTGTGGTGGATGATATGTGGTGGGGGGATGATAGTGATAGGTGTGTATATTTATATATATAAATTTGTTTTATATGAATAATTTTTGAAAGTTGGCGTTTGATTTTACTTCTTCTTCCGCCCGTGAATTTTTCGTCTGAAATATTACTGTGCGTCCATGATTTTCTAAATTAGAATAATATCCTTCCATTCTCCTATAAATAGGATATTTAGTTAGAATTAAAAATCACACTAGAATCAGATAATTCTTCTTCTATACTACTGAGAGTATTTCTTTCGAGTTTTAAGAAGCTTTGAGTGTAGAAAACAGTTCAAGTATTCTTCAAGTATATTCCCACTATACCAGTTGGAATACTCTTCTTTTTAAGGTAAGTGATATTATTTATTTCATATTCGCTTACGATATTATTTTTCGTATTCGTAAGGGATGTTATATTTGTTCAGTATTCGTGTAAAATAATATTTTCTTCCATACTCTGTAGTATGTAAGTAATATTATTTCGTTTCAGATTTCGAATTTTACAATCATTTTGTTAAAGTTTTGGCTTCCATACTCCATGAGATTAGTAGAATATCCTTGATATTTACGCTTCATCCAGTATCGTTACATGGAAATATTATTCTGAGCATTCTTGATAAGTTTTAACTTTTCATACCGGAGTACGGGGTTACTATTCTCGAATTACTATTCACGGGGTACTATTCACTCAGTTACTATTCACCCGGAGTACTATTCATGACAAAAATTAATTTTGTTTCGGTCTAAATCATTTTTGATACAATATTATTCTTGAATTTTACTCCACAAAGCAGTATCATGTTGATAATTTGGACGTTATTGAATTCTAGATAAATTAAATTATAAATCCTTAAAAATTTATCCTTTACTTTTTTTTAATTGAATTCTTATATCATTGTCATCATCCTCATGCTTATATTATGTTGAAAGTCATCTGTGACCGTAGTGCATAGATGGACTTGGTAGGATTATGACTTGGGATTGTTCGGTATAATTATAACCGTAATGTTACAAATGATGTGGTAAAAGTCCTCATTGGCCCGTAGTGCATTGATGGACAGTTGTTGGTATGATCATGACCATGGGTTCTTTTCGGCCAAGGGTGCAAAGATGAATTATTTTATGGCGTTATCATGACCGTTAATGAAAATACGAATATCTTTGGCCCGTAGTGCATGGATAATTTGTGGTCGTGATACTAATGAATATCCTTGGCCCGTAGTGCATAGATAATTTAGTTATGTGGATTATTTATTAAGCTGAATCTCAGCGATAAAATTGATGATAAACTTTTAAATCATAGAAGATAGTAGATATCATGCTCTACTTGACTCTTCTAATGGATTGCTTATTCCGCTGCAGTTGTTGATCTAAAACTTGTTGTTTATTATACTCTATCAGTTGT
Source organism: Panax quinquefolius (assembly GCA_020205615.1). Lineage (NCBI taxonomy): Eukaryota > Viridiplantae > Streptophyta > Magnoliopsida > Apiales > Araliaceae > Panax > Panax quinquefolius. The sequence goes on from CM035173.1 coordinate 19,809,641, forward strand.
TATACTGTTGAAGGCTAAGGATAATTTATTCTGCATTATCTTAGTCATAATATTTCTTATTGGGCTAGTTAAGCTCACCCTTTTCTTTCATTGTTCTCTTCAAGAAATGAGAATATAGCTGGGACTAGTCGAGGAATGGATTGACGGTCCAGATGGTTGTTTTAGTAGTCCTCACTATTCTGTGAAATAGTGTGATAATAATTGTAATGAGATTGAATTTGAGTGTGGATATTGTCTAGAAGACAATATTCATGTTAAAACTCTCAGCTATTGTATTGTCGTATTTTTGCACAACAGTTGTATAATTAAGTTTGTATTTGAATTTTGTACCATGTATTTGGCGACTCAAGATGGGTGATGTATACCTATTTTGGGGGCGTCACAGTTGGTATGATAATGACCAGGGATTATTCGGTATAATCATGACCATTGATGATTACATGAATATTCTTGGCCCGTATTGCCGGGATGATTCGATGATGTGGTTTATTTATTAAGCTGAGTCTCAGCGATAACGTTGATGAAAAACTTTTTAAATCATAGAAGATAGTAGATATCATGCTCTACTTGACTCTTCTAATAGATTGCTTATTTCGCTGCAGTTAAACTCTATGTTCATTGTTTTTTATCAGTTTAACATTGTTGAAGGCTAATGATAATTTATTCTGCATTATCTTAGTTATAATATTTCTTACTGGGCTAGTTGAGCTCACCCTTTTACTTTCATTGTTCTCTTCTGAAAATGAGAACGTAGTCGGGACTAGTCGGGGAACGGAGTGATGGTCCGAGATGGTGTTATAGTAGTCCTCATTATTCTATGAAATAGTGTGACAATAAATATAATGAAGACTCCATTTGAGTTTGGATATTGTCTAGAAGACAATATTCATGTAAAAATCCAGCTATGTTTTGTTGTATTTTCATACGACAGTTGTATTAAAGAAGTTTGTATTTGATTTCTGTACCATGTATTTGGTGACTCAAGATGGGTGATGTATACCTATTTTGGGGGCGTCACATTTGGTATGAGATCTTAGGGATATGATCCTTGTCTGAGATGTGAGACAAGAACTAGGAGGGGAGAGACGGGGAATTCCTTCGCTAGTATGACCTACCTAAGTTTATTTGGTATTTAATAGATCGGTCAGAGTATATGGATAATATGTGACATGTCAATTAACCCTTGTTTTGTGACAGTGTTTGAAAATGACATCTGAAAATGTTGAGATCAACAATGAAGCATATGAGACCGTTGAGTCACCAACGATCAATACCCAAGATAATGTGCAACAGGAAGAAAATAATCCTTAGGTAATTAACAACACCGATCAAATGATGAACGATGAGATGTTCAGAGGCTTTATGCAATTCATGCAACATCAGGAAAGAGCGGCTTCTGTTCAAAATACAAGTGGAAACAGTGGCAACTCACAGATGGTCACCGCTAAGCAATTCAAGGAGCTGGGACCATCAGAGTTTTGGGAAAAGCCAGAACCACTTAAGGCGAAAACGTGAATAAAGCAGATCACCAAGATATTCAAAGTCTCGAGATGCTCCGAGGAGCAAAAGGTTCCCTTTGTCACCTTCATGTTGAGGGGAGATGCAGATTACTGGTGGAAATCAGTAAAGTGTACTCAGTCTGCCGCACTCAAAATGTCTTGGGAGAAGTTCCAAGAGTTGTTCAACGACAAGTATTTTCCCAAAAGTATTCGACACATGAAGGAGGTGGAGTTTATCAAGTTGGAGCAAAACAATATGACCGTGTCGCAGTACGAGGTTAAGTTTTCTGAGTTGTCCTGGTTCGCATCCCATTTGATTAATAATGAGGAGAGAATGACGTGAATGTTTCTGCGAGGTTTGAGACCCGAAATACGTCCATACCTCATTTCTCACAAACTGTGTTTGCATTCAGATGTTGTAAATATGGCTCAGTTATTGGAGCGCGATAAGGAGTCAACCCAACCAAGAGAGAGTAGCCGGCAAGTCGATAATACCAGTGGTAGCAGTCATCGAAGCGGTGACAACAAACGTGGAGGGAATCAACATGTCAAAAATGGTAACCACTTCGGTGGTAATCATGGCCAAGATAATAGAAGTGGAAATTTAAAGAATAGGAGATTCAATAATGATGGAAAGACGTCAGCATCAGCTCCTGTTGTTAAGGAAGGAGAACGACCGTTGGTCGTATATTAAAAATACGGTGGGGAGGGACACATCAATCTAAACTGTACGCAGCAGTCCAAAGCATGTTACAATTATGGAAGAGAAGGTCACCTAGCCCGATTTTGTCGTGCACCAAAGTCAAGTCCAGCTGGGGTGGAGGCATCAAAGGCTGTCCCATACAAGACAAAATCGGTAGTTCAAGGGAGAGCGTTTGTCGTAACCTCCCAAAAAGCGACGAATCCGAACGAGGTGAACACGGATAAGCTAATCATAAACACTAGTGAAGTCTATACCTTATCTGATATCGGTTCTATCCATTCTTTTATTTCTCCTACTTGCGCTCAACGTTTAAATTTAACTCCGGAGAAATTAGACTTTGATTTATTTGTTGAAACTTCGTTAAGAGAAACCTTCCGTACATCCCCTATTTATAAATTTTGTTTGATTCAAATTAGTAACCGCACGTTACTTGTCGATCTTATCTCTTTGAAAATACTTGTATTTGATGTGATTTTAGGGATTAATTGGTTAACTACACATCATGCTAAAATCGATTGTTTTCGTAAGATTGTTAGCTTTCATATTCCTAACCAACCTATTATGCAAATTCAAGCAACCAAACCACTAAAGTCAATCACTGTCATATCAAGCCATAAAGTTATTTGTTTATTGAAAAACGGATGTCAAGCTTTCTTAGCCCATGTCACGGATTTAAATAAAAATACATCATATTTTAATGATATTTCTATTATTAATAAATTTCCTGACGTATTCCCTAAAAAACTTCCTGGCCTACCCCCAGAGCGTGAAATCAAATTTTGTGTCGACCTTGAACCCGGTACAAAACCCATTTCCAAAGCCCTATATCGAATGCTCCTATTGAACTTCAGGAGTTAAAAACCCAACTACGAAATTGTTGAACATCGCCATTCATTCGTCCCAAGACGCGTCTCATTGGGTGTTCTGTTACATTCGTGAAGAAGAAAGATGGAAGTATGCGACTTTGTATTGATTATCGGGAATTGAATCATGTCACCATCAAAAATAGGTACTCGTTACCTCTTATTGATGACATGTTTGACCAGTTACAAGGAGTCAAATTCTTTTTAAAGATCGATCTTCGTTACGGATATCATCAATTAAAGATTAAAATTGATGACATTCCAAAGACTGCTTTCAGAACTCGGTACGAACATTACAAATTCCTAGTCATGTCTTTTGGATTGACTAATGCTTTTGTTGCCTTCATAGATATGATGAACCGAGTATTCAAGGAATATTTGGATCACTTTATGGTCGTCTTTATTGATGACATCCTCATATACTCCAAAAGCCGTGAAAATCATGAGCAACACTTGAGGCTGATACTCCAAAAGCTTCATGAAAATAAGCTATATGCCAAGTTGAAGAAATACGAGTTTCTGGCTTGAGGAAGTAGCATTCCTTGGGCACGTGATATCAAATCACGGAATATCTGTTGACCCGGCAAAGATTGAAGTAATTCAAAGGTGGGAGCAACCTAAGTTAGTGACCGAAGTACGTAGCTTTCTAGGCTTAGCTGGTTATTATCGGAGATTCGTGGAAGGATTTTCTCGAATCGCTACTCCATTAACTCAGCTAACTCGTAAAGATACAAAATTTGGTTGGAGCGAGGAATGTGAGAAGTGTTTTCAAGAACTCAAGAGGAGACTCATTTCAGCACCTGTTCTGACAATACCATATGGTTAGGAGGAATTTATCATCTACAGTGATGCTTCAGGCAAAGGTTTAGGATGTGTTCTCATGCAACATAAGAAAGTCATAGCCTATGCCTCACGATAACTAAAAGAATATGAGAGGAATTATCCTACTCATGATCTAGAGTTGACAACAGTCATTTTTGCACTAAAGATCTGGAGGCATTACCTGTATGGGGAGAAAGTGGAGATCTATACGGATCATAAAAGCATCAAATATTTCCTCACCTAAAATAAACGTAACTCGCGCCAAAGACATTGGCTAGAGCTGTTGAAATATTACAATAATACCATTCATAACCATCCTAGAAAAACGAACGTGGTAGCTGACGCGTTAAGTGGAAGATCGTATGCGTTTACGAGTGCGATATTGTTAACACAAAGATCCATTTCGTACGACTTACAAAAGATAGAGATAAAGTTAAAGACTTCAAGAACCTACATGAAGATAGCGAATATACGATTAGAATCGACTTTAATCGATAAAGTTAAAGTCGCTCAAGCTACAGACTCGGAGCTGATGAATGTGAAGAAGAAGGTGCAAGAAAGCGTTATTCTAGAAGCAAGAATTGACGAAGAGAGGAAATCTCAATCCTCGATTTAATTGGTCCATTTAAAATACTTGACCGAGTAGGACCTGTGGCCTATAGACTCGCCTTACCGCTAAGTATGTCGCGTGTTCGTAACATTTTTCACGTATCTATGTTACGTAAATATGTAGAAGACTCGAACCACATTATTGAATTAGAAATGAACGAGATAGCGGAAGATTTAACGTATGAAGAGGTACCTGTTAAAATCTTGGATAAGAATGATCATATTCTACGCTCCAAGGTTATACCTCAGGTCAAAGTTTTGTGGAGAAACCATAATATTGAGAAAATGACATTGGAGTGAGAATCTGAAATGAAGTCAAGGTATCCTCACCTCTTCGACATACCAGGTACGTACCCTAATTTCGAGGATGAAATTTCATAAGAAGGGGAGGTTGTAAGACCCCAACTTTTATGAATAAAGAATATTTTTTCTCGAAATATATTTTTGAATATTATGGTGTGGATATGATATAATGTTATAGTTGTGGGTAATATTTACAAATTTTATAAAGTAAGCAAGTTGTTATAAAATATTCGATTGGTCAGAAAATATTCATTTTAGCAGGGAATATTCGTACGATGGCACAATCATTAGTGGACCCCACAACGGAAGTATTGTCGTAGTTAAAAAATGATAGAAATATCTTTTTATAAAAATAACGGCAAAAGTTTTATCGTTAAACTGTTGAACTACCCGGTGGTAAAGTACAAAGAATACGCGGCGTGGTTGCATAGTAAGACACTACAGTATTGATTATTGATACTTACGTGAGAAGTCACTCAGTTATACTCATTTATTGCTACAGTAATTGCTGCATAATATCTTTCATATTATTGATTTAATTATTGTCATAGTATCAATATTTTATATTATTAAATCAATAATTGAGACGACAAAGTTATTCATATTATTATTTGCAATATTGACGATGTCTAGAAAGTTCTATCGAGGAGAGGTTTGGTCACCTAATTGCGCGCCAATAGGGAGAAATCCTAATCGGAAAGCCCCTTTTTTCCTGGGAATGATCTGGTTGTTAAATATTGTGAGTTATAATATTAATGATGAATAAATTCGTGTTAATTAATGATGAAATTGATATTTCCATTGTGTTGGGATTATTAGTGTTAATGAAAATCGATATTTATTTCGATAATAATTAATTTCTGGAGGTTATATTGACCAATCGGGTAATTAATCGGATAAATGAGCAATTAATTGCTATTAATTCACATGCTTATAACTATTTGTTCACATGTATGTACTATTAATTCACATGCATGTACTATTAGGGGAGGTGGTGCAAGATTGATAATACTTACATGACTAAATTAAAAATAGAGGTATAAATGAAGGTACTATACTGTAACTTTTTTTTCACATGTATAGAACTATTGATTCACATGAATGTATTATTTATTCACATGCATGTACTATTAGGGGAGGTGGTGCAAGTTTGATAATACTTGCAAGACTAAATTAAAAATGAAGGAAAAGATGAAGGTATTATACTGTAATATTTCGAGCCCCAAAACGTGCAATTATCAAAACTATATTTTCCTATAAATAGAAGCTCATTCTTCTTTCATTCTCATCAATTCACTAAGACTCACAAGAGCAATTATAGAGAGAAAAGCTATAAAGAGAGAAGCTATAGAGAGAAAGAAGAAGAGAAGTCTGCTACCTCACTATTCTAGTATCCAGTCTTATTCTGAGATAAGGGATATTATTTTTTTTCAAAGATTCATAAAAATATTTTTTCTTCCATACTCTGTAGTATGTGAGTAATATTATTTCGTTTCATATTCCTAATTCTACACTCATTCTGTTAAAGTATTGCTTCTATACTCCGTGAAATTAGTAGAATATCCTTGATATTTGTGCTTTATCCAGTATCTTTTTATAGAAATATTATTCTGAGCATTCTTGATAATTATTGATCATTTTATGCCGGAATACTATTCACAGGGTACTATTCATAAAGTATTATTCACAAAGCACTATTCCCGGGTACTATTCACGGGTACTATTCATGAAGTACTATTCATAGAGTACTATTCACCCGGGGTACTATTCATGACAAAAATTTATTTCTTTTCCGTCCAAATCATTTTTGATACAATATTATTCTTGAATTTTACTCCACAAAATAGTATCATGTTGACAATTTGGACATTATTGAATTCTGGATAAATTAAATTATAAATATTTAAAATTTTATCCTTTGTTTTCTTTTAATTGAATTCTTATATCATTGTCATCATCCTCATGCTTATATTGTGATGAAAATCATCTGTAACTTACGTGCATAGATAAACTATTGATTGATATGATTATGACTAGGAATCATTCAGTATAATCATGACCCGTAATGTTACAAATGATGTGATAAAAGTCCTTAATGGCCCGTAATGCATTGATGGACAGTTGTTGGTATGATTATGACCAGGGATTATTCGGTATAATCATGACCATTGATGATTACATGAATATTCTCGGCCCGTAGTGCAAGGATGATTCGATAATGTGGTTTATTTATTAAGCTGAGTCTCAGCGATAAAGTTGATGAAAAACTTTTTAAATCATAGAAGATAGTAGATGTCATGCTCTACTTGACTCTTCTAATGGATTGCTTGTTCCGCTGCAATTAAACTTGATGTTTATTGTATTTTATCAATTTAACACTGTTGAAGGCTAATGATAATTTATTCTGTATTATCTTAGTCATATTATTTCTTATTGGGCTAGTTGAGCTCACCCTTTTGCTTTCATTGTTCTCTTCAGGAAATGAGAACGTAGCCGGGACTAGTCAAAGAACGGAGTGATGGTCCGAGATGGTGTTATAGTAGTCCTCACTATTCTATGAAATAGTGTGACAATAAATGTAATGAGGACTCCATTTGAGTTTGAATATTGTCTAGAAGATAACATTCATGTAAAAACTCAACTATATTTTGTTGTATTTTTACACGACAGTTGTATTAAAGTAGTTTGTATTTGATTTCTATACCATGTATTTGGCGACTTAAGATGGGTGATGTATACCTATTTTGGGGGCGTCACATAAGCTATCACTAATGATTTAATGTAAGAAATAATCAAAACATTATTTTATGACGGCCATGCCAATCATTATAAAAGATAGATTTTTGTGACAACTTTTAATTACAATTACAAAAAGAAGTTATTTTGTGATAGAATTTTTAAGCCATCACAAAATAATAAAATATTTGACGGCTCTCAATGATGACTAATTTTACCATCATTATAAAGTATTTGTGACAGCTATTGCAATCACCAAATCTTATGTGGAAGTAATTTTATTTAGTAAGTCAACTCACACATGTTTCCTTTTATATTTTGTTTTAAAATTATAATCATGATTTGGGTTTTGGTGTAGTTGTAATACTCATTATTTAATTTGTAAATAGGTGGAGGGTTTGAATCCTACAAGTATCATTTGATACAATTAATACAGTGAAATAAATTATCCGTAAATAGATATTCACGTTCTTACCTTTTCCTAAAGTCTTGTTTTTTGTGATGACATTGACAATCACAATAGATTACGTGTTAATGTGATTGTATTAATCATTACAAAAGCACTAAGCGTTTGTATGATTGTCAAAACCATCACGTAAAACTTTTCGTGATGGGCGTATACAAGACGACCATTGTGATGCTTAAAGCCATCACGTAAACTTTTCGTGATGGTTTTCCTAGTTTTTGTGATGGCTTTTGACCATCACAAATGACCATTTTTTTAGTAGTTGAATTTATAGGGAAAAAGAGAATCTGGTTATAAATGTTATTGATGGTGATAAATAGTATTAAAGAAGGGGAGTGAGATATTTTCTTGTAAAATGGGCAATGATATAAAAGAAATGAAGAGTTTTTTTTGTTAAATGTGTAAAAGTATATCAGATGATATTGTAAGTTTTAGGGGGAAATTGTGTCATTTTTTTTGTTTTGGAGGGAAATTTTTCTACTTTGGAGGGAAAATTTTAACTTCTGTGTATTCTACTTGTATGATATATAGTATGATGTCATGTTTGTTTGCAAGGATGGATTATAATCTCGGGATTATAATTATAATCTTAAGACTATTACGCTCTGTTTCTGAGTTTTGAAGAGAAAAGAAAAGAATAGAAAACTTAAATTAGAATAGAAAAGAAAAGAATAGAAAACTTGAAGTTTTCCTTTGTGTTGTTTCTGAGTTTTTAATAGAAAAGAATAGAAAATTTAAAATTTTCTTTTCTTGCGTTTTTGAGTTCTAATGAAAAGAAAAGAAAAATATCACTTTTACAAATTTACCCTTCTATTAATTATAACCATTGAACTATGAATAAAAATATTCAAGATAAATTTAATCAAAGAAATAATTCCATAATTAAATACAAATATCCAAATAACTGTTAGACAAAAAATACTTCTACAAAGTCATTATCATACCATACCCAAAAGTCATCAAATATAAGATGTATTATTTATACTAACGGAGATTATTCATCAAAATCTTCAAGAAATTCAATCTCCTTTGTAATGGTAACCCAAACACTGCTCGTGCTTTGTCTTGATTTTCTAGTAGCCATAAATAGGCTTCATCGATTTTTTCCTCATCGAAATTCATTTCAGTAAGTCCTTTAAAGATATCATTTGCAGAATAGACTCGCACAGATGAATTGATAAATGCTTCTCCCTGTTTTTCAAATGTCTCCCCTTGCTTTTCCAATATGGTAGCTAATTTATCAATCACATTAGTTAATTTACCTTCATCATCGTAATGTTTTGCCTTTTTTTTTTTTTCTTTTGAAGACGTATACTTTCTCGCTTCCGGTAATTGAGAATGTTCTTGAGAAGAGGCTTGAGAATGAGTTGACATAAATTCGCCAATATCATCCAAATTGAAACTTTCTAAAATTACTTCATTTCGGGATATTGCACCATCAATTCCATCAATTATAGATTCTTCCTCAACCATGTCCTCCCATTTTTTTCGTTTCTCTTTTGCGCCATCGAACCTTCCCTGTTTTCTATCTTTAGTAAATAATTCTTCAAAGCGATCATAATGGTAGATCGCTTTATCCCTCCATATAGCAGCTTTAGGCTTTGCCTAGTTATAAAGACATTATTATCAAATAAAAGATATTATATATATACCCACAATTAAATTGGACAAAAGTAATTCAATTAAAATTAAATAAATACCTCTATAAGGTCTTTCCATACTTCTGGTTCAGCATCCCACTTTTTTGTAACTGGGCTCCAAGCAAAGCCACTAAGTCCAATTGAACATTTAAACAAGTCATAACACTCAAAGAAATGAGATTTGAGAGTCTTACAAGCGATTAAGCAAGTGACTTTTCTTCAAGTATGGTATCTCAAGTTTTTCTATCAAATATTTCAACATATTTGAATAGGCGTACGTCGTAAAAAAGTTCCATCGAGTCTGCTCCTTGTGCTTGCTCATAAAGCATTGCCTCGATGAACAATTCATCCATTCTATTTGTCCATTTTAAATTTTCTTTCTTTAAGGTTTGGAATTTCATTTGTTGTTTTGGTCATATTTATCCTATACAAATAATCATGAAATTAAAAGAAAACAACACATATATATAAACAACACAAAACATGGATAAATAATAAAGTAAAAAACTTAATCTCATATAAACAATAAACAAAATATCATTCTAGTTACGACACAAATACTCGTCAAATAACATAATAAATTAAAAAATCAAACGTACTATAAACTAGTTGTCAACATGAGATAAAACTCAAGAACTATTAACTTCATTTATGTAATCAATCCATATATCATTTGCAATAGAAGTCCTTAAATACTCAGCATGCGTTACATCTTCACTAACATCTCTTACATGATCATCAGGTTCATGCATTTGCTCTAGGAGCTCTCGATCAACTTCGGCAAAAAGGTCATCATCAGGATCAACAGATATCAAGTAATTATGTAAAATGCAACATGCTAAAACAATTTCAGATTGAGTATCCACATCGTATTTTGGCTCAGTTGTGCTCCCAATAATCGGAAACCTTTTCTTTAGTACGCCAAATGCCCTTTCAATTGTATTACGTAATGATGCATGACGTAGATTAAATAATTCTCTAGGATTTTCTGGAGGTCAAGCTGAGTACTCTTTTAAATGGTAGCGAACACCTCTATAAGGTGTCATTAATCCGTTGGTAAATGGTAATCCGGCATCTACAAGATAATATTTTCCTAGAAATTCATAATATTAGTTACATGTAAAACAAAGATTTTTTTTAATTAAATCCTAAAAAGGTTGATAGTGTATTACCATTGGGGATTTTTAACTTATCTTCTCTTACAAGGGCATTTTTAATTATTCTGGAGTAAGATGTCGTCCCTTCCCAACCAATTAAAATATAAGTAAATTTCAAGTCAAATGTACATGCGGCTAAGACATTTTGCGTAGGGTAGCCCTTCCTACCACGATATCTTGGTACATCAGTGTGCGGAACTTTTACACGAACATGAGTTCCGTCTATTGCTCCTACATAATCCTGGAATTCACAAACATGCACATACCTTGTTAAAATATATAAAAATGTGAATTTGAGGTAAAGTATGTTAAGTTGTAAATTTTACCTTATAATATGGATAAAATCTACTATTGTTGAGTACTTCTAAAGGTACGTGTGCTCCATTTGGTTGTATTAAAAAAATTTCTTCCAATGATATTATTGCTTTTAAGACTCTATGAAAATGACGACTTGTTGTTCCTGTTAAGTCGCTGAAAGAAAAATGTAATTGAACTGCTTTCTCATTATGCGATAATATGTGAAGAAATTTTGCGACTTGTTCTCTAGAGATACTTTCGTTGAGTGGTCAAGACCGCCCTCGTCATGCAATATCTTACACAATTTTTCGAAGGTTTGTGGTCCCATGCGAATAACATCACGACTTTTCTCACTGTACCTTATCTCATGAAGCAATTCATCTCTTACTTTTTTTTTCATTTCAGTTATTTCTTTACTAGGCTTATTCCCACAAGGTCTAGTCATATGATATTTGATATATTGAACTATGAGGGACAAGATCACTGTTACTAGAAAATGTCATCGAATCATAAAATCTCGAAATTTACTCTCTTGATTGTCCATCTATTCAATCAATAAAATAGAATGAGTACACAAGAACCCATAAATTAATGCACTGACTCGAAGAAGCTTCCCTAGGAAGGCTTTCTGAACTAAAAATAATAATCTTAGAGAAACGAACAAATGCTAAAAATCTAAAACAGGAGAAAAAATGAAGCATATTGAAAGAAACATGTTACTGCACCATACAGCCTCATAGCTTCTTGTATTATAAAGCATTTGTTAACTTTACAAGTTCCAAATCCAATGAGAAAAAACAATAAAGAAATTTTATCCCACCCATCATTTTTAAAAACAATCATAGTTTTAGAGTTTCTAAAATGCCTTAACATGCAGCAATAATAAATAATAAGAAATTTTTTCATTTGCTTGTCTGTATATAAGGTGGAGGTAGTAAGGTTTAATTTATCAATGTGATGTGATATTGTGAAGCATTCCTTAGCTCATTCGTTGTTTCTTTTATAGACTAATCTAGAAAAGCTTTGTTGGAAATCGTCATCTTTTCACACTTTTTTAAAGTCTAATATACTCGAGATTATACTGTTAAGAGCAATAACATGTCATCATTGCTTAGCTCAATTTGGGTACATCTTCAAAAGACTCAACTTCCATTACCATTTGTTTGAGCATTACACATTTATGTATTAAAAATTTACAAAAAATGGAAAACTAAAATTTAATGATCAAGAATACGTAAACAATAGTAGTGTATGTGACAAATCAATGACGACCAATAATAAACAATCAAGGAACTAACAAATTTACATAAACCGGAGTAAACCTATATCAAGAAATTTCAATAAAATTAAAAAAAACTATCCGATTCCTCGGAAGAAAAATTTCAAGCATACCCAATGAAACGCAATAGCATTATACGTAATCAATCAAAGTTCAACAAACTAAATCACTAAAATAAAGTACTATACTAATACATATAACACGACTGTAAGTAAGATTATGTACCACAGACAAAAATTTTACCCCCAAATATCCACAGCAATTCAAAACAAACAAAGATCAATCAATTCAGATCTGAATTTAAAACACAAATTACTCCACCAATAAACATTAAAATAAATAAATTTGATACCTCTGAGATACACGGAAAGGCAAAGGCTGATGAACTTGTTCGTGCCTTGTTCAGTTGTTCGCGGCAAAAGGCTGATGAACTTGTTCAGTTGTTTCGCACCTTTATATATTTTTTATCAGATTAGGTTTAGAATTGAGGACATGAGTTGTAATTAAAAATTTGTTATATTAAAAATTGAGGATAATATGGGAATTATAAAAATATTACTTATTCCAATTTCTTTTCCGTCCAAATCTTGTCAATTTTGGACGGAAAACTTTGGCAGGAAAAGTGGCCAAGTTTTCTGTCCTAAAAAACTCAGAAACATAAGAATTAGAAAGAAAACTTAAATTTTCCGTCAATTTCTTTTCTTTTCTGTCCATTTTAAAACTCAGAAACAGAGCGTTAAGCCATTTTATAATTCCTACACTAATAGTCCAAAGTCTAAATTTGAAAACAAACAAGACACTTGAGATTAATATTCTTATCCCAAGTATAATCTTTGAAAACAAATATAACTCAAGTGTCTTGTTTGTTTTCAAATTTATACTTGAGACTATTAGTCTAGAGATTATAAAATGACTTAATAGTCTTGGGATTATAATTATAATCTCGGGATTATAATCCTTGCAAACTTAGGCTATGTTTGTAAGACCCTAACTTTTTATGAATAACGATTAATTTTCTTAAAATATTATTTTGAATAGTAAGGTGTTTATTTGATATAATGATATAGTTATGGGTGGTATGTGTAAATTTTGCAAAGTAAGCAAGTTGTCATAAAATATTCGTTTTGTCGAGAAATATTCTTTTGGTCTAGAATATTCGTACGATGGCACAATCATTGGTGGACCCCACAACGGAATAACTGTCGAATATAGAAAGCGACATAAATAACATTTTTATAAAAATAAAGGCAAAACTTTTACCGTTAAACTGTTGAAATACCCGGTGATAAAAGTACAGTAATACGCGTTGTTCAACAGTGGTACGCGATATTGCACAGTATCTCTGATTATTGATGCTTACGTAAGAAGTCACTCAGTTTTATTCAATAATTGTCACAGTAGTTGTTGTATAGTATCTCATATTATTGGTTCAATTATTGTCACAGTATCATCTGCACAATATTTTATATTATTAAATTAATAATTGACACAACATAATTACTCATATTATTATTTACATTATTGACAATGTCTAGAAAGTTTTGTCGAGAAAAAGGGTTATGTTATTTAATTGCGCGCCAGTAAGGAGAAATCTTAAACGAAAAGTCCTCTCTTTCTTGGGAACGATCTGGTTGTCAATATTGTGAGTTATAATATTAATGATGAATAATTGTTGAAAGATTAAAAATGTGTTGATTGAAGATAAGTGATTTGTGATATATATTTATTCAGTTTTTGATATAAATAGAGGGGTTTGTCATGAGATGTTTGTTGCAAGTTTAGCTTATTATTCCAAGGGAGAATGTACTAATTTTTCAAACCGTCGGCAGGAAATTTTTTATAATATATAAATTTATTTGTTTTATTAGAATAATTTAGATGAATAGTGATTAATAGTAAAAATCAGATAAAATTTAGAAAATCCGTGAATGTTTACTATTTAGTCCGTGATTTTCTTTTAAATAGTATCCTGCTATTCTCCTATAAATAGGTTGCTTAGTTAAGAAACGAAAATCACACCAGAATTAGAGAATTCTTCTTGTATAATATTGTACGTATTTCTTTTTAAGTATAAGGATACTATGAGTGTAACAAATAGTGCAAGATTTTCTCAAGATAATCTCCGCTATATCAGTTAGATTTAGTCTCCTACAAAGGTAAAGGATGTTATTTTCTTCATACTCATAAGGGTTGTCATTCTATTTTTTATTATTCTGTGGGAATAACCTGTCTACGCGGATTACCGCATGCCTATTAAATAACCCTTCGTATTCATTCTTTATTAAGTTGTGGAAATGATCTATCTACGCGGATTACCACATGACAGGTGAAAATCCATTTGCAGTTTCGTATATTCTTTCATACTCGTATAAGATATCATTTCTTTTGTACTCGTCAAGGAATATTGTTTTTTTTCTTCATATTTCTCCATTTATGGTACGGAATTATTGTTTGTTTCCATAACCTTATTATTAAAGGTGAAAATCCTTGAAATTAGTAGAATATTCTTAATAGTTTACGCTTCATCTAATATCATTTCACTGGAATATTGTTATGAATTTTTTTATTAAAATTTAATCTATTCATCTGGGGTAATATTCATTCGGGGTACTATTCATGCCGGAGTACTATTCACGACAGAATTTAGTTTTTTTTCTTTGTCTAAATTATCTTTGAAATTTGAATCTTAAATATCATTCTTGAATTTTACTCCACAATTGGTGATCATGTTGACAATTTGGTTATTCTTGAACTCTCGATAAATTAAATTATAAATATCTAATATTTATTCTTGATCTCACTTGATTCTTACTTTATATCATTGTCATTATCCTCATGTTTATATTATGGTGAAATTCATTTTTGGCCCGTAGTGCATAGATGGACTGTTGATTGGTATGATTATGATCAGAAATTGTGTATTGGTATAATTATGACTTTTAATGTTACAGACAAAGGTTTGTGGTGAAAGTCATCTTTGGCCCGTAGTGCATAGATAAATAGGTGTTTGACATGATCATGACCACTGGTGATACAAACGTATATCTTTGGCCCATAGTGCATGGATAATTCGTTAATTTGAAATAATTATTGATTGGTGTTACAAAGATAAAATATTGATGATGGACTTTTAAATCATATAAGATAATAGACATCATACTCTACTTGACTCTTCTAATGAATTGTTATTTCCGCTGCAGTTGTTGATCTAAAACTTGTTGTCTATTGTATTCTATCATATTTTTCCCTGTTGAGGACTAAGGATAATTTATTCTACATTATCTTAGTCATAATATTCTTTATTGGGCTAGTTGAGCTCACCCTTTTCTTTCATTGTTCTCTTCAGGAAATGAGAATATAACTGGGACTAGTTGGGGAATGGAGTGATGGTCTAAGATGGTTACTATAGTAGTCCTCACTACTCTATAAAATAGTGTGACAATAATTGTAATAAGGATTTTATTTGGGTTTGAATATTGTCTATGAGACAGTATTTGTATTGAAACTCACAGCTTATGTTTTGTAGTATTTTACACGACAGTTAATAGTTGTATATAGGAAGTTTGTATTTGAATTCTGTACCATGTATTTGGCGACTCAAAATGGGTTGTGTAGATCTATTTTGAGGGCGTCACAATGTTTGTTTGCAAAGATTACACTTGGGATATTACTATTAATTTCAAGTGTGTTGTTTGTATTTTAAATTTAGACTAGGACTATTAGTCCAGAGATTATAAAGTGACTTAATATGAGGAATTATTTAATACTATATTCAATCAGGGAAATCCCCACTATTTGGAACTAAAAATTTCTAAAAAAATTAACCTCAACTTTTTCTAAAATAACCATAACTCCATCATAAATGTCCAAAAACCACACCCCTCATAGCTCAATGGGTGTAATTAGTTAATTCTAAGTAGCAATAATAGTATAATAATAATTTTTATATTGTAATAGTGATTGTTTGATTATGAATTATATTATACCTCTCAAAAGTGGTAATTCAAAAATAAAATAATAGTAGTAATAATGTCTAAGAGAAAAAAAATAGTGGGTAATAGTTAATTTCACATTTTATCTTCTTTCTATTTTTAATTTTACTTAAAATAAAACATCAAAAATATTAAATTTAAAATTGATATAATTATTTATTTAATTTTAGTAAGATTAATTACAACTATATATATTGTAATCTAATTTCAAAAATATAACTATATAATTAACATATTTGTAACTTTCAGAATTTAATTAAATGGGTTTCACAAATTGGTAAAATAAATTTATTTACTTATAATAATGCGGAGGAGTAATATTTGAATGATTCTAGTAGTGGATATCTTTCTAAAGTCTAGCTTTTATTATTAGGGTATATTAGTTGATAGCACGGGCTAGTTTGTTTTTCGATTATATAATTTTCTAAAATTAGAATGAGAAAGATTTTTCATAATAATAATATTTTTTTTCATATAAATTTTTTGATTTTTTTTTGCATGGCATAGCAATTACATGTATAAATATGTTGCTATTGCTATTTTATTACTTCCACAGTTCCACTTTTATTGTGATAACCCATTTTATTTAAGATCATTCAGTTGTTGCTCAATTTTCTGAATCTTCTCTTTTATGGCTTCGACTTTTGTTTGTAGCGTAACAATAGTTTATTCGATCATTGCATTCTTGGCATATCCATAACCACCATTGTCACTACTGCTATCATCGCTTATTTCAATAATTTGGCGTTTGTTCTGCCCTTTGTTTTTTGTTGGTATAGATCTGCAAATAAATGAAAACACATAAAATTTTAAAAATAACATGCAAAATAGGAAGAATATATTAGTTAAAAAAATAAAATAATAATTGTTGCTCAATTTTTTGAATCTTCTCTTTCATGGCTTCGATCTTTGTTTGTAGCGTAACAATAGTTTCTTCGATCCTTGCATTCTAGGCATATCCATAACCACCATTGTCACTACTACTATCATCGCTTATTTCAATAATTTGGCGTTTGTTCTGCCCTTCATTTTTTGTTGATATAGATCTGCAAATAAATGAAAACACATAAAATTTTAAAAATAACATGTAAAATAGGAAGAATATATTAGTTAAAAAAATAAACTAATAGTTGTTGCTCAATTTTCTGAATCTTCTCTTTCATGGCTTCGATCTTTGTTTGTAGCGTAACAATAATTTCTTCGATCCTTGTATTCTTGGCATATCCATAACCACCATTGTCACTACTGCTATCATCGCTTATTTCAATAATTTGGCATTTGTTCTGCCCTTTATTTTTTGTTGGTATAGATCTGCAAATAAATGAAAACACATAAAATTTTAAAAATAACATGCAAAATACGAAGAATATATTAGTTAAAAAAACAAACTAATTACTTTACCTGATATCCATTATTTAGTATTTTGTATAATATTATTTGTGTATTGGATTTTTTGTTTATGTTATAGTAGTATCTATAGGTGTTTTATATTTAATGAGTATTTTTTTTTTGTCATCAATTCTTATATGGCTATAGTAAGTGTTGTCATTTGGATTGTCTATTGATTTAACTTTGTATCTTAATTGTAATGCAATGTTGTATAGCATGAATCCGTTTGGCAGTTTTGAAGATGAAAGAAAAAGAAAAACTATTGGATTGGAAGAGACAACTGAATTAATGATTTTCTGTTATGTATTAATGGTTAATATTATGTATTAATGGCTAATATCAATTGTATATGAGATTTCAATTGATTAAAATTGGGTTGTATGTGGGATTTCAATTGATTAAAATTGGGTGTGTTAATTAATTAATTGATTTGAAATTAATTGAGTTTATTGAGTTTCTGTTGGAAATCAAATTGGAAGACAGATTAATTACTTGATTTTTAACAGCCAGATTAATTAATTGATTTGAAATTGATTGAGTTGGAGGATAGGCTATGAAATTAATTGAGTTTCTATTGGAAATCAAATTAGAAGACAAATTAATTAATTGATTTTTAACATAGTTAAAAATCAAATTAATTTCAATTGATTAAAATTGGGTGTGTTTGGAAGCCAGATTAATTAATTGATTTGAAATTGATTGAGTTGGAGGATAGGTTGTGATGTATTTACATATAAGAATTGATTTCTAAATTCAATAACTTTATTTTATACTTAGCAGAGTCATCACCTGTAATGAGACTCTGATAAGTCATGTATATAGTTTAATGTTTTAGAATTCATTGATTTGTTATTGTTTATCTAACAAGTTATCATATACATACATAATCACCACTAGGAATTGAAATGGAGAAAATCATTACATTTTTAAAATGGTAGACTTTTAGGTCATTAAGTCATAAAATAAGTAATAGTACGTTAGAAATTTCAAATTAATTATTTTATCATTTACAAATAAAATATATCTTTTATTGATGAATAGTTGAAATAACCAGACTGACTGAACTGGGGTAGTATAATGCATAACCAGATTGGTTTTTGTTCATAATATTTATTTATTCCAACAGGGCCAATATGAGAATCAATCAAAATTAACTAGCAAGTAAGAGTTAGACTGACTTTTTTAACATCATATTCATATGTACTTCTAAACTTACTTTGACCTCTATTTGCATACAGAAATCTTGTGAAATGAGTACCGACTTTTAAATATACGGTGAAAATATCTAAAAAAAGTGAATATTAAACTCCTATATATATATATATATAAAAACTTGGGTATCAAGTTGAAATTTTGTTCTCCTATGTAACAGCCAGGCACGATCAATTGAACATATACATGCACATGCATTATTTGGTAATGGAATTATGATGGTCGTCCTAATCTTTTTTTGCACCATATAAAAATCAAAAATAGAAAAAGGATTTCACGGTTGTACCTACTGATGACGGAATAAGAGCACCTGCATGTCCTATACCATACGTCCATACCACCAACGGCCGGCGATGCCCAGATTGTGGAAGAGCATGCAGATTAAGAATGGCAAAGAGAATTAAGGGGTCACATATATATAGATATATGTTCAAGGCTGTTGAAGCATACCAACCACCTACCTCCTAGCAAATTAATCCTCATGCCCAATGCAATCTAGTTGTAGTATCATTAATTAATTAATCTTCTTTATATATACATGTTTTTACTCCCTCCAATCGCTGCTTAAATTTCATTGTGATTGTAGTTTTGAAAGTACCAACATTACATGATTAGTTTAAGTTGCAATTTACTAGAAACATTACATTACTAGTTTTTTAATACTATCAATAAGTTTAGCTTAAAGTGCCGATTCTAACAATATACTATTCCCTCAGTCCCTAATTATTTGATGTTTTAGAGTTTTTTATTTGTCCCTAATTATTTGACGTTTGTTCAAATTTAGGAGAATTAATGATAATTTTTCCAAAATTACCCCTCATTACTCTTTCTATTTTTTTGATACTTTTAACTGTCTCTCTTTCTCTATCCTTATCCCAACAAAACTTTCTTATCCCAACAAAACTCTCTTTATCCCAACAAAAGATTTAAGAGTATTATAGACAATTAAGTACTATATTTAATGATTTCCAATCATTTTCTTAATTTTTATGCCGACCTCTAAAACATCAAATAATTAGGGACGGAGAAAATAGTAAATTGGTGAAATTGGCAATATCAATATCCTTTAAATTGGTGTTGGAATGACACGTACATACTTATGGGGATTGATCTGTTCTTTGATTGTAGTAGTAGTAGCAGCTTGTACTAGCATCTTTTAAGGGCCGAGTTAATTAAATCTCATCAATTTCATAAATTTGATGGTTGGAAACAGTATGGCTCCCAACTACCTCATTAAAATTTGTGTAAAAAAAATTGCCAAATTAGTTGGTTTTCTGATCCGCATTTAATATTTTCCCAAATCCCAACTTCTCTTCTCTCCTTCAACATCCATTAGAGTCGGTACTAATACTTAATAATTGATCATTCCGTGTGTAAAACTTTAGTACTAATTTCTACACCTAAATTATCGGATAAGCTTGTCCAAAATTCTTCTTCTTCTTCTTCTTAAATCTTTCAAATTTCACAACATGGCTGTTGTCACTTTCACCGAAGATATCGCCAGCCCTGTCCCCGCCAGATTGTTCAACGCCATGATCGTTGATGCCGACAATTTGTTGCCTAAAATTGTTCCTCAGGCCATCAAAAGCGTGGAGAGAATTGAAGGGGACGGAGGTCCAGGAACCATCAAGCAGATGAACTTCACAGAAGGCAAGCCATTAGCCATTAGCCATTAGCCACTAGCCACTAGCCACTAGCCACTAGCCACTAAATAAATTATAATAATGTCACTACACATATTAACATGTACTACTATAATTTAAGTAACAAACAATCTTCTTAATTCCATCTTTAATTTCTCATGTACGTACAGGTATTCCTTTCAAATATGTGAAGCTTAGGATTGATACGTTGGACAAGCAAAATTTAATTTATGCATACACATTGATTGAAGGCGATGCTTTGATGGGGAAGATTGAATCAGTTTGTTATGAGGTGAAGCTAGATCCGTCTCCTGATGGAGGAGGGTGTGTTGGGAAAAAAGTCACCACTTACCATACCAAACCGGATGTTCAGATCAGTGAAGAGGAGATCAAGGTCGGAAAGGAAATGATTGAGGGTATTTTCAAGACTGCAGAGGCCTTTCTTTTGGCAAATACTCATGCCTATGTTTAGTGTATTCAATCCGAATGTGTTCTATGGTTTTTTCTACAAGATGTAATGCGTGTGAAGCAGCATCAGTAAGTATGTATAATCAAGCTGCAACAAGTAAATTGTACTCCCTCCGTCTCGTAATATATGTCGTTTTAGATTATTTTATTGTTATCTAATAATTTGTCGTTTAACTACAATCTTTCTAAAATTACTTCTCACGAGAAAATACTACGGGATGTGTGAAAGAGTAGGGGATAAATATGGTAATTATGAGAATTTAAAGGTATTATTGACAATTAATATTATATTTAATGATATACACTTATTATTTTCTTAATTTTTGTGCACAAATCTTAAATTACATATCAAGGGAAGGAGAATGGAGTATAAAAGGACTTCAAGTTTCCTGTTACTGACAATTACCCAAACTCAAAAAATGAAATTGACTTGATCGCACAGTTGATCATCATTTGCTGGCTAGCATAAGGTCTGGACTACTTGTCAATCGCAAAAATGGAATCTAGTCCCTGTCAACCTTTTCCACAAAAAGAAAAGGCTGTATATGCTCTGGAAGGCAAAATATATTATCCACTGCAAACACACAATACATTTTCGGAATTGTTTTTGTTATGATCTCCTTCTTCCAGCAAAAGGATTCCTCAAGAATGGATATCCACCCATCACCAAGAAAGCTACTTTCATATTGTAATTGACCAGCCTGCCATTACCCATACGTATAGGTATAAAACATCAATCTTTCTATCTTCTTCTCCTTTTTCATGCATGGTCGGCTTTGGATATCCAGACTGCATACAAAAACCCTCCCTCAATTATAGATGGCCATCCATCCATATTAAAGTAAAATTCCATTTGGCTCAAAATTCTAAGGTGGAAACAAAACACCACCCCTTTCCTTCTTCTTTTACAATATGACACAGACTTCAGAAAAATAATCAAGCAGCAAACACTCTCTCCCTCTAAAAAGATATTCCTTGCATGTCCCACGCCTCCTGCCTTTTAAATATTCTTTCTCCCTGCACAAATAAATGCCATATCTTGATTCTGCACTCATTCCCTCTACCAAGTATACAAAGGACCTCTTTTTTGTTTCTCTACTCTCCCTCTCCTCCCCTTTTCCGCAGTCATGGTTCCACCAGAGTTAGAGGTACGCTTCAGAACTTAAATATATATTAACACTAATATGTATCCATCATTTTCTAAAGCAACCTATGTTTTTATCAGAATTTGCAGAAACCTCGAGTAACAGAGATACAGGTTCGGATAGACTGCAATGGGTGTGTGCAGAAGATTAAGAAGGCTCTGCATGGGATCAATGGTAAGTGATACTAGTCCCTAAATGTTTCAATGTGCTCTCTCATTTCTCATTGATTGTCTCCAGATCATCTTAAACACTGCCCTGATAATTTTAAAATTTTCATTTTCTACAGGTATATATGATTTCTACATTGATTTTCCTCAACAGAAATTAATAATAATTGGGTGGGTAGATCCTGAGAAAATAGTCAAAGCAATTAGAAAATCGAGGAAAACAGCCACCATCTGTTCTCATTCGGAACCAACACACCAACAAGCTCAACCAACAGAGGCAGCACCAGGAGGGGGACAACCGCCTCCCGAGTCGACATCCCCTCCTCCAGCCGAAGCTCCACCAGCTGAAGCAGCTCCGCCAGCCGGAGCAGCCCCGCCTGCAGAGCCACCAAAAGACCCACCTCCACCAGAAAAACCACCACCAGAGGTGGCACCACCACCTCCGGCTGCTGATGCTACAGCAAGCCAAACAGGGCAACCCGTTGGGCCGAAAGATGTGGAAGAGGTTCATGTGATATACCACCACCCTCCTGACTACGGCTACAGATATAGCTACGGCCCTAGCTTTCAAGGATATGGGGGACAAGGAAGCAGTTATCCCAATGCTCCAGGAATTCAAGGGTCTGGTGGACAAGGGAGCAGCTGCGCTAATGGTACGGGAATTAGACATGAAACACCCCCACCAATATATGTAGCTCACAGCTACAATGCATATAAGCCATCGCCGTATGTCACTGAATTTGTATCACCGCCATCACACTACTCGCATCATAGTAGACCAGAGCCACCACAATATGTGCATTACAGCAGACCAGAGCCACCAAAATACATGCACTACTACAGACAAGAACCACCACAATATTCATACAGTAGACCGGAGCCACAACAATACACGCACTACAGTAGACCGGAGCAATACAGTGAGGATTACCGCAATGGGAATGGACATATCGCTTCAATGTTTAGCGATGAAAATCCAAATGCCTGTAGAATAGTCTAACAATAAAGTTTGCCCCCATAAGAGAAACTTAACTAGAAAGTTAATGGAGAATAATCAGTACCATTAATGTTATTCAGGATGAGTAACATTTCCAAACAAGCATGTGCTGATGTCAAGGGAAGAATATGATTCGTAGCTTGTTAGTGCAGGAAGAATTTGTCTTACATTCCACTACTGAGACGTCTAATACATACTTTCTCGTAATCATTTCTTGTGAAAAATCCTATAAATTTATACAAATATTCTAACCCTCTAGTATTTTAATAATAATCATATAGAATATCATAACAAACTTGTGAGACTGATAAAAAAAGGAAGATAATAATAGTCTTCACCTTTTAAAGATAGAATTTACGGAATGATTTTTATTTTTTTTCATATTAAAAACATTTTATATTATCTCAACTTACCAACTTTGCCAATGACATTCACCTATTACCTATACCCTCCCTACTACGGTACTATCATAACATTTGAAGATCATAATATGGAGATATTTTGATAATATTTAAAGATCATATATATATATATATATATATATATATATATATATATACACACACACACATCATATTGGCTAGCTACTGATAGGACAATTTTGTATCCAACTCCTCCCTATAAATGGTCGTCTTCAGTCCCCTCAATTGGTTGACAGATCATTGACACCTGGGAAGTTAAATTCTCAAAGCACTGGATTAAAGATTCTTAACCATGCATAATTATCACATGTATAATGGATGCATCTTTCCAGCCAAATTAGGATTAGCAAAGAAAAAAAATTCTTTTCTTTTCGCATAAAAAAATGATCTTTTTCACTTCAAAATGAATATGAAAAGGAAAACATTGCTTCAAAATATTACAGATAAAAGAAGAGCATCAAACATGATGTGGGATGCTGAAAAGGAAAAAGAAAGTAACCAAAAGAAAGAAGAAAAAATTGCAATAAACTGTGACAATAATTGTACTGTGCGCAGGGAAACAAAATTTGTGAGCTGAGCATCACACATGATGTGGGATACTGAACTTTTGGAAGGTCAGAATCATATTTCTCAGATTCACAGTGCCAAGAAATTGTTTAACAGCCATTGCAAACTTTTAGGTTTAGCTTCAGTTCAGCAGTAAAGCTAAAACCAACGAGGACGATACTGAAGCAGTATTCTAACAATAATCCTTGAAAGTTTGAACATATACCTTTTCATGGAAAAGTTATGTCAGCAGCAGAATCTGAAATTTATCAAGGGGGTCAATCAAAAGGTTAGCTGTAACACCCCTTCCCAAAATAGAAAGAGAGGTTACTCATAACACAACGAAACTAAGGAAGATCACAGGGCTTTCAACCACAAAAGAATAATCTCATAATAATTCAACGCCATAAGAAAACCATAATAAATGCCACACCTACCAATCCACAATCTAAAATACTTATTACAACTTTAAATAAATCAATGTATTGAAACCTAACAAAATATATCAAAACTATTGGATTAAAGGCTCTCACACACTTGCCCTTGGTCCCTTGATTACTCGCCGGAAGAAAAACACAAGATGTAGCCAAATGCCAAGACGGATATAGAATACAATTAATGAACCGAAATAACTAACTTCAATTTAAATGAAATGAGATGAAATGAATCAAACAAAACGAACAAAACTAACACAACGTAAATAAATAGTAAATTGAATCAAATGGTCGGGTGTTATTTCATACCGAGCTCAGAACAAAATAGAATATACCTTGCCACACAGGCAAGTCAAATAATGTCACACAGAGAGTCACACCCATTGGACCGCGAATCCAATGCATGTAAAATCGGAAGGCGTGTTTGGCACAAACATCACCAATCCATGAGCGAGCAATGTAATGAAAAATCTAGGTTCCACCCATACGCCTCCCACAACAAAACACCAAATGGCCAACTCCATCGAGCACAAAACGGAGACGCTGGTGGATCGATCACACCGCCACTGGAAGGTGTCACGCCTACAAGCAAGAGGACATGCCTATGGTACCCCCCACGGTGGTTATAGCTCGGTATACCCTACGGTATTCTAACAAAATATAATGTCACAACACATGCGACACAACAAAGGGGTTCTAATATGTACATGTTAAATCAAATAAAATATCAACACAAAGTCTCCAATATATTAATGATGTCTTGACGCCCCCAAAATAGGTCCATTCCATCCAACCCATTCTCGAGTCGCCAAATACATTGAGATGAAACAACTACAACTTTATTATCACAACAATAAAATCATGAGTTTAAAAACAAATATTATCTTCAGATAATATTTATACTCAAATAGATCCTCATCACATTTATTGATACATTATTTTACAATAATGATGAGGACTACTAAACAACTCTCTCTAGAACCTTCATTCCATACCCCACTAAGACTTTGCTACATTCTCGCCTCCCAGAAGAAAAATGGAACAACAAGGAAAAGGGTGAGCTCAACTAGCCGAAGAAAAGAATATTATGACTAAGATAATATACAACAAATTATCGTTAGTCTCCAACAGGAAAAAATCGATAGAATACAATAGACAACAAGTTTCGGATCAATATTCGCAATGAAATAATAATTCATAGAAGAGTTACGTAGAGAATGAAATCTACTATAATCTATGAATTTAACGATCCATCATCAATATTTTATCCCTATAACATCAATCAATATTCATCTCAAATCAAACATTCATCTTTTGCACTACTGTGCCAAAGATATTCATCATCGGTCATTATGTTCATCTCAACACTGCTCATCTTTGCACTACAGCCAAAGATATTCTTGAGAAATCATTCATCTTTTTACCTACAGGCCAAAGATATTCAATAATATCATCATTTAAGACCGAGGATGATGAAAATATTTTAAAGAACGAATCCAAAGTGAAACAAAATGACAAGGATTAAGGATTAAGGATTAGTACTTTGTTTTATCCATGTCCAACAATACCTCAAAAATAATCATAGTGGTGTAAAATTCAAGAATGATCAAAACATGGGATACAATCAAAGCTAGTATCCGTAATAGATATTTTTAGATTTAAAAGAAAAATTTTCATTTTTCTAGGTGAATAGTCTTAGTGATTCGTGAATAAGGTCAGATATCGTGAATAGTCTTGGTATCGTGAATAAGAACTCCACACCCAAAGATAGAAATTCCACAAAAAAAACATCTTCACGCTTAATGAATAGTACTCGTGAATAGTAACTTCGTGAATAGTAACTCATGAATAGTAACTCGTGAATAAGTAACTCATGAATAGTAACCCGACACATAAAAAGTTCCAAATTTGATAAAAAGTACCAACCAATATTTCAAAAGATAATGATATTGAAGAATTAATATCATTTGAGAAGAAAATAACATCCCTTACCTCAAAGAATCGAGATTTTGGAAGGAAAGGTTCAAGTGATCTTGAATGAAACTTGTCTTGAACAAAGAACTCTCAAAGTATCTAAATACTCACAAAATACGCTCAATAATATAGAGAGAGAGAGAGAAAACTTTGTTTACGGTGTGATTTTCAATTCTAACTTAGCCCTCTATTTATAGGAAAAATGTTAGCCATCAAAGCGATTTGACCTTTACTGATGGCTTTACTCGCTACTATTACCACCCACCACATTTGAAATAAAATTCAGCACATTTTTCACCAACCACAAGTGGGGCCCACTCAATTCTAGAATTTTCCACCAAAATCAATTATAAACCTAATTTTCGAATCCAGACACCTCTTAAAATTCACAACAAATCATTCGTGCATTTTTAATTCGGTTCAAAATTTGTGGACATATACTCAACTTATGTATGTATAACATACCCAAAAATTACCACAATCCAACGGTCGGATTAAAATTATAACCCCATGATATATCTCAAAACCCCCGATTTAATTTTTTAATACCTCCAATCCGATAAAATAATTGATAAAACACCTCAACAATAATTTCTTCATTTATAACCACATAAATAAACCCATCATTTATATCCACATAAAATAAATATTTCCTTATCATATGAATCAATAATTAATTATTCACAAATAATATTACTGAGAATCACATTTATGATGAAATCCAGTTGCTCCCAGGAAAGAGGGGCTTTCGATAAGGATCTCTCCTTATTGGGCGCGCAATTAGGTGACCAAACCTCTCCTTAGACGAACTTTCTAGACATTGCCAATAATGTTATCTAATAATATTATTCAAATAATATGAATTATTGATCCGATAATGGGAAATCTTGTGTAGTGACAATTATTGAACAACAATAATATAAAATATCAACGCAAAGAATTATTGAATCAATAAAATAAAATATTGAACAATAACTCTCATGTGAAAATTATTGAGTAAAGGCCTTCTTACGTAAGGATCAATAATTCAACAATCTTGCAATACCGTAGTGTCATCTTTATGCGACCACGCGTATTCATCAGATTTTAACCACCGGTATTCCAATGCCTTCTTATTCTTGAATAACTACGCTATTATTTTTAACCAACTTGTATTTGTCGTTTTCTTCATCCAATCACTTTCCATATGGGGGCCCACACATGGTCGTGTCAGTAAATGCATTTAATATTCCCGACAAGCATTTAATATTCCACGACCAAACGAATATTCCCAGACAAAATGAATATTTTATAACCACTTGCTTATTTTGAAATATTTATGTATTTAACCCTTAACTATCCACATTAATCAAATCAACCCTTACTATTTCAAAATAATAAATAAAGGAAATTCCTTTTATTTAAAAAATTTGGGTCTTACAACCTCCCTCCTTATGAAATTTCATTCCTCGAAATTGGCGACAAGACGCATACTGGTGTTTCAAAAGGTGAGGATACCTCGCTTTCATTTCCGCTTTCAAATTCCCGGTGTCATTTCCTCTATAGCATGATTCTTCCACAAAACTTTAACTTGTGGTATGACCTTTCATGCGTAGGGCATGCTCCTTCCTATCCAAGATCTTGACAGTACCTCCTCATACGTTAAGTCTTCGGCTATCTCGTCCGGGATTCTAACTCAATAACGTGTTTGGTCGTCCACATATTTACGTAACATCGATACGTGAAAAAACGTTATGAACACGCGTCATACTTGGTGGTAAAAGCGAGTCTATAGCCACAGCCCTATTCGATCGAGAATTTCAAATGGATTAATAAATCGAAGGTTTGAGCTTTCCTCACCTCACCGATTCTCGCTTTTAAAATAACAACTTCTCAGCACCTCCTTCTTCAAATTCATCACTCCGTTGTGTGGCTTGAATGACTTTAACTTTATCGATTAAAGTCGATTATACTCGTATATCATCACGCACTCAGATATCATCACGTGGGTACCTAGAGTTTTCATCTCCATCTCTATTATTTGTATATTATACTTAAATTAGTCTTTGATGATATTAGACTCGTATTTGATACGATCTTCTACTCAACACGTCACCTACCACGTTAAACTTTTCCGAGGATGGTATGGTCGAAACATATCTTTGAAATGAGTCTCCTCTTGAGTTCTTTGAAGCTCTTCCCACATTCCTTGCTCCATTTGAATTTTGTATCTCTATGAGTCACCACGTTAATGGAATAATAGCGATTCGAGAATATCCTTCAACGTATCTCGATAATAACCAACTAAGCCTAGAAAACTACGATTTCGATTACCGACTTAGGTTGTTCTCAACCGTGACTCATATCCCAATCTTGGATAGCACGTCACATTGACACCTATCAGTTTACTATCGCACGAATATGACGTCCCCTACAGAGAGTCTGGCTTAGGTGAATTCCACAAAGGAAGTCACAAGATAAAGGCTCATGTAACAAATTCTATAGTTGAATTTTTAACTCCTGAAGTTCAATAGGAGCCATTCTATATGAGATTTTAGAAATGAGTTTTGTCTGGGTTCAAAGTCGATACAAAATTTAATATCGAACTTTGGGAGTAAGCGAGAAATTCTTCGAAAATAAAATCGTCGGAAAAATCAATAACAACAAGAATATTATTCAAATCGACGTGTCTTTATTCAAATCCATAACATGGACTAAGAAAACTTGACATCCGTAATAAACGAATCGACTTCATGGCTTGATATGAAAATGTTTGATTACAATGGTTTGATTGCTTTGAATTGAATAACAAAGTTGCTTAGGAATATGAAAACTAACACCTTACAAAAGCAATCAATTTGGCACGATGAGTAGTTAACCTTAAAATCACATCAAAAGCAAATATCTCTATAAAATAAGGTTAACGGTGTAATGTGATAGTGCTAACTTGAATCAAGCAAGATTTTTTAAACAACGGATGTAATGAAAGTTTCTCCTAACTGAGTCTCCATAAATAGGTCAAAGTCTAATTTCTCCGTAGTCAAGTTCAAACGTTGAAGCGCAAGCAAAGAGAGATAAAAGAATGGGTAGAATCCCAGATCTAGTAAGGTATAAACTTCAAGAAGAATTTATAATTAACTAACCTGCAACCGTTCGGGTTCTCGCATTTTTACCGGTCCACGACAAACGCTTCTTCCAAGAACCGTTGACTTTGACTTTTCTTGACATCCTTTTGAGTCACCATTCCCTTTGGATCGGGTTTCGATATCATACAATCTCGAGCGATATGTCCTTCCTTTCCACAATTATAGCATACCTTAAACTGTTGTGGACAGTTTGGACTGATATGTCCCTCTTTCCCGCATTTATAACATACGACCGGTGGTCGTTCTCCTCCCTTAAAACTAGTTGCTACTTCGGCACCGACGTCTTCACATGGTCGTTGTTGAATCTCCTCTTTTAAAATCTCCTCCCGACTCGCTTCTTCTATTTTCATGGCCACGATTACCACCGGTGGTTACCACCTTTGTCCGTATTCTTCTTTTCCACTGGTTATCGTTATTCGATGATCGCTATCTTCGATATGATCCTCGGTTATGGTCCCTCGGTTGAACGTATTTCGTTATCTCGCTTCTAACAATGAGCCCTGCTTACAACATCCCGAATAGAGAGAAATTTATGAGAAATGAGATATCGACGTATGTCGGGTTTCAAACCTCTCGAAACATCCGCGTCATAATGTTCCTCATTCTCCACTAAATGAGGTGCGAACTCGATAACTCCGCGAACTTCGCTTCGTCTTTGGGACACCGCTCGTGTTATTCGCTTTCTAGTCTAATAAACTCCACTTCCTTCATACGACGAATACTTTCGTGGAAGTACTTGTCATTGAATCGCTTCAAACGTCTCCCGGCGACATCTTTGAAGCGGTATTGAATGGGTACGCTTCATGATTCCCACCAAAGATGTCTGCCTCGCCACTTTTAAACATAAAAGTAGCGAATGGAACTTTCTCATTCTTCGCATGCATCCCAAGACATCGAATATCTTGGTAATTTGCTTGACCCATGTTTCCGCCGTGATCGGATCCGGCTTTCCCAGCACTCGTGGTCCCAACTCTTTGAATCGGCTTGGTTTGTGACCACGGTGAATTGCTATCATCTCCTCCTCAGATTTTGAACACGAGTCTCCTCGTCTGATTTTGCATGAATCGCAAAAAGCTTTTAAACATCCCCTCGTTCATCATCTCTTTCGTTGGTGTTATTCACGGAGGTACATTGCCACTGTTGCGCGTTCTCCTCGTTGTTAAATCACAGCATCTCCACGGTCTCATTTACACCACTATTAATATTCTCGACGACATTCTCATTCATTGTCATAAAACAAGGGTTAATTAAGGAAATCAATCACATAATATCCCTATATCTTGACCAACTAACAAATAAGCTTAGGTAGGACACACTAGCAAAAAGGATTTACTCGCCTCTCCCTCCTAGTTCTATTCCCGATCTCCGCCAGAGATCATATCCCTAAGCTCGATACCAACCGTGACGCCCCAAAATAGGTCCATTCCATCCAACCCATTCTCGAGTCGCCAAATACATGGTGCAGAACAACTACAACTTTATTATCACAACAATAAAAAGCGTGAGTTTAAAAACAAATATTATCTTCTGCACAATATTTATACTCAAATAGATCCTCATCACATTTATTGATACATTATTTTACAATAATGATGAGGACTACTAAACAACTCTCTCTAGAACCTTCATTCCATACCCCGACTAAGATTCGCCACATTCTCGCCTCCCGAGAAGAAAAATGGAACAACAAGGAAAAGGGTGAGCTCAACTAGCCCAAAAGAAGAATATTATGACTAAGATAATATACAACAAATTATCGTTAGTCTCCAACGGGAAAAAATCGATAGAATACAATAGACAAACAAGTTTCGGATCAATATTCGCAATTTAAATAATAATTCATAGAAGAGTTACGTAGAGAATGAAATCTACTATAATCTATGAATTTAATAATCCATCATCAATATTTTATCCTCAGTAACATCAATCAATATTCATCTCAAATCAAACATTCATCTTTACACTACAGCCCAAAGATATTCATCGATCGGTCGTGTTCATCTCAACACTGCTCTTCTTTTTTACTACAGCCAAAGATATTCTTCAGAAATCATTCATCTTTGCACTACTGTGCCAAAGATATTCAATAATATCATCATTTAAGATCGAGGATGATGAAAATATTTTTAAAGAACGAATCCAAAGGAAACAAAATGACAAGGATTAAGGATTAAGGATTCGTGACTTGTTTTATCCATGTCCAACAATACCTCAAAAATAATCATAGTGGTGTAAAATTCAAGAATGATCAAAACATGGATACAATCAAAGCTAGTATCCGAATAGATATTTTAGAGGCGAAAAGAAAAATTTTCATTTTCTATGAATAAGAATAGTCGTGAATGAATAGTCAGATATCGTGAATAGTCTTATATCGTGAATAATAACTCAAACACCCAAAGATAGAAATTCCACAAAAAAACATCTTCACGCTTCATGAATAGTACTCGTGAATAAGAACTTTCGTGAATAGTAACTCATGAATAGTAACTCGTGAATAAGAACTCATGAATAAGAACCCATATGAAAAAGTTCCAAATTTGATAAAAGTACCAACCAATATTTTCAAAGATAATGATATTGAAGAATTAATATCATTTGAGAAGAAAATAACATCCCTTACCTCAAAGAATCGATGCTTGGAAGGAAAGGTCAAGTGATCTTGAATGAAACTTATCTTGAATAAAGAACTCTCAAAGTATCTAAATACTCACAAAATACGCTCAATAATATAGAGAGAGAGAGAAAAACTTTGTTTACGTGTGATTTTCAATTCTAACTTAGCCCTCTATTTATAGGAAAATGTTAGCCCGCCAAGCGGACTTGACCTGCTTTACGATGGCTTTACTCGCTACTATTGCCACCCACCACATTTGAAATAAAATTCAGCACATTTTTCACCAACCACAAGTGGGGCCCACTCAATTCTAGAATTTTCCACCAAAATCAATTATAAACCTAATTTTGAATCCGACACCTCTTAAAATTCACAAAAAATCATTCGTGCATTTTAACGGTTCAAAATTTGTGGACATATACTCAACTTATGTATGTATAACATACCCAAAAATTACCACAATCCAACGGTTTGATTAAAAATTATAACCCCTGCAATATATCTCAAAACCCCCGATTTAATTTTTAATACCTCGATCCGATAAAATACGATAAAACACCTCAACAATAATTTCTTCATTTATAACCACATAAATAAACCCATCATTTATATCCACATAAAATAAATATTTCCTTATCATATGAATCAATAATTAATTATTCACAAATAATATTACAGAATCACATTTATAATGACCAGTCATTCCTCAGGGAGAGAGGGGCTTTCAATAAGGATCTCTCCTTATTGGCGCAATTAGGTGACCAAACCTCTCCTTAGATGTAACTTTCTAGACATTGCCAATAATGTTATCTAATAATATTATTCAAATAATATGAATTATTGATCGATAATGGGAAATCTTGTGTAGTGACAATTATTGAACAACAATAATATAAAATATCAACGCAAAGAATTATTGAATCAATAAAATAAAATATTGAATAAGAATTCATCGTGAAAATTATTGAGTAGTGCCTTCTTACGTAAGGATCAATAATTCAACAATCTGTAATACCGTGTCTTCTCTTGCGCGACCAATGCCAGATTCGTATTTTTTAACCAACGGGTATTCCAACAGATCTTAACGAATAACTACGCCGTTATTTTTAACCACTTGTATTTGTCGTTTTCTTCATCCAATCACTTTCCGTTATGGGGGCCCACACACATTGCACAAGGCATCATTGCATTTAATATTCCCCAAGCATCTGAAATATTCCACGACCAAACTAATATATTCTTAACAAAATGAATATTTTATAACCACTTCTTATTATTTTGAAATATTTGCGTATTTAACCCTTAACTATCCACATTAATCAAATCAACCCTTACTATTTCAAAATAATAAATAAAGGAAATTCCTTTTATTTAAAAAAATTTCGGTCTTACATTGTACTTTCTACAAAGATCTAAAATAAATATTAACCATGACACACTGTACGAAAGAGTACAAATACTAGTTTCAAATACTAATGCCAAAATGAAACATTCTCACTTAATTTAAGAAGGAAATGCTTTATGAGAGACAAAACTAAATTTCAAACGAATAACGAAAACGAACAAATTAAAAATAAAAAGTCTCATTGAAAGAATACGGAATCCGCACTGATTTAAGCAATGTAATACCCAAAATTCCAATAAAACTCGTTTTAGACTCTCGTAATGCTTCAATCTAAATAATTTAATAAGATTTTATTACAATCCAATCATTAATAACATAATACTATTAAATGTATTATTAAACTTCTATAACTATGTCAATAAAATTAATTAAGTCAATATAATAAATATAACTTTAAATTAACGAAATATATAATATATATATGTGAGATTTACTATCATAGCTTCATCATTTAAAGCATTCGTATGGTATATATATATATATATATATATATATATATATATATATATATATATATATATATATATATAACTAATGAATATATACCCGCCAACATCAAATGCAAAGCTTTTAAAAAAATAAAAGTAATTCGTAGTAATAAACTTAAACACGCGACTTCACTGCTTTTCGATTGAATGAGTACCTGATTTCACTGACAAAATAATAAAACTGTGATATCCTCCTTTTACAAGTCAGAACTCTACCGCAAGTTTTTTTTTTCTCTCCCAAACTCGTATTAGGCGTATTGTTTAAGTGAATTAGGTTTAGTTATTTATTCATTAAAAAAAATAGATTTTATTAATTAATATATTTATTAACTCTCCAAATTTTAATAGGATTTTAAAATTACACAATTATAAATTTGACCCACTTAATTAAAAGCCCAATTTTACCTATTTAATTTACCCATCACTTATTATTACATTAGCCCACAAAAATTAAATGATTATTTTGACCCAAAATAAATGACATCCAAAATATGTTTTAAAACCGTAATTTTATTATTTAATAATATTATTATTTTTTCTGATTATTACATCACCTACCTTTAAAAGGATTCCGTCCCCTAATCAAAAGAATAGAACGACTTAATTTTCAAAGAGATACGGATATTCCGCGAATAGACTCTCCATCTCCCATGTAGCCTCCCGCCTCCAATGATTTCTCCATAAAACTTTAACAAACGGAATAGTTTTCCTCCTCATAATTCGCTTCTTTGACGATCCAAAATCGCGTCGGCTTGTTCCTCACAAGTAAGATCCTCCGAATCTTATCGAATCGGATATTGCACCACATGCAACGGATGATAATGATAACTCCTTAACACCGGTTACACATGGAACACATTATGCACGTGAGCTAGTCTGCGGAGGCAAAGCTAACCGATCACGCAACTTCACCAACCCTTTCCAAAATCTCAAATGGACCGATATAACGTGGACTAAGCTTCCCTTTTAACCCAAATCGATTTAATGCCCTTCCAAGGAGAAACTTTTAGAAACACGTGCTCACCAGGTTCAAATTCTAAAGTCCTCATATGCTTATCAGCATAACACTTCTGCCGTGATCGAGCCGACTTCAATTTTTTTTTAGCCACCGCTACCTTCTCCGTAGTAATTTGGACTAACTCAGGCTCTTCTATGGCCCTTTCGCCAACCTCATCCCAACAAGTTGGTGCCCGACATTTCCTACCATACAATGCCTCAAATGGGGCCATTCCAATACTTGCATGCCAGCGTTGTTGTAAGTAAGAACTCAACTAAGTTCAAATAGTCATCCCAATTACGACCACTCAAGTGCACAAGACCTCAACATGTCCTCCAACGTCTGAATAGTCCTTTCAGATTGCCCATCATTTCTTGGATGAAAAGAAGTACTGAAGTTGAGCCGAGTACCCCAAGCTCGTTGAAACTCTTTCCAAAACCTTGAAGTGAACCGGGGGTCCCGATCTAAAACAATTGACACCGGAGTACCATGAAGTCTTACAATCTCCTGCTGAAAGATATGTGCCAATCTATCCACCGAGTAACCCTCATGGATAGCCAAAAAGTGTGCCGATTTGGTCAACCGGTCCACCACTACCCAAATGGCATCATTCTTCCTAAAGTCTTCTAAGAAACCACCACAAAATCCATCGTGATATCCTCCCACTTCCACACCGGAATGTCTAATGCTGCAACAAAGCCACTAGCTCGTTGATGTTCTATCTTCACTTGGCGACAAGTGAGGCACTTCCCCTAACATACTCGGCCACATCTCGTTTCATCCCATTCCACCAAAATTCCTCTTCAAATCCATATACATCTTTGTAGAACTTGGATGAATTGAAAATGGCGAACTATGAACCTCACCAACATGACCTCTTGAATGATTGGATCCGATGGTACACACAACCGTTCACCCAACCAAATCACACCATGGTCATCAATACGAAACTCAGACTGCTTGCCTTCCTCTAGATTCTGCGTCATACTCCACAACTCCCCATCTTCCTTTTGAGCTTTTTTGACCATGAGATAAGAGAGGGCTCCACTCATACCCGCCAAATGCCCATCCGAACCTCGTACATACAACTCCAACTCGATCCGCTCCATATCTAAAATAAGTCGAGGTTGTGTAATAAGAAATTTACACTCCTCCTGAACTCTTTCGGCTAAGAGCATCTGCAACCACATTTGCCTTCCCGGATATCTTGAATCCTCGCATCATAATCTTTTAGAAGCTCCAACCAACGCCTACTTTCATATTGAGCTCCTTCGAGTGAAAATGTATTTAAGACTTTTGTGATCGGTGAAGATATCACAAGTCTCTCCATACAAATAATGCCTCCAAATCTTTAAGGCAAAGATCACCGCTAACTCCAAATCATGTGTGGGGTAGTTCACCTCATAAGGTTTAAGTCATAGAAGCATAAGCAATCACCTTACCGTGTTGCATCAAAACACACCCCAAGCCTTTCTTAGAAGCATCACTATAAATCACGGTACCCTCCTATCCCCGACGGCAATGATCAAGTATAGAGTACATCACGAGTCGTTTCTTCAATTCCTCGAAACTCTTCTCCCGCTCCTCATTCCACACAAACTTCACGCTTTTCTCATCAATCGAAGTCAATGGCAAGGCGAGTGAGGGAAAATCCTTCCACAAACCGCCTATAATACCCCTCGCCAAACCCAAGAAACTCCTAATCTCTCATCACACCGTAGTAGGTCTTGGCCATTTAGTGATAGCCTCAACCTTCGCAGGGATCCACCTTAATGCCTTCAAGAAAACAACGTGGCCCAAAAATGCAACTGCTCCAACCAAAACTCGCATTTAGAGAATTTAGCATACAATTCCTCTTTTCGCAAAATCCCAACATCGTGCGAAGATGCTCCTCATGCTCTTCCTTAGACTTGAGTAAACCAAAATATCATCAATAAAGACAATGACAAATTGGTCTAAGTACTCTCCCGAACACCCAGATTCATCAAATACATAAACATCGCCGGGCGTTAGTCACAATCAAAGCATCACCGTAAACTCGTAATGCCCATATCGAGTAAAAGCCGTCTTTTAGGATATCCTCATCCCTCACTCGAATCGATGATAGCAGGACCTCAAGTCTATCTTCAAAAATATTTTGCCCCTCAAGTTGGTCAAACAAGTCATCAATCCTCGTGAATGGATACCAATTCACGATGGTGATCTTGTTCAACTCTCTAGTAGTATATACTGGCGACCTCGTAGACCCATCCTTCTTCTTCACAAACAAGATTTGGAGCACCCTACGGTGAAACACTCGGTAAATTATACCACGATCTAATAGTTCTCCTGTATTTCTCCTTTAACTCCTGCAACTCAATCGGTGCCATCCGATACTTGCCTTAGAAATAGGCTCGCACTGAACAAGCTCAATAGCAAATTCCACTTCCCATTGCGATGGCAACCTCGACAACTCCTCGGGAAGCACATCAAAAAGTCACGGACAATCGGAACATCCTCAATACGAGACTCACCCTTAGAGGTATCTTTCACTGAACGCCAAATACCCATCACAACCTTTACCACTAACTTTCCAACCTTCAAAGTCAAATTAACTTCACCACTCTACTCTACCGAGAACCACGATACACTAATTCGGAGACTTCACATCTCCAAATATAACCTTCTTCGCTGACAATCAATAGTGGCTTGGTGTTTATCCAACCACCCATCCCAAGAATGACATCAAAATCGTGCGTACACATCGGAAGAAGATTAACGCTACTTGATCTTATCCCCAAAACTTATCGAACACCCTCGATACAAATCGAGAAATAACAATGAAGTCCCCATCGGGGTAGTAATAGACATAACGAGAATCTAAAGATCGAGATGGCACGCCCAGTGCCGAACAAAAGACCGAGCAACAACAACTGAATGAGTAGAACCCAGTATCAAATAAAATAGAAGCCTCGCGATTACCAACTAAAAGAGTGCCGAAAACAATACACGGTGCACTGCCACCGATTATATGTCAAGGCAAATACTGACCACCACCGGCCGACCTCCATTGCCACCATTATCACCACCACCTCCACCATTTCCACGTGGACCCGAGACAATCCTAGCATATGACCCATCCGTCTCACAAAAAAGCATGCACTGTGAGTCTGCGTGGCAATCGCCTTCCGGATGATTTGCCCCACAAGTAGCACAGGAGTTATCGAATTAGATTCGGTTACCCCACCCACCGGTGTCCTGGATAACGACCACGATTTTGCCCCCTCATGGACGATTACATCCCTGGCGACGATTTTGTCCATACCAAGTAGCTGAAGTGACGATTTTGCCCTCACTGAGGCATCTGGCCGATAACCTGTGCTCGATTACTCCCACACCATCGCCCTCGCTTGCCACCACGATTCTGTTCAACTGCCACCCCGACTTCTCCCATGCCGAATCAAGCTTGACCTTCTTTAGTCATCTCATCCCTCTTTCGACTCCTCCGGTTTAGAAGACCGAAAGTCTTGTCGCTCCATCTCAATATTTTTGGTCAGCATTGGCCATCACGACACGTCTGAAACTTGTTGTTAATAAGATCTTTGGCGATACCTATAATGAATCCGCCACTTGAACTTCTCACTTTGTTCATTGCGGTCCTCGCTAAGGTTCCCCAAATCTCGCCAAACTTAGTAAACCTCGTCATGAAGTCCGTGATGGACTCATCATCTTTCTGTCGAATGGACGGATAGTCTCTAAAGATAGGCCTCTTTATCGGTAATTGGGAAATGCTGGCGATAGAAGACCTCACAAAACTCCGCCCTAACTAAGTGTCTCAACATAGCCATCACCCTTTGTCGTTTTCAACGCTTCCACCACCACCATCCCGATCCCTTCCAACTTTTGTAAGCGCAAGCAATACTCTCTCGATTATCCGAGCACCCCAATACATCAAAAATCTTCTCTGGTGAGCAATCCAATTCTCTCGCATTAATTGGAGTTAGAGCTGAATCAAGGACTATGGTTTCGCTTACAAACCTTTCCAACCACACGTACATTGGAACCCCTCACGACCATGACCATCTGCATTCCTTTCCTCAACGCTTTGTCTGTGGACCATTATTTCCGGGTTCTCTCCTTTCAGAAATTTACGGTGGCAATTTGATTGCATTACTGTACCACATTGCAACCAATCGAGGTAAAGCTTGGTTCATCGCTCGATTCACCAAGGTAGCCAATTGAGCATTAATCGATCATTAGGTTGCTCATTGAACGACCTTCACCTCTTCCCCTATTGTTACCTCGCCTCCCAAAGAACTCTCTAGTTGATCTTGAGCCATCTAAGAAAGAGATCACGAATATAAACAAAGAAGATTAGAGACAAATTTGAATATAAGCGGATATGATAATTGAACGTAAAATCAAACGAACAAAAACCTAACCCGTAAGTCTACCCATAACTCACAAAATTCAAACCTAAATAGGTTTTCTACAAGAAAAACACGGCTCGATACTAACTCAGAATACCCCCTTTCCCAAAATAGAAAGAGAGGTTACTCATAACACAACGAAAACTAAGGAAGATCACAGGGGCTCTAAACCACAAAAGAATAATCTCATAATAATTCAATGTCATAAGACAAACCATAATAAATGCCACACTGGCTCAATCCACAATCTAAAATACTTATTACAACTTTAAATAAATCAATGTATTGAAACCTAGCAAAATATATCAAAACTATTGGATTAAAGGAAGCTCTCGTCACACTTGCCCTTGGTCCCCCTGATTACCTGCCGGAAGAAAAAACACGGCGACATGCCAAATGCCAAGTACGGATATAGAATACAATTAATGAACCAAATAACTAACTCAATTTAAATGAAATGAGATGAAATGAATCAAAACAAAACGAACAAAACTAACACAACGAAATAGTAAATTTGAATCAAATGGTGGGTGTTATTTCATACTGAGAGCTCGAACAAAATAGAATATACCTTGCCACACAGTAAGTCAAATAATGTCACATAATGTGAAGTCACACCCATTGGACCGCGAATCCAATGCATGTAAAATCGGAAGCGTGTTTGGCACAAACATCACCAATCCGCATGAATGAATGAATAGAAAACTAGGGTCGACCCATCGCCTCCCACAACAAAACACCAAATGGCCAACTCCCACCGAGCACACAAACGGAGGCGCTGTGGATCGATCACACCGCCACTAAGGTGTCACGCCTCGGTGCCAAGAGATATGCCTATGGTACCCCCACGGTGGTTATAGCTCGGTATACCCTACGGATTCTAACAAAATATAATGTCACAACACATGCGACACAACAAAGGGGTTCTAACATGTATACGTTAAACTCGAAATAAAATATCAACACAAAGTCTCCAAATATATTAACATGTACTTTCTACAAAGATCGAAATAAATATTAACCATGACACACTGTTAGACGAAAAGAGTACAAATACTAGTTTCAAATACTAATGCCAAAATGAAACATTCTCACGAATTTAATTTAAGGAGCAGGTTATGAGAGACAAAACTAAATTTCAAAGCGAATAACAAACGAACAAATTAAAAATAAAAAGTCTTTATTTGAAAGATACGGAATCAAGTACTGGATTAAGCAATGTAATACCCAAAATTCCATAAAACTCGTTTAGACTCTCATAGCTCAATCTAAATAATTTAATAAGATTTTATTACAATCCAATCATTAATAACATAATACTATTAAATGTATTATTAAACTTCTATAACTATGTCAATAAAATTAATTAAGTCAATATAATAAATATAACTTTAAATTAACGAAATATATAATATATATGAGATTTACGCTGCGAACTTTTCATATATGAAAGCATTACGCATATATATATATATATATATATATATATATATATATATATATATATATATATATATAACCTAATGAATATATACTTGCCAACATCAAATCTGAAGCTTTTAAAAAAAATAAAAGTAATTAGATATAATAACTTAAACACGCACTTCATTTTTTCGATTGAATGAGTACACATTTCACCGACAAAATAATAAAATCTGTGATCTCCTCCTTTTGCAAGTCGAACTTCACCGCAAGTTTTTTTTTCTCCCCCAAACTCAGATTAGGCGTATTGTTTAAGTGAATTAGGTTTAGTTATTTATTCATTAAAAAAATAGATTTTATTAATTAATATATTTATTAACTCTCCAAATTTTAATAGGATTTTAAAATTACACAATTATAAATTTGACCCACTTAATTAAAAGCCCAATTTTTACCTATTTAATTTAGGATTAATTACATATATTAGTACATTTTAAAAATAATTACAAAATTAAAACACCCATAAAATAATTACAAAAATATTACACTTTTTTTTAATTTTATTTACAATATTATATTAATTATGAGTCCTTAATTAAAGGGATTAATAATATTAATGGGGCATGTTTTTTAAAATGCGTGATAACCGCCTAATATTATGCATGTAGGACTCTTCGTTTTAGTATAATTCCCTTTTCACACCAAACCTCTTTTCTTTCTCATTCCGTCTCTTTTCAACTCTATCTCTTTCATTCATGTGTTTGATTCTTCTTCATTGTTTGTTATCGAAGTTCATAGCCATTTCGTTTTAGCTTCGTGTGTTAGATTCGCGTTACGTGTTTAGATTCTGCTTACGTGCCATTTCGTTCGTGTTTTGATTACGTGTTCATAGCCATTTCGCTCATAGCCATTTCGCTTACGTGTGTTACGTGTTCTCTTTCATTACGGTGTGGGTTTGTGTTATTTTTATGTTTTGTATAGAATGGTCGTCTGAAAGAAGAAGATGGGAAGAGGAAGAGAATATCCGAAAGTGTGAGTCCTGCGAGGGCGAGAAGAAGTTTCTTGTGGATGGGAAGGGGAAGGAAAAGGATGCGTGTCGAAAATCGAGTAAGAATGAAAATAAATTTGGTGATACAATGATGATATCAAGCATTCTCAAGTGCGAGTTAGATTACGAGCTTGGCGTTCCTCAGAATTAAGGCCAAAGGTCGAGTGCTTATCCGAATATAATTCCAACACGAGAGAAATTTAAAGGTGTGTTATTTTTAATTTACTTATGGTTACCATCATAGAATTATTTGGTTACTTATTAGTATGTATTTGAGTTCTTTGTGATATTATATTCTTGTGTTACTTTTATGGGTTGGTTACTTATTAGTATGTATTTAGTTCTTGTGATATTATATTCTTGTGTTACTTTTATGGGTTGGTTACTTATTAGTATGTATTTGTTCT
Organism: Panax quinquefolius; assembly: GCA_020205615.1. NCBI lineage: Eukaryota > Viridiplantae > Streptophyta > Magnoliopsida > Apiales > Araliaceae > Panax > Panax quinquefolius. The sequence continues at coordinate 19,852,322 of CM035173.1, forward strand.
TGTGAATTTTTATTAGTATGTATTTGGTTAATGTAAAATAATAATTATTTGGTTACTTTTTTTATGTATTTAGTTCTTTGTAAACTTTTTAATGTTTTGGTTACTTATTAGTATGTTTTGTAGTTCTTGTCATTTTATAGTTTGAGTTCTTGTTATATCGATTTTGGTTATTATTATATTACGCTTTATTTCTTATTTTGTATTTTTATGCTTAATATGTTTTTTTTCGTATACATGTTTTAATAAATTGAGTTTAGTGTATAGGTTGTTTATGTATTGGTTACCATTAAAAGATGGTTTGAGTACCATCATAGAATTATTTGGTTACTTATTAGTATGTATTTGAGTTCTTGTGATATTATATTACTTGTGTTACTTTTATGGGTTTGTTACTTATTAGTATGTATTTGGTTCTTGTAAATTTTTATTCTTGTGTTACTTTTATGGGTTGGTTACTTATTAGTATGTATTTGATTCTTTGTGAATTTTTATTAGTATGTATTTAGCTCTTGTAAACTTTTAATGTTTTGGTTTACTTATTAGTATGTTTGTGGTTCTTGTCATTTTATAGTTTGATTCTTGTTATATCATATTTTGAATTCTTGTTATATATTACAATTTTGTTACTATTTTGTATTTTTATGCTTAATATGTTTTGCCTAGTATACATGTTTTAATAAATTGAGTTTAGTGTATAGGTTGTTTATGTATTGGTTACCATTAAAAGATGGTTTGGGTACCATCATAGAATTATTTGGTTACTTGTTAGTATGTATTTGGTTACTGTGATATTATATTACTGTGTTACTTTTATGGGTTGGTTACTTATTAGTATGTATTTGGTTACTGTGATATTATATTACTGTGTTACTTTTATGGGTTGGTTACTTATTAGTATGTAGTTGGTTACTGTGAATTTTTATTAGTGTGTATTTGGTTACTGTAAAATAATAATTATTTGGTTACTTATTTTTATGTATTTGTTCTTTATAAACTTTTAATGTTTTGGTTACTTATTAGTATGTTTGTGGTTCTTTGTCATTTTATAGTTTGAATTCTTTGTTATATCGAGATTTTGGTTAATGTCGTATTACGTTTTATTACTATTTTGTATTTTTATGCTTAATATGTTTTTTCCTAGTATACATGTTTTAATAAATTGAGTTTAGTGTATAGGTTGTTTATGTATTGGTTACCATTAAAAGATGGTTTGGGTACCATCATAGAATTATTTGGTTACTTGTTAGTATGTATTTTGTTTACTGGATTTAGTGTATAACACTATTTTTTGTATAAATTTTGTTATATTGGTTACTAATATCTGTTCAATTATGGTTTTGTGTATTTACAGTTATGGGATCTTTATTATGAGGAATGCAATCAAAATTCACTGGAAAAGTAATATATTGGTGTGACATGGATGTCCCCATAATTATTGCCAAGAAATTGAATGAAAGTCAGCTGGAGAAGTTTAGGGCAACATGTTTTGGAAATTTTTTGGAGTTTGGTAAGCATCAAATGTATTCACAGATTATTCACCATGCTCTTGTAAGGGAGGTTCATCAAAGGGATGATGGTGAGATGTGGTTTTTGTTTGGGGAGAAAAGGGTTAGGTTTGGTTTGCTGAGTTTTTATGCGATTTACGGGTCGAGATGGCAAGGCAATGATGATATAAGTCGTATATAATGGTATCACAAATCGATTATTGAAAAATATTTTGGGGCGTAAGTTGTTACTTTCGTAGTAGTATAGGTAGGATATTCAGGAAGGTAGTTTTTGATGACGATGATGAGGCTATTAGGATGTCATTGATTTTTTGGTGTTTAATTTTATTCTTTCAGCAGTTTAAAAATTTTGTTGATGGGGCAATGGTCATTTTTTATGTTATGGTGATGTTAGCGGTTTTCCTTGGGGAAAGTTGCATTTGAAATGACAAAGTACTCTTTGTCAAATGCTTTGAAGGGCGTATAAAGAAAGGAAGGAGTGGTGATTCAACATATAATTTCTACAAAGACCATTATATTAAATTGTATAAGTTGAATGGTCTTCCATATGTATTTCAAGTATTTATGTTTGAAACCATTTCAACTTTCAAAGCTTGCGGTATATGCAACGACGAGCATCTGTCGGATGTCCGTTTATGTAGATGGAAGGAGCTAGTGAAGCCCCCTTCAAATGACAAGTTGAATGATCTGGTATTTTGTTCTGGACAGGTATGCAATGTATTACTAAGAATGCAATTTGTTACCTTTAGTTAATTATTTGGTTACTGATTAATTTTGTGAAGTTTACTATTAACATAGTAGTTAGTTACCTTTATATACTAATTGAGTTACTGATTATATTATGTGTATGTTAACAATAAAAATGTTGTTGGTTACTAGAACATATAAATTTGGTTACCTTTATACATTTAGTTGGTTACTGATTTATATATATTTGGTTACCAGTATATATGTTTTTGTTTACTGATTATGTTTTATGATTCTTTATTTTATCTTTTTGTTATTGTAATTTTATAATGTTTGTCAGATGTTATACTGAAGTGTACTTATTGTTTTTCAGCTGAGGGTAAAAAGTTTGATTCCCACGACTGAGGAGAATGAACGACTTGATTTGGGCGGGTTTCACTTTTTCAATGGGAAGGATCTTTGACAAAAGGTGAAGGATGACAACATTGGATTTGATATATCGGTCATTAAAGATGCAATTGATACACGGTTACGGCCGTTGGAGAAAAAAGTTTCTGAAATTAAGAAAGACGTTGTAAAATTGCGGGCTGATATTAAGGATGAGATCTGAGATTTACACGTTCGGATATCTCAGAGACTTTAGGTTAATTATTAGAGATGAGTTACGCGGGTTCAAAGATGGTGGGGTTAAAGAAGTTGATAGTGATTACGATGATGATTACGATTACGATTACGATTACGATGAGGTGGTGATCTTGATGATGATGATGAAGCCGATGATTATGATGAAGCTGATGATGTTGTTGATCAGCATGCTGGTGAGGTTGGTGATGATGGTTTGAAAGCTGATGAGGTTGGTGATGATGGTTTGAAAGATGATGAGAAGAATGATGAATTTGTAAATGAAGTTGGAAATGAAGGTGATGATGTTATGCTTGAAGGCCGTCGTGTTGTTGAGGATGTTATGGATGTTATGGTTGAAAACCGTCATGTTGTTGAGGATGTTGTTGAGGATGTTATGGTTGAAGCTTCGTCATTTTGTTGAAGATGTTGTTGAGGATGTTGGTGATGTGTCGATTTTGTTAAGAAGAAGGATGGTAATGAATCGATTATGGTAATGAAGTTGAACTTGATGGTATGGTTGAAGAACATCATGAAATAATAAGTAATGTTGTTCAAGAAATTGTCGAGGTTAGACTTTTTTGTTTGTTTTGTTTTGTGTTAGATGTCTTTTTTTCATTTTTTAAAGATCAATTGATTGTTTTGTATTTTGAGCAATTTATTAAGAATGATGTTGACATGCCAACTTTTGACATTTTAAGCCATGTGTCGGGGAAAGAAATTGTTGTTTATGTTCTTTCTTTGAGGTTAGTGTTATTCTGACATACCAACTTTTTTTTTTACATGCTTTAGGTTTTGGTTCTTGTTTTACCATTACATGCTTAAGGTTTTGGTTATTGTTTCAATTTTACTCAATATCAACTCATAAATATATAGTAACCATTATAATGTTTCATAGTAAACAAAAGAGCATTAGTTAGTAATAAGTATAATGTTTTATAGTAACCAATAATGCATTAGACGATAACTAATATAGCATTAGACAAAGATAATATTACCAATACATAATTAGTTAAGTAACAAGTATAATGTTTCATAGTAACCATTCTGACATTAGACGATAACCAATACAACAATGATTTTATGTGAAAATATAATTGTTTTCGTTACATTTTCATCATTTGTAAAAGGGAAAAAGTTTGAGGCGGAAAGCAAATCAGATTGGATGAGATGGTTACTACTACCCGGGATATAGTCCGGTGTGATGAATTGGAGAAAGAGCGTCAATAGTAGTCGATTAAGCGGACACATGTGAACATTTAAAGAAGTCTTTGTTCTACGATCTCCATATCTGAGGAACATTTGGGTCACTGGGTTATCGTCTAAATGCATGGTTGCTAGTCGAAGAGTTCTTTATTATTTACATTTTCCAAGGTTTGCATGAATATGCCGTCAAATTTGAAGAGGCGTTGTTTGAGCAAAGGTTTAAAATAGGACTTAACAACGGGAAAAGGTTTGTTTTTCTTTATTAACAATGTTATAGTTTTTTATGAAACAAATAAATTTGTTTTTTGGTAGTGTGTATATATAACATGGTGATTGTTAATGTCAACGTGTATACTAATATGTTTTTTATATTGAAGGACGGACAAATTTCACAGGAAGAATGACATTATCGAACTTTCTTTTGTATTTGGGTCTATCCCATTTCATCTAAAATGTGGTTTTATAAATTAAAGACTTACGGGCAATGGTTGAAGCGATGATGTGAGTTCTTTTTTTTTTTAAATTATGTTTATATTTATGGTTACATTATTTATTTGTTTAAGTAAATAGCTTTAATGATGTTTTGTCTTCATTATATATCTGTTTTATTCTTGTCGTATATTTGTTTTGTTACTATTATATTCTTGTTTTATTACTATCATACAACTATTTGGTTACTATTATATAATTGTTTGGTTCTTATCACAAATGTTTTATATACATGTTGGTTACCATCATTTAAAATGATATGTTAATATTTAAGCATGTTTTGGTTCTTTATGATATAAGTGGTTGATTCTTTATCGTATATATATTTTGTTATTATTATATTCTTTGTTTGGTTACTAATATCGACTATTTGTTTACTATTATATAATTGTGCAGTTACTTATGATATATGTTTTATATATGTTTTGGTTGCCAACATATAAATTGATATGTTACTATATAAACATGTTTTGGTTCTTTATGATATAAGTGGTTGATTCTTGTCATATAACTTTGTTTTATTCTTGTCGCTATATAACCTTTTTTTGTTACTATTATATTACTTGTTTGGTTACTATGTTACAACTGTTTGGTTACTATTATATAATTGTTTGGTTACTATCATGTATATCTTTCAATATATGTTTTTGTTACCATCATATAAACCGATATGTTGATATATAAATATGTTTTGGTTATTATGATAAAAGTTGTTGGTTCTATTATATAAATGTTTTTGTTGATGTCATATAACCTTTGTTTTATTACTATCATATTACTGTTTGGTTATTATATTATAACTGTTTGATTACTATTATATAATTATTTGGTTACTATCACATATATATATATATATATGTGTGTGTGTGTGTGTGTGTGTGTGTGTGTTGGTTAGCATCATACATGTTTATGTTTTTTTTTTAAATTATGTTTTTATAGTTACGGTTACATTATTTAGATGTTTAAGTAACTAGCGTTAACAGTGTTTGTGACGCCCCCAAAATTAGGTATACATCACCCATCTTGGGTTAAACACTTACGTGGTATGCAATTTAAATACAACTTATTAACATAACTCGTAAGTGTACAATACGACATAAATCGTGAGTTTAAATACAAATATCGTCTACTAGATATTATACAAACTCAAACAAAAGTCCTCATTCTGAGTTATTATCACACTATTTTACGAAATAGTGAGGACTACTAATCTTATCTTGAGGACCATCACTGCGTTTCCCAGGCTTCGTCCCAAATATATTATCATTTCACGAAGAAACGGTGAAAGAAAGGGTGAGCTCAACTAGCCCAAAGAAGAAATATTATGACTAAGATAATGCGTAATAAATTATCAATAGTCTTGATAATGTTAAACCGATAAAATACAATAGAAACCGGGTTTAATTGCGGTGAATATATCGATCCATTTAAAAAGAGTCAAGTAGAAAATAAAGTCTACTATCTTTTAGGTTTTAAAGGTTTTTCATCATTTGTTTATAAATGAGACTCGGCTTTAATAAATATTTCACATCATCGAATCACCCCTGCACTTTTCTGACGGCGAAGATATTCTTTAGTATCACGACCACAATTATTCATGCACTACGGGCCAAGAATATTTGTGTATTCATTAATAATCATGATCATACCAACAAGCGTCCATCAATGCACTACTACGGTCCATTGAGGATTTTTATCACATCATTTGTAACATTACGGTCATGATTACATAGAATAGTCTCTGTCATAATCATACCAAGTCCATCTATGCACTACAGAGGCACGTATGACTTTCAAAAAAATATATAAACATGAGGATGATGACAATGATATAAGAATTCAATAAAACAAGTTCAAGAATTATTAACGTCCAAATTATCAACATGATCTTCGTTTTTGTAGAGTAAAATTCAAGAATGATCGGAAGAATATTTCCATGAAAAGATCTTTGGATGAAACGCAAATATCGAGGATATTCTACTAATTTCATGGAGTATAGAAGTCAAAGTTTTAACTTATTTGGGTATAATAAAGAATGGAATAACAAAAGAAATCACCATGCATGCGATAGACCGCATTGCAGACGAGTTATTCAACAGAATAATAAATAAACGGAACGGGTCGAATTGAAATTCACACAAGCGGGATGTTCCAACAGAATAATAAAGATGGAATCGGATCCGGTTGTAAAACACACGAGATAGGATATTCAACGAGAATAATAAAAAGGCGGAACCCGGTCCGTGTAAAACACACATGAGCGGATGTTCCAACGAGAATAATAAAGAGCGGAACCGGTCCGGTGTAAAACACACGAGCGAGGATGTTCCAATGAATAATAATAAAAAGATTTAACCGGTCAGTTGTAAAAACACAGAGCAGGATGTTCAATGAGAATAATAGAAGAATGTCACCAAGTATAGGGTAAGCATGATATCTGAGTTATTCCAATGTAATAATAAGCGAATGGAATAACAACATTCTCTTACATGAATAAGAAAGAATAACACCCTTACATTTGGTAGGAGATTGAATCTCGCAAATGATTGTAAGAACAAAATACTCTTCTTCTTTCTCTCTTATTCTCTATACTTTCTCTCTCTATAGCTTGAATGAATTAAGTGAAAAATAATGAAGCCTAGGCCTCTATTTATAGAAGATTTCTAGCTAGCTTAGCACTACCGTGTGAAAAGCGAGTGGCTTGACAACGACGGTTTGGCGCTTTGTAATGTGAAACGACAAGTGGTTCGACGTCTGGTAAAGGTAATTACTATTAACGAAGGTAAATACTATTGACGAAGGTAAATACTATTCACAAGGGTAATTACTTATTGGCGAAGGTAATTACTATTGACGAAGGTAAATACTATTCACAAGGGTAATTACTATTGACGAAGGTAATTACTATTGAATGAAGGTAAATACTATTGACGAAGAGACTTCTTAGATGATGACATATGAGCCCCCATAAAATAATCAAACTTACCACAAATCATTTTTTTTTCATCAACACATATTTAATCTTTCAACAATTATTAATCATTTATAACGTATCGTCTCAATTATTGATTTAATCTTATAACATATTATCACGGATGATCTTTGTGACAATAATTGAATCAATAATATAAGAGATATGATCGTGAATTCTTCGTAGAGAATAATTGAGCATAGGTTGAGTGACTTCTCACGTAAGCATCAATAATCAATCTGGTGTCTTACTACGCAACTACGCTGGCGACATTCGTGTACTTTTACCAACGGGTAGTTCAACGGTTTTAACGGTAACACCTCCGTAGTTATTTTTATAAAATATTTTTGTCGTTTCTCAATCCGATGATAATTACATTGTAGGGGTCCACCAATGATTGAGCCATTGTATGCGAATATTCCCTAACAAAAGAATATTCCCAGGCCAAACGAATATTTTATAACAACTTGCATACTTTACAAAATTTATAAATATTACCCACAACTATAACATTATATCAAATTTATTCCATAATATTCAAAAATAATATTTATAGAAAAATTCATCTTTATTTATAAAAGTGAGGGTCTTACAACCTCCCTTCTTATGAAATTTAAGCCCTCGAAATTAGAATTGCGATACACAGTATGTCAAGAGGTAAGGATACCTTGATTTCATTTGATTCTAACTCCCAAGTCATTTCCTCAACATCGTGGTTCCTCCACAAAACTTTGACTTGAGGTATAACCTTGGAGCGTAGAATATGTTCCTTCTTATCAAAATTTGAGCAGGAACCTCTTACATACGTCCAAATCTTCCATTATTTCATCCTGGTTCTAACTTCGATAATATGGTTCGGTCTTTCACATATTTACGTAACATAGATATGTGAAAAGCGTTATGAACACGAGACATATTTGGCGAAAGCGAGTCTATAGGCCACGCTTCCTACTCGATCGAGGATTAAAATGGGCCAGATGAATCGAGGGTTAAGTTTTCTCTCTTTCCAAATCTTGTAACTCCTTTCCATGGAAGCGACTCTTAACAACACATGATCTCCTATATCGAATTCCACGTCCTTTCGATGAAGATCGGCATAACTCTTTTATCGATTTTGTGAGGTTTTTATACGTTGTCGGATCGTTTGAATCTTTTCCGTAGTCATACGTACCAACTCGGTCCCAACAACGTTGCTTCACCCACCTCATCCCAAAGATCTTGGAGAACGACACTTTCTTCCATCTGGCAACGCTTGAATGGAGCCATGCGATACTTGCTTGATAAGCTGTTGTTGTAGGAAAACTCCACCAATGGTAAGAACTTGTCCCAACTCCTTGAAATCAAGGACACAGTCTTAATAGATCTTGAGAGTTTGAATAGTCCTCTCCGATTGTCCGTCCGTCTCGAGGATGATATCTTAGAAACTAAATCGTGAAGTCTGTGCCCATAGCTTTTTGCAAACTAACCCAAAATCGTGAAGTGAATCTTGGGTCTCGATCGAAACTATGGATCTGCGGCGTACCATGCGATCTTACAATCTTGTTTATGTACATCTGAGCAAGGCGTTCAAGTGTATAAGTTTCTCGTATCGGTAAGAAATGAAGCGGACTTGGTCGACTATCAACAATGACCCAAATCGCATCAATGCCTTGAGAAACCTTAGGAAGGCCGAGAACGAAAATCCATGGTAATGTGCTCCCACTTCCATTCGGAATTTCAAGTGGTTCTGATGGACCTTTTGGTACTTGATGCTCACTTTAACTTCGTTGACAAGTTAGACACCTTGAGATAAACAATTATCTCTCTCTCTTCATATTACTCCCACCAAAATGTATGACGAATATCACGATACATTTTGGTACTCCCAGATGGATTGCAAATGGTGTGTTGTGTGCCTCCATCATGATATTATACTTTAAATCGGTCGTTAGGAACACAAAGTGCGGAGTTGACTCAAGTATTCCTTCTTCATCGATTCTTGCTTCCAGCACGCCTTCTTGCACTTTCTTCCTCATACGCATCGACTCCGGTGCATAGCTTGAGCGGCTTTAACTTTATCAATTAAAGTCGGTTCTACTACTCGTATACCGTTATCATCACATCGTCCACAGAGTCTTTAATTCTATCTCCATCCTTTGCAAGTCACACAAAATGGGCCTTTGCGTTGACAATATCGCTTTTCGTGTCTTGCATATGATTTTCTACTCAATCGTCATTTACCACGTTCGCTTTTTCGAGATGGTATTGGATGGTATGATCATAATCTTTCAGCAGTTTCAAGCCAACGTCGTTGTCGCATGTTGAGTTCCTTTTTTAGTGAAGAAATATTTGAGGCTTTTATGATCCGTAAAGATCTCCACTTTCTCCCATACAAGTAATGCCTCCAAATTTTAAGTGCAAAAGACAACAAATGCCAACTCTAGATCATGAGTAGGATAATTCCTCTCATATTCTTTGAGTTGTCATGAGCATAAACTACTACTTTTCCATGTTGCATGAGAACACATCCCAACCCTTTTTTGCTCAAGCATCATTGTAGATGACAAATCCTCAAGGCGAGATGGTATTGTCGAGCAGTCTTTGAAATAAGTCTCCTCTTGAGTTCTTGAAAACTCTTCTCACATTCTTCGCTCCAACCGAACTTTGTATCTTCCGAGTCAAATGAGTCGATGGAATAGCGATTCGAGAAAATCCTTCCACGAATCTCCGATAATAACCAAATTAAACCGAGAAAGCTACGTGCTTGGTCATCGATTTAGGTTGTTCCCGACTTTGAATAGCTTCAATCTTTCTTTGGGTCAACGGATATTCCATGACTTGATACCACGTGCCCAAGGAATGCTACTTCTTCAAGCGAAACTCGCATTTCTTCAACTTGGCATAAAGCTTATATTCACGAAGCTTTTGGAGTGTCGACCTCAAGTGTTCTCATGATCTTCACGGCTTTTGGAATAAATAAGGATGTCATCAATAAAGACGACCACAAAGTGATCTAAATATTCCTTGAATACTTTCGGTTCATCATATCCATGAAGGCGGCGGGGAGCATTAGTCAATCCAAAGGACATGACTAGGAATTCATAATGCCCGTCTCGAGTTCCGAAAGCCGTCTTTGGAATGTCGGTGATTCTAATCTTCAATTGGTGATATCCTAACGAAGATCAATCTTTGAAAAGAATTTGGCTCCTTGCATCGGTCAAACAGGTCATCAATACGTGGCAATGGATACCTATTTTGATGGTGGCGTGATTCAACTCCAGATAATCAATACAAAAGTCGCATACTCCCATCTTTCTTCTTCACGAATAGAGCAGAGAGCACCCCAAGGAGAAGTACTAGGGCGAATAAAGCCAATGTCTAACAATTCCTGCGGTTGGGTCTTTAACTCACGAAGTTCAATAGAGCCATTCGATATGGAGCTTTGGAAATAGGTTTTGTCTGCGGTTCAAGGTCGATACAAAATTCAATTTCACGCCTACGGGGTAGGCGGGAAGTTCTTGGGAATCGTCGGAAATTTATTAACAATAGAATATCGTTTAAAAGCGGCGTATTTTTATTTAAATCGTGACATGAGCTAAGAAAGCTTGACATCCGTTTTTCAATAAGCGAATAGCTTTATGGCTTGAGATGGCCGTGATTGATTTTAATGGTTTGGTCGTTTGAATTCACATAATAGGTTGATTAGGAATATGAAAGCTAACAACCTTACGAAAACAATCAATTTTTGCATGATAAGTAGTTAACCAATCAATCCACAGAATCACGTCAAATGCAAGTATTTTTAATGAAATAAGATCGACGAGTAATGTGAAGTGCTGGATTTGAACCAAACAAGACTTATAAGCGATGGGATGTAATGAAGGTTTCTCCCAACGGAGTTTCCACAGATAAATCAAAGTCTAATTTCTCCGAGTCAAATTTAATCGATGGCGCAAGTAGGAGAAATAAAAGAATGGGTAGAACAGGTATCAAATAAAGTATAGACTTCATTAGAGTTTATGATAAGCTTACCCGTGATGACCTCATTCAGTTCCTTGCTCTTTGGGAGAGTCACAACAAATGCTCTCCTCACACTAACGGGTTTTGAATTTTACGGGATGGCCTTTGGTGCCTCCATCCTAGCTGAATTTGTCTTGATGGCGACAAAATCGAGCTAAGTGACCTTCTCTTCCACAATTATAACATGCTTTGACGCATGGCGTACGCGGTTTGAATGATGTGTCCCTCTCCTCGCATTTGAAGCATATGATAGGTGGTCTTTCTCCTTCCTTAACAATGGGTCTTTGGTCTTTGGCGTCTTTCCATCATTGTTGAATCTCCTTTTCTTGAAATGTCCATTCTTATTGTTTTAGCCGATTACCACCAAAGTGGTTACCATATCGGCACATTGATTCCTCCACGCTTGTTGTCACCGCCTCGATGACTATTCTCATTGGTATTATAATTTTCTTAAATTTGCTCTCTTTTTAGTTGCGTTGACTCATTATCGCGCTCCACTAAGCGAGCCCTATTTACAACATCTCGAATACAAACCACGGTTTATGAAAATAAGATGTTGGCGTATCTCCGACTTCAAACCTCTTAAAAACATTCGCGCCATTCTCTCTTCATTATCCACCAGTGGGGGACGAAAAGTGATAACTCATAAAATTTTGCCTCGTGTTGTGACACGGTCGTATTGTTTTGTTCCAACTTGATAAACTCCACCTCCTTCGTATGGCGAATACTTTCGAAAGTAAGTATTTGTCGTTGAACGACTCTGGAACTTCTCCCAAGATATCTTGATGCAATTTGGTTGAGTCGTTTCTGATTCCACCCAATGTCCGCCTCTCAAGCGCTTGACATAAAAGCGTGAAGGGAACCTTTTGCTCCTCGAGATCATCCCAAGACATCAAATATCTTGGTAATCTGCTTTATCCATGCTTCCGCCGGAAGTGGTTTTGGCTCTCCTTAAACTCCGGTGGTCCCAGCTCCTTAAATTGTTTAGCGGTGACCTTGAGAGAGTTTTCCGTGTTTCCACCTACGTTTTGGCGCGAAGTCGCTCTCTTTTCTTTGTTGCATAAATTGTATAAAGCCTCTAAACATTTGATCGTTCGTCATTTGGTCGGTGTTGTTGTTTGCATGAGGATTGTCGCCTTCACGATGCACATTATCCTCGATTATTGATATGTGGTGAATCAACAATCGCGCTGCGCTCCATTCTTATTCTCAACATTCTCGGATGTCATTTTCGAATCTTGCCACAAAACAAAAGGTTAATTGACGTATAACAAATTATCCCTATCTTCCGACCAACCAATAAAATATCACATAAACTTAGGTAGGTCATACTAGCGAAGGTATTCCCGTCTCTCCCCTCCTAGTACTATTCTCACATCTTAGCGAGGATCATATCCTAAGCTCGATACCAAGCTGTGGCGCCCCCAAAATTAGGTATACATCACCCATCTTGGGTCGACACTTACATGGTATGTAATTTAAATACAACTTATTAACATAAGCGTAGTATACAATCGACATAAAACGTGAGTTTAAATACAAATATCGTCTACTAGATATTATACAAACTCAAACAAAAAGTCCTCATTATGATTATTATCACACTATTTTACGAGAATAGTGAGGACTACTAATCTTATCTTGGGACCATCACTTTCGTTTCCCCACTCGTCCCAAATATATTATCATTTCACGAAGAGAGCAAATGAAAAAGAAAGGGTGAGCTCAACTAGCCCGGAAGAAATATTATGACTAAGATAATGCGAATAAATTATCAATAGTCTTGATAATGTTAAACCGATAAAATACAATAGACAACCGGTTTAAGCTGCGGTGAATATCTGAATCCATTTAAAAGAGTCAGTAGAAAATAAAGTCTACTATCTTTTAGGTTTTAAAAGGTTTTTCATCACTTGTTTATAGGCGAGACTCGACTTTAATAAATATTTCACATCATCGAATCACCCACCTTTACTGCGAGGATATTCTTTAGTATCACGACCACAATTATTCATGCTTACGGGCGAGAATATTTGTGTATTCATTAATGGTCATGATCATGCCAACAATTGTCCATCAATGCACTACTGACCAATTGAGGATTTTATCACATCATTTGTAACATTACGGTCGTGATTACATACAAGAATAGTCTCTGGTCATAATCATACCAAGTCCATCTATACTTTTCTGAGCCACGAGATGACTTTCAAAAAAATATAAACATGAGGATGATGACAATGATATAAGAATTCAATAAAACAAGTTCAAGAATTATTAACGTCCAAATTATCAACATGATCTTTGTTTTGTAGAGTAAAATTCAAGAATGATCGGAAGAATATTTCCATGAAAGATCTTTGGATGAAACGCAAATATCAAGGATATTCTACTAATTTCATGGAGTATAGAAGTCAAAGTTTTAACCAATTGGGTATAATAAAGAATGGAATAACAAAAGAAATCACCGTAAATGCGATGAGGCCTTATAGCATGATGGTTATTCAAATGAATAATAAATAACGGAACCGGTGTCGGTGAAATTCACAATGCAAGCGGGATGTTCTAACGAGAATAATAAAGATGGAATCGGATCCGGTGTAAAACACATGATAGGATATTCAACAGAATAATAAAAACGGAACCGGTCCGGTGTAAAACACACAGACGGGATGTTCCAATGAGAATAATAAAAAGCGGGAACCAGTCCGATGTAAAACACATGACGAGGATGTTCCAGCGAATAATAATAATAAAGATTTTAACCGTCAGTCCTGTGTAAAACACCTGAGCGGGATGTTCCAGCAGAATAATAGAAGAATGTCACCAAGTATAGGGTAAACCAGCGTATACGAGTTATTCCAATGAATAATAAGCGATGGAATAACAACAGTTCTCTTCTTCATGAATAAGAAAGAATAACACCCCTTACATTTGGTAGGAGATTGAATCTTTACTGACGGTGTAGTAACAAAATACTCTTCTTCTTTCTCTCTTATTCTCTCTATACTTTCTCTCTATAAATTGAATGAATTAAGTGAAAATAATGAAGCCCTAGGCCTCTATTTATAGAAGATTTCTAAACTTAGCACTTTCTTAGAGTGTGAAAAGGCGAGTGGCTTGACCCATTGGTTTGGCGCTTTGTAATGTGAAACGACAAGTGGTTCGACGTCTGGTAAAGGTAATTACTATTAACGAAGGTAAATACTATTGATGAAGGTAAATACTATTCACAAGAGGTAATTACTTATTAGCGAAGGTAATTACTTATCGATTTGTGAAGGTAAATACTATTCACAAGGTAATTACTATTGAAAGGTAATTACTATTGATGAAGGTAAATACTATTAATGAAGAGACTCTTAGATGATGACATACGAGCCCCATAAAATAATCAAACTTACCACAAATCATTTTTTTTTCATCAACACATATTTAATCTTTCAACAATTATTAATCATTTATAACTTGTCGTCTCAATTATTGATTTAATCTTATAACATATTATACAAATTGATCTTGTGACAATAATTGAATCAATAATATAAGAGATATGATCACGGCCAATTCTTGTAGCAATAATTGAGCATAGGTGAGTGACTTCTCAATGAAGCATCAATAATCAATCTGTGTAATGTCTTCTTGTCTGACTTCTGGCGATATTCGCGTACTTTTACCAAGGGTAGTTCAACAGTTTTAACGGTAACACCTCCGTAGTTATTTTATAAAATATTTTTGTCGTTTTCTCGATCAATGAATAATTACATTGTGGGGTCCACCAATGATTGAGCCATTATGCGAATATTCCCTAACAAAAGAATATTCCCAGACCAAACGAATATTTTATAACAACTTGCATACTTTGCAAAATTTATAAATATTACCCACAACTATAACATTATATCAAATTTATTCCATAATATTCAAAAATAATATTTATAGAAAAATTCATCTTTATTTATAAAAGTCTGGGTCTTACGATGTTGGTTACATTGATTACATAATGTTATTTTTCAACACTATTAATATTATTTTTTTGTTCAAAGATATCAATGTTGCATTATATTACTTAAGTAAATTGGCGGACATTTTGATCTTTTGTGCGTATAAGAACAACGACTACGGTTGTTGGTTCCATGCCAAGATGACCTCTCTTTTTTGAAGAGTATACAAATAAAAATGCAGAGATAAGCGTGTGTTTATGCAGGGAGGTGATGTCATTGAGTACATTCATGGATTTGTTTATGGATGTAAACACACCATGGAAAAATATTGACTATGTTTTGTTCCCCATACATATGTCAATCCTTGACCATTGGTTTTTGTTAACGTTTGATGTGCATCGTGAGGCGTCTAACATTTTATAATTCTCTCAAAATTCAAAAGAAAATCCATGCAAACAAAAATCATGGATGTTTGTGAACCTTATATATTTATTATTCCCACTTTATTACATGAAGATTGGATTTTGGAGGGATAGGAGTGACATTGACTTTAGCAAATGAACAAGTATCATGATAAGCGGGAAGATGACATAATTGAGTTAGAATTTGAGTTGGTTCTGAACAAGTGGATGGGTAAGGGTTACATTGTTTTCAATTTTGAATTATTATATTTAATTATTTTGGTTCTTGTCGTATAATTGTTTTGGTTACTATATGTTGTAAATGTTTGGTTCTTGTATAAAACCGATATGTGTTATATATAGGTTGTTTCTAGTATTGATTTTGGTTATCTTTTGTGCATTTGTCACGATTGATTGCGGGTTGTTTACAATTTGTTTTTCTTAGAGCGTGTCATTCATCGAAGATTGATGAAATTCTATTCCATTCCCCATTCATGTGATATCGGAAGAAGTTATGCACAAAACCTATATATGCATGGAAGGAACAAACAATTGGAGGGATATGAGACTGACAGAGAATTTCCAGGAAGATTTGTTCCAGATTTTGATTAGTTCAGATATTGTTGTGTTGTCAGTATGAATTGTGTTTTGTATTTTTATTTTTTAATATACACAACAATTTTGTATGGTTCATTAAGGATGATTACTGAATCTTATATAGATGGGATTTCATATGTTATTATAATATCAATTTTGGAATTAATTTTGTGTGTTGTTGGTATTTGATTCGTTTTAGGCTGTGTTTGCTACATTATATTGAAATGTACAGTTGGTAACCAAATATATATAAAAGGGTAACCAGCTAATGTTTTGATAATAAATGAGAGATGTACAATATTGTTTCGGACATATAACCTTTGTTAAATGTATCGGGACATATAATTATTGTTAAATGTATAGGTGAGAGTATACATTAGTTAACAAAAAAATTGTTTGGTGATTGTTATCAAAATATTTGGTTACCTATTTGTTATATTTTGTTTATTGTTATAACAAATAAGTAACCAAATAGTTTACTCTTATAGTCACCATATTATGTTTATACAAGTAAACAAATTGTAATAAAATTTGATAAAATCATTATATATCATTAACATAAATATATGTTAACAATATTTATTTTAGTTTGTATCAAAGCGATTATAAATTTGTATCACGAATGTTATGAATTGTTAAATGTATGTGTTTTTTTAGTGTATCATCATGATGGAAACACATTAATTTTAATTAAGAGATTTCATTTTTATATATGATTGTCATTTGTATAACTATCATATTAAATTAAATATATTTTGAGATGTTCAATTGGTATCCAAATTGTTATATAAGAGTAACCATTTGACTTTATGTTAGTAACCAAATAATTTACAATTTGTATTTGGAATAATTGTCAAAATAAATAATTGTACTTTTTGTGGGTTCCCAATTGTATTGGCAACTCATAATGAATTCGTAAATCAAATGCTTTAATCAATAAAAATGTTGGATATTGTAAAAATCAAAATGTTACCATCTATGTGGTTTATGGTTAATGATAAGTAAACAATTATATATACATGTATCTACACTCTTAATGTAAATGCATTATATCGTGGTTTTTTGGTCTTAAAACAGGGATTATTGCAGAGTTTTCTGTTGTGTCCTTTCTCTTGCTTTTCTTGCATTTGTTTTGAATTTTGATTTCGAGATCCGTGTTTGTACCTCCCTACTTTTGGTCTTCCAAATTGGTCTTCTTGTGTTCTGGTGGTTTTGAACCATATTTCTTACTTCTTACGTACATCCCAGTTTTTTTTGTCATCTAACGGCATGATTGAAGTTTGAATATGTATCGACCAAAGTTGTTTTATAGTATTTTTTTGAGCAAAAATCATAATGACTCAAATTTCGCTTCTTTCATATGTAAAGACGACGTGCGACATACGGCATCTCGTGATGGCTTCGAATTTTCCACATGTATGCATTTCTTTGGTCGATGTCCACAATATATTGTTTGGCGACATCGTAAATGATAGAAAAATCACTAAGTTTGATGTCTCGACCTACATCACAAATTAATCATTGTTAGAATAAAGTACAACCGGAATTATTTTCATTATCCGAAAAAAGAATACATATTAAATCAAACAACTCGATGTTATAATTACAAAACAAGTAACTAAGCATTAACCAACTTAGCGGTAACATTATAATTATACAGAATAACCAAATAAGCATCGAGTTAATAACCAATATAATGATACTATCAATAACCAACTCAAATTGTATCATTTTAATTATTAAGAGTAACCAAACAAGTATCACTTAGTAACTTGATGTAATGATACATAGTAACTTGACTCGGTATGAATCGGTAACCATTGTAATGATATCTGATAAGCAATTAAGTATTAATTGACAACCAATATAATATTTCATAGTAACGAAGTTACCATTAGCCATTACACAAGTTATTATTAGTTAGTAAATATTATAGTGTAACGGTAACCAAATCGGCATTAGGCGATTAACAATTCAACATTAATTTGTAATATTATGCGAAGAAAGCGGTATTAATAAGTAACCAAAGATCTGATGATACACGATAACCAAATCAAAGTGTCAAGTAACCATTATTGTGGCGCCCCAAAATAGGTCCATTCCATCCAACCCATTCGAAGTGCCAAATACATGGTACGAAACAACTACAACTTTATTATCACAAATAATAAAGCTGTGAGTTTAAATACAAATATTATCTTACAGACAATATTTATACTCAAATAAATCCTCATCACATTTATTGATACATTATTTTACAATAATGGTGAGGACTACTAAACAACTCTCTAGAACCTTCATTCCATTACCCAGTAGTACTACTACATACACATTCTCGCCTCACGAGAAGAAAAATGGAACAACAAGGAAAAGGGTGAGCTCAACTAGCCCGAAAAAGAATGTTATGACTAAGATAATATACAACAAATTATCGTTAGTCTCCAACGAGGAAAAATCGATAGAATCTGATAGGTAATGACAAGTTTCGGATCAATATTCGCAGCGGAAATAATAATTCATAGAGAAGAGTTACGTAGAGAATGAAATCTACTATAATCTATGAATTTAACGGTCCATCATCAATATTTTATCCTGTAACATCAATCAATATTCATCTCAAAATCAAATATTCATCTTTGCACTACAGCCAAAGATATTCATCAATCGGTCATGTTCATCTCAACACTGTTCATCTTTTGCACTAAAGGCCAAAGATATTCATCGATCGGTCGTATTCATTTAAACACTGCTCATCTTTTGCACTACAGGCCAAAGATATTCATCGATCATTCGTATTCATTTAAACACTGCTCATCTTTGCACTACTGGGCCAAAGATATTCATCGATCGATCGGTCGTATTCATTTAAACACCGCCATCTTTTTGCACTACTGGGCCAAAGATATTCTTGAAAATCATTCATCTTTTTGCTTCTGGGCGAAGATATTCAATAATATCATCATTTAAGGCGAGGATGATGAAAAATATTTTTAAAAGAACGAATCCAATGAAACAAAATGACAAGGATTAAGGATTAAGGATTAATACTTGGTTTTATCCATGTCGATAATACCTCAAAAATAATCATAGTGGTGTAAAATTCAAGAATGATCAAAACATGGATACAATCAAAGCTAGTATCCAAAATAGATATTTTGAATGAAAAGAAAAATTTTCATTTTTAAATTGAATAGTCTTGATATTCGTGAATAGTGCCATATCGTGAATAGTCTTGAGTATCGTGAATAGTAACTCAAACACCAAAAGATAGAAATTCCACAAAAAAACATCTTCACGCTTCATGAATAGTACTCGTGAATAAGAACTTTCGTGAATAGTAACTCATGAATAGTAACTCGTGAATAAGTAACTCATGAATAATAACCCCAAGCATGAAAAAGTTCCAAATTTGATAAAAGTACCAACCAATATTTCAAAGTAATGATATTGAAGAATTAATATCATTTGAGAAGAAAATAACATCCACTTACCTCAAAGAATCGATTTGGGAGGAAAGGTTCGGAAGTGATCTTTGAATGAAACTTATCTTGAGCAAAGAACTCTCAAAGTATCTAAATACTCACAAAATACGCTCAATAATATAGAGAGAAAGAAAAACTTTGTTTACGGTGTGATTTTCAATTCTAACTTAGCCCTCTATTTATAGGAAAATGTTAGCCCGTAGAAGCAGACTTGACTGCTTACACGATGGCTTTACTGCTACTATTGCCACCCACCACATTTGAAATAAAATTCAGCACATTTCTTCACCAACCACAAGTGGGGCCCACTCAATTCTAGATTTTTCCACCAAAATCAATTATAACCACGATTTAGAATCGGACACCTCTTAAAATTCATAACAAATCATTAAATGAATTTTAACGGTTCAAAATTTGTGGACATATACTCAACTTATGTATGTATAACATACCCAAAAATTACCACAATCCAACGGTCGGATTAAAAATTATAACCCCATAATATATCTCAAAACCCACGATTTAATTTTTAATACCTCCAATCCGATAAAATCTTGATAAAACACCTCAACATTAATTCCTTCATTAATAACCACATAAATAAATCCATCATTTATATTCATATAAAATAAATATTTCCTTATCATATGAATCAATAATTAATTATTCACAAATAATATTACGAGAATCACATTTATAATGACAACCAGTTTTTCCCGGGAAGAGGGGCTTTAGATAAGGATCTCTCCTTCTTGGCGCCGCAATTAGGTGACCAAACCTCTCCTTAGATGTAACTTTCTAGACATTGCCAATAATGTTATCTAATAATATTATTCAAATAATATGAATTATTGATCGATAATGGGAAATCTTTGTCAAATGACAATTATTGAAACAATGATAATATAAAATACCAACGCACAATTATTGAATCAATAAAATAAAATCTTGAGAATTAATTCTTTAAATATTATTGAGTAGTGCCTTCTTCACGTAAGAATCAATAATTGATGCAATCTGGTATCATCTTTATTCAACAACGGCGTATTAGTGTGTTTTAACCATGGGTATTCCAACGATATTAATTGGTAACAACAACTTATATTTGTCGTTTTCCTCATCCAATCGCTTTAGTTATGGGGCCCACATGGTTGCTACCACATCGTGCGAATATTCCCAGAACGATTTAATATTCCACGACCAAACGAATATTCCCGACGATCTGAATATTCCACGACCAAACGAATATTCCCAAAAAAATGAATATTTTATAACCACTTGCTTATTTTGAAATATTTGCGTATTTAACCCTTAACTATCCACATTAATCAAATCAACCCTTACTATTTCAAGATAATAAATAAAGGAAATTCCTTTTTATTTAAAAAAAATTTCGGGGTCTTACAATTATAATGTTTTGCAATAAGCAATTAGGTATTGGTTAGTAACCAATATAATATTACATAGCAACCAAGTTATCATTAATCAGTAAACAAGTCGGTTATTAGTCAAGAAATATTATAGTTTAACGAGTAACTAAGTCAGCATTAGTCAGTAAATAATTCAACATTAATTAGTAATATTATGTAGTAATCAAGAAAGCATTATTTAGTAACAAATACAATATAAAAATTAATGCAATAAATTATAATTTGTATTTGTTACCTTAAGTTTCCTTGATTTAATGATATTAGATTGCAATCTTTCTTCAGCTGTTGTGGAAAGTGTTGTGAATGTTGATAGGGCTGCTTGTTTGTTTGTGAAATACCATCTTTGAACCTGAGCAAACGTAGGCATTCAATCATTGATGCAACTGGAAGATCCTAATCATATTAATTGCGTTGTTAATAGATTGGTGGTGTTTGATGTCATTGTTGAGTGTCTAACTACAGTCCCATGGAGCTGGTGCACTTTTCCAACTTGACCTCTTCCTCCAAATATGTCCTTATTTGAGGATCAATGGCATCAAGTTCACCCGTATATTTGTTGAATTGTTCAATGTTGTATGCTCTACATGCCCCCGTTGTAAGCTTGTTTAAGTTCTTCTCCTCTCTTTTTGAATCTATTTTTATATTTTTCAAGATATGGTATGTGCGAGAAGCATGCATGACATCTGAAACACATAATTCGATCCTTGTATTATTGCTTCATATCTATACCGAAACAATGCATTGGCCTTCCCTTACTCCACAAGCGCTTCTTAAATTCATGAAAACCATCTCCAAGATAATTCATTTTACATTTGTCGACCCTTTGCAAAAGCAATCGAACAATGTTTGGTTTGCATCTTATTATTGCTTGCTATCAGTATTGTCCCTCCGTAAGTTGATTGTATGAATGTGCCATCGATTACAATAATTGGAAAGCAATGATGCCATGCTTGAATGGATGCTCCAATGGCAAAGAACAAATATTTGAAACGAACATTTGTTTCCAACTCAAGAGCTGTGACGGAACCTGTTATGAAACATCAACATTATCAATAGAATTATAAGTAGTATAATGCTACAAAGTAACCAAGACAGCATTAGACAGTAACCAAATTATTGTCATACAGTAACCAAGACAGCATTGGACAATATAATTTTATACAGTAAACAAGACAAGAGTAGACAGTAACCAATGTATTTAATGTCAGTATCCAAGTCAACATTCAATCGAGAACCAATTATCCAAACATTAAGCGATAACTAAAACGATAGAAGAATATATTGTTATCTGATAAACTCAATGAAGAACTAATATATGTTACCTGATCAAGAATAACAATATCTTTATTACACAATAACTAATACAACATTAGTCGATGTCAATAAAACATTAGGCAAGATAATGTTACAAAGTAACCAACATATTTGCTTACGATAACTAATACAACATTAGATAGTATAATGTTTTTCGATAACAAAACAACATTATACAATGAACAACATATTTCTATCACGAGAACCAAGAGTTGCGTGCAGATAGTAACCAAGATAGCATTAGACGATAACCAACATATTGTCTTACGTGTACCAAGACAACATTAGATAGTATAATGTTTTCGATAACAAAACTGACATTATCACGATAAACAACATATTGATATCTGATAACCAAGATATCATTAGGCGGTAATAAACAGATTGCATTCTGATAACGAATGTATTTCTTTGAGTAAACATTAATATAAAAATCGGTAGAACTCATTTAAAATTATAAATATGAGGTAGGTAACCAATGCACATTATAGCAACCAAATCAGTTGAATTGAGTAATCAACTAATCATGAAAAATAATAATGTGTTTTAAATTGTTACTGGATTTGTTTTCCTGCGACATGTATAACCATGATGGGATCGATGAGTAGTCGTGTGGATTTCCTCTTACCTTTTCTAACGCTTTCTCATTCGATCTCCATGCTTTTTAGTAAGAGATAGACACATTATATTACATCATCATGTCCTCGACAATATCGGTTGGTGTGTATATTTTCTTCAAATTTGTTAATTTACGCATTATGCATTCGACCAACTCACTATTTGCACATACGTGGTCTCCCGGCAATCGTTGGTGAACACGTGTAGAATGTCATTGAATTCCCTCACCTTGAGCAGATTTGGTTTTTCGAATACTTGATGCTCTCATCTTCCATTTGCAATTTTCATCATCTCACACACTAAGCCTTGAAAGTCTCTATGACCGCTTCGTTGAACTTTGTGTTGTCTATTTTCTATGATTGAATGCGACCTCATTGATCGCGTGATAGGATTTTTTGTCTTTGTAGGTTTGATGTAATTTTACGTCACGTTCATTCGGATCTGTTATTACATCATCATATCGTTCTTACATGTATGATTTGTCATGTTTATGCGTCTCGTTGTTGTTCCATAATTTTCATTTGCAAGTGATCGAAGATATTGCGTTCCAATTTGGGAATCTTGTGTTCTTCTACTATAACTAGTCTTTGAATTCCTTGTTTGATCGATTGGCGTTACATCGTGAACAATGATTCTTCTATATTTGTCGAGTTTCTGTGAAAGATTCTTTGTGGTACGCTTCCTTTCCAATATCTATAATCGGTTAGAATTTTCCTTGTTCATCGATTTTTCTGACTTGATAAAAGAATCTCAATGTTGCTTCATCGATATCTGATTGGTGGAATGTCGTTTTGATGTGAAATTTGATAGACAATGTTGTTGTGTTTGTGTATCATCATCCGTGTCTGATGCATATCATGTTTTGCATTTCTCTGAACGAAACAGTTGAGGGAACTAGTATGCCAAGAACTTCAAAGTTGGTGTCTTTGAGTTACTTATCACCCACCATGTCTCTAGATTGAAATAAAGCAAAAGCAGAATCATCTCCATTGTGCGAAAACAAAATATGCATTGCGTAGTAACAAAATCAATGTTAATCAAGAACGAAACTATATAATGTCAAGAACGAGAAAATGAAATACATTTGTACTATCATTCTACAATTGAAACAACCAGATTTAATATTTTTTGTTAGCAATTAAATTATAACGATTGTATGAAGGTAACCAATGTAGCCAATTAATTTCCATCATAATAAAACAAACCAATATAAATTAATCAAATATTGCACATTAATAATATCAACATTATACAATAACAAAATTTAATGTGAGGCGATAACCTACACATGTTTATTTAGTAACCATAGGATAAAAAACATTTTCAATTTACTTGTTATATTAAAAACAACCGTTTAATGGGTTTGTGGGCATTTAAATGCTAATTGTTGTAAGAATGTAAGCAATGTGGTTAACAAGTGACTATTAATATAAAAATATAATTATAAGCATAATTAGATTAATTCAATAACGGATCGAAATTAATAAGTATCCATTTTATTTGTATATAATATCTAAATAAGTATTATTCAAGAACTAATATAATGTTAATCGAGAACTAACTCGGCATTAGTTAGTAAACATATACATATAAATGTTCATACATAGGAAACTATATACATATAATTATTAGGCGTATACCAAGATATTGTTACATAGTAAACTATGAAGCATTAGATAGTAACTAGTAAATCAATATATAGTATGATGTTACAAAGTAACCAACATATCATTAGGCGATGTGACATCTTTGTCGTATAGTAACCAAGAAAACAATATGCAATATAATGTTACAAAGTAACCAAAACATCATTTTATCGTAAATTCTAACATATTGTACACTAACCAAGCTAGTATTTGATAGTATCCAAGACAACATTGAACAATACATTGTTATCAAATAACTAAAACAACGGTAGGAAGTCACCAAAAGTAATATGATAGTAACAAAACAAATTGTAATATAATAACCAAACGATAATATGATAGAACAAGTAGTAACCATTTTAAGTGTGACTCAAGAACCATATGAACAAGTAGTAACCACGAGTAACTATATGCATCTGAAATTGAAACACACATACCTCGGTGTTCGAATTGTATCGATATTCTTTGTGATTGTTTTTGAATTCTTTACTCTTGAAGTAAATGATGATTTTGTATACTATTTCGTCTTCTCCGGATCTTAGATGTTTGTCGCGATCTCGGAGGTGAGTGGAAAGGCAATCGTCGACCGAAGATTTGGCAATCGTCGACCGAAGATCTTAGATCTTAGATGTTTGTCGCGATCAGAGTTGTTGTGATTGTTTATGGTTACTGAACTTGAAGTAGATGTTGATTTTGTATACTATTTCGTCTTCTCCGGTTGATATTTTTGACGCGATCTCAGATGTGAGTATAACAGCAATCGTCGACAGAAGATTTGGCCTTTTCCGATATCAAAGTTGAATGTTGTTCGGTTGCTTGATTTTAGGAGCGGTTATTGTTAGATAGGACATATTTGGTAACTTTATTATTATGTTATTTTATTTTTGTAATTATGTTTTGTGTGTTTTATTTTTGTAATTATTTTATAATTGTTGTATATTATTGTTAAGGACCCTTTAATTTACCCATCACTTATTATTACATTAGCCCACAAAAATTAAATGATTATTTTGACCCAAAATAAATGACATTCAAAAATATGTTTTAAAACCAGGTAATTTTATTATTTAATATTATTATTATTTTTTTCGGGTATTACATTAGCACAAGACTGGTTGCAAATATAGATGATGAACAAGACCCCAACCCAACCCAACCCAACCCAACCCAACCCGAATTGTAGCTTTCCAGGAGTTTATACTTGATAAAAAGTTTTGCAAATTCAACGAAATTTGGATCATCATCTGATAAACTCACAAGAAATATCATTACTTCAGAGCCAATTTAATGGTCCACTATAAACATGTGGAAAAATACACTGGCTTTCATTTCCCTATTTAGACGTAAGTTGAAAGATTTAGGGGATGTATGTTTATGACGGAATAGGTCTTAATGAGCTAAACTCTGAACGAATAAGTCATTAAGACTGTTTGTTTACTAATTTTAAAAACTAAATAAAATTTGAATAACCTTTGAATGCCTCTTTTTAAAAAAAAAGTGGTAGAATCATTAAAATCTTAAAAACAATTTTTACCCAAATTAGGGCTGAGAAAGTAACAAAATTGAAACTGAAACCGCACAAAAAACGGCACAAACCGCACCAATTAAAATCGCACCAATGGTTCTGGCGTATGTGACGATTTTAGATGGGTTGAAAAATTAAATTTATGGTTTCAGTTTGATTACTAGTCAAAACTGCACGCATAAAACCGAAACTGCACCAAATAATCATTATGTTTTCTCAAATTTGTTACAAGTATATTTAATTTCTCTACTATAAAATATTCTCCTCATTTTATTTTAGAAGACATATATTACAGGGTTGAATGAAGAATAAATAATACTCCCTCCGTCCCAGGATAAAAGTCCTGGTGGACTTTAAGAAGATGAATAAAATGACAAAATTGCTTATAATAATGTCATTAAATATGGAGAGAGAATTAGAATAAGAAAAGTATGAGATATTTAATGTTACGGGTATAATAGAAAAATATGTGTAAAAGTTTGGTTATTAAAGAAAATGGACATTTAACATGGGACTACCCAAAATAGTAATAAGGACTTTTATCATGGGACGGAGGGAGTATCAATTATGTTGTGGCTTGATATTTCCTAAATCAAATGTGATAACATAGTATTAATTAACCATATAATTGTTGATTCCTGGATCTATTTTGCTAAATTAGCTCCATGATTGTGTTCATTGCATAATACGTTTTGGTGAATGATTTTGCTAACTATTTTACGGGTTTATTATTTCAATTGATTTTGGAACCAAAACCGCATCAAATGAAACCAAACTGCACGATTCAAAACTGCACCGCACTAATCACAAATGGTTTCATGTACGGTTTTGTGTGCGATTTGAGCTTCAAATCGCACCTAAGCGATTTCGTGTACGGTTTGAGCTTCAAACTGCATTGAACCCAACCATGCTCACCCATAACCTAAATACCCATCGCTTCTCTCTTCTCCGCAGCTTCAATTGTTTGGTTCTCTCTTCTTCACAGCTTCGATTCGTCTTCATCTCCATCTCCTTCCACAATTTTTTCTTCTATTTGGCGGATCTGATTTTGTTTTTGATTTAATCATTCAAAATCAGGGCTACTAGAGTATTATCGAGCAAAACAATTTGGTGTTGAAATGAACTGAAATTCACATGTATTTATTTGTGTAGGTAACTTTGAAGAGAGAGTGAAGGAGCGAAAATGGTGGAGAAAACAAAAGGAAGAAAAGAAGAAGTCCTAACTAGAGAGTACACCATTAACTAGGGCTGAGCAAGGAATTAAAACCGCATTAAAAACCGCACAAACTGCACCAATTAAAATCGCATCAACGGTTCCGGCGTATGGCGATTTTAGGTGGGTTGAAAAATCAAATTTACAATTTCGGTTCGGTAACTAGTCAAAACCGAACGCAAAAAAACGAAACCGCACCAAATAATCATCATGTTTTCTCAAATTTGCTACAAGTATATATAATTTCTCTACTATAAAATATTCTTCTCATTTTATTTTAGAAGACAGATATTGCAGGGTTGAATGAAGAATAAATAGTATTAATTATGTTTGCAAATCAAGAGTAGATGTTAAGCTAAACAAGCAAGTTTGCAAAGAAGAAGGCTCCTGATGCCATAAAGGAAATTAGGAAGTTTGCAAAGAAGGCAATGAAAACAAAGGATGTCAAAGTAGATGTTAAGCTAAACAAGCAAGTCTGGAGTAGGGAGATTCGAAGTGTTCCAAGGCGGTTTAGAGATCGCATTTCTTGCAAGCGCAATGATGATGAAGATGCAAAAGAAGAACTATACTCCCTTGTTATAGTTGCAGGACTCAAGGGACTAGGCACGTAGATCATTGAAGAAGATGAATGATTCAATACTAAATTCTGGTAATTTTATTTGCTATATTGATATAGATTTGACACTCCCAGACTACCACAATTGATGGAGATGATAACAATATAAAGAGAATATATGTAATTTTAGTACTTTTATTATGTTGACAATTATATTTTCTATTTTTTATGAAATTTGGGTAAAAATTGTTTGAATTATTCAATAATTTGTTTGAATTATTTATTTTTATTTGTTGTACAGTATTTTTTCAATATATTAAAACAAAATTATATACTTGTTCAAAATTATACGGGATAGTTTATCTGCTGGAGATGCTCTTATGAAGCTTGAGACATCTTATCACTCATTTTCACACATACAAAAAATAATATTACTGTCACATAAAAGAGGGAGACCATAAGTAGACACAATATTTCCACCCACCACACACAAAGTAAGAAGACACGATCACCCTCCTAACATTGAGCCCTGACAATATCTACATGCCCAAAATCTAATAAAGGCCTAATATTCTTGGGCTGGGCCCATACCCGGTCCTGAAGTACCAGACAAAAACAAAAACCCTAACAAAACCCCTAGAAGAACGAGAGAAAGCAAAGGAGCTCGAACTAAATCACCAATGGCGGCGAAGAACAAACAAGGCGACAATTCCAAGAACAGAAAGCGAATTCCAGGCGCGAAGGGTGACTTGGGAAAATCCATTACGAAGAAATCGAAATTTCCTCCTAATTCTCCAAACAAGGATTTGAAGAAACCTCTCAAATCCTCCGAACATGGATCCTTAGCGTCAGCTAAGCCGAAGTTCGAAAAATCAGGGACCGTTGAGAATGTGCCCAAAACGAAGCGAGAAGCTCGTTTACAAGCAAAGGTTTAACCTTTTCTTAGCTTGTTTCATTATGCTTGGGTTTGGTATATACTTAAATACAAGTAGCATCGAGAATTATTTAAGGAGGAGCTGAAAATGTTGGTTTGGTTTGTACAATTTGATGCATAATATGGGACGTAATAATATTATCGAAGCAATTTTGGCTATTCTTATTCTCCTGCTAAAATGGGACTCCAATTTATCCGTCGGGAAACGCTAGAACATAATTAATTAGGCGAACTTTAGACTCTAAAAAAGAGTCAAATGAGACGCTCATTTTTGGGATGGAGGGAGGGAGTGAGTTCTACTAAGGTAAAAAATTAGGAAGCAAGACAGCCTTCTTAGTGATAGTATGATTTTTTTTTCTGGTAAATGTGATTTTAATTTTAATTGGATTTATGTTTTAGTTAAAAACATTCACGCTATAGGGTAGGACTTTTGAGTTGAAATTGGAGAATATTCTGCCAGTATCAACTAGAGTGCTTCCAAATCTAATTGTCTGGCATTGGTTCTGCATGACCAAATATATAACTTTAGTGTGATTCTAATTGGGATAAGCTATATAGCGTCATCTTGATTTTTTTGGTTTTTGAATATATTACAGGAGCTGGCAGAAGCTAGGAAGAAGAAGAGGAAGCGACATTACTCTCTTGAACAAGTTTGTCCTCTCTACTTTATATCATTGTAACCGTAATAATTTTGGTTTTAATCATCGACTCTGTATAATGCGTCTCATTGAGTAATATATACTTAGAACCACCCCTCAATTGGTACTTGTAGGATAACAGTGCTAGTTATTAGCCGAGGGTATCAGCCTTTTCAGCTTGACCGATATATGTTGACATCATCTTGCTATCTGCTTAGCTTTTGTCAGAAATTCTTAGTATACCATCTGGACTTTTCTCATCTCTGTGATTGTAATTTTGGATGCCCAATTAAAGACATGGAACTTTATTTTGCTATTTATCTTTTAGAATGTCCTGTACTGTAATCTCTCTTTCTACCTACCAAATTAGTTTTTGGTGAGAATAATCATCAATAGATTAACTACTTGGATAAAGATAAACTGCATTCATATCTTATTCTAATAATATCACATTTTTATTTCATCCCAAATATAGTTTTCATTCTTCAGTTTTGTTTGCGGCTATGCATTTCAAAATTTGATTAATTAGGTTTATATTTTGATGTCTACTTACCTATAGTATACTCCTAGTTTGAATATGTAAGCATGAAGTGTGAGCTCTGTGTCACCTTTGGCTTCATGTCCTCAACATATTTTTTCAGCTTGTTTTCCACAAAAAAATATCGCATGTTTTTTTTTTATAGTTTTACAGCAATGTTTTGAAATACCAATAGGTGATGAAGTAACTTTATGTGGTTATGTGCTTGCTAAATCATTACTCCTTCTCCATTTCATAGGAGCTTGCAGTACTGTGGGAAAAGATGAGGTGTCGGAATATTGGCAAAGAAGATAGATCCAAGTGTGTATTTTTGTTTCAACATTTTACATGTTGTGTTATTGTCTGTGATGCGCCATAATGAGTTCTATTCATATTTTTAAAAAATTTAAGGTGGGTGAGTGAAGCTTTAAAGAAGATGAAGGGTAAAATCCCTGAAATTGCTGGCTCCCATGTTTCTTCGCGTGTTCTTCAGGTAATTTCTGGTGCTTCTTTCTTGATGTTGTCCAAGCCTAGTTCTATTGTTTTTCACTAGACTGTATTAACTATATTTCCTGAAACTTTAGACATGTGTTAAATACTGTTCACAAGAAGAAAGAAATGCCGTGTTCGAGGAGCTTCGACCTCATTTTCTCACCCTAGCATGTAACACTTATGCAGTCCATCTGGTGACGAAAATGTTGGACAATGGTATACGTCAGTTGAGTTAATTATAAAAATGTTGATGTATAATAAAATGCGAGGCTAGTTTCCGTTGTTGTACATATAAAGTCATCACGTTAAGTACCTTTTCTTCTCTTTGCAGCTTCAAAGAAACAGCTGGCAGAATTTATTTCCTCCCTCCACGGGCATGTTGCTTCTCTTCTTCGGCATATGGTCGGCTCAGTTGGTAAGGCAAAAGTCACTTGGCCTCGATAGAAGTTGCATTGACTTAAATTAAAAATCTTCGGTATATTCTCATTATGGAAGTTAATTGATTTGGATGGTTCTCATTGTACAGTTAATCTTGAAATAATATCAAGATTGTTTTTTAAGCTAAACTATTTTAGTTTTGTTGGTAATTCATATTCTTTTTGCTACAATTTTGGGGCTGGTTGTTGAGCGTGGTAGAGTTATAATAATAAAGTCATATTGACAATAAGTCTGAATGATTTCATGTATCGAGATCTATGTTTTGGTTCATCTTTCAGATTATAATGCCAAATAACACTACTTGGTTTTGCAGTTGTTGAGCATGCTTATCAGTTAGGAAATACAGCTCAAAAACAAGTGCTTTTGGTGGAGCTGTATTCGACTGAGCTTCAATTATTTAAGGATTTAGTCTCAATGAAAGAAAGCAGGTAAAGGACTTGATGTTCGACTAATGTGGTTTTATTTTCAGCATAAGCTGAAAAATATTACTCAATAAACTATTTTTTCCTTGATCTCCCACTACTTTATCATATTGTTATAGTCTTTGAATTAAATTTTTCTTAGAAGCAATGCTGTGAATTAGATTAGGAACTTAGCTGTTTATATAGACTTTAAGTACAGATATGTTTTCTCCTTGTACTCGTAAGATTTTGCTCTAAGGATTGGCATCTTTGTCAAATGTCATCCCTGAGTTGGTCTTGAAACTATTAATGCCATCCCAGCTTTATATGCACTTAGAATTTCATTAAATGTGATGCTAACTTTACTTATCCAAAAAAAGAATGCATGGACTTGATTTCATGGTGTTGGATTTTTACTGCATGAATGCAATTTCATGCACAACAATGATATTGTCAGGTTAGTTGATATAATTTCTAAGTTACGCCTGCAAAAAGCTTCTGTTTCAAGGCACATGTCTTCTGTGTTTCAACCAATTCTGGAGAAAGGTATAGTGGATCACTCTATCATACACAGGGCATTGATGGAATACTTTAGCATTGCTGACCAGGTATTGTAGATGTTATGACACATGTCTAATTTAAGCCATTGTTTCAGAGACACTTGTATTATTGCCTAAGAGAGGATTTTTCTTGCTTGTGCTCAATTCTTTTTACTTCTTTTTTTTCCCTTTCTTAATCACGTCGGTTGAAAGTCCTCTGCCTTAGATGTAATCCAACAGTTATCGGGTCCACTCCTTGTTCGGATGATCCATACCAAAGATGGATCCAGGCTTGGGATTTTTTGCATCAAACATGGGAGTGCAAAGGTCTAATGCAATTTCTCTTTCAGTTTTACCGCACCTTCAAAAGTTCTTTTGTCAGTTTTCATTGCTCATTTGGACATTTTAACTTCTAATTATTCCTAAAATTCTTTAGCTTCTTGATTTGCTTTAGGAGAGGAAAAAAATTGTTAAAGGACTCAAAGGTCATGTGGGCAAGATAGCTCATGATAGATTTGGATGTATGGTAAGATACTAATAGGAACCTTTCTTGTCAATTGTTATATGTTAGCCAACACTCATTCTTATGAGGGTCATTAATAGTTTCCATTTTTGTTCTTTTACTATTTTATACTTCCATAATTTCTTTTGGCTTCAATTTCACTGCTATTTATTTTTCAGCTGCTTGTCTGCATTCTTTCAAATGTTGATGACACAAAACTCACAACAAAGGTTGGTTCCTACAGCTTTGATGGATAAATTTTTACCTGAATAAAGGAATGTAACTTCTACTGGGCTTAATTTTAGGTTATAATTCGCGAACTTAAAGCAGTTCTGAAGGAGATTATTATGGATAAGGTTCGGTCTCTTCCTCTGCCATTTCTATATGTAGCAGTAAACAATGAAGTGAGCTTGTAGATGAAGTTGATTCTCTTCTCGCGCCTTTCTATCCTTGTTTTAATAGGAAAACTAAGCATGACAACAAATAGGAGATTAAGATGATTAGTGAGTTTTCTGCTGGTTCACTTCCTGTTAAATCTTATTTGTTGCAATTACTAAAGTTTTCACCTGTTCAAATCCTTTGGACCTGGGAGCGAATAGGCACTTCCTTGCCAGATTATATGAGATCTTTTTTATTATTTTATTAAAAGGATATGAGTAGTAGTCCATGTTCTTTTGGTCTTTCATGAACTTCCTCGTTCTGAACCGATAAGTTTCTAAAAGTTATGTCAATGCACACCATTTTTTATTTCTTTCATATATCACCTTTTTCCTGATTATTTTTACTAAATCGACTGTCTAATTGCTTCTTCAATTTTCAGAATGGAAGACGTCCATTGTTGCAGCTACTTCATCCCAATTTTCCACGCTATTTCAGTCCAGATGATCTAGCTTCTCTGGATTCATCTATTCCTTCCATCTGCAACAAGGCAACTCCACTTCTGCTTAGCTATTTGTAAAATATAAAGGAAATTTCTGTGAAAGTAATGCAGCTGCATTTAAATTTAATTTGTTTTCTCTGTGCATCAGGTAGAAATAAACTCTGAGTTGGATGAGCAAACAAAAGCTTCGGAGGTTGATGAAGTTGATGAAGAGCACAAGAGTGACACCGAGGAGATCACTGCCAACAGAAATCCAAGCGGCAGTGAAACTCTACACTTGAGTGACGGTGGAAAAAAGGACCCATTTTTACGGAGACAAGAGGTGTTGGTTAACAGTGGTCTTGCTGAGGTTTGTTGCCTCACCATATTTTTGTGCACCTCTTAGTGAGTATGAATTTCTAGTGCATTTATTTACACCTTTAGATTCATTCCTTTGTTTTTCGAGGTGTGTATTATTTAGTATAATTAGTAGTCTCTAGAATCTTTTGCCAGTTTCTTATTTATTTTTCCACTAATTTGTTGGTTGATCTATTCAGAGTCTTATTGATGCTTGTTGTGAATTGGCTGGAGAATTACTTGTATCAAGTTTTGGAAAAGAGGTCATATACGAGGTAATTATCTTGTTTTTATACCAGTATGTTGTAAATTTTGGCTCAAGTACAATTATCATTAAAGGTTGCACCGATACACACATTTCTTGCTTCTCCTTGACTTGGTTTATGTTGATCATGTCTGCAGGTAGCATCTGGGGGTGCCGGTGGCATTCTCCATTCGGGTTTGGATGGTAAGTTGCATACCTTACACGAAGCTATAGCATCTCTTGTGGCAAAGCCTAAATTGGAGGGATCAGAAGAGGAGCATCTTCTTGAAAATTTCCATTCTAGTAGGACCATCAGAAAATTGGTTCTAGATTGCCCCACCTTTGCTTCCACTTTATGGGAAAATGCGTTGAAAGGGAAATGTGAAATGTGGGCCCAAGGTCACAGGTTGGAGCACACAACTTGCTACTTTTTAAGTTCAATGCATTTTATATAACATAAAACTAATTTCTGATGGGTCCCCCGTTTGCAGTTGCAAAGTGGTTACTGCATTCTTGGAATCTTCCAATTCTGCTGTTCGTGAACTAGCGAAAGAAGAGCTGCAGCCCTTAATAGATGGTGGCATACTGAAATTACCGGAGACCAAGCAGTCAGCAGAAGCAGGCTAAGTCATCTGATGCATATGGACAAGGAAACGTGGCCCAGAATCTGCTTCTCAAATGTTGGATTACCTTATTCTGGTTGAAGTATCTAGCAGCCACAATATAGCAATGCAGAAAACTGGATTTAACAGAACATTTTTTCTGTCGTTGAATGAGATTGCGACTGATAAGAGAAAGCCTCGTGTACTATAATGCTTACCTTCTTAAAAATGCATCAGGGACTATACAAACATAATATATAAGCCAGGACTAACAGTTTGTTTTGAGCTACAATTTCATGCAGTTTATGTATACTAAATACTAATATAATTAGCTTCCGATTCATTTAATCTGTTCTCTTTTAGATCTCAAAGTTAGGTTAATTTGAAAATACAACTAGTCAGCTGTTTGTTTTAAGCACATGATGTATGCTGCATGAAAATAATGTGGGGAAATAGTGTTCATCACTTTTACTATGGTCCTAAACATACAGGTGCAAACTTTACTGGTCTCCTTTCAGATCTGGATTCAAAGACTGGGGAATCACACCTGTCTTTTCGTTGAGTGTACATTTTTCATGTATGCAAGCACCAAAAACTCTCAGTTTTTGTGTAGTTCCTTGTCCGATAATGAGGGTAGCCTTGGGATAAATAGTCTGATGGATTGAAAACCGGGATGTCCTTTCGGAATGTGTTGTAAGTTGGGGTTTCTTTTAGTGATGCAGCATTCACCTTCAAGCATTTCTCTATCACTCCAGCTTCTTCCCTAAACCTGGCTTTGATGTCATTCATTCCCTGCAAAATCCTACTAGGCCTCAACCTTTCTTTAGTAAATAGTTCCCTGAGCTTTGTAGTAGTGGTTTTAATAGTAGGATTGCTGGTCATATGTGGGATTTTGCTGCACTCTTTGCAGAAACTATTCCCCCTCTCCAAGTCAAATGCTGCTCTTCTTGTGTTGTCTTTTAGACATGCATATGCCTGCCAAAATTATATCACTGTTAAGCCAATTCTAAACTACTTCCTTCATCCCGAATTTAGCAATACATTTTTCTATTTAGTCCGTATCAGAATTACAGAAATATTTATATTTTATGATTATATGGTGATATAATGTTCCTAATTTCTCTTTCTCTTTCTTGTTCTTATATTCTTTTTTATTTTAAAAAAAAAATAAAAAAAAGTACTATCCTATCTTGCATAACAATGCCAAATTCTTAGGGACAAAAAGCAATATGGCCCTACTTGGTCTACTTAGTTTTGATGAGAATGACATAACAACCGGCTTCAGGCGCCTAGTCAGTGTCCTAGTCTCACAGGTAAATTAACCACCAAATCCTTGATTTGGTGAGATTTTATTTTTTTTTGGGTGCTAATTTGGGAGAATCGAACCTAGGGCCTCTACTCAAGCTAATTAAAGAGTTGGTTTTTTGGTGAGATTTTAAATCACAATATTCTAACGTAAATATTTAACATTATTAATTATCTTCTAGCCTAGCCTAGCGGGGTTTTTTTCAATTGATTTCATGGAAATACTATCCATTAATTAATTATCATGTAAATGTAAAAATTAAGAGATGAAGATATAGAGGGTTCACCTCATAGACAAGCTTGAAGGCAATGTCAGCTTTCGGGTGGTTGTTCTTATCAGGATGAAGTAGCAATGCTGCAGATAAAACTAACAATCAATCTTCACGTACGGCCTAGCTAGCTAGCTAGCTAGCTACTTATACGAAACAAAGCAAGCAAATTGTATGAAATATGAATATATATATATATATATATATATATGCCTGTTGGAATATTCATTCATTTATTCAAACCTACCAAATTTATGGTACTGCTTCCTAATGACATCTATCCCTACATTTTCTTCAACCTGCATGTAAAAATAGAAAGAATTAAAATTTAACCACAAATTTTTTACAACCAAAAAGAAAGTTGTAATATATATATATATATATATTGTTGAAATATGATAGACTCACTACGACGCTTGCGTGAAATGGTCGTCATACGATCGCTTTCTAAGACAAATTGGGTGAATTCTTTGCAACACCTTAACCCTCTATATATACGTAGGTAATTTTAATTTTGAATTGCTCATGTTCGAATTCTGCGTTGAATGGACACCAACGACACCTTGACCCTCGCTTATATTGAAGCGGTAATCTCGAATCTGTCAATCGATTTATTGATGCGGTGAGAAGACGCCACACACAACTATGAATTGTTGTATGATAAGTCAAATTGAATCTCAAAAGAAATAACTAAGAAAAATCTTAGGAATTCTTCAAAAAAGAACCAAAAGTAGAGAATAACCTCACAAATATATTGAATAATAAATAATGATAATGTAATATTATTACATCAACTTGCACCTCTATTTATACTACTCAAAACAATCCAAATCCTAATAGAAATTTATAAACTATAACCCTAATTCTATAAGAAAATAGAAGTCAATTTGGAAAAGGAATTCTAATTAAAAAGAAATCCTAATTACAATAGAATTTAAAATTAAGAATCCAAATAAAATCCTTCACTGCATTAGATTTCCATAATAATCCTTTGTAAGTAAATATGTTGACTTTGTTAAGAAGATTAAAATTGAGCTTGTATTAAATTGACCCAAATTAATGTCTCATGTTCTTTTGCCTCCTCTTTTGGATTTTCTTACGTTAGCTTTCATTGAAACATCTTGGATCAATCCATTGAGACTTTGTTTGAACCTCTTTGTTCTAGCCTTGCTTGATCCCCACGTCCCTTTAGTTTTGTTTGAATCCACGCATGTCATGTCCTCATCATTCCTCTCCTCTTGAAAAGGATTTGTCCTCAAATCGTCACCTACATCAAACGGACTTAGATCGAAGAACGTTAAATGTAGCACTAACATTATACTCACCGGCAAATCCAATTTATAGGCATTGTCATTGATCACGCTCGAGAACTTGAAATGGACCATCTCCCATCTAAGCAATTTCGAACGTCTTTGAGCAGGGGAATCTTTCTTTCCGCGTATGTAACCACACCCAATCTCCGGCTCAAAGATCACTTGATGTCGTCCCTTGTTCGCGTCTTAATGTATTGTTCCGTTCTCCGCTTCAATGTTTAGCCTGGCTCTTTCATGAATCTCTTAACAAGATCGGCCTTTTTCGTTCCATCCATGTTAGTATATTCGAAGCAGTAATAGCGGTGATAAATCCAATGGTGTCAAAGGATTAAAACCATATACAATTTCAAATGGAGAAAATTAGTAGCAGAATGAGCAGAATCGGTTATATCTGAAACTCAACATGTGGTAAACATTCTTCCCATTTGATATTCTTTTTAATGATAGCAAGTAATAATGCCGAAAAAGTCCTATTTACTACTTGATTTAATGGCCGTCGGTTTGTGGATGACAAGTAGTAGAAAATAACAATTTAGTACCCAATTTACCCCACAGGTCTTCCAAAATAACTTAAGAACTTTGTATCTCTATCGAAACAATAGTTTTAGGCATACCATGCAAACGCACAATCTCCCAAAGAACAAATCAAGAATGACATGAGATCATCATCGGTTTTATGACATGGAATAAAATGTGCCATTTTTGAAAATCTATCCACGACCACAAATATCGAATCATAACCATGCTTGTACCTAGGTAAACCCAACACAAAGTCCATAGAAAGATCAATCCAAGGTTCATTAGGAATAGGCGATGGCGTATACAATCCATGGGGTTGAACACGAGATTTAGCTTGGCGACAAGTAATACATCTATCACATATTCTTTCTACATCCCTTTTCATATGAGGCCAATAAAATGTTCTTTTAAAACAAAGAAAAGTTTTATCAACACCAAAATGTCCCATTAAACCGCCCCATGACGTGATTCCCAACCAACAACTCACGCATGAAAGAACATGCGGGAATACATAGTTTATTTTCTCGAAACAAGAATCCATCAACTCTAAAAGTATTTACCCACAACATTCTTTTCACAAGTTTTAAACTCTTCACCAAAAATCAAGGTCATTATCATATAACTCTTTAATTCGTTCAAACCCAAGCAATTTCAGTATCAAAAGTATTTAACAAAACATACCTGCGAGACAAAGCATCTGCACGACGTTCTCCTTACCTTGCTTATATCGAATAACATATGGAAATGTCTCGATAAATTCCATCCATCGTGCGTGTCTTTTGTTCAACTTGTGGTTGACCCTTCAAATATTTCAATGATTCACGATCGGTGTGGATCACAAACTCCTTGAGCCACAAGTAATGTTGCCGTGTCTCCAAGGCTCTAACCAAAGCGTACATCTCTTTGTCATATGTAGGATAGTTCAAAGTCGCCCCACTCAACTTTTCGCTAAAATACGCCCACCGGTTTTCCTTCTTGCATCAACACGACTCCAATCCCTAAACCCAAGCATCACACTCAATCTCAAAAGTTTTAGCAAAGTTAGGCAAAATAAGTAAAGGAGCATTTGTCAATTTATCCTTAATCAAATTAAATGCTTTTTCCTGTTCATCACCCCACTTGAAGCCCACACTTTTCTTGATGACCTCGGTCAATGGTGTCAGTAATTTCACTAAAATTCGAACAAAGCGTCGGTAGAAACTTGCGAGTCCATGAAAGCTTCGTACTTGACTCACATTGGTTGGACTCGGCCAATCCCAGATCGCACGTATTTTCTCCTCATCAACTTGGACTCCCTGTGAACTCACAACAAAGCCAAGAAAAATAATTCTATCCGAACAAAACGTGCATTTCTCCATGTTAGCAAATAACTTTTCTTTCCTAAGTACATCTAAAATGATTTTAAATGCAATGCATGATCTTGAAGTTTTTGCTATAAATCAAGATATCATCAAAATAAACTACGACAAATTTTCCAATGAATGGACGCTTAAACATGGTTCATTAATCTCATGAAAGTGCTCGGTGCATTAGTTAAACCAAAAGGTAATACTAACCATTCATAAAGACCGTATTTAGTTTTAAACGCTGTTTTCCATTCATCACCATCTTGCATTCTAATTTGATGATAACCACTTTTTAAATCAATTTTTGAAAATATGCAAGACCCATGTAATTCATCTAACATGTCATCTAAACGAGGAATGGGATGTCGATATTTTACCGTAATGTTATTTACCGCTCGACAATCGATGCACATCCTCCATTTTCCATCCTTTTTTGGCACTAGGATCACCGGAACGCACACGTGGGCTCATACTTTCTCTCACGAATCCTTTCTCCATCATTTCGTCGACTTGCCTTTTCAGAACTCCTTCGTTTCCTCGGGATTACTCAGATAAAGTTTGGGCGGTTTGGAATCGCTTGAGGAACAAAATCAATTTGATGCTCAATTCCCCGAATAGGTGGTAGTCCATGAGGAAGCTCCTCGGGAAATACATCTTTGAATTCCTGTAAGAGAGATGAAACAACACTAGGCAAAGAATCATTAGCGTTAGTAGTCAAAAGCGCCTCTTTATACCGAAGTAAAATCATAGTCGCTTGTTTAGAAATCAAAGCTCTTCTCATCACTCTTTTTTTGCCAAGTATATTTGTTTTTTCTCTTCTTTCTTTTCTCTCTTTCTTTTCTCTTTTTTTTTTTCTTCTTGATTTTCTTTTCTTCACTCTCTTTTCTTTGTACATAATTTTTCGCAAATGAATTTGATCTTCATGTACTTGTTGTGGTGACAAAGGACGAAAGAGATCTTCTTCTTGTCGTGAACGAATGAATATCGTTGGTAAACCCGTCGTGTTGAACCCTCCTATCAAACCGCCATGATACTAACCAATATATATGTCACGCCTGCATGGGCACCACATCACACAATACCTCATCAATATACCGACCAATAGCAAATGGAACTAACACTGTTTAGTTACTTTAATGTCTGCATTATCATTGAGCCACGCTAAACGATACAATGCCATGGATGTTTGGTAGTAGGTAACCCCAATTTCTCCACCATCGTAGTGCTTGCCACATTTGTGCTAAATTGCCTCCATCTATAACTACGCAACAAATTTTCCCATTCACAAGACATCGAGTATGAAATAGATTTTCCCATTGCATTCACTTTCTCCTCCTTAACTCCATGTACTAAGTGCTCTTCTTGTAACGAAATTTCACCATGTATTGCATCCTCACCTATCTCCTCTAATGGTGGCATAGAATCGGTGTCGCTATCTTCCCCTCGGTCTCCACATCTCCATTGTCAAGTAACAACATTTTCCTCTGATTTGGACATTGGCTAGAAATATGTCCCCTTGACACTTAAAACATACATATCTCGATTACGACCAAAGAAAGTTGTTCGATTTTACCTTGAGTTTCTCGGCTAGTTGATCCTTGCTTGGTTCCACCTTTGGCTTGAACGCAATCGTCTTTTCCTCTCGCTTTGCCAAATTGGGTCTCCATGATGAACTAGCATTAGATTGTCCTCGTTGTCCTACTACGCCTCTTGAGTTGTTTCTCTATCTTAGTAGCCGTATGGACCAGTTCCTCCAACTCTAAATAATGTTGTCGTTCAACCAAGTCTCTAATCTCCCGATTCAATCCTGCCGAGAACCTAGCCATCGATGTTTCATTGTCCTCAATCAAGTTAGCTTAGATCCTTCAACATCTCCATCTCCTCGTAATATTCATCCACACCAGACTTCCTATTTAAGAGTTTGTAAATTACGAATGATCTCCAGATTGATAGTATGTTGGTACAAACCTCTTTTTCATTATCGCTTTCATCTCATGAAGTTGTAATCGGTAGCTTTCGTCCTTCTTCTCCGATTAGTCATCAACCGATCCCACCATATCAATGCATATCCGAGAAAATTCCGTAATGGCGGTTTGACTTTCTTGAGGTCCAGAATAGTTG
Source organism: Panax quinquefolius (assembly GCA_020205615.1). Lineage (NCBI taxonomy): Eukaryota > Viridiplantae > Streptophyta > Magnoliopsida > Apiales > Araliaceae > Panax > Panax quinquefolius. Next base: position 19,893,922 of record CM035173.1, read on the forward strand.
TGACGGTCAAAGATTCGCTCCATCTTGGTTACCCAATCTAAATAAGCCTCGGGATCACCCGTGCCTTGGAAAGTGGAATCTTCATTTTTATGCTATCCAAATTGCCATCTTCTCGTCACCCGACCTCTTCTTTCCCTAGCACCTCAGTGTCTTTGATGTCGAAAATTAGATTCACGATCTTCCATTTGCCTTTCATCCCTCACCGTAAGGGTCTTCCTTTCTTCTACGTCGGTTTGTTGTGTCCTCGCTTTGTTTTGCATCCCAAGAGTGTTTTGGGATAGCTTTCGACCATAGACACCCTCATCTCTTCTAATTGTTCTTGCATTTGCTCTATAGTCTTTCTCAATCTCCGATCTCATTCTTTATGCATTGCTTCCATCTGGAATTTCAATTCAGCTGTCGAAGGTTGTTCCTCATGAGTTCCTTTATCCTTTGAGCTAGACATATTTCCCTGCAAAATAAGGGTTAGTAAAAAGGCTTCTCACCACTCCACTTACGTGTTTCGCTCAAATCAATGGTCCACTCGTGTATACTCTCAATAATTGGCTTTTACCTCGATTAATCTCACCACTAAGCCTTTTACCTCAAATATTCTCTCTAATAGGTTCTTATTGAATTCCTAGCAAAATTCTTGGTTTTACTAATCAATTCGAAATTACTTGTCACGAAACAAAAATATAGATGGTGTAGTTATCAGAATACCACAAAAATCACCGATCGATTGTCTTGTACTCCTCTTGTAGGCTTCAGACTCGTAAATTGTAGCTCCGTTTGAAATTGATGATGATGGAACAAGTATGAACTCTTGGTTAGAATTTGATGATTTGATGGTGTGCTAAAAATTGGGTTAAGACAATAGAATATGATTTTTTTTTTTTTTTTTTGCAATATATATTTCGACAAAAAAATTAAAGATAAGTAACTTGCTAGAAAGGCTTAGCTTTGATACCAAATGATAGACTCTCCGACGACGCTTGCGTGAGGGTGGTCGTCGCCGATCGTTTTCTAAACGATTGTTGGGTGAATTGCTTGCAACACCTTAACCCTCGCCTATATATAGACGCGGTAATTTTGGTACAATTGCTCGCGTTAAATTTCAAGCGTTGAATGGACACCAACGACACCTTGACCCTCGCTTATATTGAAGCGGTAATCTCGGTCTGATCGATTTATTGATGCGGTGAAAGACGCCACACACAACTATGAATTGTTGTATGATAAGTCAAATTGAATCTCAAAGAAATAACTAAGAAAATACTTAGGAATTCTTCAAAGAACCAAAAGTAGAGAATAACCTCACAAATATATTGAATAATAAATAATGATAATGTGTCATATTACATCAACTTGCACCTCTATTTATACTACTCAAAACAATCCAAATCCTAATAGAAATTTATAAACTATAACCCTAATTCTATAAGAAAATAGAAGTCAATTTGGAAAAGGAATTCTAATTAAAAAGAAATCCTAATTACAATAGAATTTAAAATTAAGAATCCAAATAAAATCCTTCACTGCGTGGGATTTCCATAATACTCCTTTGTAAGTAAATATGTTGACTTTGTTAAGAAGATTAAAATTGGGCTTGTATTAAATTGACCCAAATTAATGTCTCATGTTCTTTTGCCTCCTCTTTGGATTTTCTTACGTTAGCTTCAAATTTCAAACATCTTGGATCAATCCATCGAGACTTTGTTTGAACCTCTTTGTTCTAGCCTTGCTTGATCCCCACGTCCCTTTAGTTTTGTTTGAATCCACGCATGTCATGTCCTCATCATTCCTCTCCTCTTGAAAAGGATTTGTCCTCAAATCGTCACCTACATCAAACGGACTTAGATCAGTAACGTTAAATGTAGCACTAACGGACTTAGATCAGGGTTCCTCAGTCTTCGGTCATTCCTCCCTTCGTGCTCCCTCGAGAAATACAAATCGAAGAGGATGGTGATCGGATTTAAGGATTCCTACGTTATCCGAGAAGAGAAAACGTACCCGACGAGTCATCCAAGTTCCGCATCCGCTTCAACACCCAAAGAACCTACCTCAAACAAATCTCCACAGTAATCGAAAACCGCTTCATGTTGAACCTACACCCCCAACCAACCTACTTTTTTTCCCTCGAAGGTCGAGACCTTCTCCGAATCGGCCTTTTCCTTCAGTCAAGGTTATCGTCATCAAGCCGTGGGATCTCCGAATTATGGCCCAGGTTCAACGCCAACTTTCCTTTCGACCTCTTCGGGGCTTTCGTTCGACACACTGACGATCACCGGTTCAGTGATCACACGGACGGAAATCTTCTCGACGAAGGAATGAGTTATCTGGCCAAGGTAAACAATAATGACTTCTTCCTTTACATTTCTATTTTCCTTCGAGCATTTTAGAATTTAATTTGAGTACTTTGAAAATGTGCAGGCTAATGCTGTCTTCGGACGACTGCGTCCGAGACACATAAATGGAGAGGCCGAGGAAGATTTCATGCGCCAAGAGATAAACATGCTGAAATCGACCTTGGACCGAGAAAGAGCTGGTCGCGAAGATGCTTTTCATACCATCAATGGTCTTCAAAGAGAATTGGATCGGGCCAAGATGGATTTGAAGACATCTGATGACGAACTGAGGGCCACAAGAGATGAGTTGGTTGCATCCGAAGCCAGTCAACAAAATCTGACCAACCTGAACGCTGGCTTGGTTGAAGAGAACTTACTTCTGAAGGCGAAAAATGAGGAGTTCTCTTGACCAACCCAAAGCTTAGTCCTTCAACTTGGTGAAGCCGAGGCGAAGATCCGAGGATGAAGCTCGGGCATAAGACCAAAGCGTCGTAAGCTCGCCCATAAGATAAAAGACCTTGAGGGACGAGAGGCCTGTTACATTACGATCAAGAGCTTCAAAAGTTGATTCAGGCGTAGTATAGGGACTCGGATGAACTCAATGTAGAGATCATGAAGGTTTATTCGGAGGATATGAGGACTGTCGGGAACGAGGGAAAGAGAAGCTATCAGCTGCTCAATTGGACCCGGCACTTCTCAATTCCGATAATGAAGGCGGTGCCTGAATATATATTATGTTTTTGATTCTATGTAAATATTTAACTTTTTATGTTTATGTAATTAATCGACTTAAATGAAATGAACATTTTATGCTTATTGATAAATCTTTAACTGTCTTGATTATAATTTCTGTCCCGATCAGTTTCTTGTCAATAATTTAGTATCAATAAAATGAACTATTGAATTAGATATGGCATATAACAGTTAACTCATGCAATGAAGTGAGTTGAATTTTACTGAGACGAGATTCAAGTTAATTGAATTAATGAACTGAACTTAACACTTAAACAGAATAAATAACTTATACTCATCGGTACCGAAGAGTGAGATCAATTATATGTGAAGTAAATTTGGACGACAAACAGATAAGAACCAAGACATAAGGATTAATAATGACCATTGACTTACCACCCTGATAAGATCAATATAGGACCAAAAGGACCTGGGGCTACCATCGAATGGCCAGCGAGTCCTACCATACCTCCTTACACCATCGGACCAATAGTGACCATTGACTTATCACCCTGATAAGATCAATATAGGACCAAAAGGACTTGGGGCTACCATCGAATGGCCAGCGAGTCCTACCATACCTCCTTACACCATCGGACCAATAGTGACCATTGACTTACCACCACATAATAAGATCAGATATAGGACCAAAAGGACCTGGGGCTACCATCGAATGGCCAGCGAGTCCTACCATACCTCCTTACACCATCGGACCAATAGTGACCATTGACTTACCACCCTCGATAAGATCAATATAGGACCAAAAGGACTTGGGGCTACCATCGAATGGCCAAATGAGTCCTACCATACCTCCTTACACCATCGGACCAATAGTGACCATTGACTTACCACCCTGATAAGATCAATATAGGACCAAAAGGACTTGGGGCTACCATCGAATGGCGGCCGAGTCCTACCATACCTCCTTACACCATCGGACCAATAGTGACCATTGACTTACCACCACGATAAGATCAATATAGGACCAAAAGGACTTGGGGCTACCATCGAATGGCCAAATGAGTCCTACCATACCTCCTTACACCATCGGACCAATAGTGACCATTGACTTACCACCCTCGATAAGATCAATATAGGACCAAAAGGACTTGGGGCTACCATCGAATGGCCAATGAGTCCTACCATACCTCCTTACACCATCGGACCAATAAGACCGGTGATAATTTGTAGAAAAATGATCTTTTATTGATATCAAACGGTTGTGTATGACGACTTCCAATAAACCGACTTGAACTTTATTGAAAATACTTAGAAGCCCGCCACAGACATGCGTACCGTATTTTTGATCTCGGAACCGTCAAAGTGCCTTTAATCGATAAGTACTGCTTTGGTACTTGATCACTTCATATAGCCCTTCCCAATTCGGCGATTAGCTTTCCGTGTTACGAGGTGTAGAAGCTTGGCTTCTCTCTCGAGAACGAAGTCTCCCACTTCAATCTGAAGTTTGACGCCTTATTATAATGTTTGGCCACCCTTCGTTGATAAGCGACCAATTTGATTAAAGCTTCTCTCGACTTCGTCTAGCGAGTCCAAGTTAGTCTTCACCCTTCATCATTATAGATTTCTTTGAATTGACTTACATTCAAGACTTGGAGATCCGATTTCGATGGGACTAAGGCATCGCATACCATAGGCCGATCGGAAGGGCTTAATCCTCGTAGTAGTCCTCGGCGTGAGTTCGGTATGCCTGATGCGCGCCAAAGAATTCTTCTGGCCATCTTCCCTTAGCTTCATCCAATCTACGCTTTATTCCATTCAGAAGCGTCCTGTTGGTCACCTCAACTTGCCCATTCGACTGTGGATGAGCCACAGAAGTCTTCTTCATCTTTGAATCCTAAATCGTTCAAAAATTCTTCAAATTTTGAACCCACGAACTGGCGTCCATTGTCCGATATCAATACTTTAGGGATCCCGAAGCGAAACACCACAGACTCCTTTACAAATTTTAAGCACTCCTGTTCTGTTATCGACCGAAGTGGTTTCGCCTCTACCCACTTAGTCATATAATCAATAGCAACTATGACGAAGCTAACTTGACCTTTAGCTTTAGGTAACGGTCCCAATATATCCACCCCCCAGACAGCGAAGGGTATAGGAGATAAAATCGAGTATAACTCTTCCGGTGGCTGATGTGGGACCGGACTATTGAGCTGGCATTTTTCACATTTCTTGACGTACTCTGTAGCTTCTTTGAAAATTGTCGGCCAATAGTAACCTTGTCGAAGTACTTTATTGTGTGTGCAAAGATTTGGCGACCATATATGGTCACCATAAATCCCTTCATGAACTTCCCGAAGAGCATATTCAGCTTCGGACGGAACCAAACATTTCAATAATGGTGAGGAAAATGCCAATCGATAAAGATCCCCATCAATAAGACTGAAGTTAGTACTCTTGTACTTGATCTTCTTTGCCAGCATCTGATCCGAAGGAAGGACGCCATCTGCCAAATACTCGATGTAGGGGGTCATCCAACAATTTGTTCGTTCGATGCACATCACTGTTTCATGCTGAACACTCGGCTGCTGCAAAATTTCCAAATACACCGATCCATGAAAGACATCTGCATCCGTAGTGGCCAATTTCGACAAAGCATCAATGATGAGAATTATCGTTAACGCTCTATAGCCCACAACTTCGTCTGAAGCAAAAATTGAAGTTGGTTTCTTAACTCACGCCAGATATTTGATCATTCGTGTTCCCAAAGCTTCATAATCTCCCGACAATTTGTTTAACGACCAAACCGAGAATCACTATAAATGATCAACTTGTTGGACTTGAGACTTTTCGCTAATCGGACACCTTTCTAACACTTTGCTTCGTACTTTCGGCCTCATTATTCGTTGCTTTAAACCCGAATCGATGGCTCTTTGAACCTTAAATCCTCTCGGGACTTATTAGAATAATTCTGCTCCACTAACAGATCATCGTAGAGGATCCATCTGCATCTGGCGTCCACGCCTTCGACCTGTTGAATAACGACCCTTTGCATTTATCGGAAGATTCACTTCCAATAACCGTATTCGCTTGGTGGTGAACGAACATTCTACCATAAAAGTCGACCAAGGCTTGGCCTTTGATGGCGATTCGGGGATGATACTCGATAAAAATTGGGACAATTCCATAGTCCATCTTTGCTAATCTACCCGAGACCTCTGGCTTGCCCATCACCTTCTTCACAATGATCCGATCCGTAGGCGACCAGAGTCGACCTTGAAAATATCGCCAAGCTTTCTCACGGCAATTATTAAAGCAAAGGCAAATTTCTCAATGTTAGGATACCTGGTTTGACATCTCGTAGGGCGTGGTACGGCGTAATAGATGGGATCTTCGCTTCCCAATCGATCTCCCGAATCAAAAGCGCTCCAATCGCTAAGGAACTCGCCGCAAGCGTACAAATATAAAGTCTCTGTTTGACAAAGCTTGACTAATAAAGGAGCCGAAGACAGATACGTCTTTATACTTTGGAAAGCATCTTCACACTTGGAAGTCCACTGGAATGTCTTCGCATTCTTCGGTCCCTTCAATGTATCAAAGAAAGGAAGACATCTTTCTGCAGATTTGGCGACGAACCTCCTTAAAGCCGCAATCCTACCAGTCAGACGCTGAACGTCTTTGAATGACTGAGGAGTCTTCATGTCGAGGATGGCCTGGATCTTCTCTGGATTGGCCTCGATGCCCCTTTGACTGACCAGATAACCCAGAAATTTTCCAGCACCAAGGCCGAAAGTACATTTGGTTGGATTAAGTCGCAGTTGTCGATGACGAATAGTTTGAAAACACTCCTCTAGATCGTCCAAATGTTTCTGAATTTGCATACTCTTCACGATCATGTCATCTACATAAACCTCCATGTTCCTCCCCAGCTGTCTATTGAATATAAAGTTCATCATCCTCGATAGGTAGCTCAAAGATTAATGAGGCCAAAAGTCATTTTTTGTGCGCATACACCGAATCGGTGCGTAATGAATCTTTGTTTTGGAATGTCTTCTTTGCACATGGATATTTGATGATATCCTGAAAAAGCATCCATAAAGCTTAATAATGCATATACCCAAAGTGGCATCGATGAGTGATCGATATGGGCGAGGATAAAGTCCTTCGGACGAAGCTTTGTTGAGGTCGGTGTAGTCGATGCAAACCCGCCACTTTCCATTATGCTTCGTACCAATACTACATTTCTTATCCACTCCGGGTAATCAATCTAGTAGATGAAGTCACCGCCAAAGACAATTTTGCAACCTCTTCATCGATGATCTTTTGACGTTCGGAGCAAATATCCGCCTTTCTTCGATTTAACCGGCTTTTTTGAAGGATCTATCTCCGGTTTATGCTCAAAGAACCTTCCTACCGACTCGAGGCATATCTTGTGGCTCCCGTGCAAAAATATCGACATAGCATCGTAAGAGTTCCATAAGATTCGTCCAGAAGAGGTTACGGTAAGCCCAAACCAATATTCACCGCCTGTCTTCTGCGGCTTTCAGGTGACCAACTCAATTTCTCCGTCCCCCAATGAAGATTACCAATGGTTACGAACTACTCTCGGTGAAGGGTTCGATTTCAATTGCCATCGTCTTTCTTTGTTTACTAACTCCCATTCCGGATGAAATGACGAAATTAGATAACATCTCCTGGCGGATCCAAGTCACCCATCACCTCTCTACTCCATGTCTTTGTGGGAACTTGATTTTGAAATGTGGGATGGAAGTCTGACTGAAGAGTCATCGGCGTAGGTCTTCCCAAAATGGCGTTGTGGTCGAATCCACATGCACAACATAAAATTTACAAGTTATCTCCACTTGCTTTGTGGGTAGTCTTAGAAGATGACGGGGAGTTCAATAGTCTTTACCACTTTGACGGGATCGTTTCAAAACCATATAGAGGAGCTTCCTGTCCGACCTCCATTTTGTGCTCATCGAGATGCATTCTTTGATAAGCATGGGCATAAAGAATGTCCACCGAAGATCCGTTGTCTATCATCATTCGTTTCACATCCATCGAGCCCACTTCAGGCCGTGATCACCAATGCTCCTTCATGCGGTTCAATGGGCTCCAAGGATAATCCGCATCTGTAAATGAAATAACAGTTCTCGGAAAGGCTCATCAACCTTGAGTAGCATCGGTTATTGATCATACATAATCAATCAAGATAAGACCTCCTCTTCTTCCCTACTAATTTCCCAATGCAGACCCACCAGTTATTACATCAACGACTTGTCTTGGCGGTGGAGCATTTTGAATGTGCAGTACTTGAACCTGTTTGAATTCAGTGCGATCGATAACTCTTTGATTTTGACGGTCTTTCTCACCCATACATATTGAATCGAAGACCACTTTTAATTTTGTTTTCTACAAAATCCTTTAGATTACAACATTCATTAGTAATCATGACCGGCACTTGATGATAACCACAATATTTACGAGGGTTGCCATGTCCCGTTTGTAATTATCACGAGGTGGTTCAAAGAAAATTTGGTTTGGATCTCGATCCAAAATTATCGACCTCTCTGTATTCAACTGGGTATAAACCTTATTAACCTTCTGGTAGGAGCAGTGCAAAGACTACTACTACTTTATCGCCACGAGTTATCAGATTTCTTCAACTACCTTCGCCTTTTGGTTATATCCTCCCCTTTTCTCGATCACCATCGGTCTTTGAACCTCTACCTCCTTTGAATGGCTCAAAGAAGGATTCTTGAGACTATTCATAGCCTCTTCCACAACAATATAGCCTTACACCTTGTCAAAGGCTTCTGCTTGAAACTCTTCTGATGGTGAAACATTAATTTCTTTACCAATTTCTCCGATTTAACGAGATCCAACCCATTCGGAATAATCCAACGACTTGAGATCATTAAGATCGGACACTGTCCGATTGCTTCCCTAAACCTCTTTACATATTGGCTACAAAGATTCATTGGTGAATACTGGGACTTGTCTTAAAAGAACACAGAGGCTTCCCCTTCTTCTTGTTGCTTCCAAAACGAGCATGGAACTTATCACAAAGTTCGGACCACGAGGAGATAGAATCCGATGGTAAAGTCCCCATCCACCGTCTGCGCGCTTTTTCTCAAAGTAGTGACAAAAGTGTGACATTTAGCGACATCGGTAAAAGTCATAGTAATCCATTAGTCGATTGAACGCTTTGGACTATGGTCATGAGGATCTCGACCCATCATAGTTCTCCGTGCGAGGTAACTTTTTGGTAGCATCTCGCTTTCTCCTTGAGAATATCGGTAAAGGGATGCCTTCTTACGAAATATCTTTCACCGTTGTACCTCGGCCCAATTGTTTCAAGTTCTTTCAACTCTAAACTGTAAAATCAACACCTTCTTGTTGTGATGAGATCTCCTTTTCTGGCGACACTAGGTTTTGGAATGGATCGACCCTTCCCCGCCGATCTTACTGCCTTTACGGGACTTCTTGATTTACTAGGTCGTAAAATTTCATCCTCATGATGAGAACGATTGTGACGGTATTCTCCCCTTCGGGTTTCTGACATAATTTCTCTCGACCTGCTTCTTCGTCTTTCATCGTCACGATGAAGTGATCTAACTGTTGTCGATTTTATTCGAGGTAAGACGCGTTCGCTCTCGATCTCCTCCCATCGTGAGAATGATCCTGGACACATCGTAGAATGTTCCGGCTCTTTACCCTTCCGACGGGGTACCTCCTTATGCCTACTTCGTCCTTCGGAGTGAAAATGGCTAGATGCTTCGTCTCTCAACTCATTCACCCGAAGCATCTGTTCGGCTATATCTTCCTTTTGTCTTAACAGAACCTCCAAAGCCTTATCCGCTTCGTCCGCCATCCTTGCCAACTTGGTAGCTCGGTCCTCTTGACCACTTCGGCGATGAGTCCTGGTTGGCGAACCGCCTACCCGTTCCGGATTGGGATCACGCCCCTTATCAGCATTGAAAACTAACTTCCGTCTGGCTCCACCATGGATCTTCGGACGAAGCTCTTCTGAATTGTCCTTAGAAGCCGTGCTCTCACGAGCACTTTTAGAAGGACCCAAACGATCCTTTACTGAAATACGAGGCAGTGATGAACTAACAGCCATTGCCTGCCCTTCTGGTGTTCCATCTCTACTCCTCATCATCTTTCGAAACAAATTTAAACAATTGTGATTGAAAAGAGCCCCTCCTTCTAGCGCCAATGTTAACGCCAAGATCTTTCGTCACGTCCCAATCACCTAAAACGTCCTGATCCTGCAACGTAAACACAATAAACACCACAAGCTTGACGGCGGTTCCGTCGGGGGATAGCTCAGGCGTGAGAATCAGTATGTGAATTCACAAGGTTTATAAAAAACGGAGGCTATATCACCTAGTGTATTGATATCAAGAGATAATAATAATTCTCTGTGAATATCTGATTCTAAATGAAGAAGAGTATGAGAACGCACTCTTGGTGGAGACTTCCTTACTAAGTTATACCCTCCGGCACGAATTACCGTACCACCCACTACTACTTCCGACATTCCCTTTACTCCGATGGGTTCTGCCAATTGCGTGTAGTTTGTTCACCGCTTTTGATCAATTTGTTTCTACCACGAATCGATTCTGATCCCATCCACATTAATGCATGGCAGTTTTTTAGTCAACCGAAGCATGCTTTTCATCATTCTGGTCAAAGATTGTAGATATTTAAAATGTCTAAATGATTGATCCATTGACCAATCCCGGTCTTATAAGAACGAGAAATGAAAATGATAATGTACGATGATTGAAACAATGATTTTAATAATTCAATAATAGAGGCCCAATAGAATAAAAAGAATAAGCCCAATACACTTGGCCCAAATAGATAAAATATCACGACCCAACAATATATATATGTAATAATTTTTCACCATTGACAATTAAATGATCAACAACCAAACATATATACTTGAAATTATTAATACTTAAAAAATCATTTCATTTTCCTTTGATCACTCCAAATTAAGTCCAAACCAAGGTAATGAATATTAATGAATGAATGATATTACACAATTAATTCAATAGTCTGTCTATCTTTGAAAGCTCCAAGGATAAGTAGGTGCAAGTCTACAAAGCACATCATGTGATTCATGTTCCACCAATTAAGGACATACTCCTTAATTATTTTAAGCGCATCAAATATTAATTACTTACTTTTACATAATCAATGAATTGAATAGCTAGATAGTACTCTATCTATATATCACATCCAAACCTCCTAACTGCAATCTTTAAATCTAATTTTTTTTAATTGCATATTATATCATACTCCAAATATTATCAACTTAAAAATGCTTAAATTAAGTAGTGAACTCGGTGTAAATAATTAAAACTTATCCTCTATAAATTAATTATAATATAGTTATTATCCTTTTGAAGTCAATTAATTATTATTTTAAAGTTAAAATTAATACAATTTTATTTTATTTTAATTTAATTAATAAAATAATAATATTATGAATTACCTAAAAAAATATAAAATTAATATATATATATATATATATCATCTCAAAGTAAATTTTTATAGTCAAATTATGGTGGGAGGGTTAGAGGCTGACCTAAATCTTTGTTCAACTACACGTGGATCTTCGCCATAATATTAAAAGTCTAAAAAATCCATAGCTCTGGCCCAATGGGCCCACTAAGTATACAATAAGAGTAGTGAAATGATCTGTAACCCAAACCCACGGAAAATAGAAGCTAGCCTGCCCCACTTAGCACTTACGCGGTTACTCCCCCCACCACTTTCGCAAGTCGCACTCAGTCCTCTGTCCTCATCTTCTTTCCCTCCCCCAGTTCCAACGGACGCACCCACCCACGCTGCTCCCGTTACCCAATGCAACACCCTTTTGCCATTCTCCCCTTGCATGTAATTGAGTGTCCTGTCCGTCCACGAGTTTACATGCAAAGATACGTCAAACTCACTCATTATCATCTTAATGTTTCATATTAAATCATACGAGTAATTTAAATTTGTCATAAGATTAGATGATATATAAAATCTAAACACAAAAAAATACTTTTTAAAATAATTTATATTTAAAAATTATAAGATATAAATATATATATAGAGAAGAAGAATCAGAAGTCGTATCCTTTCTTTATTATTAATGCTTTCCTCCTTTTTAACGACGAATAGATGACGATTTCTTCATCATACAATATATCGTCATCTTTTAATGACCAGACAATATATAAGCGTCATTAAAAGTATAGACGACGATTGTATGATGAAAAACCGCCTTCGTCATCGTCATCATTAAGAAGACGCGAAATTAATAAAATAAGGGATTCTTATTCGATCCGAGCCATATATATATAATTTATATTCAAACTAATTTTAAAAGTTTGTGGAAATTATATATGTGTCACTCCTTAATAGATAAAAATTTAATTTTTATATGTATGTATGATTCAGCACATGAATCAAATCATTTTTATTGTTAAATTAGTTATAATTGATAACTGACTTTTAAATAAGGAGCAAACAACAATTCAAAAATCGACTTGATACTCATTGTCGAAATTTATATTTTTACGAGTAAATCAAAAAAAAAAGAAAAAAAAAACTTTTATTTTAAATAACCTCCCTCCCTGATGGTTTATTACAGGGGTAACATTGTAACTTACCTACATCACTCCCAAAAAGTAGTTCTGCCTTCTATCCCCGGATTCGTGTTCCTCCCCAAGTTAATACTAATACTAATACGTAGTAGTAATAGAGATAGATAGATATAATCAATGTTCGAAAGATTTATACTTTCTTCTTCATCAGTTAAATAATTAAATTATATCCTCCGATCTACAACAGTTACATTTCGGACCTACAATTCTCCATTTACATGATCTCCAATTTCCAATTTCAAATCTAATATCTGTATTGGATATTCGATCACTCGTCAGCTGATTTTATACTGATCTGATGGCTGCTGCGACAATGGCAACGGCAGCCGGAATGGTGGTGCTTTTGTATTATGTGTTGAGTCGGAGGCTTTCGTCCGCGGCGAAGGTAGAAGAGGAGGATAGCGATCGTGATGAGTCCTCGAAATCGAGTAGATCTGTGAAGAGGAGAATCGCGAGGAGGCCAGCTCATGCGCCAGCCACGTGGCTAGAGACGATTAGCACGCTTTCCGAGACTCTTAGGTTTACGTATTCTGAAACGTTTGGGAAATGGCCGATCGGAGATTTGGCTTTCGGCATCAATTATCACATGCGAAGGCAGGTGCGCTGTTATTTGCTTTAGTTTTGGCTTGGTTTTATTGCTCATTGTTTGTTTTAGTCTGTAAAATTAATTATTTTTTTTCTTTTCTCCTTTTCATTGATATATATATATTGATTTCATTGAATGTGTTTATGCCTAATTTTATATGTTAGTTTTACTGATAGTGACTGTTTAATTGAAAACCTCAAAGACTCCAACTTTACCCTGTTAACTCTTTTCATGGTTAATTTTCTTCTTTTTTGTAATCAAATTCATGTTTACGGAAAATTGTCAATCTGAAATAGATAAAAGCTGGAAATTTTTCATCAGAATGTATTTCAGTTTGTGGTTTCTTAAAAAGCTTGAAATGATGACGCAATTTAATCTCTAACAATATTTCTATCCAGTTTAAGAAATTTGCATTCCATTTCTGGAAGCCCCAAAGTTATATTCTGAAAATGACTCATGTTTAGGTGTAACATACATTTAATAAAAATTTTAATCATTAATTATTGGGCGGAGGTAGCAGTATCTTTTGAAAAATTCAATATATAAAAAAAAAAAAATCCGGATTACCTTCAAACATTTTTTTCCATGCACTTTGCGAGAGGAAATTTAGAAACCTAGGTAATTGCTTTCAAAGTAAGCGTTGTTGCAGCAGGAATATAATTGACATCCTCGCTTCTCTTCAATATATTCCTCCAAATATGAATTCATGTGATATTCTGGGATTTCTTCTGTTCTGGCTCAATTGGGCAGTATATAGTTTAACAATATGGAGATTGTTTGTTGATGAGTTTTTATGTTTTTGCAGGGTAACATACAAGTTTCGAGTGTATATGCTGGTGATAATTGTGTACAACTCAAGGGCCCAGAGATTATAGCCGAGTTGAAACAATATTTGAGATTATTGACCTTTTGCATACTTTTCTCAAAGAAGCCATTTCCAGTATTCTTGGAGTCTGCTGGCTACACTGAGGCAGATGTTCTTCTTCAGAAGCCCAAAGCTGGGGTATGCACATTTGAATGTACATTATAGTGGTTGAATATGAACTTCTCATTACATGAAAATGGTGTTCTATTTGCATTTCTAAGATATTTTCTGTTTATGTTTACAGATTTTGAAGCCTGCCTTTACAATATTATGTGACAAAAATTTAAAATGCTTCCTTCTATTGATTCGGGGGACTCATAGCATCAAAGATACTCTAACTGCAGCGACAGGTGCAGTGGTTCCTTTTCACCATTCAGTTTTACATGATGGTGGCATTAGCAATTTAGTATTAGGATATGCCCACTGTGGGATGGTTGCTGCTGCTCGTTGGATTGCAAAGCTCAGCAGTCCATTTCTGCTTAAGGCTCTTAATGAATTTCCCGATTACCAAGTGAAGGTATATGTTACTACTGACTTTACTGGGTTATTTTTTTTCTTAAACCTCTTTTCTTTGTGTTTGAAGTTATATATGTCATAAAACTATCGGAATATGTATGTAATGTTTATTTGTTTTCATTCAATTTTCATGTATAATGCATTAAGCAATATATTGAGGTTTGGCTATAGATGAGGTTTTTTTTTTTGCGGGGAGCAGGGGGTGGGGTTGTTTTGTATATTTGACGCTTTTTGGTAGTCAGCATTTACACTTTTCTTGTCTAGAGTATTTGTACATAATACTTCAATTATCAAACGGTCCTGGAAGGTACAGACACAGGAATTTTTATATACCTCCTGTTTATCTCTTTAGCCAATGCTACTTATAGATGATCATGGCTTAAAAAATATATAAATCAAATGTAAATATTTTTTTGAGATTGTAGGGGGAACCTGATTATAGCTATCCTTGTTTGCGCGTTACCATAGTAGCAATCCAAATGTTCACATTTGTTTTATACTTTTTCTTTTGGGAGCATTTATCTTTCCATATTCCTGGTTCTTAGTTTAACTAAAATTACAGTCCATATGTTCATGCCAAGAGTTATATGCTATGTTAGAAGTCAGCAAGTTTGGTATTCCTCTACACAATATAATTTTTATATTTACAAATAGTCAATCTTATCAAATAAATCATTATATTCAACCAGTAGTGCGCTCTTTGCTATGAATTGTCAATAAAAGATATGAGGAATTTTAATGAACCCTTATACAAGCTGCCTTTGATAGCTAATTGCACAAGATATAAAAATTTATGCTTACCATACCTTTGCATCTTCTAATTGTAAGAGGAAGGGAATTTTTAAGCCTTCCTGTTATTGGCCATTTCTTCAAGTTCAATTGTCATTTTCCATAAAAATTGTTGTTAAATGTCTGTTGATCTATATGGGTGTTGTAACCAAGGTTTCCCATTTTACTTTCAGATTGTTGGCCATTCACTTGGTGGTGGTACTGCTGCACTCTTAACATATATTTTCCGGGAACAGAAAGAGTTTTCCTCAACCACTTGCATCACATTTGCACCAGGCATGTATTGATCGAGTCCAATGCTTAAGTTTTTTTTTGCTTCCTTTGACTGTTAGAAATCATAAACCTGTTGTTACTTTTTTCTCTGAATACATGGATAAAAATATCTACGCTTTGGAATGTGAGAACAATTAATTTTTTGATTTCTATCTTCAGTTTCCAACTAATAAGGATAGACAAATCCCTTACATGAGATGATTATTGGGGGTGTAATTTATTGTTAGAACATAAACCTTTTTTGCAAAGTGGAAGATAGATTAGATACATGTTCATCTGGTCAATATTTTTTCAACATGGTACTAAAGATTCTGAAATAAGCTCAAAGATGGAGCCTTTAAGACAGATATGAACTTTCCGAGTATGAAAGATGCGTGTTGTTCTTTCATTTTAAAGAAATGATATAAAAAATGAGAGTGAGGTTTCAAATTTGATGTGGTTAAAGGCCTCCGTTTGATTGGTCAAAAAAGCTCTCTCTACTTTCTGTTTTGAGTGCATTATACCGATTACAAACTAATAATTCACTAATTCTTAAATGCAATTTCCTCCTAGCAGCTGCCTGTTTGACATTGGAATTAGCAGAATCAGGCAAGCATTTCATTACCACTATTATTAACGGTTCTGATCTGGTGCCAACATTTTCAACTGCTTCTATAGATAATCTTCGCTCTGAGGTGTGGTATCTAATCTCCCTTTTAAACGAATGTCCATTTATACTACTCCCTCTATCCAATTTAAGCGAGCTCTTTTCTATTTGGGATGTCCCAAAACAAGTGAACTCTTTCTATTCTAACCATTCATCTCTTATCTAATAAATATAAATTCAGAAATTCTCCATCTAATGGTTGTAAGATAAGGTAAAGCACTCTTAACTCCTCGTAAAACTATGTGCTGGTCATACCAGCTTGCTTAAATTAGGTCCGAGGGAGTATCTTTTTCTTAATTATCAAAATGTAAACTCAATTATGAAGTTTTCACTATATAAGAGTATTTATTTAAGAGCTTATCATCAGGTCACAGCATCGTCTTGGTGTAATGATCTGCGGGATCAAGTTGAGCACACAAGAGTTCTAAATGTCGTATATCGCTCTGCAACTGCTTTGGGGTCTCGTCTCCCATCAATAGCTAGTGCAAGAGAAAGAGTTGCTGGTGCAGGTGCCCTTCTTCGTCCCGTTTCCAGCAGTACTCAAGTAAGTGTTGCTAGGGTGACAATTCTATGTTTGATAACCTGACTCAGTTTCAAGGACCTAGTTCAAATGAAATGGCGCAACATGCTGTGTAAGTTGAAACTGCTTGATTATGTCTCTAGTTTCTGCAGGGGAAAAAAGTGGTCTGATTGAAGCCTTACAACATCCAAGAAAAGTGGATTAATTCAACCTTGTACTCTAATTTGTGAATCTTTCTGTTGATCTTCTCATATAATGACTGGTGAATTCTACTTGATGAACTATAGGTTGTGATGAAGCGTGCCCAGAATGTTGCTCAGGCTGTTGTTAAAACCCGCTCAACCCTATCATCATGGTCATGTATGGGCGCACGACGTCGTACTGTTTCCTCTGTGTCAAACACTAAAGAAGAGGATATGCCTGAAACATCCCTTAAAACTTCGCGATCTCGATCGAGATCACCAGATTCTCCTGTGAGTGAGGTCGTTAATAGAGACTCTGAGGCAAACAAGGCAGAACTAAGTTCTTCCATGGGTGGATCAGGGCATGAAGACAATGATGAAGATGAAGAGGTCATCTCAGACAACAGAGTTATTAATAATGGTTCCAACATGGAAGACATCACAGAAGGCGAGTTGTGGTACGAACTAGAGATGGAACTCCAGAGGCGGGAGAATGGAGGCGATGTTGAGGCGCAGCAGGAAGAAGAAGCGGCTGCTGCAAAAGAAATTACTGAAGAGGAAGAGGAGCTGGCTGTTTCAATTGACAGTAAATCACCCACCTCAGCATCAGATGTTTCGGAGAATCTTCATTTCTATCCACCCGGAAGAATAATGCATATTGTTTCTGTAGTTTCACCTGATGCAAGTGATTCAGGTCAGGATCACCCCACTGAGGAACACCAACATGTCGGAATTTATGAGACGCGAAGGGAATTATATAGTAAGCTGCGGCTGTCAAGAACTATGATTAATGATCACTACATGCCCATGTATAAGAAAATGATAGAACTATTAATCAGGGAACTGGAAAATGATGAAGACTGTATTTATATGATGTGACAGAATCAGAAAAGAGGTGTATATATATAATGCATATTCCCTGTTTGGGAAATAAATTGATTCTTTTGTACTAAAGCCTGAAAGATGATCTGGGGATTGGTGATCCTGAGGTGGCCCTCGGGATAAAAAAATATTGGGTAATTTGTTCTTGTTTTTGATTTTGATTTACAGAAACATAGGGAATTAAATGTAAACGAGATGGTGTACATATTTATGCAAGCATTTTTTCAAGAAATTGTTTAAATTCTTGGTCTTTTACATGAATATGATTACCTCTAGGGATTTGAGGTAGTTTTCTTTGTAAACAAAAAATAGTGAAGCTTTTTTTTACACACTCGTTTATTTTACACACCATGCCGTGATACTCGTATGATTCTGAAGGTATAAATTTTTGTGGTCAAAATCAGTATGCAGCCTTCATTCAATTCAAATTAACTTTAATTTATGTATGGGAATAATGAATAAACACCTCTCTCCTCACTCAAATGACCTTTTTTCTCTCACTAATTAATAATTATGGTAAAATTTGTGTGGTAAGTCTTCTCAATTCTTCAATTCATATTAATTAGTTTTCGGTCTTGATGTCAGAAAATTTGAGCTCATTTATAAACCTAACAAGTAGAGAACAGAAAGGCCAAAAATAAATAAATAATAATAATAAGTCAAACTGATCCAGAAGATAAAGCCACCACCACCCTCAACTCTCAAGGTGGTTTCCTTTTTAAAAAAAAGGAGCAACGACCAAGAGTATAGTAGTATTTGGATAGGATTAAGCCACTTTTCAACAATAACTCACGTGTAAGGTCAAATGACAACAACTTCCTCCCATTCCCCCTGCAGCCCCAAGAAGTCATAGGCGATCGACTTCTTTAGGAATACTTCCCCTCCTAGCCTCGTATATATATATATATATATATATATATATATATATATATATATATGTACACACCCATTTCTTACTCTTCATACACATTCCATTTCTTCTTTCTTCCATCATTTTACAGGTCCTAACCAATACCAATTACCAACACTGTAGTGTGTGTATATATATATATATATATATAAATGGCAATATTGGAGGAAACAGATAGTTTGATCAAGGTGGCCATGTTTGTGCTTGTTCAAGCATTGGTTTATTTCATCATTTCTAATTCATCTGAAGTCTTTTCCAGCAACAAGATGATCAACTCACTTAGCTTCAAACCATCGCGTACGCTTAGTATTAGCCGTATGCTTGCTGCTATCTCTGATATCCCGCCAGGATCCCCATCATCACCAAGTTTTCCATCTCCTACCCAAGAATATTCAACCACCGTGCAATAATAATATATACATAATAAATTACAGATTGATTGTTGTTCAACAGTTGCACCTCCATGTAATGAATTTTTTATTCTTTGGTTCAGCAATATTTACAATTTCATAAATACATCTATAGGGTCTGATCACCTTGTGCTTATCATTCAATTCTACTAATCTGAAATACAAGCTAGTTGATTTATTAAGGTAACATAAATGTGGTGATTGCTCAGCTTCTCTCATGCTAGCTTCTTATAGGATCAAGAGGGTGAAGAAAAAGGCAGATAACTGAGATGTCATCCACCGCAATACCTCGTCTCTTGCGTTTCCATGCACTAACTGCGTGTTCAACCAATTTCTTAGCAGATGCATCCCTATCTGGGGTTGAAGAAACAATCTCAATAGCTTCTTGATTAGACAGAACATCCCACACCTAACAGAACAAATAAAAAGAGTATATATTTAGATTGAACCCCATAGAACAATATGAATCATTTACCCCAACAAATGGTGACTAAATTCCTGCACTATATGTAAAGAATATCAACTCATATTGATGATTTTTATTATCAACTCATATTGATGATTTTTATTATCAACGACGAGTTATTTTGTAGATATAAAATCAATCAAGATTTCTATTGCTACTTCAAGGCATATCACATTAACCGTAGCAATTATGAACTCCCTTCTTCATCAAACAACTAAAACATGATATTTGGTAAAACAATTGGTGGTTACTTAAATCCAAGACCCATGCACTGCTTTGAAATTGATTCCAACATGATAATATCTATATATACTCTGTTACCAAATTTTTTTTGTTGGATATCATATTTCGATATCATTAAGAAGAGCATCTGCCGTTCAATTGTAATTGGAGAAATATATCACTGTATTAACTTAACACCTTGAGAAAGATATGAATTTAAATGGACTGAAAATTGGAAATGAGAATATATCAATCTAAAAGTTATGGTTTTTAAAATTTTTACCACTTCGAATCATCTGAACTTGGTTTTTTTGAGTGGTTTTTCCTATTATATAGGCAAATTAAAATAATTGAAAACTGTGTAATTGGGCAGAGTTTAAGATGAAACTACTGTAATTCATACCCCATCAGTTGCCAAAATGACAAATTGATCATCACTAGTTATGTTTCTCTGTGTCACTTCTGGCTCAGAAATAAGACCGAAGTCCTTTATGAAGTAGTCGCCAAAAGCTCTAGATAATGCCAGTCCTGGACCTCCTGGTGTCTCCCCAGTTGGCATCCAGATCCTGTACACCCCTGGCTCATCATTTGAAGAAAATACTTTCCCTTTGGACTGTATTATTCTCTTGCTCTCCTCTGATTTATGAAAACAGAAGGATTATATATTTAAGTACCATAACATGTGTATGCGTATATACAGATGGACCTACAAATCTAAAACACAGTGTGAAGGAGAGAGATTACCACTTACCAGGTAAATTCGGTTTAAGGTCTTTAGTTAGCTGAACTTGCTCCAAGTTACCATCACTAGAAGTGACCGCCATTACGGCCCGAGAATCACCAACATTTGCTATTATCATGACATCACCCTGCAAAGCATCAAAAGACAAAGCTTAATATAACGTTACCTTAGTATTATTACCCAAAAAAATAGACAATAAGTGCATGTTATAAAACCATCAGAATGAGACAATCCAAATGATATTGCCTTCACCTGTCTAACGATGGTCAAGGCTGTTGTACCACTGTGGAAAGAATCAATTCCAGGATGCAGCTCAAGCTCTTGATCAATAGCAGAACAAGTCTTCAGGTAAGATTTATTCCATACATCAAAATGATGAAGGCTTTTATCTAATCCCAATTCAACATTCGGCTTGAGTGAAGTTAGAGCAAGAGTTTGTTGCCAATAGCAAAGCAAAGAAGGCGGCATCAAGTCCCTGACTCTTTTTTGCTACAAAATTGTCCCCATGGACCATGTCCATCAAAAACCCCACAAAAGATCATGTCTTCTTGGCATCCAAAACTCTGCAAGGAAAATCCAATGACATTTAACATTTCATAAAAATTATTTTGCTCTTTCAATTATTGAAAGATGATAATTAAATATAATAATCATATATACCTCCCACACGGTGACACAATCCTGATTTACTCCTTTCCTTCCTCTCTTAGAGTAAACTGAGGCAAAATTATCTGATCCATCAGCATTAACAGTTCCAGGAGAACTTAACATTAACTCACTTTTCTTAGCTTCCTTAGCCAATGCATCCGCAATTTCCCTTCCGCCATCATTCCTCTTTCTCAAATGCTTAATTGAAACATTCTTGGTCAAGCCATTGAGAAATGATGAAAATTGCACCATCTTCTCCACCGTTTTATTCAGGCAAGAAAGTTAGAATGATTCTACAAGCGATTGAACAATCTGAAAGAAGAAATTTGGATATTAAATCAAACATGATAACTAATACTAGTAAATTATATTTAACATGTGATTTACAATGAATCCAAAAGCAGTAGAAAAGTTATCACTTCTTTCTTTCTTTTCTTATCATCCAATAGGACCTTAACCTTCAGTCTAACTGTATAGAAAACGAATATAAAATTTTAATAATGAAATTTGGGTTAACGAAATTAAACTCTCATAGAGTCATAGTTGCATTATTGATTACTTTAGATTTAACGCATTTCATGAAAGAAAAGCAAGATGTATGTATGTATGTATACGTATGTATATGTACGATCCTTGCAAATTTCTTGGGTAAATCCCAAGTCTAAGTAATGAAAAATGTTTAGAATTCAACTGCTACTTGCCTACTTTCTCTATTATAGCCCTTTGAAGGCAACCAAATTCAGAAGAAAATATTTACACAAAACTTGAAAAGAACTTCCAATAGATATAAAGAAAATTCTCAAGCTTGAATCTTAATAAAATTAATAAAGAATAACAAATATATACCTGTGACAAATGGATTTTTATATGGTACACAATTTCTTTCCAAAGAAAACTGGGGTAGAACTAATTAAAAAACGAATACATGCTAGAATACATGTTGCATGAGTTATGAGAAAGTGAAATTAATGTATCAAAACAAATTTTAATCATCACATTAACAATTCCAGTAATCTGAAATATATTTTCTGGGTAAGCATATAGAATTCCAGGCCAATAAAAGGGAATAAGAATCACCTCAAAACCTTGCTTTCCGGTGATGTTTTTCAGTGAATGATAAAAGTAATGGAACTCCAACGAGACACCCGAAAAAAACCCACTTTCAGACTAAACTCCGGTCAGCCAAGCAGATATGTAATGTAGACGCTAATGCTTCAGATGATTTGTACTCCATTCTTTGTCATTCTTCCTTCAACTCAGAAGGCGCGCTGTATATATATATATATAATATAGACCATGTATTTGTAAGTCAGGCTAAGAAATTACAAAACAACCCCCAACTTGTGAGGGTTATTTTGGGCAGTTTGTCATGTGTTGAGGTGAATATTGAAGGAAGTTGGAATTAAAGATGCCAAGATAATAATGGCCAAGCGTTGTTATTTGATGATTATAAAATAATTAAAGAAATGATAAATTGTTGTTTACAAAGTTGGTCTGTGGCATATAATAATATAGAAAATGATGTGGAGTAATTAAATAAAGTAATTTCATGGTTCACAATAAAAATCAATTCAATATGGTTAATGGAGAGAGTAGTTGAGCTCAGTTTTTAATTTATATCATTTAATTATTCAAACCATTTAATCAAAGATAAAAAGTTAAAGCTCCAAGTCCTCAAGTTGCATCATCCCTCCTAATTTATTTAATGCTCAATTCTTAATGGTGTTAATTATAAAATTTCAAATTTTATGAATAAAAATTTAATTTTCTCGATTTTTTTTGAATATTATAGTGTGAATTTGAGATAATGTTATAGTTGTGGGTAGTATTTATAAATTTTACAAAGTATGCGAGTTGTTATATAATATTAGATTAATTAAAATATTAGTTTTAAACGAATATTCAGACAATCTATTAATAATCATTAATGGACCCCACAACGGAATTATTATTTGATTGAGAAAATGACAAAAATATTTTTATAAAAATAACTGCGGAAGTTTTATCGTTATCTTGTTGAACTACTTTAGGTAGTAAAATATAGAATGTCTGGCGTGGTTTGCATAATAAAGCACTCGGTATTGATTATTGATGTTTACGTGAGAAGTCATTTCAGTTTTGTTCAATTATTGCTACGATGAATTCTTTCATAGTATCTCAATGTTATTTGATTCAATTATTATTGATTGTTATATATATATATATATATCTGAAGTTTTGTTTTATTAGTATTATTAATGTAATAAAAGCAGAAAAACTTTTATATAAAATGAGAATCTTTTATAAAGTTATTCGTTTTATTGTAAACAATAATTAGAATATATTATATTTTATTATGCGTAGTGTTTGCATAGTACTGCGTAGTATTTGTATAGTAAAAATCTTTTAAAAGTTATTCGTTTTATTAGATTATAAATAGAATATATTATATTTTATTGTAAACCAATCTGAATGAGTCCGTTTAAAGTAAATTGATCCAGATAGTTCATGGATTGATTCTTATTGATCCATTCTTACATAAATGAAAGCTCATTCCTTTATTATTTCTTACAAATTCAACGAAACTCTGTAGAAGAGAAACTATAGAGAGAATTATTCTTCTATCTTGAGCGTATTTCTTTAGCGTTTAAGAAAGCTTTGGCGTAGTCTGAAGTTTCTTCAAGTATATCCAGCCTCTACTCAGTTTGATACTCTTCTTTATAAGGTAAGGGATATTATTTGTTGTCTTTCGTAAGGGGTATTATTTCTTTCAGTATTCATGAAGAGAACTTCATTATTCCATTCTTTATTACTTCATTGGAATAACTTTGATCTGTGATGTAAGACCCAAACTTTTATAAATAAAGATGAATTTTTTTATAAATATTATTTTTGAATATTATGGAATAAATTTGATATAATGTTATAGTTGTGGGTAATATTTATAAATTTTGCAAAGTAAGCAAGTTGTTATAAAATATTAGTTTGGTTAGGGAATATTCTTTTTGTTTTAATATTAAATACGATGGCTCAATCGTTGATGGACCCCATGCGGAAGTATTGTCGTAGTTAAAAATCCACAAAATTATTTTTCTATAAAAATAACGGCGGATATGTTCTGGTCATCACAAAGCTGTTGAACTACCCTTAGTAAAAGACAATACGATGTCTGGCGTAGTTAATAGTAGACACGATATTGATTATTGATGCTTACGTGAGAAGTCACTCAATTTATGCTCAATTATTCTTCTGATGAATTGTTGCATCATATCTCTTATATTATTGATTCAATTATTGTCACGATTATCAATACGTATAATATGTTATAGTATTAAATTATTAATTAAGGCGACAAGTTATAAATGATTAATAATTGTTGAAAGATTAAATATGTGTTGATTAAAAATAAAATGATTTGTGGTAATATTTATTCAATCCTTGATGTATATAAAGAGTTACATTATGAGGCGTTTGTGGTAAGTTTGATTATTTTATGGGGGGGCCATATGTCATCATCTAAGAGTCCTCCGTCAATATAGTAGTTACCTTTGTGAATAGTAATTACCTTTGTGAATAGTAATTACCTTCATCGATAAGTATTTACCTTCGTCAATAGTAATTACCTTTGTGAATAGTAATTACCTTTGTGAATAAAGTAATTACCTTCGTCAATAGAATTTACCTTCGTCGATAGTAATTACCTTTGTGAATAGTAATTACCTTTGTGAATAGTAATTACCTTCGTCAATTGTATTTACCTTCGTCGATAGTAATTATCCCTTCCATGAATAGTAGTTGTCCCTTCATATTACCAAGAGTTAAGCACTCTCTTGATTGTTCCAAGGGTTAATTACCCCTTCCATGAATAGTAGTTGTCTCTTCATATTACGAAGAAGTATTTTGACCTTCCGTTAAGACCAAGAGCCACCCTAAGTTTTTCTATAAATAGAAAATTTCATTCCTTCGTTATTTCTTACGAATTCACTTTGAAACTCTGAGAGAAAGCTATAGAGAGAAAGAAGAAAAGTATTTTCTTACTTCACTTTTTCAATATTCAATTTCTTCTAGGTAGGGAATATTATTTGTTGTATTCAAGTAAAGGTGTTATTCTTTCTTATTCACGAAGAGAAGCTGTTGTTATTCCATTGCTTATTATTACATTGGAATAACTTTTCGTATCGTGGTTTACCTATACTTGGTGACATTCTTATTATTACATTTGGAACATCACATGCGTGTGTTTTAGGACTGGTTAAAATCTTTATTATTTATTACATTTGGAATAACTTTTGTATACGGAATCCCCATACTTGGT